>OZ017740.1:196987936-197220436 GCA_963969285.1 Odontomyia ornata
AATACTTTTTTAATGTTGTATAATTAGATTTAGAAGTTCCTGAAATATTTTGAATTATGTCGAAAACTGAGTCAATCATTTCTGGAGGAAGTGATGAGATAACGTAATCAAATCTAGTTATTTGGTGTGTTATGCTACGTAAGGAAAATTTGATTTCACGTAAGTGAACCATTGAGCTGGTAAATTGTTCCAGAATTGTGGCAATTTTAAACTAACTGTATGCATTGAAATTGCTGGTAAATGATTTCCATTTCCAGATCTAGAACCTAAATTACGAGTATTTGCTGATTCGTTAGTCATGACGAATAAAATTACAAGCATATTATTATTATTACTATTACTATTATTGAATATGTAATGTAATAATTATTTTCGGAGAAAAAGAATAGACCCAAAGGAAAAATTTTATGAAAATACCAAAACAATTTTAAGATAAGGTTATATAATAAGTTGGAATAATAAAAGTTAGAAAATGTGAAGTATGTCGGTGTTATAACACAATCACTGATATTGGATTATGTTGATATGATAGTATTATAGAAATTTGATATTAATACCAGAATATAAGAAACTAGACGTTAATTTTTGAGTCTAGTTTCCAGTTGTATATGGTACTGAGTTTTAAACTAAAACTTATATTTTTGACGTTGGAATAAATACCACTTATCAACGCTGGAAGGAATTTTAGCTTGTTAATTATAGTATAAATATTAAATGAAATACATGGAAAATAAAACTAATTTACATATTCGTTCACTAGTAATCAATTCACCAAAATAAAATTTGATTTTGATTCTTAATTGAGATATTTGATTTTCGGTTTGTATTGTTTTAAGGTTGACAACGCTCTTGCTCAACCTGGCAATTTTTTAACAAAATGTCACAAATCGAGAGACTCCCAATAAAAACGTCGGCTGTTCAAATATATGATAGTGTTAATATATTGTGTAAATTACTAAACTGGCTAAGGAGTAATGGAACGCAGTTTCCGTGACTTTTGTTTATTTTATCTACTGCAAGGTCCACGACACGCGTTAACAAAATTGCAAAATACGGTCGTATTAAAAAAAATACTCTTGCAATTCTTTGTCTTACATCCACTTGAAAGTGTGGTCGAGTTCCCCGAGGATGATGGATTGGGGTAGCTCCTCAGGAGAAGAATCTATCAACCTCGCCAAAACCGCAGTTCCAGAGGTACCAGCCCTTTGTTGAAGACGCCGGTCTCTGTCCGAACAAAAAACGTTCTATCGTGTTGACAGACAAGATAACCGGGGTGAAGAATAAGTTGTTCAATTCACTTAGAAGACTGGCACCATTATACTAGACTTTCCTTTATCATATCATGCTTTAAATTATATTGTATTTATGAAAACCTACAATGGAATGGAGCTACATCAAACTTTTTCGCCTAGCCTTTACTCTAAACATTGGTGAGTTATCCATTTTGCACCAATATTTAGGATTTATATAGTTTCAAAAATGTATGAATATAATTGCAATTTCAAGTCTATAATGTGTGTTTAGAGAGATTGAAAAGAGGCTTAAAATTCCGACTTGTATTTATATGGAACTCAAAATTGAAGTTTCTTGACTCCAATTCTTTGCGTGTGTGAGAAATATTGAAATTGGCTCTGTATTATAATATTCAATATTTTGAAAAACAACCTACTTCAGGCTTAATGTTAATAACAATTTTTAATATATTTTTAAGGTTTCCGTGAAGATTGCTGAGATGAAAACTAAGGTTGCAAGTCGAACACGAGCTAGTGCCAAACACACCAGAATGCGGAATCGTAGGCGTGATTTTTTTGCTGCATCGAAAAAGTGCAGTAATCGACGGGAAAGCAGTACATCAGTGGAAAGCCAAGTGATTGCCATGAAAAAGTTTCCTAGAGCAAACCATAATGTTGGCGTATTTACACATTCAAAGTCTACAAATAATCTAAAACGACGTAGTGCTAGCGCCGGTTTACTCGAACCTGAAGACATAACGAACTTCATATCAAAGAACGGTAACATAATTTTTCCATTCCTACAAAACCAAGGCTTGACTACTACTTCCGACGAAGAAACTTCACGAGCTTCTTTCAAGATCAAAGATTCTCGACTAGATGTGTTGTTGAAACCATATGAAAATATTGATAAACATGCAAACTATGAACTGGGAGATTGTCATACCGATGATGAGTCATTTAAGAAGCAGTGCAAGCTGCAGGATATTTTACAGCATCTTCAGACCTCATCGTCTTTTGACAATGTAGTTGGCCGCGAAAACAAGGAAAATTTTCAGTCTAATACATGCCCAAACAGCAAAAGCAGTTTTAAAAGTCAAACAAGTTGCCAATCTATTCGTCAGAGCATTCGTCGCATTAACCGTAAGAATGCCCAGATTAACCGGTCAAAAAAATTTGGAAAACTCGCAGATAACCCGAGTGGATCTTTCACTTCTTATTCTTCAGAGATGGAAATTCCAATTGAAGTTCACAGCTCTTGTTCAGGAGCTTCAGTAGATAAGACACAATCCCGTAATAGTAAGACAAGTTGTGATGTAGGGATTCAAACTAATTCTTATGAATTAAAGCAGACCATGTGCTCCTGTGATCAGGCTAGAAAATTTGACCAAACGAAATATGACCAAACACAAAGAGAATTTAACCGACCGAAAAGTCACTGCCATTCGTACAAATGCGAAAATGTTGCACATGCTTCTGGCGAAAATTATACATTTGATTCCGATGAAGAAAACAAGGCAGCAGAAAGTCATAAATTATTGCCAATGAAACCCAAAGAATATATAGTTAACATTAGTGACAATGAAAAACGGAGACTTCAGATGTTACTTTTACCGTCGAAACTGAGGGTTGCAGAATGACCACCTGTAGCTACATCGAAAACAAACAAATTACACAAATTTTTAATATTGCACAAATATATTGAGCCAATGTAAATGCATTCCCGGAAAAACTGGAGCTATTTTTTCAAAGAAGTTTGTTAATTTAATTTTGAATTCATACGTCAAGATCTACTCACGAAGTAGATGATAATTCAATTACTCCATCTAAAAAAATGTAAATCTCATATCTGTGTGAGATCTCACTGAAAAATATGTCTAATTTTTGTATTTATCTTTTGTAAAGATTTTTATTTTAAAAGTTTGTAGTAAAGTATTCTCATACTTCTATATATTTGTTTCAATACTCGTATTTATTCAAGATAATAATCGATTTCTTCCTTATATCTTAAAACTATCAGAAAAGTTTATCTATTGTTACATTCATTTCTCATTTAGTATTTCATAGATATTTTTTGAAGCTTATTGTTGCAATAAAATGCCTACAGTTTTCGCTGTTTCTAAACTAATATAGAGATATTTTTTCTTCTAAAGTGAATTTTCTTTTTTTTCGTTCTTATCTGGGGTGTCTCAAAAATCAATTTCAAGCCGGTAACGAGTGATAGGCCAAGTCTTGACAGTTATCAGAAAATTAAAAAAAAAATCTAGGTAATTTTCTTTTCAAATTATAAGTATCGAAAAATAAATCGGAAAAACTGAAACCTTGCAATAATATTTCAAGTCCTGTGACTACAAATATTAACTTTTTCTGCTATGTAACCATGAAAAATCCTTCACTGAATTACAGTTTAAGATTAAAACATAACTGCTTCAGTTGTAAATAAAAGGTTAGATTTCTGCCCAACATTGAATTGAAAATAGTTACTGTAATGATTTTCTTTAAAAACAAATCTGAACCGACCTCTTATCGGTTCTAGACGTGAAGTTTTGGAACGTGACAACGAACTGTACCCCTCAGGTCAACAAGTCCGGACACTCTTAGTCTACTCCGAGGTGGCTGCTGGTTAGGTCAGAGAGGAGTTCGGTCGCGGGTCTTACGCTAATAAAATTCAATTAATGTTCTAGGCTTCATCTTGTGTATAAACTAAAGAACAAATTCGGTATGAAAACAAAAACTAATTTAATTCTAAGAACAAAATATTTACCATATAAAACAAAAACAAAAGTATGTCTGAAAATCTTTTTTATGAAGTACAATATACGCATGAATAAATGATACTATTATGGAAAATGAATAACAGATAGAACTGGTACTGACAATTTTTGCATATAAGATATCTCATCAATCTTTTATTTCTTGATATACAAGTATGAAATCAACGACACAGTATTGCAATAAATTATTCTGTCTTTATAAAAGAAAATGAGGCAAAAATTACGTAGGAAAAGTTGGAATTGCGCACTTCTAACATTTATATGAAAAACTGCATTCTCATCGTCAATATATTTTTGTTGTTGTTATTATTTCCTCACATTTGTATATTTCATTTGAAATTAAATAGTAATTAAAATGGAGCCCTATTTATCTATTTTCACTTGTATTAGGAAATTTACAGGCGGATTGAGTTCCTTTGTTTTCTTCTTGTATTTTACTTTCATTTCCACTTAAATATCTTTAAACTTATGTTGAATGTGTGTAAGTCAGTTCGAATTTCAACTATTTGAATTTTTTTGGGTCAGAGCTAACATTTAATGCTAAAAACCAGTTCAAGCTTTTACTGATCTATGAACTTAATTTTCATTTTTTTTTGTGGTAGGGAGGTGAATGCCCATTTACGCACAGAGTGTGGAACTCCCATGCTCGCAAGAAGGTAACTGGACTACCCACACAACACCTCCCCTGTCAACCTGAGAACCTAGCCTGGAACCGTTTGACACATTACTTCGGGCCAGACCTCGTTATGTTACGTCGTGAGGCGCCTTCAAGCTGGGAATCCCTCTTCTAGCGGGAAGGGAGAGAGGAAGAGTAAGTTCCAGACAAGCGATCCTCTACCCCCCGGGTGCATTGAGTCCCTTTTATCTTTTCGGACTGTTACAAAACCAGTATACCCTATGTATACTGGTATGAACTGGGAGCTCAATTTGATGCGTATCCTATATACAACATCAAGGCTCCCAAGAGAGAACTCGCTGTATCACCACTTACCTACTACTCTGTCCACTTAAACCAAAGCAACAAAGGCAAGAGTTCACTTTAAAGAATTACATTTCATTTTATTGTTCATTTTTAAAAACTTATATTTACACCAAATTGATTCATCAACTAACTAACAATATCAGGTAAATCGCTTTTCACACAGGTGAGCGCCAGCCTGTAGAGGGAACTAAAAAGACGGGCTTGTGGATCGGGGTGGTCACACGGCCTGAAACGCCAAAGGGCCGATGGAGGATCGCGGCTCAAGCCAACACCTCACCCCTTACCACTTTCTGGTATACAAAACAAGTTCTTCGGCTAAATTTTAATCGCGAATACTTTGAACGATGTAGATGAAGAATGAGTAGCAGCACACTCCCTTTTGGATTTGAACAAGACTGACTGGTATGGTTTGCTCAAGAACTATAAGTACCGTTCTTTCGTGAGCTTTCAACCTTAAATTCTATTTAAAGGTGCTGAGTAGCCGAACACGTGCGCTCTCGTTCCACGAACGTTTTTCCTCCCCGCTTTGTCTCGCTTGCTTGGCTGGTGAATATGCGAAACTGGGGACATTGAGCGAAAGAGTGTTTTAGCCAGAACTTTCGGTTTTCCCACGATCTCTCGAGGTGAAATAGCGAAACTGGGGATATTGAGCGAAAGAGTGTTTATGCCGGAACTTTCGGGTTTCCTTTCCGCTTACCTCTCTTCGAAGCACTCCGTTCGTTCACGATGTGAATATCATTGCGGGTTGAACTTCCTCGTTTACTTTACTGCTCGCTTATTTACTTGCGTATGTGTTTCTTTGTCTAATTTTCATTGACGAAGTGCGAGTACATAGGTGTTGTTTGCTCGCTACTACTGCAGTTATGAAGCGGAAATATATCTGAGCATGTTGTATGTGTTCGCTCGCAACATTTCCTTCAGCAGTTGAAAATAGGATTTAGTGTACTTGGAGAGTACAATAAATCGTCGCTCTAATCCGGTGATCTGGATTACTTAATGTACCCCCAATGGATTATGATCGCTTTTGGTTTTTTCGCAAATTTTGTTGTCGGTTGATTCTCGCTACATCCCCTTTTGTGCAAATCATTTATACTTATATTTCGTGCTGTTACCGCCATTGCTGTTGTCCACTGTACTTCTCGCAAGGTATCTTTAACCGTTGTTCTGCTGCTGGTTTGCGCCGTTTACTAGATGGTAACGTAGTTCTATCGCTTAATTTCGTATTTTTATTGGTAGGCGTTATAACTTCTAATTGACGTTAACTAAAGTTTGATTTTGTACTATTATATATAAATGTTCTGTTTGATTCAATCGTTGATTTGATATCATATTTTAATACTTCGTTTGGTACCATAAGTTAATGGTAATCAATATGTATTACATGTCAATGTTGTATTTGTAAATTACTACAATTAAAAATTAATAAGCTGAGATTTGATTTTATACGATAATGTATCATATTTAATATTTTGTTTGCTACCTTGAGTTCATGTTAATTAATATGTATTACATATCCATATTGCATTCATAAATTACTACAATTACAGATTAATAAGTTAAAGTTTGATTTTTTACACTTATGTATTAATGTTTCGTTTGATGCAGATTTTGAACTATAGGTATTCAGCAGTATGTGTAAATAGTTGTGGATTAATTTTCCGGTTTTAAGACATTTCCTGTTGAGAATAAAACTATAATTTTTACATTTGAAGGATGCCGGAAATCAATTTTTCTTTTAATCGGCTTTACTTATTGTAATAGTACGGTTAATATTTCTTTTAAGATTCATATTCAATACCGATTTTTTTTTGTATTTGGAAGTTAATGGTTTGCTCTTATTTTTAACATCAGATACTTATCTCAAAATTATTTTTATTATCTTATTGTTACATACTCGTATATTTTTTATTTTCTATTCTGTGACTTTTATTCTACTCGTACATGTTCTGCCTTTTCATTTCTTCATTTCTTTTAAATAGAGTTATAGTGTGTTTTCTTGCGTATGTTCTTTTTCAAATATTGTAATTACTAATTAATTCAATGTTTCTTTTGGTTAGTGGTTATTATTAGGGTGTTACTATTTGATTAGTACAGGTTCTAGTAAATTATACACAGTTAGCGTTAGTGAGGATTTAAGATGTTCAAAATAGTTTAAATGTGCAAAGAAATTCGTTTTTTATTCCATTCATGGTTTATCAATATTCTATTAAATTACTTTCTTTAATGCTATAACAAAAGTTCTTTATGTAAGCTTCTGTTAACATTTTCTTAAATTATGTATTGTGCGAATAGGTTAGTAGGGAAGTTTCAATAGGAAATATTGTTAAAGCTTTAGCGGTTATTTATTGGGAATGAGTTAATATGTAAACGGGGAATGAATATTTCACACGATCGTTACGTTCGGGAATTGCTTCGCTTCGGAAGATTTGCCGAGAGAATAGCTTTCCATTTATGTAGCTTGGGAGTCGTTGTTGTTGCATTCCCAAGACTTTAGTATCAGCTATCTTGGCTTTATAGAGTGCGATATAATGAGTGTGATAAATAAACTTTCCCCTTAATATGTATGGTTAATGTTGTGAATGGGAGTGGGAGTCATGGATTGAAGGTTTATGTGATTGTTTTTGCTCGCCGCTAACGAGCTTTGAAGATATGATTAGCATTGCTTCTGCAATGACGAATGAGCAAATTGAATGAAGCGATATACTGTAGCTTTCACATACGCTAAATGCTAGGAAGTATATGATATGTATGTACTAATTCGTGGTTGGCTGTTAATTGTCTTGAAGAGCATTTGTTTCTATTGTTTCGATTTAATGCATTTCATAGTGGGCAGGGCTTTTAATTTATCTATGCTGTGAGATTGTGGAGGAAAAGCTTTTAAGTTATATGCATTTAATTGTCGTTTAATTGGCTTAAGTTGTCTATTACATACTTTTTTATCCGTTTGTGGTGGTAAAAAGGGAGGGTTATTAGAAATGTATTCAGCAGTATGTGTAAATAGTTGTGGATTATTTATAAATCGGAATCTACAATTTATTATGAAGGTTTTTTGTTAAGTATGGAAAGGAGAGATTGTAAGCTTTAAAGTTCTGGTATATACTTTTATTGATTTTACTGAACTGTTAAACAGATATACTGCGTTGAAAATATCTTGCGATGAAGATTATGGTCGAAGCGACACTATCACTATCTCGGCTTGGGAACATATAGTTTCGGCCTTCATTCAAGACCCTATATGTGTTCCGTCTAATTTTTCCCTAGTGGGTGTCTGCTTAGTTTGGCATAATGTTGTCCTAGGCCTTGCTGGAAGACAGTACAGTGCCGTGCGAGGTCACTTCATTAACTGTTTATAAAATTTTTGTTATCGATCTTGAGAAAACGATTGTTTAAAGAATCTTAAAGTATATATTATAACATTCTAAGACGCAATTTGATATTGTTGCCATATGTAAAGTAAAAGGGTGGGAAATGGGTCGGGTTTTGAATTGTCTTGCGCTTTCCACAGGAGTTTTATTGGGACTTTTTTAGGTAGTTGGCTTTTATAATGTATTTACTGTGCAAGGAAACGTAGTGGCTTGTTTAAAGGATACTTGGTTAATAGCGTTATTGCAAACCATTTTGGATCAACAGCTCAGAGGCTATGACTGGATGGTAAATCGATGTCTGTTTTGCATATGACTTAATATTGAATGTGGCATGTCTGCCCAAAATTGAAGTCGGGCAGCTCAGAGGCTATTATTTGTTTCTTTAGGAGATTTATAACTAAAAATAGCGTGTCCGTCGACAGCTTACGTCAACGGCTCAGAGGCTGTTGTTAAATCTACTGGTTTTCATTCCAGTGATTGTGCAAATTAGATATAAAAAAAGCGTGTCTGCTGATAATTGTGCCGGGGTTTACCAACTTGACTGCCACTTTTTCCGTTTCCTTACTGCTAACATTATGAAATGGCACATTTAGTGAGTGAGTTGTGGCAGAACTTGAAAGAGATAATTGATTTTGGGGTAAATCGTTTGCATTGTCGTATTGTTCTAATAACTAAATTATGTTGTTTTAAAGTTCCCATACTTGAATGGTCTCAGTGTAACTTGAAATTAAATTAGTTTCATGTTTATTTGCGTTGGGAAATTGCCGTTCTCATGTAAATTATTTTTTATATTCATTTGGCGCCGTTTATTTATTTCGTTTGCTCTTCAATGTTATTGCATTTAAAAATTATTGCCCAGATGTCTATCTATTCAATTTGTACTTAAATGTTTGTTTTTCTTTACGCTTTGAATTGCATCTGGGGCAATTCGAAAGATAAGACTTTTTTATGCATGTGGGTACACGTACTGTTTAAGTAGTTGGAGTGATAAATGTGTAATGATTCTCCTCTTTTTTTAGTCCAAACGCGGAACCGACCTCTCATCGGTTCTAGACGTTAAGTCTGAGTAGTGCCAACGGATGGTACCAACAGGTCAACCAATCCGTGCACCGTAACCCATTCACGCGGTGGCTGCTTGTCGGCCAGCTAGTTCGGAGAGGATTTCGGTCGCGGGTCTCCGAATGGGTTACGCTCAATTACAATATTTTCAGCCACCTGAACATGCCCGTTTTCCAAACGCGGTACAAATCAAAACCATACGGAGAAGAAACCTACTTTACGTTACTCCGTATTTCTTCTTATAACCAGTCAATAATACAAGATCTAATTTTCATTTCGCGTTCCCGAAGTTTCGACGCGGTACCGAAAAGTATACTACTCTAACTCAACCCGACGAAGACTACTCTAAATAAAAATAACAAAACAACAAAGGTACCGCGTACCGCGCGCGACTCGAAACCGACCTCAGCGGATTTGTCGAAACCCTACCCTCGCGACGGCATACCTACCCTGCACTCACCTTCCCGCTGAAACAGAAAGAACCACTGAAAAGGAAAGTCTTTAATTACTCAGCAATTCATGTTGTTTATTGATCCAATTACTACTTTTACCAACACTACGAGTAACTTACTACTAAATAGTAAACGATTCAAAAGAAAAAGATTTTCTTCATAAAAAATTATTGATTTGATAAATTTCTACCAACATGTTTAAATCGAATCGACGTATTCTAACAGGGAAAATAAATGGATAAGGATGAAGAACAACACTTAGAGAATTAGGAATAAGAAAAAAAAGCGTAGATCTATGGATGAGTAAAAGGAACGCACTTGGTAAATTACATATATGTTAAATGTGTTTTCTGTCTATGTATTATTGTTCTCTTACTAATTGTAACGTTACAATCACAGTGAGACCTGATAGTATTGGCTTATGCTAAGGCATAAGGATGCGTGACGATATTTTATGGCAATTGAAGATTGATTCTTCTGCCTGGGAAGGCACTCAACGGATTAGAAATGGTAATATAAATTCAAAAAGGATTTTAGTTCTACACTGGGAAGACATGGTTTAGGAAAATTAATCAAGTGTAAAGGGAAAATTGATTAATTGTAAGATAGTCTTTTTTTTTTTTCCTCCCTTTTACCATAAACCGTCAGTTAGTTCTTTGGGAAGGTTTTTAATTTTTTGTTTTTTTTTGGAGTTTACTCTTGCAAAATTAGTTTTCATCTCTTAATGGCCTTTCAACAAAGATTGAAAATCACATGAAAATTACGTTTAGAAATGCAATACATGTTGAGTAAATTTCAAAATAATTCATCTAAACATATTCATCGAAAATAGTTCAGTATGAATTTTAGGTTAATTATCTTATTTTGTTTTTCAAGTCAAATTCTTATTTGAATTTCTAGACCCAAAATTACATTTGTGATATTTTTTTTTTTTTCATAAATTTTTAAATTTCTAATATATTGATTAGATGTATGCATTCTTCAGTATGTACCTTACAATGTAAATATTTTCGTCATATTCAATTTATACTACTGGAAAAATTTCATTTAGGCCATCATTTTCTGTTCTTTTTTTAAATTCACTTGATATAAATAGACTCTAATAAATAAATTTATGACTATATCATTTCACTTTTAATTTATACTTAATATATGTTTACGTTTCGTTTACAAATCGTTTGAAAAAAGTTTATATTACAAATTTTTACGAAATTGTTTCTGTTTTCTTTCTTCGTTTCATTCGTCATAATTTGGGTAATAAGCTGAAGTTTTTTCAATTTTATTTTAAGTGTTTCTAGAGAACGTTTACTATTATGACAGTATTGATTTATTTTTTTTCCGGTAATGGATATTATAAGCATTCACCACTAACTAAATAATAGTAGCATCTCTAAAATTGTCATCTGAAAATTATTGTTGGACACAATTATCGGTGAAAGCCTTGTTATCAAACACTGGTCCGATAAGCATTTAAAAATTTGAATTTTTAAGGTATTTTTCATGAGTTTTATTTGATGAACGGTGTTTGGGTGAAGCAGGATTTTGAAATATTGCTTGATGATTTGGATTGCTATTTTTGTATCGTCCTTTTTCGTGTTTAACTTTTGACAAAATTATACACGTGTCATAAATATTTAATTTTCTTTGGATGCATAGTACTTGCACTTTGTAGAGAAGACACGTTTTAGGTATAAATTCCCAAAATTCAGTTAAATCCGAACTACCACAACGAAGGCCCCAATTCGTAATATTATTATCTCTTGTATTGTACACAGAGTCCTTAATTACACTCCTACCTCTTTGTCCTATTAAACGTGGATGTACACGATGATCGACATCTATGATTCCTTGTATTTGCTCGCTTAGCTCACTGACAATTGTACGAATCTCGTTTTAGCTTCGTTTGCATTCTTTTCCTAGCCGATGGTTGCTGATGCTTGTATCCGCGCACACAATTCCGTTTGGAAAGTTGGTTATGGGGCACTGCAGAAGGTTGCTGGACGTGTGTTTACTATCGAACAAAGCAATGTCAAATCGTATGCGAATTTGCTTCTACCATTTTACTTTGGCGAAACCCGACGTTCTATGTTTCCGTCTTAAGCGGTGCCAACTGTTTCCCTCCCTCGTGGCGTCGGACTGTCCCTTTTTCCCAGCTAAAAGTATTGAGCGTATGCAAGGCGAACAGTTCCGAATAACCTCTGGTGACGGATTGATGCCGTTCCTTTCGATATAAGATTTATCACCAAAATACGAAGCTAATGGGGTTTCCGGATACTTTCTTATTATTCCATTTGTAACTAGCTCTTCAAATAAAGATTCAGTCGTGCTGTCAGGAGTTAAATCGTTCTCCTTCTTCTTTTTACTTTTCTTGCCGCTCCGGCGTGCTCTTTTTTTTGAATTTCTTGCCTTTGGAGGCACGATCTCGATCAAGGGCGGCCTTACGTGTAGAACATTTAACAAAATATGATTACAAATAAAAAAAAATGCTTATGATTTACAAGTGAGTTTTACCTGCAGTAAATCTAACTCCTGTCGCATCAGTTCATCAACTATTTTACGAAGCTCAGCTTCCACCTCGGAATACTTTTCCTGATATATCATGTCATCATAATGGGTTTGTTTACGATTCATATACTTATCCTTATCGCGCCAGACATCATTGTATCTAGGTAAAAAACAAGGTTAAGTTTTGGCCAAGATTTCTTTAAATAGCCATTGGAACTCACTCGTCTATTCCTGATTTTATATCTGGTAGGAAAGATGACTGCCCTGGTTTGAACCCGGCCTCTGCAGTTTCTTCAACACTTAAATCCCCACTTTTGGCCGGTGACTTAGACTTATCTTTTGTTTTACGTGCCTCCTTTGAAGAAGTAGCGGACGAACGACTGTTATTTCCCGCCGTTTCTTTTCCTCGTGGCGCCGGACTGTCAATCCGACAACCACCGACAAAACCGATGTGCGGAATGGAACGCCACATGGCGGCAGTGTGCATTTCCATTTGTCGCCAGTGGCATAGTGTTCTGATGGCAACGGTGGAGGGGGCATTCCCAGATGGATATGTCTCGAAATGTGTCGGGGTTTTGATTAATAGTATGTTTCAAATATTTATATCCACAGATCTAAATATCTGGCGAGAAAAAAAATATTTTCTGCGCAACGATATCCGCACGAAAGATGAAGTCCGCTTGCATTTCGAGGTCGTACCCATCTGGCCGGGTGCAAGGGTTCGGGATCGGAATCACTTCGATTCCCGGGCGTAGGCGTCACATTACACATTCCCCCCCCCCAAAATCGAAGTAATTACGATCCCGCCTCCTATGTAAAAGGTCTTGGTTAGGGCAGTGGCGGGTCGAAGGTCGATTTCGAGGAATAGGCTACAACCATGTTCGTGAAGACTCGATAGTGGCTATACAGCAGGGAGTCGGGTGTTATTCGGAGGTCTTCGTACAGGCAGAGGTTTAGGTAAGCCAAGGTTTTGCGTGTGAAATAGTTGTACTTCATCGTCTAAGGTCTTTTACGTGGTAAATTCCCAGGGTTTTGCCAGCCATGTCCGCGATGAGGTATCGGGTGGGGCTTATTACTTGTAGGACTCAACACTTCACGAATTTCTTGTCTAGTTTGGCACTGTAATGTCGGGTGGCATCGCTCTGCCGGAAGTTTCGACGATATATTTCGTCGCCTGCCTTGAAGCCAGAAGGATGAGATCGCAAGTTGTACCGCTCCTCTCCCATCCGTCTACTTTCTTCAATCTTCTCCCTCAGTTGATCTCGCAGAAGTTGGAGCTTTTCGTGCGGTTCCAGAACCACGATTGGGTCCTCTAGCGATTTCAGCTGCCGCAATAGCCGATAAGCGCTTCCATGACAGATCATGTACTGGCCGAACAATGCGAAATACGGCGAAATGCCGGTAGTGGCGTGGTACGACGAGCGCAGAGCACTAGTGATGGCGGAAAATTTGCGATCCCAGTCCTTCTGATTCGGGTGGACATAGGCGCGAATAGCCGCTATGAGCGTACGGTTCAGTCGTTCGGATGCGTTGGCTTGTAGTGAATAGACGGCGGTTCGTTGGTGAATGATGCCGTATTTGGACATTAGGTCTCGGAACTTGCTTGAGGTGAACTGGACCCCGTTGTCGGAGACAAGTTTCTCTGGAACTCCAAACATGTGAAAGACTCGGTTCTCCAAGAAGCTGATTATAGGTCCAGTGTGCATGTTACGCAGTGGTTCTATGATAGGGAATTTAGAGAGCTGGTCCAGGACCACGACAGCTCCCGTGTGACCAGAAGCAGATCGAGGGTAAGGACCGATAAGATCAATGTACAAGCGCTGGAACACGCGTTCGGGGACCTCAACCTTACCCATGAGAGGCCGAAGAATGGTGTTGGGCGCTTTAGTGCACTTGCATAGCTCACAGGAGGCTACGTACGCTTTTATCTGTTGTGCCATCTTAGGCCAAAAGAAGCAGGTTTTCAACCGCCTAAGTGTACGACCGTAACCGCCGTGCGCGCTTGATGGGTGGTCATGGGCCCGTCTGATAAGATCAGTGGTTAATTCTTCGGGCACCCACAACTGTTCTTCTTCTTGTATGGGGTCTCCGGATGCGTGTCCCATCCGCTTATAAATAAATCCATCCGTCAACCGCAGTTCAGGAAGCTGGGACAGTTGATTCTGGATAGTGTGAATCAGTTGGGTGTAGCTGGCTGACTTGAAGGCAGGATGGTCCAGATCGATCAATTGGGGACTGTCGTCCTCCTGGACCAACTCGGCTCCTTCGGGGGCAAACATTCTGGATAGGGTGTCGGGGACTACATGCTGGCTTCCTTTTCGGTGGCGAATGGTGAAGTCAAAGGACTGTAGTTTCAGTGCCCACCTGGCCAATCTGCCGTTGAGATCAGTCTGGCTCATTAGCCATTTCAGAGAAGCGTGGTCCGTAACGATTTCAAAGGTGTGTCCCTCCACATAGGCTCGGAAGCGTTTCACTGCCAACACTGCAGCTAGACATTCCTGCTCGGAAACCGTGTAATTTCGCTGGGCTGGGTTCAACTTGTGAGACATGAAGGCTATAGGTCTCTCCTCGCCGTCTTGTGCAACCTGGACTAAGACTGCTCCCACCCCATGTTGACTCGCGTCACAATGGATTGAGAACGGTTTGTCAAAGTCCGGGCTGTGCAGTACGGGGGCTGTAGTCAGACTCTTTTTTAGCTCTTCAAAGGCTCGCAAGCTGGGCTCTTCCCAGACGAACTTACGTCCCTTACGCAGCATGTCGGTCAAGGGAGTGGTAATGGTGGCATAGTCACGTACAAAACGCTGGTACCATCCGCAAAAGCCTAAGAATCGGCGTAATTGTTTGGGGGTCTTGGGTAATGGAAAAACGTCAATCGCTTGAGTCTTGTCCGGATCGGTCTTGATATGGCCATGCCCAATGATGTGACCTAAATACTTCACCTCCGTCATCACGAACTGACTCTTCCGTATGTTGATGGTTAATCTTGCCCTCCGGATGTGTAGAGCCACCTCCTGAAGCAGGTCGATGTGTTCGTCAAAGGTCTCGGTTATAAGCAACAGATCGTCCAAGTAAACGAAAACTTGGTGCCACAAATGAGGTGGTATTACCTTATCCATAAGGCGCGTCATTGTTTGGGGGGCATTACACAATCCGAATGGCATGGTCACAAATTGATATAAGGGCCGACCTGGGACTGTGAAGGTTGTTTTCTCCTTTGAACCGGGGTCTAAAGGAATTTGCCAGAAGGCGTCCTTGAGGTCTAAGCTCGTGATGAAGTGGGCTTTAGGCAACCGACTCAAAATGCCTTCAATCAACGGTAGAGGGTATGCGTCCTTGACTGTGACGGCGTTCAAGCGTCTGGCATCTAAGCATAACCGGACCTTGTTCGGCTTGACAACTAAGGTGACTGGGGAAGCCCACGCGCTCTGTGATTCTTCGATTACGCCTAATGCTAGCATTCGATCCACTTCAGCATATAAGGACTTTTCCTTCGCCGGAGATATGGCAAAATGTCTCTGTTTGATGGGTTTAGCATCCCCCACATCTATAGTGTGGAACACCAGGGCAGTCCGCCCGAGACCTTCCTTCTCATGCGATGGAAAAGCCGATATAGCCGAGTCAAGTCGCAGTTGCTGATTTACATCCAGTGTATGTCGTAATAAGTGAGTGGGTTGAGATTGGTCAGGAGCTGTGGTGACGGACTCCAGGGTCGTACCGGAAAATAGTGCCGGGGCCAAGTTAAATTTTCGAACGAAATCCACTCCTAGATAAAGATTCTGGGTTAATTGAGGTATGATGAAAAATTCCAGAGGTTTAGTTACTCCTTTAAAGGTGACATCCGTCATAATTTTTCCCACTACAGAGTGACGAGTTCCGTCCGCCGTGCTTAACCAGGAGGTGAAATGACGAATTTGGTCCGCGTGCATTGCCAGTACCTCCCCTGCAAAATCGGCAGATATGCAATTCACACTGGCTCCCGTATCGACTAAGCCTGACACTCGTTTCTGCAGGAGGTGTACTGACGCATATGGCTGAACGTCATCCCTCAATAATTCGTCTAAGTGTATGTCCTTCAGCACCTTCCTCGACTGCCTGACTTTTCTCCAGAAGATCCGCATCCGACGCGTGGCTCGCTTTCTTCGCGGTGGGACAGTTGTAGCCAACTCCTCATGGAAGATGCGCTGTCGAGTAGCCAAATAATTCCGCAGCCTGATGTGGAAAGGTTTTACATGCCAAGGAACTTTCGCCTCGCTATCATTTCCCTGCGCGTTGGCGTCGGCGAAGGATGGCGTCGGTTGTGGAACTTCGGGAGAACTGTGTTTAGCGGTGCGAGTCAGCAGAATTGGAGTCATGTCGGGAGCTTGGTCATAGCTAGTGATGGGGTCAGGATTGGTTCGTCCGGGGTTTAGGAGTGCCGACGGGTGGTCGCGGCACTCGGTGGCAAGTTTTTTCGCATTTTGCAATCTGCACAGTCAGATGCGTATGTGTCGGCCTTCCCGCAGCGGTAGCAGAAAAGCGTCGGCTCCGCTGGACATGCATAGAACCGATGTCCCGGTTTTCGGCAGTTCCAACAGACCGTCGGGCTTGTAATTGCTTCCAGGGAGGGTCGATCAATCAATGCTGGGTCCTCAAGCTCCTGTGGTGCTCCGCTCCTCGGTACTGGTACTGGATCAGCAAGCAGGTGGTCCACTGCCATCAACTCCGCGGTGTGATGATTTCGGGGATTTGGTCCCGTTATGCGAGGTTGTGGACGGAAGGTACCTCGCCGCTCATCCAAGTGTTCTTGCCTACGGGCATGGAGGCGCAATTCCTGTATGGTGTTGATGGGAAAATGCAGAAGGCTGTTCTGAAGATCCCAGCGCATATTCTCTCTGATAATTTCTACCAGTTCGTCCTCGGGCATGGTAGTTCGCAAGCGAGTGCTCAATCTCACTATACTTGTGTAGTACTGGTCGAACGGTTCGTGAGCGCCTTGTTTCCGTTTCTTTATTTGCTCTCTCTCAGTGAAGCCATCCTCAAATCGATTGCGGAAGGCTGCACTGAAAGAGTGCCAAGTGGGACGTGGCGTTGATTCTTTAAAGCTCCAGTACCAGTCGGCAGCATCGCCGCTGAACAAAAGATGTGCATGCCGGAGGAAGGCCGAGGAATCACCTCCCAGGGTGCTGGATACTAACGCCTGAATCCGGAAAAGGAACCGGTCCGCCGATATCATATCGTTGAGCCCTGTAAAGTTCAGGCGCCAACTCTCCATGATACGAGGCGTTGGGTCTCGAAAAGGTGTCAATGCGTTCCCGGGGGGAATCGCATCCTCGATTGACCTGTTGTACGAAACTGCCTCGGGGACTAGAGGTACCAACGGAGGTGCGGTGCTGTGTCGTGGTCTATATTCGGGAGCTCTGGGATCCATTCCCGAGTTCCTTGGAGGTGGGACCCATTGTTCGGATGGTCGAGAGTGGGGCATAGCCACACTGGGATTGGGCTCCCAGCCAAGCGGAGTTCTCACGCGGCTGGGTGGTTGGCTCATAGGGAGATTCTGGAGCTTTCCCTCCAGATTGCCAATCCTCTCCGACATATCTCGCATCAACGCCACGAGGGTGTCAATGGAGTGGGCGGAAGGCATGGGGGTCACCTCGGACACGACACTTGCGGCCGGAACTTCACCGCCTACGGCTCCTTGAAGGTCTAGGAGTGGTTGGGACGGTTCGGCCTCTGGAACTCCTTTCGCCACTGCTCCACGCGTTGGTAGGGGCGTTCCGAGGGGGACGTCTACGGCAGACCGATCGATGGGTCGCCGACACAGTGGGCAAAGCTCTGACGTGAGGAGGAGCTGTTGGACACAGGCACGATGGAATAGATGTCCACAATCCAATCGCACGCTGTGTACCCCCTCCACTACGTCCTCCAAACAGATCCAGCAGTTCGCGGGTTGGACCGTTTTGGATCGGGTCCACCGCTTTTCTGGGGTCCGCTTCGTTGCCATTTTCGTTCAATCTGGTGGTAGAAGTAAGTTTTGTTTTTTTTTTTTTACTAAAAAAAATGTTACAATCTAATATATATAAAAAAACTTAGGAATAAATTAGTGGCCGATAGTGGCGAGCTATTTCTAGATAATAGAGAAAGAAAAAAAAATTTATTTGATACATACTTTCCTTTCCAGTGGTCGACTCCTCCAACGGAAATGAGAGTGCGTGGTAATCTGCCGAAGAAAGGGTGCTTTTGGTCGATTTACGAAATTTAACCCCTAACCCCACATACACTACAAACCGTTTCTAATCTACGTTAAATGACTCGACAAGACAAGTGGTATAGCTACCGTAACAGCTTAGTACGCGGTCAAAACTCCCGACGCGTGGAAGCATTCCGGGCTTCGCAACTCCAGCGTACGCCACCGAACGTTGAACCGATACCACTCGTCTATCACGCATACGAAATAATTAGAATCCTTCCGCGACATAAAGGCAAGGTAGCCTTCTATTTTCTTGAGAGTCCATGCTGATAGGTAAACCCATCAGGCTGGCTGTTCCATCAAGAAAATAGAAGGTCCTTACAGGGTTTAGCCTAGGACAACACATCGGAAGGATTCTGTCGTGAAAACAAAATCAAACAAAGGAGAGCGGAAGCTACAACTCACGTGAAGCGACTGCTAGTTTGTATCATACAACTCCACTGCTCCTGATAGTGGGACTCGAGTACCAGAGTACCTTACATCCTCCGTAAAGGACCAACTCGTCAGAAGACGCGAATTTCTTTCCCCCTTAGGATGTTTTGGGACCCCACGTTGGGCGCCATTTGTAATGATTTTCAAACATTTTAAGTCCAAACGCGGAACCGACCTCTCATCGGTTCTAGACGTTAAGTCTGAGTAGTGCCAACGGATGGTACCAACAGGTCAACCAATCCGTGCACCGTAACCCATTCACGCGGTGGCTGCTTGTCGGCCAGCTAGTTCGGAGAGGATTTCGGTCGCGGGTCTCCGAATGGGTTACGCTCAATTACAATATTTTCAGCCACCTGAACATGCCCGTTTTCCAAACGCGGTACAAATCAAAACCATACGGAGAAGAAACCTACTTTACGTTACTCCGTATTTCTTCTTATAACCAGTCAATAATACAAGATCTAATTTTCATTTCGCGTTCCCGAAGTTTCGACGCGGTACCGAAAAGTATACTACTCTAACTCAACCCGACGAAGACTACTCTAAATAAAAATAACAAAACAACAAAGGTACCGCGTACCGCGCGCGACTCGAAACCGACCTCAGCGGATTTGTCGAAACCCTACCCTCGCGACGGCATACCTACCCTGCACTCACCTTCCCGCTGAAACAGAAAGAACCACTGAAAAGGAAAGTCTTTAATTACTCAGCAATTCATGTTGTTTATTGATCCAATTACTACTTTTACCAACACTACGAGTAACTTACTACTAAATAGTAAACGATTCAAAAGAAAAAGATTTTCTTCATAAAAAATTATTGATTTGATAAATTTCTACCAACATGTTTAAATCGAATCGACGTATTCTAACAGGGAAAATAAATGGATAAGGATGAAGAACAACACTTAGAGAATTAGGAATAAGAAAAAAAAAGCGTAGATCTATGGATGAGTAAAAGGAACGCACTTGGTAAATTACATATATGTTAAATGTGTTTTCTGTCTATGTATTATTGTTCTCTTACTAATTGTAACGTTACAATCACAGTGAGACCTGATAGTATTGGCTTATGCTAAGGCATAAGGATGCGTGACGATATTTTATGGCATTTGAAGATTGATTCTTCTGCCTGGGAAGGCACTCAACGGATTAGAAATGGTAATATAAATTCAAAAAGGATTTTAGTTCTACACTGGGAAGACATGGTTTAGGAAAATTAATCAAGTGTAAAGGGAAAATTGATTAATTGTAAGAGTCTTTTTTTTTTCCTCCCTTTTACCATAAACCGTCAGTTAGTTCTTTGGAAAGGTTTTTAATTTTTTTTTTTTTTGAGTTTACTCTTGCAAAATTAGTTTTCGTCTCTTAATGGCCTTTCAACAAAGATTGAAAATCACATGAAAATTACGTTTAGAAATGCAATACATGTTGAGTAAATTTCAAAATAATTCATCTAAACATATTCATCGAAAATAGTTCAGTATGAATTTTAGGTTAATTATCTTATTTTGTTTTTCAAGTCAAATTCTTATTTGAATTTCTAGACCCAAAATTACATTTGTGATATTTTTTTTTTTTCATAAATTTTTAAATTTCTAATATATTGATTAGATGTATGCATTCTTCAGTATGTACCTTACAATGTAAATATTTTCGTCATATTCAATTTATACTACTGGAAAAATTTCATTTAGGCCATCATTTTCTGTTCTTTTTTTAAATTCACTTGATATAAATAGACTCTAATAAATAAATTTATGACTATATCATTTCACTTTTAATTTATACTTAATATATGTTTACGTTTCGTTTACAAATCGTTTGAAAAAAGTTTATATTACAAATTTTTACGAAATTGTTTCTGTTTTCTTTCTTCGTTTCATTCGTCATAATTTGGGTAATAAGCTGAAGTTTTTTCAATTTTATTTTAAGTGTTTCTAGAGAACGTTTACTATTATGACAGTATTGATTTATTTTTTTTCCGGTAATGGATATTATAAGCATTCACCACTAACTAAATAATAGTAGCATCTCTAAAATTGTCATCTGAAAATTATTGTTGGACACAATTATCGGTGAAAGCCTTGTTATCAAACACTGGTCCGATAAGCATTTAAAAATTTGAATTTTTAAGGTATTTTTCATGAGTTTTATTTGATGAACGGTGTTTGGGTGAAGCAGGATTTTGAAATATTGCTTGATGATTTGGATTGCTATTTTTGTATCGTCCTTTTTCGTGTTTAACTTTTGACAAAATTATACACGTGTCATAAATATTTAATTTTCTTTGGATGCATAGTACTTGCACTTTGTAGAGAAGACACGTTTTAGGTATAAATTCCCAAAATTCAGTTAAATCCGAACTACCACAACGAAGGCCCCAATTCGTAATATTATTATCTCTTGTATTGTACACAGAGTCCTTAATTACACTCCTACCTCTTTGTCCTATTAAACGTGGATGTACACGATGATCGACATCTATGATTCCTTGTATTTGCTCGCTTAGCTCACTGACAATTGTACGAATCTCGTTTTAGCTTCGTTTGCATTCTTTTCCTAGCCGATGGTTGCTGATGCTTGTATCCGCGCACACAATTCCGTTTGGAAAGTTGGTTATGGGGCACTGCAGAAGGTTGCTGGACGTGTGTTTACTATCGAACAAAGCAATGTCAAATCGTATGCGAATTTGCTTCTACCATTTTACTTTGGCGAAACCCGACGTTCTATGTTTCCGTCTTAAGCGGTGCCAACTGTTTCCCTCCCTCGTGGCGTCGGACTGTCCCTTTTTCCCAGCTAAAAGTATTGAGCGTATGCAAGGCGAACAGTTCCGAATAACCTCTGGTGACGGATTGATGCCGTTCCTTTCGATATAAGATTTATCACCAAAATACGAAGCTAATGGGGTTTCCGGATACTTTCTTATTATTCCATTTGTAACTAGCTCTTCAAATAAAGATTCAGTCGTGCTGTCAGGAGTTAAATCGTTCTCCTTCTTCTTTTTACTTTTCTTGCCGCTCCGGCGTGCTCTATTTTTTGAATTTCTTGCCTTTGGAGGCACGATCTCGATCAAGGGCGGCCTTACGTGTAGAACATTTAACAAAATATGATTACAAATAAAAAAAAATGCTTATGATTTACAAGTGAGTTTTACCTGCAGTAAATCTAACTCCTGTCGCATCAGTTCATCAACTATTTTACGAAGCTCAGCTTCCACCTCGGAATACTTTTCCTGATATATCATGTCATCATAATGGGTTTGTTTACGATTCATATACTTATCCTTATCGCGCCAGACATCATTGTATCTAGGTAAAAAACAAGGTTAAGTTTTGGCCAAGATTTCTTTAAATAGCCATTGGAACTCACTCGTCTATTCCTGATTTTATATCTGGTAGGAAAGATGACTGCCCTGGTTTGAACCCGGCCTCTGCAGTTTCTTCAACACTTAAATCCCCACTTTTGGCCGGTGACTTAGACTTATCTTTTGTTTTACGTGCCTCCTTTGAAGAAGTAGCGGACGAACGACTGTTATTTCCCGCCGTTTCTTTTCCTCGTGGCGCCGGACTGTCAATCCGACAACCACCGACAAAACCGATGTGCGGAATGGAACGCCACATGGCGGCAGTGTGCATTTCCATTTGTCGCCAGTGGCATAGTGTTCTGATGGCAACGGTGGAGGGGGCATTCCCAGATGGATATGTCTCGAAATGTGTCGGGGTTTTGATTAATAGTATGTTTCAAATATTTATATCCACAGATCTAAATATCTGGCGAGAAAAAAAATATTTTCTGCGCAACGATATCCGCACGAAAGATGAAGTCCGCTTGCATTTCGAGGTCGTACCCATCTGGCCGGGTGCAAGGGTTCGGGATCGGAATCACTTCGATTCCCGGGCGTAGGCGTCACATTACACATTCCCCCCCCCCAAAATCGAAGTAATTACGATCCCGCCTCCTATGTAAAAGGTCTTGGTTAGGGCAGTGGCGGGTCGAAGGTCGATTTCGAGGAATAGGCTACAACCATGTTCGTGAAGACTCGATAGTGGCTATACAGCAGGGAGTCGGGTGTTATTCGGAGGTCTTCGTACAGGCAGAGGTTTAGGTAAGCCAAGGTTTTGCGTGTGAAATAGTTGTACTTCATCGTCTAAGGTCTTTTACGTGGTAAATTCCCAGGGTTTTGCCAGCCATGTCCGCGATGAGGTATCGGGTGGGGCTTATTACTTGTAGGACTCGACACTTCACGAATTTCTTGTCTAGTTTGGCACTGTAATGTCGGGTGGCATCGCTCTGCCGGAAGTTTCGACGATATATTTCGTCGCCTGCCTTGAAGCCAGAAGGATGAGATCGCAAGTTGTACCGCTCCTCTCCCATCCGTCTACTTTCTTCAATCTTCTCCCTCAGTTGATCTCGCAGAAGTTGGAGCTTTTCGTGCGGTTCCAGAACCACGATTGGGTCCTCTAGCGATTTCAGCTGCCGCAATAGCCGATAAGCGCTTCCATGACAGATCATGTACTGGCCGAACAATGCGAAATACGGCGAAATGCCGGTAGTGGCGTGGTACGACGAGCGCAGAGCACTAGTGATGGCGGAAAATTTGCGATCCCAGTCCTTCTGATTCGGGTGGACATAGGCGCGAATAGCCGCTATGAGCGTACGGTTCAGTCGTTCGGATGCGTTGGCTTGTAGTGAATAGACGGCGGTTCGTTGGTGAATGATGCCGTATTTGGACATTAGGTCTCGGAACTTGCTTGAGGTGAACTGGACCCCGTTGTCGGAGACAAGTTTCTCTGGAACTCCAAACATGTGAAAGACTCGGTTCTCCAAGAAGCTGATTATAGGTCCAGTGTGCATGTTACGCAGTGGTTCTATGATAGGGAATTTAGAGAGCTGGTCCAGGACCACGACAGCTCCCGTGTGACCAGAAGCAGATCGAGGGTAAGGACCGATAAGATCAATGTACAAGCGCTGGAACACGCGTTCGGGGACCTCAACCTTACCCATGAGAGGCCGAAGAATGGTGTTGGGCGCTTTAGTGCACTTGCATAGCTCACAGGAGGCTACGTACGCTTTTATCTGTTGTGCCATCTTAGGCCAAAAGAAGCAGGTTTTCAACCGCCTAAGTGTACGACCGTAACCGCCGTGCGCGCTTGATGGGTGGTCATGGGCCCGTCTGATAAGATCAGTGGTTAATTCTTCGGGCACCCACAACTGTTCTTCTTCTTGTATGGGGTCTCCGGATGCGTGTCCCATCCGCTTATAAATAAATCCATCCGTCAACCGCAGTTCAGGAAGCTGGGACAGTTGATTCTGGATAGTGTGAATCAGTTGGGTGTAGCTGGCTGACTTGAAGGCAGGATGGTCCAGATCGATCAATTGGGGACTGTCGTCCTCCTGGACCAACTCGGCTCCTTCGGGGGCGAACATTCTGGATAGGGTGTCGGGGACTACATGCTGGCTTCCTTTTCGGTGGCGAATGGTGAAGTCAAAGGCCTGTAGTTTCAGTGCCCACCTGGCCAATCTGCCGTTGAGATCAGTCTGGCTCATTAGCCATTTCAGAGAAGCGTGGTCCGTAACGATTTCAAAGGTGTGTCCCTCCATATAGGCTCGGAAGCGTTTCACTGCCAACACTGCAGCTAGACATTCCTGCTCGGAAACCGTGTAATTTCGCTGGGCTGGGTTCAACTTGTGAGACATGAAGGCTATAGGTCTCTTCTCGCCGTCTTGTGCAACCTGGACTAAGACTGCTCCCACCCCATGTTGACTCGCGTCACAATGGATTGAGAACGGTTTGTCAAAGTCCGGGCTGTGCAGTACGGGGGCTGTAGTCAGACTCTTTTTTAGCTCTTCAAAGGCTCGCAAGCTGGGCTCTTCCCAGACGAACTTACGTCCCTTACGCAGCATGTCGGTCAAGGGCGTGGTTATGGTGGCATAGTCACGTACAAAACGCTGGTACCATCCGCATAAGCCTAAGAATCGCCGTAATTGTTTGGGGGTCTTGGGTAATGGAAAAACGTCAATCGCTTGAGTCTTGTCCGGATCGGTCTTGATATGGCCATGCCCAATGATGTGACCTAAATACTTCACCTCCGTCATCACGAACTGACTCTTCCGTATGTTGATGGTTAATCTTGCCCTCCGGATGTGTAGAGCCACCTCCTGAAGCAGGTCGATGTGTTCGTCAAAGGTCTCGGTTATAAGCAACAGATCGTCCAAGTAAACGAAAACTTGGTGCCACAAATGAGGTGGTATTACCTTATCCATAAGGCGCGTCATTGTTTGGGGGGCATTACACAATCCGAATGGCATGGTCACAAATTGATATAAGGGCCGACCTGGGACTGTGAAGGTTGTTTTCTCCTTTGAACCGGGGTCTAAAGGAATTTGCCAGAAGGCGTCCTTGAGGTCTAAGCTCGTGATGAAGTGGGCTTTAGGCAACCGACTCAAAATGCCTTCAATCAATGGTAGAGGGTATGCGTCCTTGACTGTGACGGCGTTCAAGCGTCTGGCATCTAAGCATAACCGGACCTTGTTCGGCTTGACAACTAAGGTGACTGGGGAAGCCCACGCGCTCTGTGATTCTTCGATTACGCCTAATGCTAGCATTCGATCCACTTCGGCATATAAGGACTTTTCCTTCGCCGGAGATATGGCAAAATGTCTCTGTTTGATGGGTTTAGCATCCCCCACATCTATAGTGTGGAACACCAGGGCAGTCCGCCCGAGACCTTCCTTCTCATGCGATGGAAAAGCCGATATAGCCGAGTCAAGTCGCAGTTGCTGATTTACATCCAGTGTATGTCGTAATAAGTGAGTGGGTTGAGATTGGTCAGGAGCTGTGGTGACGGACTCCAGGGTCGTACCGGAAAATAGTGCCGGGGCCAAGTTAAATTTTCGAACGAAATCCACTCCTAGATAAAGATTCTGGGTTAATTGAGGTATGATGAAAAATTCCAGAGGTTTAGTTACTCCTTTAAAGGTGACATCCGTCATAATTTTTCCCACTACAGAGTGACGAGTTCCGTCCGCCGTGCTTAACCAGGAGGTGAAATGACGAATTTGGTCCGCGTGCATTGCCAGTACCTCCCCTGCAAAATCGGCAGATATGCAATTCACACTGGCTCCCGTATCGACTAAGCCTGACACTCGTTTCTGCAGGAGGTGTACTGACGCATATGGCCGAACGTCATCCCTCAATAATTCGTCTAAGTGTATGTCCTTCAGCACCTTCCTCGACTGCCTGACTTTTCTCCAGAAGATCCGCATCCGACGCGTGGCTCGCTTTCTTCGCGGTGGGACAGTTGTAGCCAACTCCTCATGGAAGATGCGCTGTCGAGTAGCCAAATAATTCCGCAGCCTGATGTGGAAAGGTTTTACATGCCAAGGAACTTTCGCCTCGCTATCATTTCCCTGCGCGTTGGCCTCGGCGAAGGATGGCGTCGGTTGTGGAACTTCGGGAGAACTGTGTTTAGCGGTGCGAGTCAGCAGAATTGGAGTCATGTCG
Source organism: Odontomyia ornata (assembly GCA_963969285.1). Taxonomy (NCBI): domain Eukaryota; kingdom Metazoa; phylum Arthropoda; class Insecta; order Diptera; family Stratiomyidae; genus Odontomyia; species Odontomyia ornata. The sequence goes on from OZ017740.1 coordinate 197,014,467, forward strand.
GGAGCTTGGTCATAGCTAGTGATGGGGTCAGGATTGGTTCGTCCGGGGTTTAGGAGTGCCGACGGGTGGTCGCTGCACTCGGTGGCAAGTTTTTTCGCATTTTGCAATCTGCACAGTCAGGTGCGTATGTGTCGGCCTTCCCGCAGCGGTAGCAGAAAAGCGTCGGCTCCGCTGGACATGCATAGAACCGATGTCCCGGTTTTCGGCAGTTCCAACAGACCGTCGGGCTTGTAATTGCTTCCAGGGAGGGTCGATCAATCAATGCTGGGTCCTCAAGCTCCTGTGGTGCTCCGCTCCTCGGTACTGGTACTGGATCAGCAAGCAGGTGGTCCACTGCCATCAACTCCGCGGTGTGATGATTTCGGGGATTTGGTCCCGTTATGCGAGGTTGTGGACGGAAGGTACCTCGCCGCTCATCCAAGTATTCTTGCCTACGGGCATGGAGGCGCAATTCCTGTATGGTGTTGATGGGAAAATGCAGAAGGCTGTTCTGAAGATCCCAGCGCATATTCTCTCTGATAATTTCTACCAGTTCGTCCTCGGGCATGGTAGTTCGCAAGCGAGTGCTCAATCTCACTATACTTGTGTAGTACTGGTCGAACGGTTCGTGAGCGCCTTGTTTCCGTTTCTTTATTTGCTCTCTCTCAGTGAAGCCATCCTCAAATCGATTGCGGAAGGCTGCACTGAAAGAGTGCCAAGTGGGACGTGGCGTTGATTCTTTAAAGCTCCAGTACCAGTCGGCAGCATCGCCGCTGAACAAAAGATGTGCATGCCGGAGGAAGGCCGAGGAATCACCTCCCAGGGTGCTGGATACTAACGCCTGAATCCGGAAAAGGAACCGGTCCGCCGATATCATATCGTTGAGCCCTGTAAAGTTCAGGCGCCAACTCTCCATGATACGAGGCGTTGGGTCTCGAAAAGGTGTCAATGCGTTCCCGGGGGGAATCGCATCCTCGATTGACCTGTTGTACGAAACTGCCTCGGGGACTAGAGGTACCAACGGAGGTGCGGTGCTGTGTCGTGGTCTATATTCGGGAGCTCTGGGATCCATTCCCGAGTTCCTTGGAGGTGGGACCCATTGTTCGGATGGTCGAGAGTGGGGCATAGCCACACTGGGATTGGGCTCCCAGCCAAGCGGAGTTCTCACGCGGCTGGGTGGTTGGCTCATAGGGAGATTCTGGAGCTTTCCCTCCAGATTGCCAATCCTCTCCGACATATCTCGCATCAACGCCACGAGGGTGTCAATGGAGTGGGCGGAAGGCATGGGGGTCACCTCGGACACGACACTTGCGGCCGGAACTTCACCGCCTACGGCTCCTTGAAGGTCTAGGAGTGGTTGGGACGGTTCGGCCTCTGGAACTCCTTTCGCCACTGCTCCACGCGTTGGTAGGGGCGTTCCGAGGGGGACGTCTACGGCAGACCGATCGATGGGTCGCCGACACAGTGGCCAAAGCTCTGACGTGAGGAGGAGCTGTTGGACACAGGCACGATGGAATAGATGTCCACAATCCAATCGCACGCTGTGTACCCCCTCCACTACGTCCTCGAAACAGATCCCGCAGTTCACGGGTTGGACCGTTTTGGATCGGGTCCACCGCTTTTCTGGGGTCCGCTTCGTTGCCATTTTCGTTCAATCTGGTGGTAGAAGTAAGTTTTGTTTTTTTTTTTTTACTAAAAAAAATGTTACAATCTAATGTATATAAAAAAACTTAGGAATAAATTAGTGGCCGATAGTGGCGAGCTATTTCTAGATAATAGAGAAAGAAAAAAAAATTTATTTGATACATACTTTCCTTTCCAGTGGTCGACTCCTCCAACGGAAATGAGAGTGCGTGGTAATCTGCCGAAGAAAGGGTGCTTTTGGTCGATTTACGAAATTTAACCCCTAACCCCACATACACTACAAACCGTTTCTAATCTACGTTAAATGACTCGACGAGACAAATGGTATAGCTACCGTAACAGCTTAGTACGCGGTCAAAACTCCCGACGCGTGGAAGCATTCCGGGCTTCGCAACTCCAGCGTACGCCACCGAACGTTGAACCGATACCACTCATCTATCACGCATACGAAATAATTAGAATCCTTCCGCGACATAAAGGCAAGGTAGCCTTCTATTTTCTTGAGAGTCCATGCTGATAGGTAAACCCATCAGGCTGGCTGTTCCATCAAGAAAATAGAAGGTCCTTACAGGGTTTAGCCTAGGACAACACATCGGAAGGATTCTGTCTGACGAAGACTACTCTAAATAAAAATAACAAAACAACAAAGGTACCGCGTACCGCGCGCGACTCGAAACCGACCTCAGCGGATTTGTCGAAACCCTACCCTCGCGACGGCATACCTACCCTGCACTCACCTTCCCGCTGAAACAGAAAGAACCACTGAAAAGGAAAGTCTTTAATTACTCAGCAATTCATGTTGTTTATTGATCCAATTACTACTTTTACCAACACTACGAGTAACTTACTACTAAATAGTAAACGATTCAAAAGAAAAAGATTTTCTTCATAAAAAATTATTGATTTGATAAATTTCTACCAACATGTTTAAATCGAATCGACGTATTCTAACAGGGAAAATAAATGGATAAGGATGAAGAACAACACTTAGAGAATTAGGAATAAGAAAAAAAAAGCGTAGATCTATGGATGAGTAAAAGGAACGCACTTGGTAAATTACATATATGTTAAATGTGTTTTCTGTCTATGTATTATTGTTCTCTTACTAATTGTAACGTTACAATCACAGTGAGACCTGATAGTATTGGCTTATGCTAAGGCATAAGGATGCGTGACGATATTTTATGGCATTTGAAGATTGATTCTTCTGCCTGGGAAGGCACTCAACGGATTAGAAATGGTAATATAAATTCAAAAAGGATTTTAGTTCTACACTGGGAAGACATGGTTTAGGAAAATTAATCAAGTGTAAAGGGAAAATTGATTAATTGTAAGAGTCTTTTTTTTTTCCTCCCTTTTACCATAAACCGTCAGTTAGTTCTTTGGAAAGGTTTTTAATTTTTTTTTTTTTGAGTTTACTCTTGCAAAATTAGTTTTCATCTCTTAATGGCCTTTCAACAAAGATTGAAAATCACATGAAAATTACGTTTAGAAATGCAATACATGTTGAGTAAATTTCAAAATAATTCATTTAAACATATTCATCGAAAATAGTTCAGTATGAATTTTAGGTTAATTATCTTATTTTGTTTTTCAAGTCAAATTCTTATTTGAATTTCTAGACCCAAAATTACATTTGTGATATTTTTTTTTTTTCATAAATTTTTAAATTTCTAATATATTGATTAGATGTATGCATTCTTCAGTATGTACCTTACAATGTAAATATTTTCGTCATATTCAATTTATACTACTGGAAAAATTTCATTTAGGCCATCATTTTCTGTTCTTTTTTTAAATTCACTTGATATAAATAGACTCTAATAAATAAATTTATGACTATATCATTTCACTTTTAATTTATACTTAATATATGTTTACGTTTCGTTTACAAATCGTTTGAAAAAAGTTTATATTACAAATTTTTACGAAATTGTTTCTGTTTTCTTTCTTCGTTTCATTCGTCATAATTTGGGTAATAAGCTGAAGTTTTTTCAATTTTATTTTAAGTGTTTCTAGAGAACGTTTACTATTATGACAGTATTGATTTATTTTTTTTCCGGTAATGGATATTATAAGCATTCACCACTAACTAAATAATAGTAGCATCTCTAAAATTGTCATCTGAAAATTATTGTTGGACACAATTATCGGTGAAAGCCTTGTTATCAAACACTGGTCCGATAAGCATTTAAAAATTTGAATTTTTAAGGTATTTTTCATGAGTTTTATTTGATGAACGGTGTTTGGGTGAAGCAGGATTTTGAAATATTGCTTGATGATTTGGATTGCTATTTTTGTATCGTCCTTTTTCGTGTTTAACTTTTGACGAAATTATACACGTGTCATAAATATTTAATTTTCTTTGGATGCATAGTACTTGCACTTTGTAGAGAAGACACGTTTTAGGTATAAATTCCCAAAATTCAGTTAAATCCGAACTACCACAACGAAGGCCCCAATTCGTAATATTATTATCTCTTGTATTGTACACAGAGTCCTTAATTACACTCCTACCTCTTTGTCCTATTAAACGTGGATGTACACGATGATCGACATCTATGATTCCTTGTATTTGCTCGCTTAGCTCACTGACAATTGTACGAATCTCGTTTTAGCTTCGTTTGTATTCTTTTCCTAGCCGATGGTTGCTGATGCTTGTATCCGCGCACACAATTCCGTTTGGAAAGTTGGTTATGGGGCACTGCAGAAGGTTGCTGGACGTGTGTTTACTATCGAACAAAGCAATGTCAAATCGTATGCGAATTTGCTTCTACCATTTTACTTTGGCGAAACCCGACGTTCTATGTTTCCGTCTTAAGCGGTGCCAACTGTTTCCCTCCCTCGTGGCGTCGGACTGTCCCTTTTTCCCAGCTAAAAGTATTGAGCGTATGCAAGGCGAATAGTTCCAAATAACCTCTGGTGATGGATTGATGCCGTTCCTTTCGATATAAGATTTATCACCAAAATACGAAGCTAATGGGGTTTCCGGATACTTTCTTATTATTCCATTTGTAACTAGCTCTTCAAATAAAGATTCAGTCGTGCTGTCAGGAGTTAAATCGTTCTCCTTCTTCTTTTTACTTTTCTTGCCGCTCCGGCGTGCTCTTTTTTTTGAATTTCTTGCCTTTGGAGGCACGATCTCGATCAAGGGCGGCCTTACGTGTAGAACATTTAACAAAATATGATTACAAATAAAAAAAATGCTTATGATTTACAAGTGAGTTTTACCTGCAGTAAATCTAACTCCTGTCGCATCAGTTCATCAACTATTTTACGAAGCTCAGCTTCCACCTCGGAATACTTTTCCTGATATATCATGTCATCATAATGGGTTTGTTTACGATTCATATACTCATCCTTATCGCGCCAGACATCATTGTATCTAGGTAAAAAACAAGGTTAAGTTTTGGCCAAGATTTCTTTAAATAGCCATTGGAACTCACTCGTCTATTCCTGATTTTATATCTGGTAGGAAAGATGACTGCCCTGGTTTGAACCCGGCCTCTGCAGTTTCTTCAACACTTAAATCCCCACTTTTGGCCGGTGACTTAGACTTATCTTTTGTTTTACGTGCCTCCTTTGAAGAAGTAGCGGACGAACGACTGTTATTTCCCGCCGTTTCTTTTCCTCGTGGCGCCGGACTGTCAATCCGACAACCACCGACAAAACCGATGTGCGGAATGGAGCGCCACATGGCGGCAGTGTGCATTTCCATTTGTCGCCAGTGGCATAGTGTTCTGATGGCAACGGTGGAGGGGGCATTCCCAGATGGATATGTCTCGAAATGTGTCGGAGTTTTGATTAATATTATGTTTCAAATATTTATATCCACAGATCTAAATATCTGGCGAGAAAAAAAATATTTTCTGCGCAACGATATCCGCACGAAAGATGAAGTCCGCTTGCATTTCGAGGTCGTACCCATCTGGCCGGGTGCAAGGGTTCGGGATCGGAATCACTTCGATTCCCGGGCGTAGGCGTCACATTACACATTCCCCCCCCAAAATCGAAGTAATTACGATCCCGCCTCCTATGTAAAAGGTGTTGGTTAGGGCAGTGGTGGGTCGAAGGTCGATTTCGAGAAGACTCGATAGTGGCTATACAGCAGGGAGTCGGGTGTTATTCGGAGGTCTTCGTACAGGCAGAGATTTAGGTAAGCCAAGGTTTTGCGTGTGAAATAGTTGTACTTCATCGTCTAAGGTCTTTTACGTGGTAAATTCCCAGGGTTTTGCCAGCCATGTCCGCGATGAGGTATCGGGTGGGGCTTATTACTTGTAGGACTCGACACTTCACGAATTTCTTGTCTAGTTTGGCACTGTAATGTCGGGTGGCATCGCTCTGCCGGAAGTTTCGACGATATATTTCGTCGCCTGCCTTGAAGCCAGAAGGATGAGATCGCAAGTTGTACCGCTCCTCTCCCATCCGTCTACTTTCTTCAATCTTCTCCCTCAGTTGATCTCGCAGAAGTTGGAGCTTTTCGTGCAGTTCCAGAACCACGATTGGGTCCTCTAGCGATTTCAGCTGCCGCAATAGCCGATAAGCGCTTCCATGACAGATCATGTACTGGCCGAACAATGCGAAATACGGCGAAATGCCGGTAGTGGCGTGGTACGACGAGCGCAGAGCACTAGTGATGGCGGACAATTTGCGATCCCAGTCCTTCTGATTCGGGTGGACATAGGCGCGAATGGCCGCTATGAGCGTACGGTTCAGTCGTTCGGATGCGTTGGCTTGTGGTGAATAGACGGCGGTTCGTTGGTGGATGATACCGTATTTGGACATTAGGTCTCGGAACTTGCTGGAGGTGAACTGGACCCCATTGTCGGAGACAAGTTTCTCCGGAACTCCAAACATGTGAAAGACTCGGTTCTCCAAGAAGCTGATTATAGGTCCAGTGTGCATGTTACGCAGTGGTTCTATGATAGGGAATTTAGAGAGCTGGTCCAGGACCACGACAGCTCCCGTGTGACCAGAAGCAGATCGAGGGAAAGGACCGATAAGATCAATGTACAAGCGCTGGAACACGCGTTCGGGGACCTCAACCTTACCCATGGGAGGCCGAAGAATGGTGTTGGGCGCTTTAGTGCACTTGCATAGCTCACAGGAGGCTACGTACGCTTTTATCTGTTGTGCCATCTTAGGCCAAAAGAAGCAGGTTTTCAACCGCCCAAGTGTACGACCGTAACCGCCGTGCGCGCTTGATGGGTGGTCATGGGCCCATCTGATAAGATCAGTGGTTAATTCTTCGGGCACCCACAACTTCCACTGTTCTTCTTCTTGTATGGGGTCTCCGGATGCGTGTCCCATCCGCTTATAAATAAATCCATCCGTCAACCGCAGTTCAGGAAGCTGGGACAGTTGATTCTGGATAGTGTGAATCAGTTGGGTGTAGCTGGCTGACTTGAAGGCAGGATGGTCCAGATCGATCAATTGGGGACTGTCGTCCTCCTGGACCAACTCGGCTCCTTCGGGGGCGAACATTCTGGATAGGGTGTCGGGGACTACATGCTGGCTTCCTTTTCGGTGGCGAATGGTGAAGTCAAAGGACTGTAGTTTCAGTGCCCACCTGGCCAATCTGCCGTTGAGATCAGTCTGGCTCATTAGCCATTTCAGAGAAGCGTGGTCCGTAACGATTTCAAAGGTGTATCCCTCCACATAGGCTCGGAAGCGTTTCACTGCCAACACTGCAGCTAGACATTCCTGCTCGGAAACCGTGTAATTTCGTTGGGCTGGGTTCAACTTGTGAGACATGAAGGCTATAGGTCTCTCCTCGCCGTCTTGTGCAACCTGGACTAAGACTGCTCCCACCCCATGTTGACTCGCGTCACAATGGATTGAGAACGGTTTGTCAAAGTCCGGGCTGTGCAGTACGGGGGCTGTAGTCAGACTCTTTTTTAGCTCTTCAAAGGCTCGCAGGCTGGGCTCTTCCCAGACGAACTTACGTCCCTTACGCAGCATGTCGGTCAAGGGAGTGGTTATGGTGGCATAGTCACGTACAAAACGCTGGTACCATCCGCATAAGCCTAAGAATCGCCGTAATTGTTTGGGGGTCTTGGGTAATGGAAAAACGTCAATCGCTTGAGTCTTGTCCGGATCGGTCTTGATATGGCCATGCCCAATGATGTGACCTAAATACTTCACCTCCGTCATCACGAACTGACTCTTCCGTATGTTGATGGTTAATCTTGCCCTCCGGATGTGTAGAGCCACCTCCTGAAGCAGGTCGATGTGTTCGTCAAAGGTCTCGGTTATAAGCAACAGATCGTCCAAGTAAACGAAAACTTGGTGCCACAAATGAGGTGGTATTACCTTATCCATAAGGCGCGTCATTGTTTGGGGGGCATTACACAATCCGAATGGCATGGTCACAAATTGATATAAGGGCCGACCTGGGACTGTGAAGGTTGTTTTCTCCTTTGAACCGGGGTCTAAAGGAATTTGCCAGAAGGCGTCCTTGAGGTCTAAGCTCGTGATGAAGTGGGCTTTAGGCAACCGACTCAAAATGCCTTCAATCAACGGTAGAGGGTATGCGTCCTTGACTGTGACGGCGTTCAAGCGTCTGGCATCTAAGCATAACCAGACCTTGTTCGGCTTGACAACTAAGGTGACTGGGGAAGCCCACGCACTCTGTGATTCTTCGATTACGCCTTATGCTAGCATTCGATCCACTTCGGCATATAAGGACTTTTCCTTCGCCGGAGATATGGCAAAATGTCTCTGTTTGATGGGTTTAGCATCCCCCACATCTATAGTGTGGAACACCAGGGCAGTCCGCCCGAGACCTTCCTTCTCATGCGATGGAAAAGCCGATATAGCCGAGTCAAGTCGCAGTTGCTGATTTACATCCAGTGTATGTCGTAATAAGTGAGTGGGTTGAGATTGGTCAGGAGCTGTGGTGACGGACTCCAGGGTCGTACCGGAAAATAGTGCCGGGGCCAAGTTAAATTTTCGAACGAAATCCACTCCTAGATAAAGATTCTGGGTTAATTGAGGTATGATGAAAAATTCCAGAGGTTTAGTTACTCCTTTAAAGGTGACATCCGTCATAATTTTTCCCACTACAGAGTGACGAGTTCCGTCCGCCGTGCTTAACCAGGAGGTGAAATGACGAATTTGGTCCGCGTGCATTGCCAGTACCTCCCCTGCAAAATCGGCAGATATGCAATTCACACTGGCTCCCGTATCGACTAAGCCTGACACTCGTTTCTGCAGGAGGTGTACTGACGCATATGGCCGAACGTCATCCCTCAATAATTCGTCTAAGTGTATGTCCTTCAGCACCTTCCTCGACTGCCTGACTTTTCTCCAGAAGATCCGCATCCGACGCGTGGCTCGCTTTCTTCGCGGTGGGACAGTTGTAGCCAACTCCTCATGGAAGATGCGCTGTCGAGTAGCCAAATAATTCCGCAGCCTGATGTGGAAAGGTTTTACATGCCAAGGAACTTTCGCCTCGCTATCATTTCCCTGCGCGTTGGCCTCGGCGAAGGATGGCGTCGGTTGTGGAACTTCGGGAGAACTGTGTTTAGCGGTGCGAGTCAGCAGAATTGGAGTCATGTCGGGAGCTTGGTCATAGCTAGTGATGGGGTCAGGATTGGTTCGTCCGGGGTTTAGGAGTGCCGACGGGTGGTCGCTGCACTCGGTGGCAAGTTTTTTCGCATTTTGCAATCTGCACAGTCAGGTGCGTATGTGTCGGCCTTCCCGCAGCGGTAGCAGAAAAGCGTCGGCTCCGCTGGACATGCATAGAACCGATGTCCCGGTTTTCGGCAGTTCCAACAGACCGTCGGGCTTGTAATTGCTTCCAGGGAGGGTCGATCAATCAATGCTGGGTCCTCAAGCTCCTGTGGTGCTCCGCTCCTCGGTACTGGTACTGGATCAGCAAGCAGGTGGTCCACTGCCATCAACTCCGCGGTGTGATGATTTCGGGGATTTGGTCCCGTTATGCGAGGTTGTGGACGGAAGGTACCTCGCCGCTCATCCAAGTATTCTTGCCTACGGGCATGGAGGCGCAATTCCTGTATGGTGTTGATGGGAAAATGCAGAAGGCTGTTCTGAAGATCCCAGCGCATATTCTCTCTGATAATTTCTACCAGTTCGTCCTCGGGCATGGTAGTTCGCAAGCGAGTGCTCAATCTCACTATACTTGTGTAGTACTGGTCGAACGGTTCGTGAGCGCCTTGTTTCCGTTTCTTTATTTGCTCTCTCTCAGTGAAGCCATCCTCAAATCGATTGCGGAAGGCTGCACTGAAAGAGTGCCAAGTGGGACGTGGCGTTGATTCTTTAAAGCTCCAGTACCAGTCGGCAGCATCGCCGCTGAACAAAAGATGTGCATGCCGGAGGAAGGCCGAGGAATCACCTCCCAGGGTGCTGGATACTAACGCCTGAATCCGGAAAAGGAACCGGTCCGCCGATATCATATCGTTGAGCCCTGTAAAGTTCAGGCGCCAACTCTCCATGATACGAGGCGTTGGGTCTCGAAAAGGTGTCAATGCGTTCCCGGGGGGAATCGCATCCTCGATTGACCTGTTGTACGAAACTGCCTCGGGGACTAGAGGTACCAACGGAGGTGCGGTGCTGTGTCGTGGTCTATATTCGGGAGCTCTGGGATCCATTCCCGAGTTCCTTGGAGGTGGGACCCATTGTTCGGATGGTCGAGAGTGGGGCATAGCCACACTGGGATTGGGCTCCCAGCCAAGCGGAGTTCTCACGCGGCTGGGTGGTTGGCTCATAGGGAGATTCTGGAGCTTTCCCTCCAGATTGCCAATCCTCTCCGACATATCTCGCATCAACGCCACGAGGGTGTCAATGGAGTGGGCGGAAGGCATGGGGGTCACCTCGGACACGACACTTGCGGCCGGAACTTCACCGCCTACGGCTCCTTGAAGGTCTAGGAGTGGTTGGGACGGTTCGGCCTCTGGAACTCCTTTCGCCACTGCTCCACGCGTTGGTAGGGGCGTTCCGAGGGGGACGTCTACGGCAGACCGATCGATGGGTCGCCGACACAGTGGGCAAAGCTCTGACGTGAGGAGGAGCTGTTGGACACAGGCACGATGGAATAGATGTCCACAATCCAATCGCACGCTGTGTACCCCCTCCACTACGTCCTCGAAACAGATCCCGCAGTTCACGGGTTGGACCGTTTTGGATCGGGTCCACCGCTTTTCTGGGGTCCGCTTCGTTGCCATTTTCGTTCAATCTGGTGGTAGAAGTAAGTTTTGTTTTTTTTTTTTTACTAAAAAAAATGTTACAATCTAATGTATATAAAAAAACTTAGGAATAAATTAGTGGCCGATAGTGGCGAGCTATTTCTAGATAATAGAGAAAGAAAAAAAAATTTATTTGATACATACTTTCCTTTCCAGTGGTCGACTCCTCCAACGGAAATGAGAGTGCGTGGTAATCTGCCGAAGAAAGGGTGCTTTTGGTCGATTTACGAAATTTAACCCCTAACCCCACATACACTACAAACCGTTTCTAATCTACGTTAAATGACTCGACGAGACAAATGGTATAGCTACCGTAACAGCTTAGTACGCGGTCAAAACTCCCGACGCGTGGAAGCATTCCGGGCTTCGCAACTCCAGCGTACGCCACCGAACGTTGAACCGATACCACTCATCTATCACGCATACGAAATAATTAGAATCCTTCCGCGACATAAAGGCAAGGTAGCCTTCTATTTTCTTGAGAGTCCATGCTGATAGGTAAACCCATCAGGCTGGCTGTTCCATCAAGAAAATAGAAGGTCCTTACAGGGTTTAGCCTAGGACAACACATCGGAAGGATTCTGTCTGACGAAGACTACTCTAAATAAAAATAACAAAACAACAAAGGTACCGCGTACCGCGCGCGACTCGAAACCGACCTCAGCGGATTTGTCGAAACCCTACCCTCGCGACGGCATACCTACCCTGCACTCACCTTCCCGCTGAAACAGAAAGAACCACTGAAAAGGAAAGTCTTTAATTACTCAGCAATTCATGTTGTTTATTGATCCAATTACTACTTTTACCAACACTACGAGTAACTTACTACTAAATAGTAAACGATTCAAAAGAAAAAGATTTTCTTCATAAAAAATTATTGATTTGATAAATTTCTACCAACATGTTTAAATCGAATCGACGTATTCTAACAGGGAAAATAAATGGATAAGGATGAAGAACAACACTTAGAGAATTAGGAATAAGAAAAAAAAAGCGTAGATCTATGGATGAGTAAAAGGAACGCACTTGGTAAATTACATATATGTTAAATGTGTTTTCTGTCTATGTATTATTGTTCTCTTACTAATTGTAACGTTACAATCACAGTGAGACCTGATAGTATTGGCTTATGCTAAGGCATAAGGATGCGTGACGATATTTTATGGCATTTGAAGATTGATTCTTCTGCCTGGGAAGGCACTCAACGGATTAGAAATGGTAATATAAATTCAAAAAGGATTTTAGTTCTACACTGGGAAGACATGGTTTAGGAAAATTAATCAAGTGTAAAGGGAAAATTGATTAATTGTAAGAGTCTTTTTTTTTTCCTCCCTTTTACCATAAACCGTCAGTTAGTTCTTTGGAAAGGTTTTTAATTTTTTTTTTTTTGAGTTTACTCTTGCAAAATTAGTTTTCATCTCTTAATGGCCTTTCAACAAAGATTGAAAATCACATGAAAATTACGTTTAGAAATGCAATACATGTTGAGTAAATTTCAAAATAATTCATTTAAACATATTCATCGAAAATAGTTCAGTATGAATTTTAGGTTAATTATCTTATTTTGTTTTTCAAGTCAAATTCTTATTTGAATTTCTAGACCCAAAATTACATTTGTGATATTTTTTTTTTTTCATAAATTTTTAAATTTCTAATATATTGATTAGATGTATGCATTCTTCAGTATGTACCTTACAATGTAAATATTTTCGTCATATTCAATTTATACTACTGGAAAAATTTCATTTAGGCCATCATTTTCTGTTCTTTTTTTAAATTCACTTGATATAAATAGACTCTAATAAATAAATTTATGACTATATCATTTCACTTTTAATTTATACTTAATATATGTTTACGTTTCGTTTACAAATCGTTTGAAAAAAGTTTATATTACAAATTTTTACGAAATTGTTTCTGTTTTCTTTCTTCGTTTCATTCGTCATAATTTGGGTAATAAGCTGAAGTTTTTTCAATTTTATTTTAAGTGTTTCTAGAGAACGTTTACTATTATGACAGTATTGATTTATTTTTTTTCCGGTAATGGATATTATAAGCATTCACCACTAACTAAATAATAGTAGCATCTCTAAAATTGTCATCTGAAAATTATTGTTGGACACAATTATCGGTGAAAGCCTTGTTATCAAACACTGGTCCGATAAGCATTTAAAAATTTGAATTTTTAAGGTATTTTTCATGAGTTTTATTTGATGAACGGTGTTTGGGTGAAGCAGGATTTTGAAATATTGCTTGATGATTTGGATTGCTATTTTTGTATCGTCCTTTTTCGTGTTTAACTTTTGACGAAATTATACACGTGTCATAAATATTTAATTTTCTTTGGATGCATAGTACTTGCACTTTGTAGAGAAGACACGTTTTAGGTATAAATTCCCAAAATTCAGTTAAATCCGAACTACCACAACGAAGGCCCCAATTCGTAATATTATTATCTCTTGTATTGTACACAGAGTCCTTAATTACACTCCTACCTCTTTGTCCTATTAAACGTGGATGTACACGATGATCGACATCTATGATTCCTTGTATTTGCTCGCTTAGCTCACTGACAATTGTACGAATCTCGTTTTAGCTTCGTTTGTATTCTTTTCCTAGCCGATGGTTGCTGATGCTTGTATCCGCGCACACAATTCCGTTTGGAAAGTTGGTTATGGGGCACTGCAGAAGGTTGCTGGACGTGTGTTTACTATCGAACAAAGCAATGTCAAATCGTATGCGAATTTGCTTCTACCATTTTACTTTGGCGAAACCCGACGTTCTATGTTTCCGTCTTAAGCGGTGCCAACTGTTTCCCTCCCTCGTGGCGTCGGACTGTCCCTTTTTCCCAGCTAAAAGTATTGAGCGTATGCAAGGCGAATAGTTCCAAATAACCTCTGGTGATGGATTGATGCCGTTCCTTTCGATATAAGATTTATCACCAAAATACGAAGCTAATGGGGTTTCCGGATACTTTCTTATTATTCCATTTGTAACTAGCTCTTCAAATAAAGATTCAGTCGTGCTGTCAGGAGTTAAATCGTTCTCCTTCTTCTTTTTACTTTTCTTGCCGCTCCGGCGTGCTCTTTTTTTTGAATTTCTTGCCTTTGGAGGCACGATCTCGATCAAGGGCGGCCTTACGTGTAGAACATTTAACAAAATATGATTACAAATAAAAAAAATGCTTATGATTTACAAGTGAGTTTTACCTGCAGTAAATCTAACTCCTGTCGCATCAGTTCATCAACTATTTTACGAAGCTCAGCTTCCACCTCGGAATACTTTTCCTGATATATCATGTCATCATAATGGGTTTGTTTACGATTCATATACTCATCCTTATCGCGCCAGACATCATTGTATCTAGGTAAAAAACAAGGTTAAGTTTTGGCCAAGATTTCTTTAAATAGCCATTGGAACTCACTCGTCTATTCCTGATTTTATATCTGGTAGGAAAGATGACTGCCCTGGTTTGAACCCGGCCTCTGCAGTTTCTTCAACACTTAAATCCCCACTTTTGGCCGGTGACTTAGACTTATCTTTTGTTTTACGTGCCTCCTTTGAAGAAGTAGCGGACGAACGACTGTTATTTCCCGCCGTTTCTTTTCCTCGTGGCGCCGGACTGTCAATCCGACAACCACCGACAAAACCGATGTGCGGAATGGAGCGCCACATGGCGGCAGTGTGCATTTCCATTTGTCGCCAGTGGCATAGTGTTCTGATGGCAACGGTGGAGGGGGCATTCCCAGATGGATATGTCTCGAAATGTGTCGGAGTTTTGATTAATATTATGTTTCAAATATTTATATCCACAGATCTAAATATCTGGCGAGAAAAAAAATATTTTCTGCGCAACGATATCCGCACGAAAGATGAAGTCCGCTTGCATTTCGAGGTCGTACCCATCTGGCCGGGTGCAAGGGTTCGGGATCGGAATCACTTCGATTCCCGGGCGTAGGCGTCACATTACACATTCCCCCCCCAAAATCGAAGTAATTACGATCCCGCCTCCTATGTAAAAGGTGTTGGTTAGGGCAGTGGTGGGTCGAAGGTCGATTTCGAGAAGACTCGATAGTGGCTATACAGCAGGGAGTCGGGTGTTATTCGGAGGTCTTCGTACAGGCAGAGATTTAGGTAAGCCAAGGTTTTGCGTGTGAAATAGTTGTACTTCATCGTCTAAGGTCTTTTACGTGGTAAATTCCCAGGGTTTTGCCAGCCATGTCCGCGATGAGGTATCGGGTGGGGCTTATTACTTGTAGGACTCGACACTTCACGAATTTCTTGTCTAGTTTGGCACTGTAATGTCGGGTGGCATCGCTCTGCCGGAAGTTTCGACGATATATTTCGTCGCCTGCCTTGAAGCCAGAAGGATGAGATCGCAAGTTGTACCGCTCCTCTCCCATCCGTCTACTTTCTTCAATCTTCTCCCTCAGTTGATCTCGCAGAAGTTGGAGCTTTTCGTGCAGTTCCAGAACCACGATTGGGTCCTCTAGCGATTTCAGCTGCCGCAATAGCCGATAAGCGCTTCCATGACAGATCATGTACTGGCCGAACAATGCGAAATACGGCGAAATGCCGGTAGTGGCGTGGTACGACGAGCGCAGAGCACTAGTGATGGCGGACAATTTGCGATCCCAGTCCTTCTGATTCGGGTGGACATAGGCGCGAATGGCCGCTATGAGCGTACGGTTCAGTCGTTCGGATGCGTTGGCTTGTGGTGAATAGACGGCGGTTCGTTGGTGGATGATACCGTATTTGGACATTAGGTCTCGGAACTTGCTGGAGGTGAACTGGACCCCATTGTCGGAGACAAGTTTCTCCGGAACTCCAAACATGTGAAAGACTCGGTTCTCCAAGAAGCTGATTATAGGTCCAGTGTGCATGTTACGCAGTGGTTCTATGATAGGGAATTTAGAGAGCTGGTCCAGGACCACGACAGCTCCCGTGTGACCAGAAGCAGATCGAGGGAAAGGACCGATAAGATCAATGTACAAGCGCTGGAACACGCGTTCGGGGACCTCAACCTTACCCATGGGAGGCCGAAGAATGGTGTTGGGCGCTTTAGTGCACTTGCATAGCTCACAGGAGGCTACGTACGCTTTTATCTGTTGTGCCATCTTAGGCCAAAAGAAGCAGGTTTTCAACCGCCCAAGTGTACGACCGTAACCGCCGTGCGCGCTTGATGGGTGGTCATGGGCCCATCTGATAAGATCAGTGGTTAATTCTTCGGGCACCCACAACTTCCACTGTTCTTCTTCTTGTATGGGGTCTCCGGATGCGTGTCCCATCCGCTTATAAATAAATCCATCCGTCAACCGCAGTTCAGGAAGCTGGGACAGTTGATTCTGGATAGTGTGAATCAGTTGGGTGTAGCTGGCTGACTTGAAGGCAGGATGGTCCAGATCGATCAATTGGGGACTGTCGTCCTCCTGGACCAACTCGGCTCCTTCGGGGGCGAACATTCTGGATAGGGTGTCGGGGACTACATGCTGGCTTCCTTTTCGGTGGCGAATGGTGAAGTCAAAGGACTGTAGTTTCAGTGCCCACCTGGCCAATCTGCCGTTGAGATCAGTCTGGCTCATTAGCCATTTCAGAGAAGCGTGGTCCGTAACGATTTCAAAGGTGTATCCCTCCACATAGGCTCGGAAGCGTTTCACTGCCAACACTGCAGCTAGACATTCCTGCTCGGAAACCGTGTAATTTCGTTGGGCTGGGTTCAACTTGTGAGACATGAAGGCTATAGGTCTCTCCTCGCCGTCTTGTGCAACCTGGACTAAGACTGCTCCCACCCCATGTTGACTCGCGTCACAATGGATTGAGAACGGTTTGTCAAAGTCCGGGCTGTGCAGTACGGGGGCTGTAGTCAGACTCTTTTTTAGCTCTTCAAAGGCTCGCAGGCTGGGCTCTTCCCAGACGAACTTACGTCCCTTACGCAGCATGTCGGTCAAGGGAGTGGTTATGGTGGCATAGTCACGTACAAAACGCTGGTACCATCCGCATAAGCCTAAGAATCGCCGTAATTGTTTGGGGGTCTTGGGTAATGGAAAAACGTCAATCGCTTGAGTCTTGTCCGGATCGGTCTTGATATGGCCATGCCCAATGATGTGACCTAAATACTTCACCTCCGTCATCACGAACTGACTCTTCCGTATGTTGATGGTTAATCTTGCCCTCCGGATGTGTAGAGCCACCTCCTGAAGCAGGTCGATGTGTTCGTCAAAGGTCTCGGTTATAAGCAACAGATCGTCCAAGTAAACGAAAACTTGGTGCCACAAATGAGGTGGTATTACCTTATCCATAAGGCGCGTCATTGTTTGGGGGGCATTACACAATCCGAATGGCATGGTCACAAATTGATATAAGGGCCGACCTGGGACTGTGAAGGTTGTTTTCTCCTTTGAACCGGGGTCTAAAGGAATTTGCCAGAAGGCGTCCTTGAGGTCTAAGCTCGTGATGAAGTGGGCTTTAGGCAACCGACTCAAAATGCCTTCAATCAACGGTAGAGGGTATGCGTCCTTGACTGTGACGGCGTTCAAGCGTCTGGCATCTAAGCATAACCAGACCTTGTTCGGCTTGACAACTAAGGTGACTGGGGAAGCCCACGCACTCTGTGATTCTTCGATTACGCCTTATGCTAGCATTCGATCCACTTCGGCATATAAGGACTTTTCCTTCGCCGGAGATATGGCAAAATGTCTCTGTTTGATGGGTTTAGCATCCCCCACATCTATAGTGTGGAACACCAGGGCAGTCCGCCCGAGACCTTCCTTCTCATGCGATGGAAAAGCCGATATAGCCGAGTCAAGTCGCAGTTGCTGATTTACATCCAGTGTATGTCGTAATAAGTGAGTGGGTTGAGATTGGTCAGGAGCTGTGGTGACGGACTCCAGGGTCGTACCGGAAAATAGTGCCGGGGCCAAGTTAAATTTTCGAACGAAATCCACTCCTAGATAAAGATTCTGGGTTAATTGAGGTATGATGAAAAATTCCAGAGGTTTAGTTACTCCTTTAAAGGTGACATCCGTCATAATTTTTCCCACTACAGAGTGACGAGTTCCGTCCGCCGTGCTTAACCAGGAGGTGAAATGACGAATTTGGTCCGCGTGCATTGCCAGTACCTCCCCTGCAAAATCGGCAGATATGCAATTCACACTGGCTCCCGTATCGACTAAGCCTGACACTCGTTTCTGCAGGAGGTGTACTGACGCATATGGCCGAACGTCATCCCTCAATAATTCGTCTAAGTGTATGTCTTTCAGCACCTTCCTCGACTGCCTGACTTTTCTCCAGAAGATCCGCATCCGACGCGTGGCTCGCTTTCTTCGCGGTGGGACAGTTGTAGCCAACTCCTCATGGAAGATGCGCTGTCGAGTAGCCAAATAATTCCGCAGCCTGATGTGGAAAGGTTTTACATGCCAAGGAACTTTCGCCTCGCTATCATTTCCCTGCGCGTTGGCCTCGGCGAAGGATGGCGTCGGTTGTGGAACTTCGGGAGAACTGTGTTTAGCGGTGCGAGTCAGCAGAATTGGAGTCATGTCGGGAGCTTGGTCATAGCTAGTGATGGGGTCAGGATTGGTTCGTCCGGGGTTTAGGAGTGCCGACGGGTGGTCGCTGCACTCGGTGGCAAGTTTTTTCGCATTTTGCAATCTGCACAGTCAGGTGCGTATGTGTCGGCCTTCCCGCAGCGGTAGCAGAAAAGCGTCGGCTCCGCTGGACATGCATAGAACCGATGTCCCGGTTTTCGGCAGTTCCAACAGACCGTCGGGCTTGTAATTGCTTCCAGGGAGGGTCGATCAATCAATGCTGGGTCCTCAAGCTCCTGTGGTGCTCCGCTTCTCGGTACTGGTACTGGATCAGCAAGCAGGTGGTCCGCTGCCATCATCTCCGCGGTGTGATGATTTCGGGGATTTGGTCCCGTTATGCGAGGTTGTGGACGCAAGGTACCTCGCCGCTCATCCAAGTGTTCTTGCCTACGGGCATGGAGGCGCAATTCCTGTATGGTGTTGATGGGAAAATGCAGAAGGCTGTTCTGAAGATCCCAGCGCATATTCTCTCTGATAATTTCTACCAGTTCGTCCTCGGGCATGGTAGTTTGCAAGCGAGTGCTCAATCTCACTATACTTGTGTAGTACTGGTCGAACGGTTCGTGAGCGCCTTGTTTCCGTTTCTTTATTTGTTCCCTTAGCTCTCTCTCTCTCAGTGAAGCCATCCTCAAATCGATTGCGGAAGGCTGCACTGAAAGAGTGCCAAGTGGGACGTGGCGTTGATTCTTTAAAGCTCCAGTACCAGTCGGCAGCGTCGCCGCTGAACAAAAGATGTGCATGCCAGAGGAAGGCCGAGGAATCACCTCCCAGGGTGCTGGATACTAACGCCTGAATCCGGAAAAGGAACCGGTCCGCCGATATCATATCGTTGAACCCTGTAAAGTTCAGGCGCTAACTCTCCATGATACGAGGCGTTGGGTCTCGAAAAGGTGTCAATGCGTTCCCGGGGGGAATCGCATCCTCGATTGACCTGTTGTACGAAACTGCCTCGGGGACTAGAGGTACCAACGGAGGTGCGGTGCTGTGTCGTGGTCTATATTCGGGAGCTCTGGGATCCATTCCCGAGTTCCTTGGAGGTGGGACCCATTGTTCGGATGGTCGAGAGTGGGGCATAGCCACACTGGGATTGGGCTCCCAGCCAAGCGGAGTTCTCACGCGGCTGGGTGGTTGGCTCATAGGGAGATTCTGGAGCTTTCCCTCCAGATTGCCAATCCTCTCCGACATATCTCGCATCAACGCCACGAGGGTGTCAATGGAGTGGGCGGAAGGCATGGGGGTCACCTCGGACACGACACTTGCGGCCGGAACTTCACCGCCTACGGCTCCTTGAAGGTCTAGGAGTGGTTGGGACGGTTCGGCCTCTGGAACTCCTTTCGCCACTGCTCCACGCGTTGGTAGGGGCGTTCCGAGGGGGACGTCTACGGCAGACCGATCGATGGGTCGCCGACACAGTGGCCAAAGCTCTGACGTGAGGAGGAGCTGTTGGACACAGGCACGATGGAATAAATGTCCACAATCCAATCGCACGCTGTGTACCCCCTCCACTACGTCCTCGAAACAGATCCCGCAGTTCGCGGGTTGGACCGTTTTGGATCGGGTCCACCGCTTTTCTGGGGTCCGCTTCGTTGCCATTTTCGTTCAATCTGGTGGTAGAAGTAAGTTTTGTTTTTTTTTTTTTACTAAAAAAAATGTTACAATCTAATGTATATAAAAAAACTTAGGAATAAATTAGTGGCCGATAGTGGCGAGCTATTTCTACATAATAGAGAAAGAAAAAAAAATTTATTTGATACATACTTTCCTTTCCAGTGGTCGACTCCTCCAACGGAAATGAGAGTGCGTGGTAATCTGCCGAAGAAAGGGTGCTTTTGGTCGATTTACGAAATTTAACCCCTAACCCCACATACACTACAAACCGTTTCTAATCTACGTTAAATGACTCGACGAGACAAATGGTATAGCTACCGTAACAGCTTAGTACGCGGTCAAAACTCCCGACGCGTGGAAGCATTCCGGGCTTCGCAACTCCAGCGTACGCCACCGAACGTTGAACCGATACCACTCGTCTATCACGCATACGAAATAATTAGAATCCTTCCGCGACATAAAGGCAAGGTAGCCTTCTATTTTCTTGAGAGTCCATGCTGATAGGTAAACCCATCAGGCTGGCTGTTCCATCAAGAAAATAGAAGGTCCTTACAGGGTTTAGCCTAGGACAACACATCGGAAGGATTCTGTCGTGAAAACAAAATCAAACAAAGGAGAGCGGAAGCTACAACTCATGTGAAGCGACTGCTAGTTTGTATCACACAACTCCACTGCTCCTGATAGTGGGACTCGAGTACCAGAGTACCTTACATCCTCCGTAAAGGACCAACTCGTCAGAAGACGCGAATTTCTTTCCCCCTTAGGATGTTTTGGGACCCCACGTTGGGCGCCATTTGTAATGATTTTCAAACATTTTAAGTCCAAACGCGGAACCGACCTCTCATCGGTTCTAGACATTAAGTCTGAGTAGTGCCAACGGATGGTACCAACAGGTCAACCAATCCGTGCACCGTAACCCATTCACGCGGTGGCTGCTTGTCGGCCAGCTAGTTCGGAGAGGATTTCGGTCGTGGGTCTCCGAATGGGTTACGCTCAATTACAATATTTTCAGCCACCTGAACATGCCCGTTTTCCAAACGCGGTACAAATCAAAACCATACGGAGAAGAAACCTACTTTACGTTACTCCGTATTTCTTCTTATAACCAGTCAATAATACAAGATCTAATTTTCATTTCGCGTTCCCGAAGTTTCGACGCGGTACCGAAAAGTATACTACTCTAACTCAACCCGACGAAGACTACTCTAAATAAAAATAACAAAACAACAAAGGTACCGCGTACCGCGCGCGACTTGAAACCGACCTCAGCGGATTTGTCGAAACCCTACCCTCGCGACGGCATACCTACCCTGCACTCACCTTCCCGCTGAAACAGAAAGAACCACTGAAAAGGAAAGTCTTTAATTACTCAGCAATTCATGTTGTTTATTGATCCAATTACTACTTTTACCAACACTACGAGTAACTTACTACTAAATAGTAAACGATTCAAAAGAAAAAGATTTTCTTCATAAAAAATTATTGATTTGATAAATTTCTACCAACATGTTTAAATCGAATCGACGTATTCTAACAGGGAAAATAAATGGATAAGGATGAAGAACAACACTTAGAGAATTAGGAATAAGAAAAAAAAAGCGTAGATCTATGGATGAGTAAAAGGAACGCACTTGGTAAATTACATATATGTTAAATGTGTTTTCTGTCTATGTATTATTGTTCTCTTACTAATTGTAACGTTACAATCACAGTGAGACCTGATAGTATTGGCTTATGCTAAGGCATAAGGATGCGTGACGATATTTTATGGCATTTGAAGATTGATTCTTCTGCCTGGGAAGGCACTCAACGGATTAGAAATGGTAATATAAATTCAAAAAGGATTTTAGTTCTACACTGGGAAGACATGGTTTAGGAAAATTAATCAAGTGTAAAGGGAAAATTGATTAATTGTAAGAGTCTTTTTTTTTTCCTCCCTTTTACCATAAACCGTCAGTTAGTTCTTTGGAAAGGTTTTTAATTTTTTTTTTTGAGTTTACTCTTGCAAAATTAGTTTTCGTCTCTTAATGGCCTTTCAACAAAGATTGAAAATCACATGAAAATTACGTTTAGAAATGCAATACATGTTGAGTAAATTTCAAAATAATTCATCTAAACATATTCATCGAAAATAGTTCAGTATGAATTTTAGGTTAATTATCTTATTTTGTTTTTCAAGTCAAATTCTTATTTGAATTTCTAGACCCAAAATTACATTTGTGATATTTTTTTTTTTTCATAAATTTTTAAATTTCTAATATATTGATTAGATGTATGCATTCTTCAGTATGTACCTTACAATGTAAATATTTTCGTCATATTCAATTTATACTACTGGAAAAATTTCATTTAGGCCATCATTTTCTGTTCTTTTTTTAAATTCACTTGATATAAATAGACTCTAATAAATAAATTTATGACTATATCATTTCACTTTTAATTTATACTTAATATATGTTTACGTTTCGTTTACAAATCGTTTGAAAAAAGTTTATATTACAAATTTTTACGAAATTGTTTCTGTTTTCTTTCTTCGTTTCATTCGTCATAATTTGGGTAATAAGCTGAAGTTTTTTCAATTTTATTTTAAGTGTTTCTAGAGAACGTTTACTATTATGACAGTATTGATTTATTTTTTTTCCGGTAATGGATATTATAAGCATTCACCACTAACTAAATAATAGTAGCATCTCTAAAATTGTCATCTGAAAATTATTGTTGGACACAATTATCGGTGAAAGCCTTGTTATCAAACACTGGTCCGATAAGCATTTAAAAATTTGAATTTTTAAGGTATTTTTCATGAGTTTTATTTGATGAACGGTGTTTGGGTGAAGCAGGATTTTGAAATATTGCTTGATGATTTGGATTGCTATTTTTGTATCGTCCTTTTTCGTGTTTAACTTTTGACGAAATTATACACGTGTCATAAATATTTAATTTTCTTTGGATGCATAGTACTTGCACTTTGTAGAGAAGACACGTTTTAGGTATAAATTCCCAAAATTCAGTTAAATCCGAACTACCACAACGAAGGCCCCAATTCGTAATATTATTATCTCTTGTATTGTACACAGAGTCCTTAATTACACTCCTACCTCTTTGTCCTATTAAACGTGGATGTACACGATGATCGACATCTATGATTCCTTGTATTTGCTCGCTTAGCTCACTGACAATTGTACGAATCTCGTTTTAGCTTCGTTTGTATTCTTTTCCTAGCCGATGGTTGCTGATGCTTGTATCCGCGCACACAATTCCGTTTGGAAAGTTGGTTATGGGGCACTGCAGAAGGTTGCTGGACGTGTGTTTACTATCAAACAAAGCAATGTCAAATCGTATGCGAATTTGCTTCTACCATTTTACTTTGGCGAAACCCGACGTTCTATGTTTCCGTCTTAAGCGGTGCCAACTGTTTCCCTCCCTCGTGGCGTCGGACTGTCCCTTTTTCCCAGCTAAAAGTATTGAGCGTATGCAAGGCGAATAGTTCCAAATAACCTCTGGTGATGGATTGATGCCGTTCCTTTCGATATAAGATTTATCACCAAAATACGAAGCTAATGGGGTTTCCGGATACTTTCTTATTATTCCATTTGTAACTAGCTCTTCAAATAAAGATTCAGTCGTGCTGTCAGGAGTTAAATCGTTCTCCTTCTTCTTTTCACTTTTCTTGCCGCTCCGGCGTGCTCTTTTTTTTTGGATTTCTTGCCTTTGGAGGCACGATCTCGATCAAGGGCGGCCTTACGTGCAGAACATTTAACAAAATATGATTACAAATAAAAAAAATGCTTATGATTTACAAGTGAGTTTTACCTGCAGTAAATCTAACTCCTGTCGCATCAGTTCATCAACTATTTTACGAAGCTCAGCTTCCACCTCGGAATACTTTTCCTGATATATCATGTCATCATAATGGGTTTGTTTACGATTCATATACTCATCCTTATCGCGCCAGACATCATTGTATCTAGGTAAAAAACAAGGTTAAGTTTTGGCCAAGATTTCTTTAAATAGCCATTGGAACTCACTCGTCTATTCCTGATTTTATATCTGGTAGGAAAGATGACTGCCCTGGTTTGAACCCGGCCTCTGCAGTTTCTTCAACACTTAAATCCCCACTTTTGGCCGGTGACTTAGACTTATCTTTTGTTTTACGTGCCTCCTTTGAAGAAATAGCGGACGAACGACTGTTATTTCCCGCCGTTTCTTTTCCTCGTGGCGCCGGACTGTCAATCCGACAACCACCGACAAAACCGATGTGCGGAATGGAACGCCACATGGCGGCAGTGTGCATTTCCATTTGTCGCCAGTGGCATAGTGTTCTGATGGCAACGGTGGAGGGGGCATTCCCAGATGGATATGTCTCGAAATGTGTCGGGGTTTTGATTAATATTATGTTTCAAATATTTATATCCACAGATCTAAATATCTGGCGAGAAAAAAAATATTTTCTGCGCAACGATATCCGCACGAAAGATGAAGTCCGCTTGCATTTCGAGGTCGTACCCATCTGGCCGGGTGCAAGGGTTCGGGATCGGAATCACTTCGATTCCCGGGCGTAGGCGTCACATTACACATTCCCCCCCCCAAAATCGAAGTAATTACGATCCCGCCTCCTATGTAAAAGGTCTTGGTTAGGGCAGTGGTGGGTCGAAGGTCGATTTCGAGAAGACTCGATAGTGGCTATACAGCAGGGAGTCGGGTGTTATTCGGAGGTCTTCGTACAGGCAGAGATTTAGGTAAGCCAAGGTTTTGCGTGTGAAATAGTTGTACTTCATAGTCTAAGGTCTTTTGCGTGGTAAATTCCCAGGGTTTTGCCAGCCATGTCCGCGATGAGGTATCGGGTGGGGCTTATTACTTGTAGGACTCGACACTTCACGAATTTCTTGTCTAGTTTGGCATTGTAATGTCGGGTGGCATCGCTCTGCCGGAAGTTTCGACGATATATTTCGTCGCCTGCCTTGAAGCCAGAAGGATGAGATCGCAAGTTGTACCGCTCCTCTCCCATCCGTCTACTTTCTTCAATCTTCTCCCTCAGTTGATCTCGCAGAAGTTGGAGCTTTTCGTGCAGTTCCAGAACCACGATTGGGTCCTCTAGCGATTTCAGTTGCCGCAATAGCCGATAAGCGCTTCCATGACAGATCATGTACTGGCCGAACAATGCGAAATACGGCGAAATGCCGGTAGTGGCGTGGTACGACGAGCGCAGAGCACTAGTGATGGCGGACAATTTGCGATCCCAGTCCTTCTGATTCGGGTGGACATAGGCGCGAATGGCCGCTATGAGCGTACGGTTCAGTCGTTCGGATGCGTTGGCTTGTGGTGAATAGACGGCGGTTCGTTGGTGGATGATACCGTATTTGGACATTAGGTCTCGGAACTTGCTGGAGGTGAACTGGACCCCATTGTCGGAGACAAGTTTCTCCGGAACTCCAAACATGTGAAAGACTCGGTTCTCCAAGAAGCTGATTATAGGTCCAGTGTGCATGTTACGCAGTGGTTCTATGATAGGGAATTTAGAGAGCTGGTCCAGGACCACGACAGCTTCCGTGTGACCAGAAGCAGATCGAGGGAAAGGACCGATAAGATCAATGTACAAGCGCTGGAACACGCGTTCGGGGACCTCAACCTTACCCATGGGAGGCCGAAGATTGGTGTTGGGCGCTTTAGTGCACTTGCATAGCTCACAGGAGGCTACGTACGCTTTTATCTGTTGTGCCATCTTAGGCCAAAAGAAGCAGGTTTTCAACCGCCCAAGTGTACGACCGTAACCGCCGTGCGCGCTTGATGGGTGGTCATGGGCCCGTCTGATAAGATCAGTGGTTAATTCTTCGGGCACCCACAACTTCCACTGTTCTTCTTCTTGTATGGGGTCTCCGGATGCGTGTCCCATCCGCTTATAAATAAATCCATCCGTCAACCGCAGTTCAGGAAGCTGGGACAGTTGATTCTGGATAGTGTGAATCAGTTGGGTGTAGCTGGCTGACTTGAAGGCAGGATGGTCCAGATCGATCAATTGGGGACTGTCGTCCTCCTGGACCAACTCGGCTCCTTCGGGGGCGAACATTCTGGATAGGGTGTCGGGGACTACATGCTGGCTTCCTTTTCGGTGGCGAATGGTGAAGTCAAAGGCCTGTAGTTTCAGTGCCCACCTGGCCAATCTGCCGTTGAGATCAGTCTGGCTCATTAGCCATTTCAGAGAAGCGTGGTCCGTAACGATTTCAAAGGTGTGTCCCTCCATATAGGCTCGGAAGCGTTTCACTGCCAACACTGCAGCTAGATATTCCTGCTCGGAAACCGTGTAATTTCGCTGGGCTGGGTTCAACTTGTGAGACATGAAGGCTATAGGTCTCTCCTCGCCGTCTTGCGCAACCTGGACTAAGACTGCTCCCACCCCATGTTGACTCGCGTCACAATGGATTGAGAACGGTTTGTCAAAGTCCGGGCTGTGCAGTACGGGGGCTGTAGTCAGACTCTTTTTTAGCTCTTCAAAGGCTCGCAAGCTGGGCTCTTCCCAGACGAACTTACGTCCCTTACGCAGCATGTCGGTCAAGGGCGTGGTTATGGTGGCATAGTCACGTACAAAACGCTGGTACCATCCGCATAAGCCTAAGAATCGCCGTAATTGTTTGGGGGTCTTGGGTAATGGAAAAACGTCAATCGCTTGAGTCTTGTCCGGATCGGTCTTGATATGGCCATGCCCAATGATGTGACCTAAATACTTCACCTCCGTCATCACGAACTGACTCTTCCGTATGTTGATGGTTAATCTTGCCCTCCGGATGTGTAGAGCCACCTCCTGAAGCAGGTCGATGTGTTCGTCAAAGGTCTCGGTTATAAGCAACAGATCGTCCAAGTAAACGAAAACTTGGTGCCACAAATGAGGTGGTATTACCTTATCCATAAGGCGCGTCATTGTTTGGGGGGCATTACACAATCCGAATGGCATGGTCACAAATTGATATAAGGGCCGACCTGGGACTGTGAAGGTTGTTTTCTCCTTTGAACCAGGGTCTAAAGGAATTTGCCAGAAGGCGTCCTTGAGGTCTAAGCTCGTGATGAAGTGGGCTTTAGGCAACCGACTCAAAATGCCTTCAATCAACGGTAGAGGGTATGCGTCCTTGACTGTGACGGCGTTCAAGCGTCTGGCATCTAAGCATAACCGGACCTTGTTCGGCTTGACAACTAAGGTGACTGGGGAAGCCCACGCGCTCTGTGATTCTTCGATTACGCCTAATGCTAGCATTCGATCCACTTCGGCATATAAGGACTTTTCCTTCGCCGGAGATATGGCAAAATGTCTCTGTTTGATGGGTTTAGCATCCCCCACATCTATAGTGTGGAACACCAGGGCAGTCCGCCCGAGACCTTCCTTCTCATGCGATGGAAAAGCCGATATAGCCGAGTCAAGTCGCAGTTGCTGATTTACATCCAGTGTATGTCGTAATAAGTGAGTGGGTTGAGATTGGTCAGGAGCTGTGGTGACGGACTCCAGGGTCGTACCGGAAAATAGTGCCGGGGCCAAGTTAAATTTTCGAACGAAATCCACTCCTAGATAAAGATTCTGGGTTAATTGAGGTATGATGAAAAATTCCAGAGGTTTAGTTACTCCTTTAAAGGTGACATCCGTCATAATTTTTCCCACTACAGAGTGACGAGTTCCGTCCGCCGTGCTTAACCAGGAGGTGAAATGACGAATTTGGTCCGCGTGCATTGCCAGTACCTCCCCTGCAAAATCGGCAGATATGCAATTCACACTGGCTCCCGTATCGACTAAGCCTGACACTCGTTTCTGCAGGAGGTGTACTGACGCATATGGCCGAACGTCATCCCTCAATAATTCGTCTAAGTGTATGTCCTTCAGCACCTTCCTCGACTGCCTGACTTTTCTCCAGAAGATCCGCATCCGACGCGTGGCTCGCTTTCTTCGCGGTGGGACAGTTGTAGCCAACTCCTCATGGAAGATGCGCTGTCGAGTAGCCAAATAATTCCGCAGCCTAATGTGGAAAGGTTTTACATGCCAAGGAACTTTCGCCTCGCTATCATTTCCCTGCGCGTTGGCCTCGGCGAAGGATGGCGTCGGTTGTGGAACTTCGGGAGAACTGTGTTTAGCGGTGCGAGTCAGCAGAATTGGAGTCATGTCGGGAGCTTGGTCATAGCTAGTGATGGGGTCAGGATTGGTTCGTCCGGGGTTTAGGAGTGCCGACGGGTGGTCACGGCACTCGGTGGCAAGTTTTTTCGCATTTTGCAATCTGCACAGTCAGATGCGTATGTGTCGGCCTTCCCGCAGCGGTAGCAGAAAAGCGTCGGCTCCGCTGGACATGCATAGAACCGATGTCCCGGTTTTCGGCAGTTCCAACAGACCGTCGGGCTTGTAATTGCTTCCAGGGAGGGTCGATCAATCAATGCTGGGTCCTCAAGCTCCTGTGGTGCTCCGCTCCTCGGTACTGGTACTGGATCAGCAAGCAGGTGGTCCACTGCCATCAACTCCGCGGTGTGATGATTTCGGGGATTTGGTCCCGTTATGCGAGGTTGTGGACGGAAGGTACCTCGCCGCTCATCCAAGTGTTCTTGCCTACGGGCATGGAGGCGCAATTCCTGTATGGTGTTGATGGGAAAATGCAGAAGGCTGTTCTGAAGATCCCAGCGCATATTCTCTCTGATAATTTCTACCAGTTCGTCCTCGGGCATGGTAGTTCGCAAGCGAGTGCTCAATCTCACTATACTTGTGTAGTACTGGTCGAACGGTTCGTGAGCGCCTTGTTTCCGTTTCTTTATTTGCTCTCTCTCAGTGAAGCCATCCTCAAATCGATTGCGGAAGGCTGCACTGAAAGAGTGCCAAGTGGGACGTGGCGTTGATTCTTTAAAGCTCCAGTACCAGTCGGCAGCATCGCCGCTGAACAAAAGATGTGCATGCCGGAGGAAGGCCGAGGAATCACCTCCCAGGGTGCTGGATACTAACGCCTGAATCCGGAAAAGGAACCGGTCCGCCGATATCATATCGTTGAGCCCTGTAAAGTTCAGGCGCCAACTCTCCATGATACGAGGCGTTGGGTCTCGAAAAGGTGTCAATGCGTTCCCGGGGGGAATCGCATCCTCGATTGACCTGTTGTACGAAACTGCCTCGGGGACTAGAGGTACCAACGGAGGTGCGGTGCTGTGTCGTGGTCTATATTCGGGAGCTCTGGGATCCATTCCCGAGTTCCTTGGAGGTGGGACCCATTGTTCGGATGGTCGAGAGTGGGGCATAGCCACACTGGGATTGGGCTCCCAGCCAAGCGGAGTTCTCACGCGGCTGGGTGGTTGGCTCATAGGGAGATTCTGGAGCTTTCCCTCCAGATTGCCAATCCTCTCCGACATATCTCGCATCAACGCCACGAGGGTGTCAATGGAGTGGGCGGAAGGCATGGGGGTCACCTCGGACACGACACTTGCGGCCGGAACTTCACCGCCTACGGCTCCTTGAAGGTCTAGGAGTGGTTGGGACGGTTCGGCCTCTGGAACTCCTTTCGCCACTGCTCCACGCGTTGGTAGGGGCGTTCCGAGGGGGACGTCTACGGCAGACCGATCGATGGGTCGCCGACACAGTGGGCAAAGCTCTGACGTGAGGAGGAGCTGTTGGACACAGGCACGATGGAATAGATGTCCACAATCCAATCGCACGCTGTGTACCCCCTCCACTACGTCCTCCAAACAGATCCCGCAGTTCGCGGGTTGGACCGTTTTGGATCGGGTCCACCGCTTTTCTGGGGTCCGCTTCGTTGCCATTTTCGTTCAATCTGGTGGTAGAAGTAAGTTTTGTTTTTTTTTTTTTTACTAAAAAAAATGTTACAATCTAATATATATAAAAAAACTTAGGAATAAATTAGTGGCCGATAGTGGCGAGCTATTTCTAGATAATAGAGAAAGAAAAAAAAATTTATTTGATACATACTTTCCTTTCCAGTGGTCGACTCCTCCAACGGAAATGAGAGTGCGTGGTAATCTGCCGAAGAAAGGGTGCTTTTGGTCGATTTACGAAATTTAACCCCTAACCCCACATACACTACAAACCGTTTCTAATCTACGTTAAATGACTCGACAAGACAAGTGGTATAGCTACCGTAACAGCTTAGTACGCGGTCAAAACTCCCGACGCGTGGAAGCATTCCGGGCTTCGCAACTCCAGCGTACGCCACCGAACGTTGAACCGATACCACTCGTCTATCACGCATACGAAATAATTAGAATCCTTCCGCGACATAAAGGCAAGGTAGCCTTCTATTTTCTTGAGAGTCCATGCTGATAGGTAAACCCATCAGGCTGGCTGTTCCATCAAGAAAATAGAAGGTCCTTACAGGGTTTAGCCTAGGACAACACATCGGAAGGATTCTGTCGTGAAAACAAAATCAAACAAAGGAGAGCGGAAGCTACAACTCACGTGAAGCGACTGCTAGTTTGTATCATACAACTCCACTGCTCCTGATAGTGGGACTCGAGTACCAGAGTACCTTACATCCTCCGTAAAGGACCAAATCGTCAGAAGACGCGAATTTCTTTCCCCCTTAGGATGTTTTGGGACCCCACGTTGGGCGCCATTTGTAATGATTTTCAAACATTTTAAGTCCAAACGCGGAACCGACCTCTCATCGGTTCTAGACGTTAAGTCTGAGTAGTGCCAACGTATGGTACCAACAGGTCAACCAATCCGTGCACCGTAACCCATTCATGCGGTGGCTGCTTGTCGGCCAGCTAGTTTGGAGAGGATTTCGGTCGCGGGTCTCCGAATGGGTTACGCTCAATTACAATATTTTCAGCCACCTGAACATGCCCGTTTTCCAAACGCGGTACAAATCAAAACCATACGGAGAAGAAACCTACTTTACGTTACTCCGTATTTCTTCTTATAACCAGTCAATAATACAAGATCTAATTTTCATTTCGCGTTCCCGAAGTTTCGACGCGGTACCGAAAAGTATACTACTCTAACTCAACCCGACGAAGACTACTCTAAATAAAAATAACAAAACAACAAAGGTACCGCGTACCGCGCGCGACTCGAAACCGACCTCAGCGGATTTGTCGAAACCCTACCCTCGCGACGGCATACCTACCCTGCACTCACCTTCCCGCTGAAACAGAAAGAACCACTGAAATGGAAAGTCTTTAATTACTCAGCAATTCATGGTGTTTATTGATCCAATTACTACTTTTACCAACACTACGAGTAACTTACTACTAAATAGTAAACGATTCAAAAGAAAAAGATTTTCTTCATAAAAAATTATTGATTTGATAAATTTCTACCAACATGTTTAAATCGAATCGACGTATTCTAACAGGGAAAATAAATGGATAAGGATGAAGAACAACACTTAGAGAATTAGGAATAAGAAAAAAAAGCGTAGATCTATGAATGAGTAAAAGGAACGCACTTGGTAAATTACATATATGTTAAATGTGTTTTCTGTCTATGTATTATTGTTCTCTTACTAATTGTAACGTTACAATCACAGTGAGACCTGATAGTATTGGCTTATGCTAAGGCATAAGGATGCGTGACGATATTTTATGGCATTTGAAGATTGATTCTTCTGCCTGGGAAGGCACTCAACGGATTAGAAATGGTAATATAAATTCAAAAAGGATTTTAGTTCTACACTGGGAAGACATGGTTTAGGAAAATTAATCAAGTGTAAAGGGAAAATTGATTAATTGTAAGATAGTCTTTTTTTTTTTTCCTCCCATTTACCATAAACCGTCAGTTAGTTCTTTGGAAAGGTTTTTAATTTTGTTTTTTTTTGAGTTTACTCTTGCAAAATTAGTTTTCATCTCTTAATGGCCTTTCAACAAAGATTGAAAATCACATGAAAATTACGTTTAGAAATGCAATACATGTTGAGTAAATTTCAAAATAATTCATCTAAACATATTCATCGAAAATAGTTCAGTATGAATTTTAGGTTAATTATCTTATTTTGTTTTTCAAGTCAAATTCTTATTTGAATTTCTAGACCCAAAATTACATTTGTGATATTTTTTTTTTTTCATAAATTTTTAAATTTCTAATATATTGATTAGATGTATGCATTCTTCAGTATGTACCTTACAATGTAAATATTTTCGTCATATTCAATTTATACTACTGGAAAAATTTCATTTAGGCCATCATTTTTTGTTCTTTTTTTAAATTCACTTGATATAAATAGACTCTAATAAATAAATTTTATGACTATATCATTTCACTTTTAATTTATACTTAATATATGTTTACGTTTCGTTTACAAATCGTTTGAAAAAAGTTTATATTACAAATTTTTACGAAATTGTTTCTGTTTTCTTTCTTCGTTTCATTCGTCATAATTTGGGTAATAAGCTGAAGTTTTTTCAATTTTATTTTAAGTGTTTCTAGAGAACGTTTACTATTATGACAGTATTGATTTATTTTTTTTCCGGTAATGGATATTATAAGCATTCACCACTAACTAAATAATAGTAGCATCTCTAAAATTGTCATCTGAAAATTATTGTTGGACACAATTATCGGTGAAAGCCTTGTTATCAAACACTGGTCCGATAAGCATTTAAAAATTTGAATTTTTAAGGTATTTTTCATGAGTTTTATTTGATGAACGGTGTTTGGGTGAAGCAGGATTTTGAAATATTGCTTGATGATTTGGATTGCTATTTTTGTATCGTCCTTTTTCGTGTTTAACTTTTGACGAAATTATACACGTGTCATAAATATTTAATTTTCTTTGGATGCATAGTACTTGCACTTTGTAGAGAAGACACGTTTTAGGTATAAATTCCCAAAATTCAGTTAAATCCGAACTACCACAACGAAGGCCCCAATTCGTAATATTATTATCTCTTGTATTGTACACAGAGTCCTTAATTACACTCCTACCTCTTTGTCCTATTAAACGTGGATGTACACGATGATCGACATCTATGATTCCTTGTATTTGCTCGCTTAGCTCACTGACAATTGTACGAATCTCGTTTTAGCTTCGTTTGCATTCTTTTCCTAGCCGATGGTTGCTGATGCTTGTATCCGCGCACACAATTCCGTTTGGAAAGTTGGTTATGGGGCACTGCAGAAGGTTGCTGGACGTGTGTTCACTATCGAACAAAGCAATGTCAAATCGTATGCGAATTTGCTTCTACCATTTTACTTTGGCGAAACCCGACGTTCTATGTTTCCGTCTTAAGCGGTGTCAACTGTTTCCCTCCCTCGTGGCGTCGGACTGTCCCTTTTTCCCAGTTAAAAGTATTGAGCGTATGCAAGGCGAATAGTTCCGAATAACCTCTGGTGACGGATTGATGCCGTTCCTTTCGATATAAGATTTATCACCAAAATACGAAGCTAATGGGGTTTCCGGCTACTTTCTTATTATTCCATTTGTAACTAGCTCTTCAAATAAAGATTCAGTCGTGCTGTCAGGAGTTAAATCGTTCTCCTTCTTCTTTTTACTTTTCTTGCCGCTCCGGCGTGCTCTTTTTTTTTGGATTTCTTGCCTTTGGAGGCACGATCTCGATCAAGGGCGGCCTTACGTGTAGAACATTTAACAAAATATGATTACAAATAAAAAAAAAAATGCTTATGATTTACAAGTGAGTTTTACCTGCAGTAAATCTAACTCCTGTCGCATCAGTTCATCAACTATTTTACGGAGCTCAGCTTCCACCTCGGAATACTTTTCCTGATATATCATGTCATCATAATGGGTTTGTTTACGATTCATATACTTATCCTTATCGCGCCAGACATCATTGTATCTAGGTAAAAAACAAGGTTAAGTTTTGGCCAAGATTTCTTTAAATAGCCATTGGAACTCACTCGTCTATTCCTGATTTTATATCTGGTAGGAAAGATGACTGCCCTGGTTTGAACCCGGCCTCTGCAGTTTCTTCAACACTTAAATCCCCACTTTTGGCCGGTGACTTAGACTTATCTTTTGTTTTACGTGCCTCCTTTGAAGAAGTAGCGGACGAACGACTGTTATTTCCCGCCGTTTCTTTTCCTCGTGGCGCCGGACTGTCAATCCGACAACCACCGACAAAACCAATGTGCGGAATGGAACGCCACATGGCAGCAGTGTGCATTTCCATTTGTCGCCAGTGGCATAGTGTTCTGATGGCAACGGTGGAGGGGGCATTCCCAGATGGATATGTCTCGAAATGTGTCGGGGTTTTGATTAATAGTATGTTTCAAATATTTATATCCACAGATCTAAATATCTGGCGAGAAAAAAAATATTTTCTGCGCAACGATATCCGCACGAAAGATGAAGTCCGCTTGCATTTCGAGGTCGTACCCATCTGGCCGGGTGCAAGGGTTCGGGATCGGAATCACTTCGATTCCCGGGCGTAGGCGTCACATTACAAATGGTATCGTATTTCGATAACAATGGGCACGCGTTTGTTTGCTCGCTATTAAGTTTTCGTTTTGCTTATTTGTGTTTAATATTTACTTGTAATGTTTTGTGTTTTGCATGTTAGTTGATTGAAACTTTATACCTTCTATAAATTGTACGTTGGATTTGAATGAGTTAGGAGTTAGTTTGAATGACCTTTAGATAAGAAAGATGAGACTTAAGATATATGAATGAGGGAGTAAATGAATTAAGAATTAATTGTCAATATGACTATTTGATTTTGGGACTGATCTTATTTGATGGACAATATGAGTAGAAATAACACTATATTTGAATATTGATATTATGTTTTAGTTATTAAAATGATGAATATAATTATTTGTTTCGTTTAAAGACTGATCTTATATTTTTGTTATTTAAACGATTAATATTATTTTTTTTTAAAGGATACTGGTTTAGTTTGATCAATAATATTATGTTTGGATATTCATACTTTCTTTTTGTTATTTAAATGATTGAAATTATTATTTGATTTTTCTTTGTTTTTTTTGTTTTCAGAAGATTGATTTAGTTTTATGCACTGTGTGAGTAGCATCATTATGATGTGTGGATATTGATATTGATATTATATTTTTGTTTTTAAATGATTAAAATTATTTGATTTTTTTTTTAGAAAGGCTGACAGTATGAGTAGCAATGGTGTCATACAAGAGTTGAATGGTTTTAGATATCGGCTGGGAAGATTGATTTTCAGCCCCTTTAAATTTGCTACACAGTGCACTACACTGTGGTCTATGCAAAACCGATATCCTACCGGCTGCGCCAATTTTGTTATATAACCAGTATACCCTATGTATACTGGTATGAACTGGGAGCTCATTTGATGTGTATCCTATATATATCATAAAGGCTCCCGGGGAAAGAACTCGCTGTAACACCACTTACCTGCTACTCTGGCCATTTAAACCAAACCAACAAAAGACGAGAGTTTATTTTAGGGGGTTTAACTTTATTTTAATGTTCATATTTTAAATTAATTACATTTTACTTATTAAATTATTGGAGACTTAAATCAATATTAAGCCTGTAGAGAATTAAATGGACGTGTTAATGGTTCGGGGTGGCCTACGGCGTGGAACGCCAAAAGGCCGATTGAGGATCGCGGCGCAAGCCAACACCTCACCCCTCACCACTTCGTTGAACACTAAAACAAGATCTTCGGCTAAATTTTAATCGCGAATACTTTGAACGAGATGAAGAATGAGTAGCAGCACGCTCCCTTTTGGATTTGA
This sequence comes from Odontomyia ornata, assembly GCA_963969285.1. NCBI lineage: Eukaryota > Metazoa > Arthropoda > Insecta > Diptera > Stratiomyidae > Odontomyia > Odontomyia ornata. Next base: position 197,050,139 of record OZ017740.1, read on the forward strand.
ACAAGACTGACTGGTATGCTTTGCTCAAGAACTATAAATACCGTTCTTTCGTGAGCTTTCAACCTAAATCCTATTTAAAGCTGCCGAGTAGCCGAACACGTGCGCTCTTCTTCCACGAACGTTTTTCCTCCCCGCTTCGTCTCGCTTGCTCGGCTGGTGAATATGCGAAACTGGGGAAATTGAGCAAAAGAGTGTTTTTCGCTTAAGCTTTCGACTTCAAAAGAGTGCTTTCAGCTTAAGCTTTCGGCCTTCCCACGATCTTTTGAGGTAAAATAGCGAAACTGGGGACATTGAGCGAAAGAGTGTTTTAGCCAGAACTTTCGGTTTTCCCACGATCTCTCGAGGTGAAATAGCGAAACTGGGGATATTGAGCGAAAGAGTGTTTATGCCGGAACTTTCGGGTTTCCTTTCCGCTTACCTTTCTTCGAAGCACTCCGTTCGTTCACGATGTGAATATCATTGCGGGTTGAACTTCCTCGTTTACTTTACTGCTCGCTTATTTACTTGCGTATGTGTTTCTTTGTCTAATTTTCATTGACGAAGTGCGAGTACATAGGTGTTGTTTGCTCGCTACTACTGCAGTTATGACGCGGAAATATATCCGAGCATGCTGTATGTGTTCGCTCGCAACACGACAGCCCGAACATAATGTGCCGCCTGGTTCCATTTGTCAATCGATTCGAGCATCACCGCAACTATATTATCCGAGGTGATCTCTTTCGTCTCCCTACAGAAGGCCCTTCGAGGCCTGTCCCATCTTATGCACGCAAAAAATTTGCGGCAGGCATTGTCTTCCTCTCCTGGGGAATACCGGCAATCGGGGGACCGTGACTTACCGATCTTGTGCAGGTAAGACTGAAAACACCCATGCCCACTCAAAAGCTGGGTCAGATAGAAGTCAGTCTCACCATGCCTTTGATTTAGCCACGGTCTCACATCCGGGATGAGGCGCGCAGTCCACCTTCCCTTCGTGCAATTCACCCAAGACTGCTGCCAATCGTTGAGTGAGCGTTGTCTCTCTTCGCGGACAACCATTTCCCTCGAATCCTCATTTTGACGCAGATAAATAGAGCGGCGCTCTCTAGCAAGGAGGCCAACAGGTATCACACCTGCAATCACTTCTACCGCCGAACCAGAGACTGTCGGATACGAAGATGCAACCCTCAGCGCTCCTCTTCTCTGTACCAGTGCCAGGCGTTTTCGGTAAACCTCCTTACTGAGAGCGTCGCCCCATACCTCTGCTCCGTACAGTAGCGCTGACCCTACAGCGTTCATCAAGAGGCGTCTTCTTGATGGGCTGGGTTCCCCTACGTTGGCCATAAGTTGACTCAGAGCCGATACTCCCGAAGCAGCCGTCTCAGCCGTTGCCCTGATTTGCTCAGAGAAACTCATCTTCGAGTTGATCAGTAGCTCCAGGTGTTTCACCGCTGGCTTCGATTCAACTTGCAAGTCTCCAATACCAATCATTCTTACTCTAGGGATTCTCTTTTTTGTCAAGATGACCACTTCGATTTTCTCCAGTGCTAAACTGAGCCCACGAGCAGTCATCCAGTCTCTCACTCGGCGAATTAGCATACCTAGCCTAAGTTGCGCTTGTTCAACGGTGCGTCCAGCGACCAGAGCCGCAATATCATCCGCATAGCCGACTCATCTGGCATCTCAAGTCTCAGTAGCCCGTCGTAAGACACGTTTCACAGGTCTGGGCCAAGGATAGATCCCTGGGCAACACGCGATGTAACCGCCATCTTCTGTAGGCCTTGTGTCGTGTCGTAGAGCAGGTTTCGGACTTTTAGGTGGCCCCTCAAAAGTTGCATTAGATACTCTGGAACTTGAAAAGAGTTTTCCAGCGTATTCAGTATATCCACCCATCTAGCGTTCCTGACTCCCAAGTGTCACCAACAGGACGATCCGTCGCTTGGTGCGACTATGTGCCTCTGCCTTTTGGACTGCGCTCACCACCTCTGCAATCGCATCGATAGTAGAACGTCCTGCTCTAAAGCCGTATTGTCGAGGAGATATATTCCCAGCAACACGAATCGCGTCAGTGAGTCTTCCCTTGATGAGTTTCTCTAGCACTTTCCCAGCCGTGTCCAGCATGCATAACGGGCGGTATGCATACGGCGATTCGGGATTTCCCTTCCCCTTGCTGATCAGCACGAGCCTCGCCACCTTCCATCGTACCGGGAAAACCCCGTCCCGTAGGCAAGCTTGAATGTGCTGAGCAGCAAGTTAGGATAATGGTGATAGACGACCCGCAACGCCTCAGCCGGAACACCATCTAAACCTGGAGCCTTCCTCGCTTTCAATAAAAGGGCTGCCTCCTCCAGTTCTGGCTGTGTGAAGAGTGGACAATCGACTGCTCTTTCACCATGGACAGCGTCAACATGGATGGGACGGGCGGGGAAGAGTCCCCGCACTATCTCGTCCATCTTTTCCGCATAATGTATGCAAGGCTTCCGTAGGGTACCAAGCATCTGCATAACTAGCTTGTAGCCAAGGCCCCACGAATCCTTGTTCACATTGTCCACTAGGTCTTGCCAGAAGCGAGTCTTGCTATTGTTAACCAATTTGCGAAGGCATTTTCTGGCCGACTTATATGCTGCCACCCGGTTGCATGCCTCGTTACGGTTCCGCATCCGTTGAGTCCTGTAATGAATCATGCGACGCCGCTGGCGACCACTACTAACACACCTTGCTGCTAGGTGGCTTGTCATTTCACGTTGGTTGTGACGAGCGCACATCCCACGTCAATTTTGTCTTGGGATGTCAAAGTGAAGTGACAGCCACATGGCAGTAGAGAGTGTAGGAGTAGCGGTCGTAGATGGCACGAACCCGAAAGGACCGGTCGTTGTAGCGTGAAGTTCCTTTCCCTTAAATCGTTCAGGATTATACGGCCGTGAATTAGGGTAGATTGTGGAAGACAATCGCAGAAATAGAGTGCATGGTAAGTATGCCGTCGCGAGGGTAGAGTTTGAGAAAATCCGCTGAGGTCGGTTTCGCGTCGCGCGTGGTATTAGCGTAGCTTTCGTCGGGTTGCGTTAGCGTAGTATATTTTTCGGTACCGCGTCGGAAATTCGGGAACGCGAAGTAAAGATTAGATTTTTGTGCTTTGACTGGTTGTATGAAGAAATACGGAGTAACGTAAAGTAGGTTTCCTCTCCATATGGTTTTGTTTTGGTGACGCGTTTGAAAACGGGCATGTATTGATGGCTGAAGATTGTAAATGAGCGTAATCCATTTGGAGACCGACAAGCAGCCACCGCGAAAATGGATTACGGTGCATGGATTGGTTGACCGGTTGGTACCATCCGTTAGCACTACTCAGACTGAACGTCTAGAACCGATGAGAGGTCGGTTCCTCGTTCGGACTTGGACATTAAAATCATTACAAATGGCGCCCAACGTGGGGCGAAAAACATCGTAAGGGGATAAAAGATTCACGTCTTCTGACGAGTTGGTCCTTTACGGAAGATGTAAGGTACTTTGGTACTCGAGCCTCACAAACAGGAGCAGTGGAGTTGTGTGATACACACTAGCAGTCGCTTCACGTGAGTTGTAGCTTCCGCTCTCCTTTGTTTGATTTTTTTTTCGCGACAGAATCCCAGGTTGACCCCTGTAAGGACCTTCTATTTTCTTGATGGAACTGTCAGCCAGATGGGGTTTCTCCTATCGGCCTGGACTCTCAAGAAAATAGAAGGCCACCTTGCCTTTATATCGCGGAAGGATTCTACTTATTTCGTATGCGTGATAGACGAGTGGTATCGGTTCAACGTTCGGTGGCGTATGCTGGAGTTGCGGAGCCCGGAATGCTTTCACGCGCCGGGAGTTTTGACCGCGTACTAAGCTGTTACGGTAGCTCTACCACTTGTCTCGTCGAGTCAATTAACGTAGGTTAGAGACGATCTCTTGTAATGTATGTGGGTATGGGGTTAATTTTTGTAAATCGGCCGAAAGCACCCTTTCTTCGACAGACTAAAGTGTGTATCAAATAAATTTTTTTATTTCCTTATATTAAATAGCTCGCCACTATCGGCCACTCAGTTTCATAAGCGTGTATATATATATACTTATATATTAGAATAGGCTTAGTTATATATTTGTTTTTCCTTCTGCTCGTTTCTTTTTATGCATACCTAGCCCAACCTATAGTAAAACAAACATGGCAACGAAGCGGACCCCAGGTAAGCGTTGGACCAGATCCAAAACGGTCCAACCCGCTAACTGCGGGATCTGCTTTGAAGACGTAGTGGAGGGTGTACACAGCGTGCGATTGGAGTGCGGACACCTGTTCCATCGTGCCTGTGTCCAACAGCTCCTCCTAACCGGCGACCCATAGAGCGGACCGCGCTAGACGTCCCCCTCGAAACGCACGTGCCGACGCGTGGAGCAGTGGTGAAAGGGGTCCCAGAAGCCGAACCGCCCCAATCACTGATGGACTTGCAAGGAGCCGTGGGCGGCGAGGTTCCTGCTGCTGTTGTCGTGGTCGAGGTTACACCTGCGCCTTCCACCCACTCCATTGACACCCTCGTGGCGTTAATGCGAGACATGTCTGAGAGGATTGGCAACTTGGAGGGAAGACTCTAGAACCTCCCGATGAGCCAACCACCCAGCCGCGTGAGAACTTCGCTTGGCTGGGAGCCCAATCCCAGTGTGGCTATGCCCCACTCTCGACCGGCTGACCCCACCTCCAAGGAACTCGGAAATGGACCCCAGAGCTCCCGAGTATCGACCACGACACAGCACCGCACCTCCGTTGGTACCTCCAGTCCCCGAGGCAGTCCCTTACAGCAGGTTGATCGAAGATACGAGTCCCCCCGGGAACGCATTGACACCTTTCCGAGGCCCGACGCCTCGTATCATGGAGAGTTGGCGCCTGAACTTCACGGGTTTCAACGCGATGATATCATCGGACCGGTTCCTGTTCAGGATTCAGGCGTTAGTATCCAGCACCCTGGGAGGTGATTTCTCGGCCTTCCTCCGGCATGCACATCTTTTGTTCAGCGGAGATGCTGCCGACTGGTACTGGAGTTTTAAGGAGTCGACGCCACGTCCCACTTGGGATTCTTTCAGTGCAGCCTTCCGCAATCGATTTGAGGATGGCTTCACTGAAAGAGAACTACGGGAACAAATAAAGAAACGGAAACAAGGCGCTCACGAACCGTTCGACCAGTACTACACAAGTATAGTGCGATTGAGCACCCGCTTACGAACAACCATGCCCGAGGACGAACTGGTAGAAATTATCAGGGAGAATATGCGCTGGGAGCTTCAGAACAGCCTTCTGCATTTTCCAATCAACACCATACAGGGATTGCGCCTCCATGCCCGTAGGCAAGAACAGCTGGATGAGCGGCGAGGTACCTTCCGTCCACAACCTCGCATAACGGGACCAAATCCACGAAATCATCACACCGCGGAGTTGATGGCAGCGGAACACCTACTTGCTGACCCAGTGCCAGTACCGAGGAGCGGAGCACCACCGGAACTTGAGGACCCAGCAATGATTGAACGACCATCCTTTGAAGCAATTACAAGCCCGACGGTCTGTTGGAACTGCCGACAAACGGGGCATCGGTTCTGTGCATGTCCAGCGGAACCGACGCTCTTCTGTTACCGATGCGGGAAGGCCGACACGTACGCACCTGATTGCGCAAATTGCAAATTGCGAAAAAAACTTGCCAGCGAGTGCCGCGACCACCTGTCGGCACTCCTAAAACCCGGACGAACCAATGCTGACCCCATCACTAGCTATGACCAAGCCCCAGATATGACCCCAATTCTGCTGACTCGCACCGCCAAACACAGTTCTCCCGAAGTTCCACAACTGACGCCATCCTTTGTCGAGGCGGACGCGCAGGGAAATGATAGCGAGGCGAAGGTTCCTTGGCATGTCAAGCCCTTCCACGTCAGGCTGCGGAATTATTTGGCTACTCGACAGCGCATCTTCCATGAGGAGTTGGCTACAACTGTCCCACCGCGAAGAAAGCGAGCCACGCGTCGGATGCGGATCTTCTGGAGAAGAGTCAGGCAGTCGAGGAAGGTGCTGAGGGACATACACTTAGACGAATTATTTAGGGATGACATTCGACCATATGCGTCAGTACACCTCCTGCAAAAACGAGTGTCAGGTTTAGTCGATACGGGAGCCAGTGTGAATTGCATATTAGCCAATTTTGCAGGGGAGGTACTGGCAATGCACGCGGACCAAATCCACCATTGTACCACCTGGGTAAGCACGGCGGACGGAACTCGTCACTCTGTAGTGGGAAAAATTACGACGGATGTCACCTTTAAAGGAGTAACTAAACCTCTGGTATTTTACATCATACCTCAATTAACCCAGAATCTTTATCTAGGGGTGGATTTCGTTCGAAAATTTAACTTGGCCCCGGCACGACCCTGGAGTCCATCACCACTGTTCCTGACCAAACTCAAAACACTCACTTATTACGACATACACTGGATGTGAATCAACAACTGCGACTTGAATCGGCTATATCGGCTTTTCCATCGCATGAGAAGGAAGGTCTCGGGCGGACGGCCCTGGTGTTACACACAATAGATGTGGGGGATGCGAAACCCATCAAACAGAGACATTTTGCCATATCTCCAGCGAAGGAAAAGTTGTTATATGCCGAAGTTGATCGAATGCTAGCATAAGGCGTGATCGAAGAATCGCAGAGCGCGTGGGCTTCCCCGGTCACCTTAGTTGTCAAGCCGAACAAAGTCCGGCTATGCTTAGATGCCAGACGCTTGAACGCCATCACTGTCAAGGACGCATACCCTCTACCGTTGATTGAAGGCATTTTGAGTCGGTTGCCTAAAGCCCACTTCATCACGAGCTTAGACCTCAAGGACGCCTTCTGGCAAATTCCTTTAGACCCTGGCTCAAAGGAGAAGACAGCCTTCACAGTCCCAGGTCGGCCCCTGTATCAATTCGTGACCATGCCATTCGGATTGTGCAATGCCCCTCAAATAATGACGCGCCTTATGGATGAGGTGATACCACCACATTTACGGCACCAAGTTTTCGTTTACTTGGACGATCTGCTGCTTATAACCGAGACCTTTAACGAACACATCGACCTGCTTCAGGAGGTGGCTCTACACATCCGGAGGGCAGGGTTAGCCATCAACATACAGAAGAGTCAGTTCGTGATGACGGAGGTGAAGTATTTGGGTCACATCATTGGGCATGGCAATATCAAGACCGACCCGGACAAGACTCAAGCGATTGACGTTTTCCCATTACCCAAAACCACCAAGCAGTTACGCCGATTCCTAGGCTTATGCGGATGGTACCAGCGTTTCGTGCGTGACTATGCCACCATTACAACTCCTTTGACCGACATGCTGCGTAAGGGACGTAAGTTCGTCTGGGAAGAGCCCAGCTTGCGAGCCTTTGAAGAGCTAAAGAAGAGTCTGACAACAGCCTCCGTACTGCACAGCCCGGACTTTGACAAACCGTTCTCAATCCATTGTGACGCGAGTCAACATGGGGTGGGAGCAGTCTTAGTCCAGGTTGCACAAGACGGCGAGGAGAGACCTATAGCCTTCATGTCCCACAAGCTGAACCAGGCCCAGCGGAACTACACGGTCTCGGAGCAGGAATGCCTGGCGGCTGTGCTGGCGGTGAAACTTGTTCGAGCATATGTAGAGGGACATCCCTTTGAAATCGTCACTGATCATGCGTCACTGAAATGGCTGATGAGCCAAACTGATCTCCACGGCCGCTTGGCCAGATGGGCCTTGAAATTACAGGCGTTTGACTTCACGATAAGACACCGCAAGGGAAGTCAGCACGTGGTACCGGACACACTATCAAGGATGTTCGCCCCTGAAGGAGCCGAGTTGGCCCAGGAGGACGACAGCCCCCTGTGGATCGACTTGGACCATCCCGCCTTCAAGTCAGCATGTTATACCTAGCTGATGAATACGATTCAGAACCAGTTGCCACAGCTGCCAGAACTACGGGTGACGGAGGGATTTATATACAAGCGGACGAGACACGCCTCCGGAGACCGCATTCAAGAAGAGGAACAGTGGAAGTTATGGGTGCCCGAAGAACTGACCTCCAAATGGATTAACCGGGCTCATGACCACCCATTGAGTGCACACGGCGGTTACGGTCGTAAGATTCGGTGACCGGAGACTTACTTGTTTTGGCCTAAGATGGCGCAGCAAGTGAAAAAGTACGTAGCCGCCTGTGAGCTGTGCAAATGCACTAAAGCGCCCAATTCTGTTCTTCGGCCCCCGATGGGAAAATTCGAACTACCGGAGCGGGTGTTCCAGCGCCTGTATATAGATCTCATCGGTCCGTACCCTCGCTCGACTTCGGGATACACGGGAGCTGTCGTGGTCCTGGACCACTTGTCCAAATTTCCGATTGTTGAACCTCTTCGAAACCTGCACACCGGCCCCATAGTCAGTTTTCTGGAAAATCGTGTTTTCCATATATTTGGAGTACCGGAGAAGCTGGTCTCCGACAACGGAGTTCAGTTCACCTCGTCTAGATTTCGGGAATTAATGGAGAAGTATGGCATTACGCATCAGCGCACTGCCGTTTATTCTCCGCAAGCCAATACGTCCGAGCGGTTGAATCGCACCCTCATAGCCGCCATTCGGGCCTACGTCCAACCGGATCAGAAGGATTGGGACCGCAGGATTTCCGCCATCACCTGTGCCCTGCGTTCGTCCTATCACTCCACCACAGGCATCTCCCCATACTTTGCCGTGTTCGGCCAGCATATGATTTGCCACGGAAACTCGTACCGGCTATTGCGGCAGTTGAAAGGGTTGGAAGACCCAATAGTGGTGCAGGAGCCGCACGAGAAACTCCAAATTCTCCGAGAACAAATCCGGGGGAGGATTGAAGACAGTAGACGGGTGGGGGAGGAGCGGTACAATCTGCGATCCCATCCTTCTGGCTTCAAGGCAGGCGACAAAATCTACCGACGGAATTTTAGACAAAGTGAAGCAGGTCGGCACTACACTGCCAAGCTAGATAAGAAGTTCGTGAAGAGTCGAGTCTTACAAGTTTTAAGTCCCATCATAGGGCCAGGCAGCGTTTCCTTCAGTCTCCCCATGCCTGGTAGGCATCGTGGACACTACCCTGTAATGAATCATGCGACGCCACTGGCGACCACTACTATCACACCTTGCTGCTAGGTGGCTTGTCATTTCACGTTGGTTGTGACGAGCGCACATCCCACGTCAATTTTGTCGTAGGATGTCAAGGTGAAGTGACAGCCACATGGCAGTAGAGAGTGTAGGAGTAGCGGTCATAGATGGCACGAACCGGAAAGGACCGGTCGTTGTAGCGTGAAGTTCCTTTCCCTTAAATCGTTCAGGATTATACGGCCGTGAATTATGGTAGATTGTGGAAGACAATCGCAGAAATAGAGTGCATGGTAAGTATGCCGTCGCGAGGGTAGAGTTTGAGAAAATCCGCTGAGGTCGGTTTTGTGTCGCGCGCGGTACGCGGTACTTTTGTTGGTTTTGCCTTCTTATTAGCGTAGCTTTCGTCGGGTTGCGTTAGCGTAGTATATTTTTCGGTACCGCGTCGGAAATTCGGGAACGCGAAGTAAAGATTAGATTTTTGTGCTTTGACTGGTTGTATGAAGAAATACGGAGTAACGTAAAGTAGGTTTCCTCTCCGTATGGTTTTGTTTTGGTGACGCGTTTGAAAACGGGCATGTATTGGTGGCTGAAGATTGTAAATGAGCGTAATCCATTTGGAGACCCGCGACCGAAATCCTCTCCGATCTAGCTGGCCGACAAGCAGCTACCGCGAAAATGGATTACGGTGCACGGATTAGTTGATCGGTTGGTACCATCCGTTGGCATTACTCAGACTTAACGTCTAGAGCCGATGAGAGGTCGGTTCCTCGTTTGGACTTAGACATTAAAATCATTACACCTCACGTCGTGGCTTGTGACACTCCTTTCGTTTTTCAGCGATTTCAGCTTACCATCAGTACACTGGGGGCTTGCCGTGCCGGGGTTTTCAATGGGGCATAGAAGCTTTGCAAGCAGTCGTGATGATGCTCATAGTAGAATTCACCACATCTTGAGCTGCCAGTTCTTCTGTCCCCTCCGAAGCTCCCTGCAGCGGCTCACCTGCTGTGAGCACATCGACGAACCTCTCGACGTCCATCCTTTTGATGTTCCATCCAGTTGTAGAAAGCCGAGAGTACGGACATCGGGAGACAACATCACTGGCTGAGTAGTCCTCTAATACTTTCCAATTGTGTATCCTCCGTATTAAGGACTCCAAGGCGAATGACACCTCCGATATGGTTCCCTCACTGCCAATACGGCGGAAAGTCGTGGTATTTCTGAAATTAAGTACGACGAGCTCCGTCCTAGGCGCCATTTCCAGGATTCGTTTTCCCCGCGGACCTGTTTGAGGCATGCCCCGTTCGATTGCTTTAGCGTTGAAGTCTCCCCCAACGAGCACGTTGGCCTCTTCGTTCGAAACAGTGCTCTCCAGAGCATTATGCTTGGCTTGAAAAGATGATATCGATTCGTTCGGCGTTAGGTACACACTAAAGAATGTCGCTCCTGAGCACTGAACCCAAATTAAACCATCCCCCCGTTCACAACCCTCTGCTTGGAAATCACTGTTCCGAACCCAGATGGCGGCAGTACCAGTTTCGTCAGGATACCATAACGCAGGACTTTTATTATGGTGTTGCTCACTCAGCAGCAAGAAGTCGGCGTACACGTCCCTCGCAAACTGCTCAAGCAGGTTTTGGGCCGTTGAACTGTGGTGTAGGTTTAGCTCTGGATGCGGGTCATCGAAGCTCTGATTTAGCCTTGGCTAGGGCTTCCTGGAAAACCAGGCATTTTCCTGATCCCAAAACGTGTCCAAAATCAGGTTCCTTCATACACTCTTTTCTTTTATGTCCCATTTCACCGCATTTGTAGCATAGGGAACTCCTATCAGGTCCTTTGCATACTTATGTGGTGTGACTACAGCCAAGGTGTTTGAAACATTGAAGAGGCGTTGTTCTTCGCCATATCCTACAGACAACCCACCCTTTTCTTACTTTGCCCTTGTTCAGGGATCGTACGGCGTCCTTTTTGGTCAAGTCAACTACGGCCATGAGTTGTTCCCTGTTGTTTTCTGGTGTCAGTCTCGCTTTGATCCTTCCCACGCTAGGGAACTCCCTTTTGATGGCCTCTTCTACCTCGGCCAGATCCGTGACGCAGTCAATGTCTCGTATTTCGACCGTTGCCATCGGCTCGAGCGAGGCTATAGCTGCGCTTTTTCCGAGGACTTTCTTTACTGCGTCGCAGAATGCTTCCTTATTGTCGGCCTCTGCTCCGAATTCGATCAGTTTGTGGCCTGACCGCGTTGGTCGTATTACTTTAATGGTAGTGTTGGTGCCTTCGGGCTGTATGTTTCCCCTGATGTCCCGCAGTACCTCCGCGCAGGATCAGCCATCTTGGGGCTTTACGTGCAGTGCCTGCTGCTGGGTCTTCGTCGGGGCATCTGTCTTTCCTGTTTTGCATTAGGTCTTTTTTCTTGTGTGTCCGTGCGAACTTTACTTTGTGGCACTTTTTGAAGGAGTTTCTTTGCGGCTTTCTTCGCTCCTTTTGTAAGCACTGTCCGAAGCCCGTGATCTGGTGCTCCACGCCCATCAAGTGCCTCTTCTATCCTTCTTCTATCCCGATCTCCTTCGATTGGGCTAGACGCCATTATTTATTGATTTTGGATTGTGAAGCTATCTGCACGTGCCCTTTAGATTTTGCCCCAGTGCCTCCTTAGGCTTTTGCTCTCTTTGGCCTACTGGTCCTCCTCGGCCTTTAACCAGCTCTTTCGGCCCTTAGTGCCCTATGCGATCTAGGAGCTCCTTTAATTCAAGGAGCCCAATCTTTACTGCTTTGATGATTTCTGGGGAGTCACATGCAGATTGTATTCTTTTCAGAAAATCTCCCGCTATTCGGAATAGCCTTTATTATTCGTGTCGCTGGGTGGCAATTGTACTTTGCGACCATCCTTGGGAGAGGTTTTCGCGTTCCGTTTCCGAATGCAGTACTTCCGCCACATTTTCGACGTTGGCGATGCAATCACACAACGTCGCTTTATTTGTCTGGTCACTTGTTACTTTTCCTGCCGTAATCTCCTCGTTGGCTTCAGGACGGTTCTTTATTATATCGGGATTTATGACCATTGTATCGGCCGCTTCGGTAACGGTCGCAGTTATAACCATCGAATTTTCGATGCTCTTTATATTATCTTTCACCACTCGAACACCTGAAGCGTCCTGCAGAGTTTCCTGCTTTTCCTTAATAAGACGCTCTGGCGTTCGCATAATATTTTTGCTGCGCCCGAACGCCGCAGGAATCTCAGTCTGGACCAGACTGTCTGCTAATCTCCGTTTTTCGTCCGTCTTCACTGTCATTGTATTATTCGTCGTTTTTGTCATGGTTGGTGGTAAGTGATGGTTCTTAATTTAATTTTTGCAGTCATTAAAAAATACCAGGCGGTAAATTTTATTTTTTTATTGTATTCTCTGTGTTATTACTAATTATAGCAATCCTCTTAGCTGTCTTATCATTTTTGTCGATTTCTACTAGCAAATGATTCAGAGAAAAAAAAATTTATACCATTTCAGACTGTCGTGATGACGGCCTGATAAACTTCAATTTTATACAGATCTGCAACCCATCCAATGAGATTGTGTTGGGGTCGCAATTATTTTGGTTGGTGGTGACAAAGTTCTGCGACTCGGCTGTGAGTGTGGTCTTGCCGCCACATGTTACACCAGAAATGCAGATAATTAATCACATTACCAGTTTCTTGGGTGGAGTAAATGACATTTGACGACGGCTGCTATTGATTCTGGACTGCAAATACGCATTTCTAGTGAAAATGAGCTATGAATTACAGTCACAGGCAATTACTTTCTGACACACCACTCGTGGCGATAACAGAGACGTCGATGAAAATGCTTTATGGGTGGCGGCGGTCACTTGATTTTAAAAGCGGTCCCCGGTCACTTTTATAACTGTTGCGTTTGACCATGCTGTTCACATGAAAACGCCATAATTATTCTGCCAATAGTTTTGCTCCGATCTATGTTGTGCAACTTGAACTCAAACTACACTATCGAAAACGATGCCTCAACACGTCTAATTAATTCAGGTGAATTTTACAAAGCCACGCCAGCACTTTTTGAAAATCCCGGATATTTTCCGTGGTTTCCAAATTCCTTTTCTTGACAACTGTCAAAAGCAGTTCAGTGTTAGTGAGTTGTTAAAGGGTTGCTCCCAAACCGTCGACGTCAATAGCGACCTCCCGATCGTTGTCAGCTCCCGTGTGACCAGAGGTCGAACGAGGATAAAGACCGATAAAATCGATATACATGCACTGGAACACACGCTCAAGTAGTTCAAACTTACCCATCGGAGGCCGAAGGACAGTATTGGGCGCTTTGGCGCTCTTGCACAACTCATAGGTGGCTACATACGCTTTTATTTGTTGTGCCATTTTAGGCCAAAAGAAATAGGTTTTCAGCCGCCGAAGCATACGACCGTATCCGCCGTGCGCACTCAATGAGTGGTCATGAGCACGTCTAATAAGATCGATGGTCAATTCTTCGGGCACCCATAATTTCCACTGTTCCTCTTCTTGTATGGGGTCTCCGGATGCGTGTCGCATCCGCTTGTATATAAACCCCTCCGTCACCCACAGTTCTGGCAGCAGAGGTAACTGGCTCTGAATAGTATGCATCAGCTGGGTGTAACCTGCCGAATTGAAGGCGGGATGGTCCAGGTCTATCAATAGGGGGCTGTCGTTCTCCTGGGCCAAGTCGGCTCCTTCCGGGGCGAACATCCTCAATAGGGTGTCCGGTATCACATGTTGGCTTCCTTTCCGGTGTCGAATCGTAAAGTCAAACGCCTGCAATTTCAAGGCCCATCTAGCCAAACGGCCATGGAGATCAGTTTGGCTCATCAGCCATTTCAGGGACGTAGAGGTGTCCCTCTACTCGAAAGCGTTTCACCGCCAACACCGCCGCCAAGCATTTCTGCTCCGAGACCGTGTAATTCCGCTGGGCCGGGTTCAACTTATGTGACATAAAGGCTATAGCATTTCCTCGTCGCCTTGCGTAATCTGGACTAAGACTGCTCCCACCCCATGTTGACTAGCGTCACATTGGATTGAGAACAGTTTACCAAAGTCCGGGCTATGTAGCACGGGAGCTGTTGTCAGACTCTTCTTTAGCTCTTCAAAGGCTGGCAAGCTGGGCCTTTCCCAGACGAATTTCATCCCTTACGCAGCATGTCGGTCAAGGGTGTGGTGATGGTTATGTAGTCACGTACAAATCGTTGATACCATCCGCATAAACCTAGGAATCGGCGTAACTGCTTGGTGGTCTTGGGCAGTGGAAAAGCATCAATCGCTTGTGTCTTGTCCGGGTCGGCTTTGATGTTGCCTTGGCCAATGATGTGACCCAAATACTTAACCTCCGTCATTACGAACTGACCCTTCTGTATATTGATGGTTAACCCTGCTTTCCGGATGTGCACAGCCACTTCCTGAAGCAGGCCGATGTGTTCGTCAAAGGTCTCGGTTATAAGCAGTAGGTCGTCCAAGTGTACGAAAACTTGGTGCCGTAAATGTGGTGGTATCACTTTGTCCATAAGACGCGTCATTGTTTGAGGGGCATTACACAGTCCAAATGGCATGGTCACAAATTGGTACAGTGGATGACCTGGGACCGTGAAGGTTGTCTTCTCTTTTGGGCCAGGATCTAAAAGGATTTGCCAGAAAGCGTCTTTGAGTTCCAAGCTCGTAATGAAATGGTGGAATATATATCGAAAATCTTTTAGTTCAAACTCTAAATCCTAATTGCAATTGCAATGAATTTACATTTCAAAGTCCAAATCAAATTCCTATCAAAATTCCAATTCAAATTCCAATTCAAATTTTAAAATCCTATTCGAATATGTAAATAACCTCTTGCTCAACTCCAATCTAGTCAAAGATCTCATTACACGTACGACGTGCACCAGAAAAATATAGTAAACAAAAAAATACGTCTGTTCACTAATTTCATTTGACCATGCCGATGCAATTGTCTTCACGCTCAAAGACAAGTTCATTGTTGGTATCTAAAGGGTCTTAGATTACGACTGCATTGAACTTGACTTTGACTATGCGGATGCATTACCTCGCACTCAAAGACAATACATTGTTTATAGAAGTGTCAGTTTACAGTCAATAGAAAGATTTTCACTTTATGCATTTGGACTCCCGTATGGAAATCCAATGGATATGAATAGATAAATTTTTTATGAATAAGATAGAATACACATGAGGATATGTATGGATAGGCTTTTTATGAATAAGTTGTAATGCACGTTTTTTATCAATAGGTTAGAATGCTCATGAGGATTTCAAATCACTGGTTAGTGCATTTCCGATGTGTAGATTTTTTCTTAATAGATTTAAGCATGTGAAGTTTTTTCTTATAGATTTGAATGAATGCATATCTCTTTTGTACAGTTTTATGCAAAGCACGTGTTCCTTGCCAAAGCATTTTTAGCATAAGAGTTGTTTATTATACTTTTCTTATGGACTATAGATTTTTAGCTTGTCAAGATTTTTGTATAAATAGGCTAAGGGAAAGTAAAGAAAATATAGTCGTTAGATATACTTTAAACTGGCCATTCGCCTTGTGTATCTATTTATAAACTGGCATTGCTGCCTAAATTAATCTGGCCATCTAGCCTAGTAGTCTGGCATTTTGCCTAAATCCAACTTTGACGCCAAGTATTCTGGCAAACTCTGCCTTAACTACATGCGCACCTAGACGCTGTGATAATCTCTAGGGAAGCCACGACACTAACTCTTAAATTTATACCTAATCGACTCAAGATATCCGCAATCAGCGGTAGAGGATATGCGTCCTTGAAAGTCACGGCATTCAAACGTCGGGGATCTAAACATAGCCGAACCTTGTTCGGCTCAAGAACTAAAGCGATCGGTGAAGCCCATGTGCTCTGCGATTCTTCGATCACGCCTGATGCTAACATGCGATCAACTTCGGCATATAAGGACTTTTCCATCGAGTAGTTGTAACCATCTCCAAATTGAAGATGCACTGACGAGTAGCTAGGCAATCCCGTAGTTTAACATGAAAGGGCTTAACATGCCAAGGGACCTTCGTCCCCTGACCATTCCCCTGAACGTCCGGTCGGCAACGCGTGGCGTCGGCTGCGGAACTTCAGGAGAACTGTGTTTGGCGGTGCGAATGAGCAAAGTTGGGGTCGTACATGGCAATGAGTTCAGTATCTGTCCGTTCAGGCTTTAGGAGTGCCGACGGCTGGTTGCGGCACTCGCTGCCAAGTTTTTTCGCAACTTGCAATCTGCGCAATCTGGAGTACACGAGTCTACTTTTCCGCAACGGTAACAACAGACCGTTGAATCCGCTGGACAGGCAAGAAACCGGTGTCCCGGTTGTCGGCAGTTCCAACAGACCATCGGACTTGCAACTAGCTCAAAGAAAGGTCGGTCTGTTGATAGTTCGAACTCACGATCCAGAGGGGCTCCGCTCCTCGGGATATGTGCGGCTCCGTATCTATGTGATCAGCTGTTACTAATTCTGCTGTACAGTTGCTTCGTTGATTAGGTCCCGTCATGCGAGGTTTTGGACGAAAGGTTCCTCGCCGTTCATCTAGTCGATCTTGCCTACGGGCATGGAGGCATAAGCCTTGTTCTGTGTATATTGGCACATAAAGGAGACTGTTTTGAAGCCCCCAACGCATGTTCTCCCTGATGATTTCCACCAGTTCGTCCTCGGGCATGGGTGTTCGTAACCGAGTGCTTAGGCGTAGTATACTGGTATAATACTGGTCGAATAGTTCGTGGGAGCCTTACTTGCGTTTCCGCAGTTGTTCAAAGTGGTTGCGAAAAGCTGCACAGAAGGATTCCAATCGGGGCGTGTTATGGATTCTTTGAAACTCCAGTACCATTCGGCAGCATCCCCGCTGAATAAGAGGTGTGCGTGTCTAAGAAAAGCCGAGAAGTTGCCTCCTAGCGTACTGGTGACTAGAGCCTGAATCCGGAACAATAACATGTCCACTGGTGTCACAGAATTAAAGCCGTTGAAGCTGATTCGTCAACTCTCCATTCTGCGAGGTGTTGGGTCTCGGGCTGGAGTCGCGAAATTCGCGGGCGATTGGCATCATTGTGAGGCCTGCCGTAAGGAACTGAGTCGTGCATTGTAGGTATCAGTAGGGGTGCGGTACTGTACCGAGGTCGAAACTCTGGGGCTCTGGGATCCATTCCCGAGCTCCCTCGGGGGAGATTCCAATCATCAATCAGTCTAGAGGTAGGCATAGCCGCACTAGGGTTTGGCTCCCAGCCAGGTGGAGTTCTTGCGCGGCTGGGGTGCTGGCTGCTCTTGATGTCTTGGAAATCTCTCTCCATGTGTCCGATCCTGCCGGACAGCCCTTGCAATAAGGAAAAAATTATGTCATTGACCGTGGTGTTTGAATGCGCTGTTGGGGCATCTGCTGGTACTCCTGCAACTGGAGCTTCTCCGCCCACGGCTCCTCGGTCTTTCGACAGCGGTTTTGTCTGTTCTTTAGTTCAGGGATCTTTTGCCACTGCTCCACGCGTAGAGGCGTGCGCTCCGAGGGAGTTATCTAGGGCACTTCGCTCGATCGCGCGTCTGCATAAAGGACGGAGATCGGACACACATACGGTGGAACAGGTGTCTGCACTCCAATCTCACACTGGTTATGCTTTCTATGACGTCCTCGTAACAGATTCCGCAGTTGGCTGGTTGTACCGTTTTGGAGCGGGTCCAGCGTTTTTCCGGAGTCCGCTTCGTTGTCATAGTTGGTTCTGTAGGTAATGCCGTAAAGGTATATATATGTATATACTCCTAAATATAAAAAACCTAGTTAAGAGACTTAAGTGGCCGATAGTGACGAGCTAATGTTATCGCTCTAATAAAAAAAATTTGTTTATTAAACTCTTTCCTCTCCAGTAGCGCCGACTCCTCCATAGGGAAATGAGAGCGAATGGTGGTCTGCCGAAAAGAGGGTGCTTCTGGCCGATTTTAAAAATTATCCCCAACCCCAAATACATTACAAAACCCTCTCTAATCTACGTTAATTGGCTCGACAAGATGAGTGATAGCGTCACCATAACGAGTTTGGTACGCGGTCGAAAATCCCAACGCGTGGAAGCATTCCGGGATTCGCAACTCCAGCATACGCCACCGAAAGTCGAACCGAAACCACTCATCTATCACGCATGAAAATATGGGTAGAATCCTTCCGCGACATAAAGGCAAGGCAAGGCAATCTTCTATTTTCTTGAGAGTCCCGGTAGATAGGAGGATCCCATCTGGCTGACAGTTCCCATCAAGAAAATAGAAGGTCCTTACAGGTTTTACCCTGGGACAACACATCGGAAGGATTCTGCCGCGAGAAAAAAAATAAAACAAAGGAGAGCGGAAGCTACAAATCCCGTGAAGTGACTGAATGGGTGTATAACACAACTCCACTACTACTATCCGTGGAGCTCGAGTACCAAGGCACCTTACACCCTCCATCAAGGAACAAATCGTCAGAAGGTGCAAATCTTTTTCCCCTTTAGGATGTTTGAGGCCCCGCGTTGGGCGCCATTTGTAATGATTTGGTTTAAAACAATCGCGAAAATGTTTAAAAATATCAATAAAACAAAAACAAAAGTATGTCTGAACATCATTTTCATGAAGTACAATATACGCATGAATAAATGATAATTGACTCATGATTTTCTAGACTATTTATCTGGTTACAACGTATGTTTGTGTGTTGAAAACTAATCGCGATTGATGTTGTTAAATGTTTTGATATTATTATGGAAAATGAATAACAGATAGAACTGGTACTGAAAATCTTTCATTTCTTGATATACAAGTATGAAATCAACGAAACAGTATTGCAATAAATTATTCTGTTTTTATAAAAGAAACTGAGGCAAAAATTACGTAGGAATAGTTGGAATTGCGCGCTTCTAACATTTATATGAAAAACTGCATTCTCACTGTCAATATATTTTTGTTGTTGTTATTATTTCCTCACATTTGCATATTTCATTTGAAATTAAATAGTAATTAAAATGGAGCCCTATTTTTCACTTGTATTAGAAAATTTACAAGCGGATTGAGTTCCCTTGTTTTCTTCTTGTATTTTACGTTCATTTCCACTTAAACATCTTTAAACTTATGTTGAATGTGTGTAAGTCAGTTCGAATTTCATCTAAATTAATCTTTTTGGGTCAGAGTTAACATTTAATGCTTAAAACCGGTTCCAACTTTTACTAATTCATGAACTTAATTTTCTTTGTTTGGATTTCGATTTTGTTAGTAAGGGTTGTTAATTTTATTATTGCAGTCATTACAAAATACCAGTCGGTAAATTTTATTTTTTTGTTGTATTCTCTGTGTTATTACTAATTATAACAATTCTCTTGGCTGCCTAATCATTTTTGTCGATTTCTACTAGCAAATTATTCAGGGTAAAAAAAAATTTATACCATTTTCGACGGTCGTGATGACGACGCTATAAAATGTTTAGATCAAAAGAATAATCGTTCCAGTGATACGTAATGCAGAGCCAGTTGGGAAGAGGTTACTTGATTCTGCTACAAAAGATGTTGACATCGCAACTGTCGTTACAGCGGCCTGATAAACTTCAATTTTATACAGAGCTGCAACCCATCGAATGAGATTATGTTGAGGACGCAATTATTTTGGTTGTTGGTGAAAAAGTTTTGCAACTCGGCTGTGAGTGTGGTCTTGCCACCACAAGTTACACTAGAAATGCAGATCACTGTACCAGTTTCTCGGGTGGAGCCAATGAAATTTGACGAGGGCTGCTATTGATTCTGGACTGCAAAGACTTGTTTCTAGTGAAAATAAACTATGAATTATAGTGACGGGCAATTACTTTCTGGCACACCACGCGTGGCGATAACGGAGACGTCGATGAAAATGCTTTGTGGGCGGCGGCGGTCACGTGATCTTAAAACTGGTCCCCGGCCACTTTTATAACTGTTGCGTTTGACCATGCTGTTCACATGAAAACCCCATAATTATTCTGCCAATAGTTTCGCTCCGATCTATGTTGTGCAACTTGAACTCAAACTACACTATCGAAAACGATGCCTCAACACGTCTAATTAATTCAGGTGAATTTTACAAAGCCACGCCAGCACTTTTTGAAAATCCCGGATATTTTCCGTGGTTTCCAAATTCCTTTTCTTGACAACTGTCAAAAGCAGTTCAGTGTTAGTGAGTTGTTAAAGGGTCGCTCCCGAACCGTCAACGTCAATAGCGACCTCCCGATCGTTGTCAGCTCCCGTGTGACCAGAGGTCGAACGAGGATAAAGACCGATAAAATCGATATACATGCACTGGAACACACGCTCAAGTAGTTCAAACTTACCCATCGGAGGCCGAAGGACAGTATTAGGCACTTTAGTTATGCCTTTGCATGAAGGGCAGCAACACTTATCATATAGTCCAAATACCATTCAACGTGCACGTTCCGCGTATAAGTAATAAATCTTATCTTTTCCGCGATATTATAATTGCAATCTATGCATGAATCTTTTCGGCAATATTAAAATTGCAAAGTAGACAAACTATTGATATTCGATACTCACTTTGAGTTTCGAAACAAACAATCTCTTTTATTTCATTCAATTAAAATCTCAAACGATCTTCCCGCCGGAAAAATAATATCGATTGCAGATAATAAAATTTCAGAAGTTAAAATTCGCATACGGAGCAAATTCAATTAAGAAGCAATCTTGTAAGAAAATCTTGTGAAGTAGATTTAGTCTTCAATGACCCGCGATACGAATCACATCCAAATTTGCGTTAATAAATATATAATCATTAAATTGTGTTTTATTTGGAACGCATAAGTGGCGCAGCCGAACGTACGAATAAGTTTTTAATCGGGCAAGCTAAAATTATTAATACAACGCGGACTACTCGCAAATTTATAATACCGCGAACGAATAATTCATTCAATTGAATCTTTCAAAACAACCGTCAATGGTTGAATGTGGTGAAGTGTCTGTTTGCGAAAAATAACCGTCAAAGTTGTGTATCTTGCCCGTGATAAAATCAAACTACGTTCTCTAAATAATATTCAACTGAAGAGTGCAAAACTATTAGTGAACTAAAATCAATCATTTAATTATGTGATCAGGAGTTAACCACAACAGAGGCCTAAATGGTTAACTAAAATCACTTCTGAGGCTGGGAGTGGCTCCAGATAACAAAAAAAAAAAAAATAAAATAACTAATAGTTGAACAGTGAGAAATTATATCATCAGGAGTTAACCATAACAGAGGCCTTAATGGTTAACTAAAATCACTCCTGAGGCTGAGAGTGGCTCCTGCTTGAAAAAAAAAACATATAAACCACGTGAATCATGCAAAATGAACAGTGAAAAATTATTGAACAGTGAAAAGTTATTGAACAGTGAAAAATTATTGAACTGTGGAAAATTAAAATATTTGAAAACTATTAGTGCAAAAATAATTATAAATGATTATAACTATAAGCGGGAAATTGGTCCCATGTTTCAAAAGATATAAGTTTTAAATTGTACGAGGTGAAAAAATTATTATCGAACAGTGAAAAATTAAATTGAACAATTAAAAACTATCAGTGAAAAAATAACAATAAATAACAATGACAACCGATACCGAGCCAAAAAATGCGGCAGGCGAAACGTCGATGCCCGCACATTCAATAATGCGAAACTTTACAACTGTTGATGAAACACATACAGAAAGTTTCAGCGATATATTTGAGGATGCCAAATATATTGCCGTTTTTAATGGAACGGAAAAAAATACATCCTTGAGCTCTTGGATCAAGCAAGTTGAAGCAGTGCTTGCAAGAGTTGAGACTTTACATGAAGGCGCAAAGAGGAGAATTATGCAGATCATAGTTAGCACACTAAAGGGAAAAGCGGCCGCAGTCCTCAATAAAGTATCGAACATCTATGAATGGAAAGCAATCAAGGACACCATGATCATGCATTTTTCTCCAGAGAAGTCATACGCAGACATTACAGCGGGGATACTTAGGGTAAGGTTTATTGATTTACGAACCACATATAATTACCTTAATAATTTACTAAATGAAATAAATGAAAAATATTAATTGGATGATGATAAACCAAATTTGTACCATCCAATAAATAACGAATTAATGGTTAAGGACGCATTTATTAGCGTACTTCCATATAACTTGTCTATAGCAGTTCAGGGTGCATTGCCGGTTTCTCTGAGGGAAGTTTATACTGTGGCTTCAAGCTTTCATAGTAAAGCCACATCCAGAGGATCGAATAGGTATTTTAAACCCAAATTGGATGAATCAAAAAATGAAAATGAAAGTGGTAATAAATCTGTGTCTAAGCCCCAATCAAAATCAAAAGAAAATAATAAATTTAAAAGCGGAAACGGATACAAAACAAAATCAGAGCAAAATTTTCAAGAATTCGGACAATATTCCCTCTACCGGTAACATATCTTACAATTCTAAATGAAAAGATTCCTATTTTAATTGATTCAGGTGCAACAGTATCGGGTTTAGATTGTGGGTGTTTTCCTCATATAAAACGAACCATACTTCGTGAAACGGTTAAAGTTAGCGGTATGGGAGGTGAAATAAATCTTAATGAAACTATCATAACTCCCACTCCTTCAGAGTTTAATCTTCCAAAATCTAAAATGGAATGGTATATGCAAGATTTCAGTAAAAAGCCATTTAAAGGAATAATTGGACAAAATATTCTAATTCCAATGAAAGGAGAAATCTACTCCTATCAGGGATTCTGCATTATTAATGGAGAAACAATTAAATTCAATTATTCAAATTATGATGCACCATTGGCTGAAAACATCAATAATACGGATTTAAATTCGAATCCAAAAGTAACAAAAAAATTAAAATTAATTGAAAATAATAACTCAACCTATAAAAATCCTCAAGAACAGAGTCCAAACTGTGGTAATCTGTCCCTCAATAATAATTGCTGTAATAAAAAAGCTTCCAAGGCTCATCAATCGGATTCGCCATCCAATATTGACCATGATGACATTGGGGCAAAGGAAATTAGGGAATATACCTCTCTTGAAAAGATCCCTCTACATTTCAGCAACCTCACTGAAAGCCAGAAACGAAAAGCATATGATTTACTTATCAAATACCAGAAAAATTTCTATATCGAGGGAAATCCAATAAACATTAAAATCAACACAAAACATCAAATTTATACAAGGGATGAAAAACCAGTATTTTGTAAAATCTATTCGTACCCAAGAGTACATGAAATGGAAGTTAACAAACAAATTGAACAGATGCTTGGTGACGGAACTATACAAAAATCCAAAAGCCCCTATAACTCACCTTTGTGGATTGTACAAAAGAAATCAGACAATTCCGGTGTCAAAAAGTGGCGTCTCGTTGTGGATTATAGGAAACTTAATTCCATTACAGAGGATGATAAGTTCCCAATTCCAAACATAGAAAATATACTTTGAAAATTGAGCAAGACAATGTATTTTTCAACATTGGACTTGGCAAAGGGCTTTCACCAAGTAGCTATTGCTGAGCCCGATAGAAAGAAAACCGCCTTCTCCACTCCAACAGGGCATTATGAATTTCCCAAAATGCCATTTGGTCTGAAAAACGCACCAGCTACTTTCCAAAGGTTGATTAACGAAATATATTAATCGATAAAGTCTGTATCATATATCTGGATGATATATTGATTTTCAGCAATACATTCGATGACCACATAAATCATCTTCGAGATGTTTTTGAGCGTATTCAAAAATACGGTTTGAAGTTACAACCGGATAAGTGCAATTTCTTTCGCAATGAAGCGGAATATTTAGGCCATATTTTAACACCAAATGGACTTAAGCCAAATCCGAAACTAATCGAAAAAGTCATAAATATACAAATACCAAAAACTGTCAAACAAATTAAAAGCTTTCTTGGACTGACAACATACTACAGGCGGTTTATACCCAATTATGCTCAAAAAGCACTACCTTTAACTAAATCTCTAAAAAAAGGTCAAAAAATCCAGCCTGGTGAAGAGTCATACAAATCAGCTTTCAATGAACTGAAAAATTGTTTAACAACAATCCCTGTCTTGGCGTATGCCAATGATGAATCTACCTTTACGGTTACCACTGATGCTTCCAATTTCGCAATTGGAGCAGTTCTTTCACAAAATGATCATCCTGTGTGGTTTATTTCACGAACGCTAAATGCACACGAAATCAATTATGCCACAATAGAGAAGGAACTTTTAGCTATCATTTGGGCCATAAAAAAGTTTAGAATATACCTTTATGGTCGAAAATTCAATTTGCAAACAGACCACCAACCTCTCAAATGGCTAGCTTCGAAATATCAAGGCAAGGATATATCACCCCGTCTTCAACGATGGTTACTCGAATTGGGAGAGTACGATATAAACGTCAATTATATAAAAGGCAAAGACAATGTCGTTGCTGACTTTTTGTCCCGTCTAAAAAACAATGTAATAGCAGAGAATTACACATCTGCAGATGAAATCAACAATAAATTAAATACATCTGATAAACCAGTAAACATAAGAAGAAATAGAATATATATTGTAAAAAATAAAGTAGATAATACATCTACATATAACAAATTTAACAACATTTTTATATCTGAAGAAGATATCAAATCAAACAAACTGATAGAGTTACTGACTAAATACGTAAGTAAAAATAACACATACGATGTTCACTCTGAATCAAACATTGATTCAACATTCCTTCCATTGGTTTACAATACTCTTAAAAATTCTATTTCCTAAACTTAAAATCCATATACATAAAGAAAAACTAGCAGATATTTCTGACACGGAATGTGAACAAATAATACTGAATACTCACAAAAAAGGAAATCATCAAGGAATCAAAGAAAATTATCTCCAATTAAAAAACAAATTATTTCATTATAATCGAAAAACTTTAATAACAAAATTAATTAATAATTGCGAAACATGCAATTTATATAAATACGAAAGGAAACCTTTAAAGCCCACCTTCAAAATATCTGAAACCCCTACAGATATTAATCAGATTGTACATGTAGACGTTTTACAAGTAGATAAAGTGAACTTTTTTACTACAATTGACAAATTTTCAAAGTTGATTTACATCGAAGAAATACCAAATTTAGAACATTATACATACAAAAAGTGTTTTCTGGGCTTGTTTTCAAGATATGGAAGACCAAATAAAGTTGTATTGGAAAATGATTTTGATAGTAAAATTATTCGATCACTTCTCGAGCAATACAATATTGAGTATCATTTTAGAACACCCGGAAATCACACGGGCAACGCAGATATTAATCGTGCCCATAACACAATGAATGAGCAAATACGTGCACTTAAAGTCACTTTACATTCTCCAATTCAAGAGTTGATACAAATTGCATGCTATAACTACAATAATAAGTATCACTCAATAACAAATGAAACTCCATTTGATGTGCAACATGGTAATGTCGATAAATCGGTTGTATATAAGCGAACATTAGACAAAAAAATACGTTCAATCAAAAATCGTAATAAAAACAAAGAAGATAATGTTGCTTTACCAACAACTGTGTATAAAAATATTTCTAACTCTCGTACACCTAAATCAAATCCAAAGTTTAAAAAGACAAACATTAAAATTACAAACAACAATGAAATAACTGAAGTCGATTCTGGGAGAAAAATTGATATTACACAAATAAAAAAACCTAAAAAGTTTCAAGAAACACCGACTCAAATTTGGAAAAATGCCATGAACGATAACTTGTCAATTGATAAATGGTTGACCGACAAGGAAATCGATGCTTATGGTAATCTTATTATGGATCCAAATGTTAAATATTTTAGTCCACACTTCTTTACATGTCTCATGAATCCAAATTATGAGAATATTGTATCATGGACTAAAGATATAAACATTTTTGAAAAAGAACTTTTACTATTTCCATACAACAGAAATAACAACCATTGGTCACTTTTTGTGGTGGAAATTGAATCCAAAGCTATAAAATACTACGATTCCATGTATTTAACGAAACCGGTAAAATAATTTAACAGACTACAGGAGTTCCTTACGGGAGAGTCTTTAAAGCATAACAAAATTCCATTGAGAAAATGGAAAGAAATCGTCACTGAATCACCACAACAAGAAAACACATTCGACTGTGGAGTATTTATGCTCACGAATATACGCTTCATTCTAAAGAAAAGCCTTCCACAGTACACCCAAAAACACATAAACGAATTTCGATGTAAGATTGGTTCAGAAATAAAAAATAACAAATTCATAACATTTAAAGAATTCGTTTCTCATATCTTTGTATAAACTTTCCAGATCCTTTTGTACTCATCAATATTCATCTTCGTATCGTACCCAGTACAAGCATTCATCCACATTGAGAAAATAGAGACCACATCAGGAGTAATACTGATTCCAAAAGAACCAACTACATTGATTAAGGATCATTTTCGTATTTATCATAAAATTAACATCTCTGCATATGAATCAACATTATCTAAAATTGAAAGTGTCATAACTTTAGATGACTATACTCTCAATGCAATTAAGTTAATTAGATCAGAAATTAAATTACTCGGTAATAAACTCAATCCAAAGTTTAATCGTTTGAAGCCAAAAGCTATTGTCTGCTCGGTAGCAGAACAACAATGTCGAGATATTAATAAAACAAATACCATTATCCCATCCTGTATAAAGAATTCCGTATATACGTATTGGAAAGTAGATCAAACAATACTATATAAGATTGCATTCATTTTTGCAAAATCACATCTTGAAAACCTTTGTCAACAACATGATTTTTCG
Source organism: Odontomyia ornata (assembly GCA_963969285.1). Lineage (NCBI taxonomy): Eukaryota > Metazoa > Arthropoda > Insecta > Diptera > Stratiomyidae > Odontomyia > Odontomyia ornata. Next base: position 197,077,087 of record OZ017740.1, read on the forward strand.
TATAACATGGTTATTATTGAATCTGGTCACAATGAATATTTTTACCACAAAATTCAAAATTACCTTCCACAAACCCTTCGGAATTATGTCAATTTGTGTCTCTCTAATTCTTCCATATCAGATAATAATAAACAAAATTGCATTTTAAAAATCCCCGTTGGCACCACCAGCCGGAAAGGTAAATTTCTCGTATGTAGCGTTAAGTTTCGAAAAAGAATTTGGCTTGCCTACTACTAAACTTCTTTCTGCAATTTTCGTGGTACCACATGGGTATTTATTAACATAAAAAAAATCTGGCCACGTTCGTTTTTAGAAACCTTTTATCGGGGCGCAAATATTTTGCTAATTAAATTGAGTTGCATGCGTATGGATTACATATTGTTGTAAACATATAAATACCGGTTTCGCCCGTCTCGTATCTGCTGTTTTCACAGTTCACAGTGGTAACCACACAAAGGCTTAAATAACTCGAATAGTTCATTTCAAAAGATTTCCATAAAAGTTTAATCAGCACTTGCATTGCCATTAATATATACATTTCAATTTTTTTCTGAACTGTGAGGGCGGTCATTTCGATCTTTATTGAAACCGGCTGCTAAAAATATTTAGCTGTAAATTTTCGACTGTTTTATTTGTCATTCGATTTGCATAATCAAATTAAATTAACTTGCCTTAATAACTTATAATTTCAAGTTTCAACGGAATCTGTTGAGAATCTTGGCTGCTACAGAAATAAAAAAAATTGTATGCCACCCCCCTGTATGGGGAGACCCCCCTTAAAATACCTTAAAATATTTTCTTGCACTGCAAATTTCAAGAGGCACCACTTTTGACCTACGTAGAAAATTTCCTCATTCTAGCTCATGTGGTTTGCGAGAAAACTTGTTTTGACGCACGAACAAACGGACGGACAGACAGACAAGTCGCGATTTTATAATTTTTTCAGGGGATTGTTAAAAAGATTTTACAATATCTTAAAAATGGTCTGGTTTATAAATTCTATCAACTAAAGTCATTTAAAACGTTATCATGAAAAATATTCATTATTTCAGTTGGCACTAAAATAGCGAATTGCGCTTGCCTTCTGACCTTTGGGGGCCGCCATTTTGAATGCATGCATTTTATTTTGGATTAATTTAAATCTTTGTATGCTAGGAACTCATCAATCAATGTACTATCTCGTTCAAATAGAAGTTTCACTCTAGACAGGGCAAAATAATTCAATTTTTAAAGAAAATGGCAGCTAAAAATATTAGGCTTTAAATTTTCGACTTTTTTATTTTTCATTCAATTTTAATAATTTCCTGCATAATACAAGAACATAGTACAGAGATCCATAATCTCAAGTTTCATCAAAATCCGCTGGAAAATGTGACCGCTAGAGGGCCACAAAAACCTGAAAAAAACGCATATTTAAACGGCCGCCATTTTGAAATTTGCTCATGCATGATCACCAAAATATCAAAGACTGTAGGCCTAAATAATATCTATCTTGGAACCGAATTTCGTATATGTCGGATTAAAATTGCGACTTTAAAAAGCCTTTGAAATTTTGCACTTTAACTGGCCGCCATTTTGTTTTTTGCAACCTGACCTCCAATTTTTTCACGTAATTCTTTAGATACTTATAATTTCTATCAAGTTATCAAATTTCATGAAAATCTGCTGAAAGCTTTGACCACTATTACAACAACAAAATTTTGCACGTTTTTCGAACTTTGAGCGGCCGCCATTTTGTTTCTGCCGTACCGACTTTGGATTTTTTATTGTGAGATTCATCACATAGAGCAATGAACCTTTGTACCAAATTTCATCCAAATCGGAGCTACACTTTGGTCAGAACAGAAATCACGATTTTTCGTCTAAAATGGCCGCCATTTTGTTTTTGCCCGGCCGATATAGCTGGTTCACGAACTTAACCGAGATAATTACCCAATACACCTTTCCTGAAAATTTGGTGAAAATCGAAGCAAAATTGCAACCTCTATCGTGGTCACAAATTTCGTTATATCCCATATATATATATATATATATATATATATATATATATATATATATATATATATATATATATATATATATATATATATATATATATATATATATATATATATGATGCTCTCCGCAATAGGTAAATTTCTCTCGAGAAATTTACCTAAAACACTTGACGACTTTCTTGCAAAATGTCAAACTTGCTCGCTTGCGGAAATTAGCTCTACTTACAAAAGATCTCGTCGAGGAATTATAAATATCATTGGATCGGGCTATAAATACCTGTTCGGTCTAATGGACAACGAAGATAGGCAAAATATAGAAGAACACCTTAACGTAATTGACAAAAATAATCACGAATTGATAACTGCATACAATAAACAAATGAAGCTTGATGAAAAGTACAATAATAATATTAATGCGATCCTCAAACATATAGAATATAACGAAAGCATAATTAAGGATTTATCAAAAAGTGTGTATAACTCACTATCAAACTTACAACTACAAATAGTCAATATGCAATTTAATCATGAACTAGATCAGCTGAAAGATTAAATAGAAAAAGTACTTGACAATATTAATTCTGCCAAAAGTGGTATAATGTCTAGATCTATTTTAAGCGATGAAGAAATTGTTAATTGCAAAATAGACGTTGATAAACTAAAAGATATTACTTTGAATGTTCGTTATAAAAATAATATAATCGTTTTCATTATTAACATACCAATATTAACTGAACCTTTGCCTACTTATTATATTCGGCAGGTTCCTAATTCTACTAACAAAACATTAGATATTAACATTAAAGAAGTAGTATTATATAAGAATGATTATTATAATTTCAATAAATATATAAAAAATATAAATAAGACAATATATTGTGACAAATGCAAGACCACATATAAGGAGACAAATACTATCGAAGAGCTTCAAAAGGGACTCATTTTATCAATATACTCTAACAAAATAATCAAGGGATCTTGCTTAAATATCACAACACAGTTGGAAAGAATTCAGCCTGTTCAGTTTAATAATTGCGATTGTTAATAGATGAACAACTTTATACAAATAATATTAAAGAATTCAGCCATACGTTTTACATAGATCCTATAAAAAATTTCTCACTTATCAAAGTAAAAATCGATTTTAGAAAAATTCACATTCAAAATATGGAAAGCTTACAAGAAATTAACGAACTGAAATTTGTAAAGAAAGCACATACATATACTTTTGTATCAACATTTATTATAATTGTTATTTTGATAATTGGTATAATTGCTTTGTATGCGTATTTGAGAAGAGCAAATATTAAAGTGACATTTCCTAAAGTAACGTTACCTGAAATTACAAAACCTGATAACAATCAAGGAAAAGACTCGGTCCAAGATTCAAACATACCTACCAAAACCCCATTAACGGATAACGTATGTCAAACTGAGGGCAGTTTTCCATCTAAGGAAGGGGGAGTTATGTCTTTGCATGAAGGGCGGCAACACTTATCATATAGTCCAAATACCATTCAACGTGCACGTTTCGCGTATAAGTAATAAATCTTATCTTTTCCGCGATATTATAATTGCAATCTATGCATGAATCTTTTCGGCAATATTAAAATTGCAAAGTAGACAAACTATTGATATTCGATACTCACTTTGAGTTTCGAAACAAACAATCTCTTTTATTTCATTCAATTAAAATCTCAAACGATCTTCCCGCCGGAAAAATAATATCGATTGCAGATAATAAAATTTCAGAAGTTAAAATTCGCATACGGAGCAAATTCAATTAAGAAGCAATCTTGTAAGAAAATCTTGTGAAGTAGATTTAGTCTTCGATGACCCGCGATACGAATCACATCCAAATTCGCGTTAATAAATATATAATCATTAAATTGTGTTTTATTTGGAACGCATAAGTCTTTGGCGCACTTGCACAACTCATAGGTGGCTACACACGCTTTTATTTGTTGTGCCATTTTAGGCCAAAAGAAATAGGTTTTCAGCCGCCGAAGAGTACGACCGTATCCGCCGTGCGCACTCAATGAGTGGTCATGAGCACGTCTAATAAGATCGATGGTCAATTCTTCGGGCACCCATAATTTCCACTGTTCCTCTTCTTGTATGGGGTCTCCGGATGCGTGTCGCATCCGCTTGTATATAAACCCCTCCGTCACCCACAGTTCTGGCAGCAGAGGTAACTGGCTCTGAATAGTATGCATCAGCTGGGGGGGGGGGGGGGGGCTGTTGTCAGACTCTTCTTTAGCTCTTCAAAGGCTCGCAAGCTGGGCCTTTCCCAGACGAATTTCATCCCTTACGCAGCATATCGGTCAAGGGTGTGGTGATGGTTATGTAGTCACGTACAAATCGTTGGTACCATCCGCATAAACCTAGGAATCGGCGTAACTGCTTTGTGGTCTTGGGCAGTAGAAAAGCATCAATCGCTTGTGTCTTGTCCGGGTCGGCTTTGATGTTACCTTGGCCAATGATGTGACCCAAATACTTAACCTCCGTCATTACGAACTGACTCTTCTGTATATTGATGGTTAACCCTGCTTTCCGGATGTGCACAGCCACTTCCTGAAGCAGGCCGATGTGTTCGTCAAAGGTCTCGGTTATAAGCAGTAGGTCGTCCAAGTGTACGAAAACTTGGTGCCGTAAATGTGGTGGTATCACTTTGTCCATAAGACGCGTCATTGTTTGAGGGGCATTACACAGTTCAAATGGCATGGTCACAAATTGGTACAGTGGATGACCTCGGACCATGAAGGCTGTCTTCTCTTTTGGGCCAGGATCTAAAAGGATTTGCCAAAAAGCGTCTTTGAGTTCCAAGCTCGTAATGAAATGGTGGAATATATATCGAAAATCTTTTTGTTCAAACTCTAAATCCTAATTGCAATTGCAATGAATTTACATTTCAAAGTCCAAATCAAATTCCTATCAAAATTCCAATTCAAATTCCAATTCAAATTTTAAAATCCTATTCGAATATGTAAATAACCTCTTGCTCAACTCCAATCTATTCAAAGATCTCATTACACGTACGACGTGCACCAAAAAAATATAGTAAACAAAAAAATACGTCTGTTCACTAATTTCATTTGACCATGCCGATGCAATTGTCTTCACGCTCAAAGACAAGTTCATTGTTGGTATCTAAAGGGTCTTAGATTACGACTGCATTGAACTTGACTTTGACTATGCGGATGCATTACTTGTTTATAGAAGTGTCAGTTTACAGTCAACAGAAAGATTTTCGCTTTATGCATTTGGATTCCCGTATGGAAATCCAATGGATATGAATAGATAAATTTTTTATGAATAAGATAGAATACACATGAGGATATGTATGGATAGGTTTTTTATGAATAAGTTGTAATGCACGTTTTTTATCAATAGGTTAGAATGCTCATGAGGATTTCAAATCACTGGTTAGTGCATTTCCGATGTGTAGATTTTTTCTTAATAGATTTAAGCATGTGAAGTTTTTTCTTATAGATTTGAATGAATGCATATCTCTTTTGTACAGTTTTATGCAAAGCACGTGTTCCTTGCCAAAGCATTTTTAGCATAAGAGTTGTTTATTATACTTTTCTTATGGACTATAGATTTTTAGCTTGTCAAGATTTTTGTATAAATAGGCTAAGGGAAAGTAAAGAAAATATAGTCGTTAGATATACTTTAAACTGGCCATTCGCCTTGTGTATCTATTTATAAACTGGCATTGCTGCCTAAATTAATCTGGCCATCTAGCCTAGTAGTCTGGCATTCTGCCTAAATCCAACTTTGACGCCAAGTATTCTGGCAAACTCTGCCTTAACTACATGCGCTCCTAGACGCTGTGATAATCTCTAGGGAAGCCACGACACTAACTCTTAAATTTATACCTAATCGACTCAAGATATCCTCAACCAGCGGTAGAGGATATGCGTCCTTGACAGTCACGGCATTCAAACGTCGGGGATCTAAGCATAGCCGAATCTTGTTCGGCTCAAGAACTAAAGCGATCGGTGAAGCCCATGTGCTCTGCGATTCTTCGATCACGCCTGGTGCTAACATGCGATCAACTTCGGCATATAAGGACTTTTCCATCGCGTAGTTGGAACCATCTCCAAATTGAAGATGCACTGACGAGTAGCTAGGTAGTCCCGTTGTTTAACATGAAAGGGCTTAACATGCCAAGGGACCTTCGTCCCCTGACCATTCCCCTGAACGTCCGGCTCGGCAACGCGTGGCGTCGGCTGCGGAACTTCAGGAGAACTGTGTTTGGCGGTGCGAATGAGCAAAGTTGGGGTCGTACATGGCAATGGGTTCAGTATCTGTCCGTTCAGGCTTTAGGAGTGCCGACGGCTGGTTGCGGCACTCGCTGCCAAGTTTTTTCACAACTTGCCATCTGCGCAATCTGGAGTACACGAGCCCACTTTTCCGCAACGGTAACAACAGACCGTCGAATCCGCTGGACATGCAAGAAACCGGTGTTCCGGTTGTCGGCAGTTCCAACAGACCATCGGACTTGCAACTAGCTCAAAGAAAGGTCGGTCTGTTGATAGTTCGAACTCACGATCCAGAGGGGCTCCGCTCTTCGGGATATGTGCGGCTCCGTATCTATGTGATCAGCTGTTACTAATTCTGCTGTACAGTTGCTTCGTTGATTAGGTCCCGTCATGCGAGGTTGTGGACGAAAGGTTCCTCGTCGTTCATCTAGTCGATCTTGCCTACGGGCATGGAGGCATAAGCCTTGTTCTGTGTATATTGGCACATGAAGGAGACTGTTTTGAAGCCCCCAACGCATGTTCTCCCTGATGATTTCCACCAGTTCGTCCTCGGGCATGGGTGTTCGTAACCGAGTGCTTAGGCGTAGTATACTGGTATAATACTGGTCGAATAGTTCGTGGGAGCCTTACTTGCGTTTCCGCAGTTGTTCAAAGTGGTTGCGAAAAGCTGCACAGAAGGATTCCAATCGGGGCGTGTTATGGATTCTTTGAAACTCCAGTACCATTCGGCAGCATCCCCGCTGAATAAGAGGTGTGCGTGTCTAAGAAAAGCCGAGAAGTTGCCTCCTAGCGTACTGGTGACTAGAGCCTGAATCCGGAACAATAACATGTCCACTGGTGTCACAGAATTAAAGCCGTTGAAGCTGATTCGTCAACTCTCCATTCTGCGAGGTGTTGGGTCTCGGGCTGGAGTCGCGAAATTCGCGGGCGATTGGCATCATTGTGAGGCCTGCCGTAAGGAACTGAGTCGTGCATTGTAGGTATCAGTAGGGGTGCGGTACTGTACCGAGGTCGAAAGTCTGGGGCTCTGCGGCTCTGGGATCCATTCCCGAGCTCCCTCGGGGGAGATTTCAATCATCAATCAGTCTAGAGGTAGGCATAGCCGCACTAGGGTTTGGCTCCCAGCCAGGTGGAGTTCTTGCGCGGCTGGGGTGCTGGCTGCTCTTGATGTCTTGGAAATCTCTCTCCATGTGTCCGATCCTGCCGGACAGCCCTTGCAATAAGGAAAAAATTATGTCATTGACCGTGGTGTTTGAATGCGCTGTTGGGGCATCTGCTGGTACTCCTGCAACTGGAGCTTCTCCGCCCACGGCTCCTCGGTCTTTCGACAGCGGTTTTGTCTGTTCTTTAGTTCAGGGATCTTTTGCCACTGCTCCACGCGTAGAGGCGTGCGCTCCGAGGGAGTTATCTAGGGCACTTTGCTCGATCGCGCGTCTGCATAAAGGACAGAGATCGGATGTTTTCAAGAGCTGCTGGACACACATACGGTGGAACAGGTGTCTGCACTCCAATCTCACATTGGTTATGTCTTCTATGACGTCCTCGTAACAGATTCCGCAGTTGGCTAGTTGTACCGTTTTGGAGCGGGTCCAGCGTTTTTCCGGAATCCGCTTCGTTGTCATAGTTGGTTCTGTAGGTAATGCCGTAAAGGTATATATATGTATATACTCCTAAATATAAAAAAACCTAGTTAAGAGACTTAAGTGGCCGATAGTGACGAGCTAATGTTATCGCTCTAATAAAAAAAATTTGTTTATTAAACTCTTTCCTCTCCAGTGGCGCCGACTCCTCCATAGGGAAATGAGAACGAATGGTGGTCTGCCGAAAAGAGGGTGCTTCTGGCCGATTTTAAAAATTATCCCCAACCCCAAATACATTACAAAAACCCTCTCTAATCTACGTTAATTGGCTCGACGAGATGAGTGATAGCGTCACCATAACGAGTTTGGTACGCGGTCAAAAATCCCAACGCGTGGAAGCATTCCGGGGTTCGCAACTCCAGCATACGCCACCGAAAGTCGAACCGAAACCACTCATCTATCACGCATGAAAATATGGGTAGAACCCTTCCGCGACATAAAGGCAAGGCAATCTTCTATTTTCTTGAGAGTCCCGGCAGATAGGAGGATCCCATCTGGCTGACAGTTCCCATCAAGAAAATAGAAGGTCCTTACAGGTTTTACCCTGGGACAACACATCGGAAGGATTCTGCCGCGAGAAAAAAAATAAAACAAAGGAGAGCGGAAGCTACAAATCCCGTGAAGTGACTAAATGGGTGTATAACACAACTCCACTACTCCTATCCGTGGAGCTCGAGTACCAAGGCACCTTACATCCTCCATCAAGGAACAAATCGTCAGAAGGTGCAAATCTTTTTCCCCTTTAGGATGTTTGAGGCCCCGCGTTGGGCGCCATTTGTAATGATTTGGTTTAAAACAATCGTGAAAATGTTTAAAAATATCAATAAAACAAAAACAAAAGTATGTCTGAACATCATTTTCATGAAGTACAATATACGCATGAATAAATGATAATTGACTCATGATTTTCTAGACTATTTATCCGGTTACAACGTATGTTTGTGTGTTGAAAACTAATCGCGATTGATGTTGTTAAATGTTTTGATATTATTATGGAAAATGAATAACAGATAGAACTGGTACTGAAAATTTTTGCATATAAGATATCTCATTAATCTTTCATTTCTTGATATACAAGTATGAAATCAACGACACAGTATTGCAATAAATTATTCTGTCTTTATAAAAGAAAATGAGGCAAAAATTACGTAGGAATAGTTGGAATTGCGCACTTCTAACATTTATATGAAAAACTGCATTCTCACCGTCAATATATTTTTGTTGTTGTTATTATTTCCTCACATTTGCATATTTCATTTGAAATTAAATAGTAATTAAAATGGAGCCCTATTTTTCACTTGTATTAGAAAATTTACAAGCGGATTGAGTTCCCTTGTTTTCTTCTTGTATTTTACTTTCATTTCCACTTAAACATCTTTAAACTTATGTTGAATGTGTGTAAGTCAGTTCGAATTTCATCTAAATTAATCTTTTTGGGTCAGAGTTAACATTTAATGCTTAAAACCGGTTCCAACTTTTACCAATTCATGAACTTAATTTTCTTTGTTTGGATTTCGATTTTGTTAGTGATGGTTGTTAATTTTATTATTGCAGTCATTACAAAATACCAGTCGGTAAATTTTATTTTTTTGTTGTATTCTCTGTGTTATTACTAATTATAACAATTCTCTTGGCTGTCTAATCATTTTTGTCGATTTCTACTAGCAAATTATTCAGGGTAAAAAAAAATTTATACCATTTTCGACGGTCGTGATGACGACGCTATAAAATGTTTAGATCAAAAGAATAATCGTTCCAGTGATACGTAATGCAGAGCCAGTTGGGAAGAGGTTACTTGATTCTGCTACAAAAGATGTTGACATCGCAACTGTCGTTACAGCGGCCTGATAAACTTCAATTTTATACAGAGCTGCAACCCATCGAATGAGATTATGTTGAGGACGCAATTATTTTGGTTGTTGGTGAAAAAGTTTTGCAACTCGGCTGTGAGTGTGGTCTTGCCACCACAAGTTACACTAGAAATGCAGATCACTGTACCAGTTTCTCGGGTGGAGCCAATGAAATTTGACGAGGGCTGCTATTGATTCTGGACTGCAAAGACTTGTTTCTAGTGAAAATAAACTATGAATTATAGTCACGGGCAATTACTTTCTGGCACACCACGCGTGGCGATAACGGAGACGTCGATGAAAATGCTTTGTGGGCGGCGGCGGTCACTTGATCTTAAAACTGGTCCCCGGCCACTTTTATAACTGTTGCGTTTGACCATGCTGTTCACATGAAAACGCCATAATTATTCTGCCAATAGTTTCGCTCCGATCTATGTTGTGCAACTTGAACTCAAACTTCACTATCGAAAACGATGCCTCAACACGTCTAATTAATTCAGGTGAATTTTACAAAGCTACGCCAGCACTTTTTGAAAATCCCGGATATTTTCCGTGGTTTCCAAATTCCTTTTCTTGACAACTGTCAAAAGCAGTTCAGTGTTAGTGAGTTGTTAAAGGGTCGCTCCCGAACCGTCGACGTCAACAGCGACCTCCCGATCGTTGTCAGCTCCCGTGTGACCAGAGGTCGAACGAGGATAAAGACCGATAAAATCGATATACATGCACTGGAACACACGCTCAAGTAGTTCAAACTTACCCATCGGAGGCCGAAGGACAGTATTGGGCGCTTTGGCGCACTTGCACAACTCATAGGTGGCTACATACGCTTTTATTTGTTGTGCCATTTTAGGCCAAAAGAAATAAGTTTTCAGCCGCCGAAGCGTACGACCGTATCCGCCGTGCGCATTCAATGAGTGGTCATGAGCACGTCTAATAAGATCGATGGTCAATTCTTCGGGCACCCATAATTTCCACTGTTCCTCTTCTTGCATGGGGTCTCCGGATGCGTGTCGCATCCGCTTGTATATAAACCCCTCCGTCACCCACAGTTCTGGCAGCAGAGGTAACTGGCTCTGAATAGTATGCATCAGCTGGGTGTAACCTGCCGAATTGAAGGCGGGATGGTCCAGGTCTATCAATAGGGGGTTGTCGTCCTCCTGGGCCAAGTCGGCTCCTTCCGGGGCGAACATCCTCAATAGGGTGTCCGGTATCACATGTTGGCTTCCTTTCCGGTGTCGAATCGTAAAGTCAAACGCCTGCAATTTCAAGGCCCATCTAGCCAAACGGCCATGGAGATCAGTTTGGCTCATCAGCCATTTCAGGGACGTAGAGGTGTCCCTCTACTCGAAAGCGTTTCACCGCCAACACCGCCGCCAAGCATTTCTGCTCCGAGACCGTGTAATTCCGCTGGGCCGGGTTCAACTTATGTGACATAAAGGCTATAGCATTTCCTCGTCGCCTTGCGTAATCTGGACTAAGACTGCTCCCACCCCATGTTGACTAGCGTCACATTGGATTGAGAACAGTTTACCAAAGTCCGGGCTATGTAGCACGGGGGCTGTTGTCAGACTCTTCTTTAGCTCTTCAAAGGCTGGCAAGCTGGGCCTTTCCCAGACGAATTTCATCCCTTACGCAGCATGTCGGTCAAGGGTGTGGTGATGGTTATGTAGTCACGTACAAATCGTTGGTACCATCCGCATAAACCTAGGAATCGGCGTAACTGCTTGGTGGTCTTGGGCAGTGGAAAAGCATCAATCGCTTGTGTCTTGTCCGGGTCGGCTTTGATGTTGCCTTGGCCAATGATGTGATCCAAATACTTAACCTCCGTCATTACGAACTGACTCTTCTGTATATTGATGGTTAACCCTGCTTTCCGGATGTGCACAGCCACTTCCTGAAGCAGGCCGATGTGTTCGTCAAAGGTCTCGGTTATAAGCAGTAGGTCGTCCAAGTGTACGAAAACTTGGTGCCGTAAATGTGGTGGTATCACTTTGTCCATAAGACGCGTAATTGTTTGAGGGGCATTACACAGTTCAAATGGCATGGCCACAAATTGGTACAGTGGATGACCTCGGACCATGAAGGCTGTCTTCTCTTTTGGGCCAGGATCTAAAAGGATTTGCCAGAAAGCGTCTTTGAGTTCCAAGCTCGTAATGAAATGGTGGAATATATATCGAAAATCTTTTAGTTCAAACTCTAAATCCTAATTGCAATTGCAATGAATTTACATTTCAAAGTCCAAATTAAATTCCTATCAAAATTCCAATTCAAATTCCAATTCAAATTTTAAAATCCTATTCGAATATGTAAATAACCTCTTGCTCAACTCCAATCTATTCAAAGATCTCATTACACGTACGACGTGCACCAGAAAAATATAGTAAACAAAAAAATACGTCTGTTCACTAATTTCATTTGACCATGCCGATGCAATTGTCTTCACGCTCAAAGACAAGTTCATTGTTGGTATCTAAAGGGTCTTAGATTACGACTGCATTGAACTTGACTTTGACTATGCGGATGCATTACCTCACACTCAAAGACAATACATTGTTTATAGAAGTGTCAGTTTACAGTCAACAGAAAGATTTTCGCTTTATGCATTTGGATTCCCGTATGGAAATCTAATGGATATGAATAGATAAATTTTTTATGAATAAGATAGAATACACATGAGGATATGTATGGATAGGTTTTTTATGAATAAGTTGTAATGCACGTTTTTTATCAATAGGTTAGAATGCTGTAATGTGACGCCTATGCCCGGGAATCGAAGTGATTCCGATCCCGAACCCTTGCACTCGGCCAGATGAGTAGGACCTCGAAATGCAAGCGGACTTCATCTTTCGTGCGGATATCGTTGCGCAGAAAATATTTTTTATCTCCAAATATTTAGATCTGTGGATTTAAATATTTGAAACAGAATATTAAACAAAACCCCGACGCATTTCGAGACATATCCATCTGGGAATGCCCCCTCCACCGTGGCCATCGAAAAACTATGCCACTGGCGACAAATGGAGATGCACATTGCCGCCATGTGGCGTTCCATTCCACACATCTGTTTTGTCCGATGAGAAAACAAGTAGTCAATTTGACAAGTGAAAGATCCGGTATTACAGAGTGGTAAAGTGATTTGACACGTCGCTGCGCCTTTCGACCCGTTTGTAAGTGAAAGTGAGCTTTACCGCGTGTGCGCATATGCTGTAGGAAGCAGTAGAAAGGGCTACAATAGGGCAGGACAACATTGTACCAGTCTCCCCTTGCTGTGACTAGGGATTCATGCCCCTGGGAATTGGAGCAATTAGCCCAGAAGGGGATATTTGGCCCCACGTGCACAAGCGCCAATACACGGTAACCAGTGAAGAAGTGGCGCTGAAGGTGACTGAACTCACAGGTAAGAATAAATAAAAAAAAAAACCCAAAGTATACAATTCATTCTGCAAATAGCTCTCCTCCAAGTCCTGCAATTTTCCCTTGGCTCTGCTAAGCATTCGCTTCCGAATCGAGGAGGATGTTTTTCGGTCTTAGCATGGGAGTCGGACGATATAGACCATAGATTCAAAGCGAACGATCGACTTTCTGCAAGTGGGAGCCTGCTGAAACAAAAGTGCGGATATCGCCTCATATGTGCGGTCAAGTTGAAGTATTATCTACCAGGTCAGACCGTTTTCAGCAAATATTACTCGCGGAATATCCTCCTTTATAAGGATGATACATCTAGGTCTCATTAGGTTATGTCGCATCGTATGGAAGCTAGTTTTGCGCACAAAAGTTTCTCCATAATTTACCCCCGGTTCAAATAGCAAAACAATTTTGACTCTGATAGCGGTAGGAAAGAAAAGAAAACGAAGGCCAAATATATTAAAAATATGAATTCTAATGTAGCAACGAACAAATTGATACATATATTTATATGATCGCAAGTAATGTGACAAAATATAGGTAAACTAAGGTCAGTTCGCTTAGAAAGTAAAACAATAGCTTATAGAATGAAGAAATTATCAATGAACTCTGCAACATTAAATTAGTGAAGAGGGAATTGATTTCGTTGCCGGAAACAATGTAATCTTCAAATGCATGCTCTATGTCCACAATTCGCTGTTTCCAAATCATATACAATCACCTTTCTCTTTCAACCCTCTCCCATTCAAATAGTTTATCTGAAAACAGGGTTTTTCATTCACTAAGTCTTCCGAATTGACTACACGTTCTTTCTTTTATTTTCGATTCAATACATTTTTCATAATTTGTATGTATAAAGAATAATTTTCCCGGAAAATGTCGTACAAATTAATCACTGATTTGCCTGAATCGTGAGCAGTTCCTGTGTAGCAGTTCCTAGATGTAGTAAAAAAAGCAAATTTGCCTTTTCGATTGTTAAAAAAAATTATAGCTGAAATAGCCCGGTTTCCTGTAAGTTCATTACCGTCTGCCAAAGCTCTAAACAACTCATCACGAAAAATACAAACCATCATTTTAACCGCCCTTAGCCAACATGTTCATATACATTCAATTTTGAACTGATGGTCTTAGAACAAACTAAACTCATGTAATAAACAATTTCAATGTAAAATTACACACAACCGCTTGTAACTCTGTGTAAAATATATGAAAAGATTTTAACACTGCTGACATGCATAAATGGTCAAATTTATATCTTAGATCAAAAGTTATCAAGACATACCATGGAGCTAAACAAACAAATTGATAAACTCATACTGACAATTAGAAGATTTGTTTATCATGCATTTATTATTTGCATTTCTGTTTAAATTTCGCTCTTTTATACACTGTATTCAATTATACATTATATTTTGTCAACAATTTAATCACGTACACTTAGATCAATACATAAATCAATCTACTATTAAGTTAGGATTACATATAATTTTTACTGATATTTATGCATTTTTTTATATAAAGCTTCTTTGGACATTAGAATATTTTCGTTATTTTACACTCCCATACAAATTTATTTGTAATTCATATGAAAAAAGAAAATACGAAAAAGAGCAACAATAAATTCCTTTCTAGTCAATGAAATAAGAAATTTAGATGAAATGAAAAGTGAATTAACATCAAATTTATACTATATTAGGTAGATATCAATTTTTGTAGAAATCACATATGAGAAATATTCCTTCTTCTCCAATTTGAACTTTTGCTGTACGTACGGTAAATTTGAATTCGAGGATAACTTTCATTTTCTTGGATATGAGTAAATGTTTCGTTATATTCAGTTTCTGAATGGCAAATTCAATATTGATATGCTGCTTAATGGAAAGAAGTTTGTTACTTATTAATCAGATGGATCAGAATTTCCAACTGAATGAAAAGCATGTAAAATGTAAATTAAGTTTATTTCATTTAGGATGTTACCTTATTTCGTCGAATATTAACGACTAGTTTCTTATAATTATACAGAACTATTATGTATATACAAATAACGCAAAATATGAAAATTACAAAACGTTATTAACGTGAAAAAAAAAAAACAAAAAAGGAGGTAATAAAATGAATTGCGAATAAATAACCACGACTTTCCTTTTCAGCGGTTCTTCTTTTTCAGTGGGAAGAGAGAGTGCAGGGTAGGTATGCCATCGCGAGGGTAGGGTTTCGACAAATCCGCGGAGATCGGTTTCGCGTCGCGCGCGGTACGCGGTACCTTTGTTGTTTTGTTATTTTATACGAGTAGTTTTCGTCGGGTTAACTTCGAGTAGCATATTTTTCGGTACCGCGTCGAAACTTCGGGAACGCGAAATAGAAATTAGATTTGGTATTCTTGACTGGTGATGAAAAGAAATACGGAGTAACGTAAAGTAGGTTCCTTCTCCGTATGTTTTGGTTGATAACGCGTTTGGAAAACGGGCATGTTCAGGTGGCTGAAATATTGTAATTGAGCGTAACCCATTCGGAGACCCGCGACCGAAATCCTCTCTGAACTAGCTGGCCGACAAGCAGCCACCGCGTGAATGGGTTACGGTACACAGATTGGTTGACCTGTTGGTACCATCCGTTGGCACTACTCAGACTTAACGTCTAGAACCGATGAGAGGTCGGTTCCGCGTTCGAACTTAAAGTGTTGAAAATCATTACAATGCTCATGAGGATTTCAAATCACTGGTTAGTGCATTTCCGATGTGTAGATTTTTTCTTAATAGATTTAAGCATGTGAAGTTTTTTCTTATAGATTTGAATGAATGCATATATCTTTTGTACAGTTTTATGCAAAGCACGTGTTCTTTGCCAAAGCATTTTTAGCATAAGAGTTGTTTATTATACTTTTCTTATGGACTATAGATTTTTAGCTTGTCAAGATTTTTATCGTTTTAGTCGTTAGATATACTTTAAACTGGCCACTCGCCTGGTGTATCTATTTATAAACTGGCATTGCTGCCTAAATTAATCTGGCCATCTAGCCTAGTAGTCTGGCATTCTGCCTAAATCCAACTTTGACTTTTCATACCGGCGCATACGCCAAGTATTCTGGCAAACTCTGCCTTAACTACTTGCACACCTAGACGCTGTGATAATCTCTAGGAAAGCCACGACACTAACTCTTAAATTTATACCTAATCGACTCAAGATATCCTCAACCAGCGGTAGAGGATATGCGTCCTTGACAGTCACGGCATTCAAACGTCGGGGATCTAAGCATAGCCGAACCTTGTTCGGCTTAAGAACTAAAGTGACCGGTGAAGCCCATGTGCTCTGCGATTCTTCGATCACGCCTGGTGCTAACATGCGATCAACTTCGGCATATAAGGACTTTTCCATCGCGTAGTTGGAACCATCTCCAAATTGAAGATGCACTGACGAGTAGCTAGGTAATTCCGTAGTTAAACATGAAAGGGCTTAACATGCCAGGGGACCTGAACGTCCGCTCGGCAACGCGTGGCGTCGGCTGCGGAACTTCAGGAGAACTGTGTTTGGCGGTGCGAATGAGCGAAGTTGGGGTCGTACATGGCAATGGGTTCAGTATCTGTCCGTTCAGGCTTTAGGAGTGCCGACGGGTGGTTGCGGCACTCGCTGCCAAGTTTTTTCACAACTTGCAATCTGCGCAATCTGGAGTACACGAGTCCACTTTTCCGCAACGGTAACAACAGACCGTCGAATCCGCTGGACATGCAAGGAACCGGTGTCACGGTTGCCGGCAGTTCCAACAGACCATCGGACTTGCAACTAGCTCAAAGAAAGGTCGGTCTGCTGATAGTTCGAACTCACGATCCAGAGGGGCTCCGCTCCTCGGGATATGTGCGGCTCCGTATCTATGTGATCAGCTGTTACTAATTCTGCTGTACAGTTGCTTCGTTGATTAGGTCCCGTCATGCGAGGTTGTGGACGAAAGGTTCCTCGCCGTTCATCTAGTCGATCTTGCCTACGGGCATGGAGGCATAAGCCTTGTTCTGTGTATATTGTCACATGAAGGAGACTGTTTTGAAGCTCTCAACGCATGTTCTCCCTGATGATTTCCACCAGTTCGTCCTCGGGCATGGGTGTTCGTAACCGAGTGCTTAGGCGTAGTATACTGGTATAATACTGGTCGAATAGTTCGTGGGAGCCTTACTTGCGTTTCCGCAGTTGTTCAAAGTGGTTGCGAAAAGCTGCACAGAAGGATTCCAATCGGGGCGTGTTATGGATTCTTTGAAACTCCAGTACCATTCGGCAGCATCCCCGCTGAATAAGAGGTGTGCGTGTCTAAGAAAAGCCGAGAAGTTGCCTCCTAGCGTACTGGTGACTAGAGCCTGAATCCGGAACAATAACATGTCCACTGGTGTCACAGAATTAAAGCCGTTGAAGCTGATTCGTCAACTCTCCATTCTGCGAGGTGTTGGGTCTCGGGCTGGAGTCGCGAAATTCGCGGGCGATTGGCATCATTGTGAGGCCTGCCGTAAGGAACTGAGTCGTGCATTGTAGGTATCAGTAGGGGTGCGGTACTGTACCGAAGTCGAAAGTCTGGGGCTCTGGGATCCATTCCCGAGCT
Organism: Odontomyia ornata; assembly: GCA_963969285.1. NCBI lineage: Eukaryota > Metazoa > Arthropoda > Insecta > Diptera > Stratiomyidae > Odontomyia > Odontomyia ornata. The sequence continues at coordinate 197,094,829 of OZ017740.1, forward strand.
CCCTCGGGGGAGATTCCAATCGTTAATAGTTAAAAATATTCCGCCTTTAGTAGAACCTTCAAATAAAAAAAGAATGAAAGAAAGTATATACCCTTTAATTCTACTATTTATTTTAAATTTAGTATACAATTGTTTCGTTCTCTACTTGAGAACTTCCTCAGTACTACTATTCCCTAAACTATAAGTGTCCTAATATTTATACTAATACGTTAATGAGTTTAGTATAAATATTAGGACACTTATAGTTTAGGGAATAGTAGTACTGAGGAAGTTCTCAAGTAGAGAACGAAACAATTGTATACTAAATTTAAAATAAATAGTAGAATTAAAAGATTCCAATCATCAATCAGTCTAGAGGTAGGCATAGCCGCACTGGGGTTTGGTTCCCAGCCAGGTGGCGTTCTTGCGCGGCTGGGGTGCTGGCTGCTCTTGATGTCTTGGAAATCTCTCTCCATGTGTCCGATCCTGCCGGACAGCCCTTGCAATAAGGAAAAAATTATGTCATTGACCGTGGTGTTTGAATGCGCTGTTGGGGCATCTGCTGGTACTCCTGCAACTGGAGCTTCTCCGCCCACGGCTCCTCGGTCTTTCGACAGCGGTTTTGTCTGTTCTTTAGTTCAGGGATCTTTTGCCACTGCTCCACGCGTAGAGGCGTGCGCTCCGAGGGAGTTATCTAGGGCACTTCGCTCGATCGCGCGTCTGCATAAAGGACGGAGATCGGACACACATACGGTGGAACAGGTGTCTGCACTCCAATCTCACACTGGTTATGCCTTCTATGACGTCCTCGTAACAGATTCCGCAGTTGGCTGGTTGTACCGTTTTGGAGCGGGTCCAGCGTTTTTCCGGAGTCCGCTTCGTTGTCATAGTTGGTTCTGTAGGTAATGCCGTAAAGGTATATATATGTATATACTCCTAAATATAAAAAACCTAGTTAAGAGACTTAAGTGGCCGATAGTGGCGAGCTAATGTTATCGCTCTAATAAAAAAAATTTGTTTATTAAACTCTTTCCTCTCCAGTGGTGCCGACTCCTCCATAGGGAAATGAGAACGAATGGTGGTCTGCCGAAAAGAGGGTGCTTCTGGCCGATTTTAAAAATTATCCCCAACCCCAAATACATTACAAAAACCCTCTCTAATCTACGTTAATTGGCTCGACGAGATGAGTGATAGCGTCACCATAACGAGTTTGATACGCGGTCGAAAATCTCAACGCATGGAAGCATTCCGGGGTTCGCAACTCCAGCATACGCCACCGAAAGTCGAACCGAAACCACTCATCTATCACGCATGAAAATATGGGTAGAATCCTTCCGCGACATAAAGGCAAGGCAAGGCAATCTTCTATTTTCTTGAGAGTCCCGGCAGATAGGAGGATCCCATCTGGCTGACAGTTCCCATCAAGAAAATAGAAGGTCCTTACAGGTTTTACCCTGGGACAACACATCGGAAGGATTCTGCCGCGAGAAAAAAAATAAAACAAAGGAGAGCGGAAGCTACAAATCCCGTGAAGTGACTGAATGGGTGTATAACACAACTCCACTACTCCTATCCGTGGAGCTCGAGTACCAAGGCACCTTACATCCTCCATCAAGGAACAAATCGTCAGAAGGTGCAAATCTTTTTCCCCTTTAGGATGTTTGAGGCCCCGCGTTGGGCGCCATTTGTAATGATTTGGTTTAAAACAATCGCGAAAATGTTTAAAAATATCAATAAAACAAAAACAAAAGTATGTCTGAACATCATTTTCATGAAGTACAATATACGCATGAATAAATGATAATTGACTCATGATTTTCTAGACTATTTATCCGGTTACAACGTATGTTTGTGTGTTGAAAACTAATCGCGATTGATGTTGTTAAATGTTTTGATATTATTATGGAAAATGAATAACAGATAGAACTGGTACTGAAAATTTTTGCATATAAGATATCTCATTAATCTTTCATTTCTTGATATACAAGTATGAAATCAACGACACAGTATTGCAATAAATTATTCTGTCTTTATAAAAGAAAATGAGGCAAAAATTACGTAGGAATAGTTGGAATTGCGCACTTCTAACATTTATATGAAAAACTGCATTCTCACCGTCAATATATTTTTGTTGTTGTTATTATTTCCTCACATTTGCATATTTCATTTGAAATTAAATAGTAATTAAAATGGAGCCCTATTTTTCACTTGTATTAGAAAATTTACAAGCGGATTGAGTTCCCTTGTTTTCTTCTTGTATTTTACTTTCATTTCCACTTAAACATCTTTAAACTTATGTTGAATGTGTGTAAGTCAGTTCGAATTTCATCTAAATTAATCTTTTTGGGTCAGAGTTAACATTTAATGCTTAAAACCGGTTCCAACTTTTACCAATTCATGAACTTAATTTTCTTTGTTTGGATTTCGATTTTGTTAGTGATGGTTGTTAATTTTATTATTGCAGTCATTACAAAATACCAGTCGGTAAATTTTATTTTTTTGTTGTATTCTCTGTGTTATTACTAATTATAACAATTCTCTTGGCTGTCTAATCATTTTTGTCGATTTCTACTAGCAAATTATTCAGGTAAAAAAATTTATACCATTTTCGACGAAAATGTTTAGATCAAAAGAATAATCGTTCCAGTGATACGTAATGCAGAGCCAGTTGGGAAGAGGTTACTTGATTCTGCTACAAAAGATGTTGACATCGCAACTGTCGTTACAGCGGGCTGATAAACTTCAATTTTATACAGAGCTGCAACCCATCGAATGAGATTATGTTGAGGACGCAATTATTTTGGTTGTTGGTGAAAAAGTTTTGCAACTCGGCTGTGAGTGTGGTCTTGCCACCACAAGTTACACTAGAAATTCAGATCACTGTACCAGTTTCTCGGGTGGAGCCAATGAAATTTGACGAGGGCTGCTATTGATTCTGGACTGCAAAGACTTGTTTCTAGTGAAAATAAACTATGAATTATAGTCACGGGCAATTACTTTCTGGCACACCACTCGTGGCGATAACGGAGACTTGTAGTGAATAACAAGTTTCAATAGGTCCGTGAAGGACTGCAGCGATGGTCTGCTGCCCCGGCAGAAGAATATGGAGGTATCTGCCGAGAATACCCTCGTCCGGAGACGCGTGAATGCGCTGGCAGGCTAGCATTGCGGTGTCGTGGGGCGGGTTCGTTTCCCCGGCACGAGGACCCACTACAAAAAAATTTCGCATTCACGAATTGCTTTCAGATCAAAAAGGCGACCGAAGTCGCAAAAACTGTAGATAACCTCACCGAAGGAGATGTACTTGTTACAAGAACAAGTGAAACCTGAGAAGAAAGGCGAACTTGGGGTGACCTCGTCGTTACCCAACGAAGTTCATGGCCCACGAATGAAAGAGGGGCAACCGGGTGGTGGTGGAGCCCCTTCATACCCACCCAACCGGAATAAATCCATTGATAGCTTGTTGAAGTGGCCAGGTATTCCTCTTCTGAGTGGAAAACTCATACAACTTGAATTGTATGAACCTTCCCATCAGAAGGGGAGTACCCCGGTGACCAATTTATGTCATAGAATTATACAATTGGATTGCATAAATCTATGCCATAAAAAGGCACTCTGTTTGGACCACTCAACCCATAATGTCACCTGAAACAAAAGAAGGAATTAGATTGTACCCGGCGGCTGGCTCATGTTTTGGGGTGGAAGTCTGCCACCGTACCGGGTCCTATACCCGATTAGAAATAAAGGAAAGGAAAGACCCTCGGGTACGTTATTACTTCATTTTTTTATTTAATCTATCATCCCATAATTTTTTCAATGTTTAAGTAATTTGTATATCAAAAAAAAAAAAACTAAAATTTAATAATTATTTTATGAAATTTGAACGGTAAACACAAAAAAAGGATCTAACGCAAAAAAAAATTTAAATGGATATCTGAAGTGATTAATATAAATGGATATCTGAAGTGATTAATTTAGAAAAAAGAATTTAGACTCAAATATAGAAACGTATACAAAAAAAAATGTAAAAAAAGTAGCTATAAATAACAAAATTGTATTAAGCAAAAATATATATAGATAAAGAACAAAATGCAAGGGTACTCACCCGCATGGTCCTCCGAGCGCTCGACGACGATGCAGATGGCCCTGAAATGTAATAAACCTTTTTTTTTTTTTTGTCGGTAAATGCTAAAACGCGCACGTGGTAATGAAGTTCATACAAATTAAAACGTTTTTCTTTGGATCTCATTTCTTCCATATACTTTCGGATGTTTCCACGACAGTAGTCACACAGTTGGCTCAGAACAATTTTCCATTCGTCGCTGCTCTTGGTCCACTCCAAATCGGATTTTTTTGTCCGCAAAGCGGCAGATAATCAACAAGGACTCATAGGAAAAAAAAAAAATCGAAGATGAACGCAAAGGCTTCTCGCTCTTGCAGCACGGCCACCACTGTCTCGCTAGCCACTATCAATGCCTAATTTTACTCTACTATCTTCAAGATTTATTGTAAAAGCGTGGAGTTGTATTCAATGCCATTCCAAGAAACCAAATTACTCTCCTTTTTACATTCGCATTTGTATTTTGTTAGTTCGATAGTCACGGCGAAACCCCGCAACAATTTCACTCGTTCTCAATCACTTTCCGCTTGTTTTCATGTTCCCGCTTTTGTCACTGCCCTCGCGGCTCAATTAATTTGAATTAGAGAAACACCAGCAAAACTACCGCCGAGATGCCCAAGAAACACAATATACTATTTTATTCCCGATCAAGGCGTTTCTTTGGCGAATTTTCACATGCAAAAGTTTGCAACCTATCACAATTCACTCGCATGGCCGGCATCGAATTAATGATAACAAATCTATAAATTCTTCCCTCGTTACCATTCAACAGAATCTCCCCGGGGAGTCTCTCGTCTATCGCTCACTGTTATGCGCGTATAGAAGGTTCCAATTACGTTTATCTATTTCTTTCTTCTCGTCTGGCGAGAAACTCAATTAAACTTATTCGCGAAACTTCACCGCCGTCGCTTGGACGCGAATGAATGCACTTGGAATAAATTTTCTCTGCAGCTCGAAGGAATCAAATAGTTGGGAACACGATTTTCAGATGTAGCCCGGCAACTATCCAATTAGGTTTGATGGCAAGATCGACAACTATGTACGCGGAATAAGCGGTAAACTGGTTATTTTTGTTTCACAAGTGGAACCTTCCCCTGTCGGTTTCCGACACACGAAAAGAAAATTAAACTCCCTCCACGAAAATCTCCTATCTCCTTCAGCTATATTTAACACCTTATCCCGTCGTCAAAAGTTTTGTAATCCTTTTGGCTAACAGTCTCTCACGCTCCCGTTGAGGACCATTGATCGAATCCTTTTGTTATATCGCAGAAAATACAGTTGAATTTAACTCTTGACAGACAACTCGTGATAACAGTATATAGGTATGTTCCATTGCCTTTAACAGTCTTTACTCCCGCCGCTTTTTAATTGAACGATGCAGGGGTAGTTAAGAGGCTCAAACTATAGTACTTAAATACCGTACAAGGGTTTGCACATTTAATAGATTCTCTTTTATAGTAGCAATCTTTCACCGTATCGAGTTATTTTCAATTGATATCGCGTAATGGAAAAAACATCAAGCAAGACCAATGCACATAAGTATAGGAACCATGAACCAGGCGCTTTTCCAGACAGATCTGTAGTCTAACTAGGCAACCACTTCGAATTTCAGCATGAAAACTAACTGAAAGCCGGTTGTGTGGTTTTATCAACAATTAAACTGTTTCCTTAATGATACACAGAAATAAAGTTGCACGTTAATCAAGCTCCACTCGTAAAAATGCGCAATCGTATCCACGTTCCGCGTGCGTTTTCGTGATTCCCCCCGGCTAGACTTCGCGAAATGCAATTTCTATAGCGGGATCGCTACTCAAACCGCTTTAACAGGATTATTCCAAAACAACACCCAGATGTAACGACGGAGCATGCGATGGAGCGATGGCACGCCGGAGTAACTGTCACTCAGGTGACGTTATGTCTATGTGCATATTTTGTTTTTCGTCACACACGACTCTAACACAAATGCAAGATCCCGAACGATATTCGCGATGGCTTGGATCAAGAACTCCACTTCCTGACGACAACGCGGAAAAAAACCAAGCGAACCCGTGTAACTCGCGCTTGCGCGTTCTTACTTTTTCTTCACTCAATAATGTCCATTTGTGTTTTTCACACCACGCAAGTCTGATTGCCCCGGCACACTCCCCTCAACTCCCTTCAATCTCTTTTCAGTCGCGACGGAAGAGTCAATCGCTTCCTCACGCCATGGAAAATTCGAATGCACTCCTCGTAGCTCCGTCTCTGATCGATCCCAACTCGACGATGCACTTCTACGATTTCTCGATCGATGAACTCTGGTGGATCCCCGATGGGGATAATGCACACTCGTTTCGGTTGTTTTTAAAATTTACGTCGTCCCTCGTAGATTCGATTACGACAAGAATTTCTCTTTTGTTGTTTTATAGATTGCATCGTAATCAGCAGTGCTTAATTTCTTTCTTGTTGAGCTAGTTCTGTTGCTTTGAACTAGATTACTTTGCCCTGAAATCAGCCGTGCTGAGCTCCCGTTGATTGATGCTCTCATTACACTGGCGTGTGTAGTGATCCCACAGCAAATTGGTTTCGGTATCATTCCCGACATATGAATTTCAATTGTTGGTTAGTAAATTGAGGAAAAGACAATCCGTTAACTGCGAGTTTTAGCGATATTCTCTGTAAAACATCTCTTATTCGTAAGTAAAGATATTAGCGAAAGTTTGAAAGCTTCATAATTTGTAAATATTTTATTCGAATAGCACACACCGCGCCAGTCACTTTGCAAGCACTGTCGAAAATCGGCGACGACGAGCTCCGCTTGAGAAGTCATCTGAATGGTTTGGTCTCTGAATATCTCAGTGCTTTCAATCACAGAGTAATGTGAGAACCATATGCTAGTTCACTTTTACTTTTAATTTCGATTTTGAAGAAGACAATTCTCGGCTTCCTACAGTTTTATGTAAAGTATCAAAGAACGTAATAGAACCGTTTCGAAAATTGATTTTTCTTCGCAATAAAACATTGGAAGAAGTAATTTTTATTCAACCATCTCAGGGGCAAATCAACTTGTTCTCGCTCAAAGTTGTATTAATTGTGAACCTTATTCGCCAAACATTCGTTACAAATCACTGAAATTGAACATATAAATATACTATATAATGTCACCAATATAAAAGTTTGAAATGTGATCTTTAGCAGGAAAGCGCCGCTGCATTTTTAGTCGACTAACTTAGACCTGTTGCTTGTAAAGATTGTCTTGTTATGGTCGACAAACTGTGTCCAATGCACTTAAAAATAGCGAGTCATTCTCAAAAACATCAGCTATCAACTTTTGATATTTTTGATGCACCTTCAACATATTCTCGACAAGTTGAATGTGAATATTTTCACCTTTCAGCGTAGATATTGTTTCAATGCCCTCATTTTTGATATGATCGAGGAACGTTTGTTTGAGCATATCCTGCAATCAATCTGGTATGGGTTTCAGGATGACATACATATTCCGTAGATCTTTTCGTTTCTCTTGTGATACCATTTCTTTGCATTCAGAATAGAGGAAATCAAGATGATCATTTATAAATCGCTCTTCACACTCCTGACCTCTTCAATTACTACAGGGCAGCTAATTTTCTCGCGATCCCAAGGCGATGCGGATTGCGAAAAAGGAGCTGAAGGATCTTTCTGTGTACCATGGGTTGGCTTCGGCGTCGGGACTAGAGATGACGGACACTAAAAGAAAACCACAATTGACAGACGGACAAACTGACTTATGTTTTGTTTGGCCTGAAGTATACAACCTTGCGCGTTTTTTTGAAAATATATACGGACGGACAAACAGACGTGCCTAATTATCTATCGGCGCAGGTCTTTTGCGTGGTATATCCCCACTTCTTTTCCCGATGGATCCGTTATCAGGTAACGGTTAGGTCCCATTACCTTCTTTATGCGGCTTTTCAAGAATCGCCTGTCCAGCTTGGCGTTGTAATGTCCCGCGGCGTCACTTTGGCGGAAATTTCGCCGGAAAACTTCATCTCCTTCTTTGAAATTAGCAGATCGTGACCGGAGATTGTACTGCGCTTCATTTGCACTTCCTGCGGGCTTAATCTTCCGTCCGATTTGTTGGCGGAGGTCTCCTAAACGTTCGTGGGGCTCCAGCGCAACGACGGGGTCTCCCAAACACTTTAATTGCCGTAACAGCCGGTATGATTTACCGTGGCAAATCATGTGCTGTCCAAAGGCGGCAAAGTAAGGGGCGACACCGGTGACGGAATGATACGAGGATCGCAGGGCGCATGTGATGGCAGACAATCGCCGATCCCAATCCTTTTGAGATGGGTGGACGTAAGAACGGATCGCGGCCAATAGGGTGCGGTTCAACCGTTCTGATGCGTTGGACTGAGGAGAGTATATGGGCGTCAGTTGGTGTTCAACGCCATACTGCTCAAGTAGGCTCTTAAACTGCCGAGACCGGAACTGTACTCCATTGTCTGAGTACACACTCTCTGGAACACCGAACACATGGAATACCCGGTTCTCTAAGAATTTCACGATCGATGGAGTTGTGAATTTACGGATAGGTTCCACCATTGGGAACTTTGAAAGCTGGTCTAGAACGACTATAGCTCCGATGTGTCCCATGGAAGACCGAGGATATGGACCGAGTAGATCGATGTATAGACGCTGGAATACGCGTTCTGGGACGTTGAGTTGACCCATAGGAGGTCGAAGAGGCTGGTTGGGCGCTTTGGTGCCTTTACAGGTCTCACAGGCGCTCACGTAGTCTTTGACCTGCGATGCCATTTTAGGCCAAATGAAGTATTTCTTGAGTCGCCGTAATGTTCGACCGTAACCTCCGTGGGCACTTAAAGGATGGTCATGTGCGCGGAAGATCAGATGTTGTGTCATTTCCTCCGGTACCCAGAGTTTCCAAGACTCTTCTTCCTGCCATGGATCACCAGTGGCGTATTCATTTCGTCTATACACGAACCCGTCTATTACCTTCAAATCAGGCAGCTGTGTTTGTTGGGTCACTATGGTTTGCCTCAACTCTTTGTAGCTGTCTGATTCGAAATGTGGGCTGTCCAAATCTATTTCGATGGGGTCCTCGTCATTTATTGTCAATTCGGCTCCCTCTGGGGAAAACATCCGTGAGAGAGTGTCGGGTACGATGTTCTGGGTTCCTTTCCCATGTTTGATGGAGAACTTGAACCCTTGCAGCTTAAGAGCCCATCTGGCTAGGCGTCCATTTAAATCTGCCTGGTTCATCAACCATTGTAGTGACGCGTGGCCCGTGATGATCTCGAATTGGTGGCCCTCGATATAAGCTCGGAATTTCTTCACAGCCATTACCGCTGCCAAACATTCTTGCTCGGAAACAGTATAGTTTCTTTGGGCCGAATTCAGCTTGTTGGACATGAAGGCGATGGGAGCTTCCTCTCCTTCGTCGGTCAATTGCACCAGCACGGCTCCTACTCCATGTTGACTTGCGTCACAATGAATGGAGAAGGGCTTCATGAAGTCGGGGCTGTGCAAGACAGGAGCTGATGTGAGGGCTTGTTTTAGCTCTTCAAATGCCTTTCGGCTGAGTTCGGTCCAAATAAACTTCCCCTATCGCAACATGTCTGACAGGGGCGCTGAAACTGTGGCATAATTCCGAACAAACCTTCGGTACCAACCGCACACACCAAGGAAACGTCGTAGCTGCTTCACAGTTTTTGGTAAGGGAAACTCATCAATCGCACGAGTTTTGTCTGGATCCGTTTTGATAGTGCCATGTCCTATGACATGTCCTAGGTATCGGACTTCTTTCATGACAAACTTACTTTTTTGTACGTTGATGGTGAGTCCCGCCTTACTGATGTGCAGGGCTACTTCTTGTAGGAGTAGGAGGTGTTGATCGAACGTTTCCGTGATGAGTAACAGATCATCGAGGTACACGAACACTTGGTGTTTCAGGTGAGGTGGGATGACCTTGTCCATCAACCGAGTCATCGTTTGCGGCGCGTTACACAGGCCAAAGGGCATTGTGACGAACTGGTATAATGGTCGTCCAGGCACTGTGAAGGCGGTCTTGTCCCTCGACCCCTCATCGAGTGGAATTTGCCAGGAGGCGTCTTTTAGGTCGAGACTGGTGATATAATTGGCTTTCGGCAGTCTCCCTAGTATTCCATCGATGAGTGGAAGAGGGTACGCGTCCTTGATGGTAACCGCGTTGACCTTGCGGGCATCAAGACAGAGGCGGACTTTACCTGGCTTCACCACCAAGGTTACCGGTGATGACCAGGCACTTTGGGACTCCTCTATGACCCCCAACTCGAGCATCCTATCTAGCTCCGCATACACCAATTTCTCCATGGCCGGTGAGATGGCATAGTGTCTCTGTTTAATCGGTTTACTATCGCCAACGTCGATGGCGTGTGAGACTAGGGTGGTGCGGCCAAGACCTTGGGTAGCGTAAGATGGGAAAGCAGCGATGGATGCTTCCAGGCGTTGTCGTTGGTTAGGCGTCAGGTCATGCCTATCGGGAGTAGAAGTGATTTCGTTGACATTTCTGGTTTTTAAAGACAAATCGGTGAATAAATCGGAGGCCAGTCCAAAGCGAAGGACGAAATCGACGCCAAGGTACACATTCTGAGTCAAAGACGGGATAATGTAGAAGGTTATATCCTTCGTCTGACCCCTGAACGTCACGGGTGTGGTTAGTTTACCTCGTATAGGGTGTTTGGTGCCATCAGCTGTACTGATTTCAGTGCGCCAGGATTTAATCAAGTTCGGATAGTCTTGGAGCACATTCGAGCCAAAGCTCGAGGCAAGACAACTGATACTGGCACCCGTGTCGGTCAATGCAAACACGGTCTCGCCCAACACTTTAATTGGATGATAAGGTCTGATCTCATTCTCAGCAACCTCCGAGATGTTACAAGAGCTTAAGGTTTGACGGCAGATGCGCACTCTCTTGCGGAAATTCCGCCAACGCCGGGTTGACCATTTTGTCGTGCGCGGGCGGGAAGTGACTACTTCAGAAGCAAATATTCGCTCTCGAGCCACCCGATATTCCTGCAGTCGAACATGATAAGGTTTTAGAGTGCGTAATTGAGGCTGCTGGGGTTCTTCTGGCAGTGACTGCGATGGTCGCTTCAATATTGTCGTTGGCGAGGTCTCCGGAAGAGAGTGAGCATCCGCAGTCGTAGTGGTCATGGCTGGTGGGTTAACGTCAGGTTTGTTGGGGTGAGCAGCTGGCTGAGGAGCTACTGCTGGGGCTTCGAGTACCGCTGAGGTGGTCGGGTACTCTTTTGGCCGTTTTTTCGCGCGGCACATTCAGAACAGTCCTTGCCGCAACCGTAGCAGAAAACCTTACGCTCTGCTCGGCATGAGATGAACCGGTGTCCGGTTTGATGGCAATTCCAACATGTCGTAAGACTTCCCACTGCGGCTACAGCAAGCTGGTCTGGGTCCAAATCTTCCTCCAGATCCATGGTGGTATAATCTGGGGCCAATTCCGCGATTCCTCGTCGAGGACCCGTCCTGGCTAGCAAGTATGGCTGGTCCCGTAGATCTTCCTCAAACCCTTCTATACGACGCACAGTTCTCAGCAGGGCCTCCATACTCTGTGGATCGGAGTTCACGATATGGCGACGAATCTCTGGCCTTAGATTGCGCTTTAGCAGGCGCAGTATTTGGGTAGAAGACAACGGCTCTGACAACTGGTCATTCAGCCGAAGGATGTCGGCTCGATATTGATGGAAGGACTCGTCCGGACGCTGCCATCTAGCATTCATCTTGTCCAGTACTAATTCGTCCATGTCGACCGTAGGATACTCCATGCGGAGTACCTCCTTCAACCGTGACCAGCGTATGGATGGTGGGGCTGAATGTATTCGCCAATATGTCTCAAGTGCTGCTCCCCTAAGCAGCATTGGCAAGTATCCTGTGAGCGCCGTGCGGTCTCCTGCTAGCATCTGCTCAATCAGCGACTCCACCCGACTTATGAAGACTTCCACCGTTATAGTATTGGGTTCCCCACTGAAATGCAGATTCCATCCCTGGATGATGCTGGGGATCTGTGTCAGCTTCAGCCGATACATATCGTGTGGATGGAAGCGTTGGTCCGGCGGAATCACTGGAGCCTGATTTGGTGGCGGTGCTTGGCTCAATCGGGGCCGGTACACTGGAGCCAACGGATTCATTGCTGCACCTGGCCGGATTCGTTCGTGATCGCGCCGCGAGTCTACCGGAAAATCCCACGGATTTGGGTCCGAATCCCACATAGGAGGCGTTCTTGGCCGAGGTGGTGCTGGATTCTTTTTCTGGCTTTCCAGCGAGGCTACCCGAGTGGACAGGTCCTGCATGAGCGCCATTAGATCTTGTTAAAACGGTCGCTTCCACAGCCACAGTGGGTCTCGCCTCTTCCGCAGGCGGAACTGCTTCAGCTCGGCCCATTAAGTCAGGCTCATCAGATGCCGTTGGAACCTGCTCCCGCCGGTCCTTTGGTTTGGGCACCGCCCCTTGAGCAGCTGGAAGTTCTAGGTGGCTCGAAGGTCTATCCGCCGAGGTGGCTGCTTGTCGGCATAAAGGGCAAGTACGGCTAACCAATAAATGCTGGGTCACACAGGCTTCATGAAATTCATGTCCGCACGCCAACGTTTGTATGGACGTTCCATCATTTCGCGCCTGCTGGCAGATGACGCATAATGCCGTGGGCCCCGCTTCCGAACGCAACCTGCGCTTGTCTGGCGTGCGTTTGGTCGACATCCTAAAGGAAATTTAATTTTCTAAATAAATACCTAAATTGCTAAAAGAGGTAACCAAAGGCAAAAATAACGCTTTAAAAGAAATAATTAAATATTAATAAGGAAAAACATAAAAGTGGCCGAAAGTGGCGAACTTTTTTCAATCCTCACAAAAAAAACAAAGTGTATGAAAAAGTTTTAGTCGTTATCAAAAAATTTTACTTTATCAAAAAAATGAATAGGTCTTTCCTTTCCGTCCTTCCTCCCAAGTATGGACACCAATGGCACAATCTTTTTAAAACGTTTCAGGGACACTCTCTTGTGGCAACATGAAAATCAGGGTTCAGAAGTGATCCCTCATTAGCAAATTCCTCAAGTTACAACTTGTTAGCCCAGGGTTGGATTCTAATCCACAAGCAGCGCGTGTCTTGTCATGGATAGTCATGGATTAGCTAATCAGCCAATCACATGAAATCAAAATCCATGTAATTTAACACACCTAGGCACCGCTGGTTTGGGGAGCGAATCAGAATCCTCCGCAAAAAGTTGTTGGGATAATAACCTCCGAACACAAAAAGGGACTCTAATATCATTTGGCCTTACTAGTTATACAATGGTGGTAAACCACCAAAGTATAAATCAAAAGCAGGACCAAACGATATTGATGTCCAAAGACAACACACGTTCGAAAGTTATTATTTGCTGGGGCACGATCAGTGCAATTACCCTCGGGAGTTATCTACCCGCCAATAATTCTAACACCTAGTGGGGACACCTAGAGACGATGGACTGTCTCGTGCTCACGACTGATGATACAGCCGGGCATTTCGGGCCCCACGTTGGGCGCCATTTGTAGTGAATAACAAGTTTCAATAGGTCCGTGAAGGACTGCAGCGATGGTCTGCTGCCCCGGCAGAAGAAGATGGAGGTATCTGCCGAGAATGCCCTCGTCCGGAGACGCGTGAATGCGCTGGCAGGCTAGCATTGCGGTGTCGTGGGGCGGGTTCGTTTCCCCGGCACGAGGACCCACTACAAAAAAATTTCGCATTCACGAATTGCTTTCAGATCAAAAAGGCGACCGAAGTCGCAAAAACTGTAGATAACCTCACCGAAGGAGATGTACTTGTTACAAGAACAAGTGAAATCTGAGAAGAAAGGCGAACTTGGGGTGACCTCGTCGTTACCCAACGAAGTTCATGGCCCACGAATGAAAGAGGGGCAACCGGGTGGTGGTGGAGCCCCTTCATACCCACCCAACCGGAATAAATCCATTGATAGCTTGTTGAAGTGGCCAGGTATTCCTCTTCTGAGTGGAAAACTCATACAACTTGAATTGTATGAACCTTCCCATCAGAAGGGGAGTACCCCGGTGACCAATTTATGTCATAGAATTATACAATTGGATTGCATAAATCTATGCCATAAAAAGGCACTCTGTTTGGACCACTCAACCCATAATGTCACCTGAAACAAAAGAAGGAATTAGATTGTACCCGGCGGCTGGCTCATGTTTTGGGGTGGAAGTCTGCCACCGTACCGGGTCCTATACCCGATTAGAAATAAAGGAAAGGAAAGACCCTCGGGTACGTTATTACTTCATTTTTTTATTTAATCTACCATCCCATAATTTTTTCAATGTTTAAGTAATTTGTATATCAAAAAAAAAAAACTAAAATTTAATAATTATTTTATGAAATTTGAACGGTAAACACAAAAAAAAGGATCTAACGCAAAAAAAAATTTAAATGGATATCTGAAGTGATTAATATAAATGGATATCTGAAGTGATTAATTTAGAAAAAAGAATTTAGACTCAAATATAGAAACGTATACAAAAAAAATGTAAAAAAAGTAGCTATAAATAACAAAATTGTATTAAGCAAAAATATATATAGATAAAGAACAAAATGCAAGGGTACTCACCCGCATGGTCCTCCGAGCGCTCGACGACGATGCAGATGGCCCTGAAATGTAATAAACCTTTTTTTTTTTTTTGTCGGTAAATGCTAAAACGCGCACGTGGTAATGAAGTTCATACAAATTAAAACGTTTTTCTTTGGATCTCATTTCTTCCATATACTTTCGGATGTTTCCACGACAGTAGTCACACAGTTGGCTCAGAACAATTTTCCATTCGTCGCTGCTCTTGGTCCACTCCAAATCGGATTTTTTTGTCCGCAAAGCGGCAGATAATCAACAAGGACTCATAGGAAAAAAAAATCGAAGATGAACGCAAAGACTTCTCGCTCTTGCAGCACGGCCACCACTGTCTCGCTAGCCACTATCAATGCCTAATTTTACTCTACTATCTTCAAGATTTATTGTAAAAGCGTGGAGTTGTATTCAATGCCATTCCAAGAAACCAAATTACTCTCCTTTTCACATTCGCATTTGTATTTTGTTAGTTCGATAGTCACGGCGAAACCCCGCAACAATTTCACTCGTTCTCAATCACTTTCCGCTCGTTTTCATGTTCCCGCTTTTGTCACTGCCCTCGCGGCTCAATTAATTTGAATTATAGAAACACCAGCAAAACTACCGCCGAGGTGCCCAAGAAACACAATATACTATTTTATTCCCGATCAAGGCGTTTCTTTGGCGAATTTTCACATGCAAAAGTTTGCAACCTATCACAATTCACTCGCATGGCCGGCATCGAATTAATGATAACAAATCTATAAATTCTTCCCTCGTTACCATTCAACAGAATCTCCCCGGGGAGTCTCTCGTCTATCGCTCACTGTTATGCGCGTATAGAAGGTTCCAATTACGTTTATCTATTTCTTTCTTCTCGTCTGGCGAGAAACTCAATTAAACTTATTCGCGAAACTTCACCGCCGTCGCTTGGACGCGAATGAATGCACTTGGAATAAATTTTCTCTGCAGCTCGAAGGAATCAAATGGTTGGGAACACGATTTTCAGATGTAGCCCGGCAACTATCCAATTAGGTTTGATGGCAAGATCGACAACTATGTACGCGGAATAAGCGGTAAACTGGTTATTTTTGTTTCACAAGTGGAACCTTCCCCTGTCGGTTTCCGACACACGAAAAGAAAATTAAACTCCCTCCACGAAAATCTCCTATCTCCTGCAGCTATATTTAACACCTTATCCCGTCGTCAAAAGTTTTGTAATCCTTTTGGCTAACAGTCTCTCACGCTCCCGTTGAGGACCATTGATCGAATCCTTTTGTTATATCGCAGAAAATACAGTTGAATTTAACTCTTGACAGACAACTCGTGATAACAGTATATAGGTATGTTCCATTGCCTTTAACAGTCTTTACTCCCGCCGCTTTTTAATTGAACGATGCAGGGGTAGTTAAGAGGCTCAAACTATAGTACTTAAATACCGTACAAGGGTTTGCACATTTAATAGATTCTCTTTTATAGTAGCAATCTTTCACCGTATCGAGTTATTTTCAATTGATATCGCGTAATGGAAAAAACATCAAGCAAGACCAATGCACATAAGTATAGGAACCATGAACCAGGCACTTTTCCAGACAGATCTGTAGTCTAACTAGGCAACCACTTCGAATTTCAGCATGAAAACTAACTGAAAGCCGGTTGTGTGGTTTTATCAACAATTAAACTGTTTCCTTAATGATACACAGAAATAAAGTTGCACGTTAATCAAGCTCCACTCGTAAAAATGCGCAATCGTATCCACGTTCCGCGTGCGTTTTCGTGATTCCCCCCGGCTAGACTTCGCGAAATGCAATTTCTATAGCGGGATCGCTACTCAAACCGCTTTAACAGGATTATTCCAAAACAACACCCAGATGTAACGACGGAGCATGCGATGGAGCGATGGCACGCCGGAGTAACTGTCACTCAGGTGACGTTATGTCTATGTGCATATTTTGTTTTTCGTCACACACGACTCTAACACAAATGCAAGATCCTGAACGATATTCGCGATGGCTTGGATCAAGAACTCCACTTCCTGACGACAACGCGGAAAAAAACCAAGCGAACCCGTGTAACTCGCGCTTGCGCGTTCTTACTTTTTCTTCACTCAATAATGTCCATTTGTGTTTTTCACACCACGCAAGTCTGATTGCCCCGGCACACTCCCCTCAACTCCCTTCAATCTCTTTTCAGTCGCGACGGAAGAGTCAATCGCTTCCTCACGCCATGGAAAATTCGAATGCACTCCTCGTAGCTCCGTCTCTGATCGATCCCAACTCGACGATGCACTTCTACGATTTCTCGATCGATGAAGCGTACTCTGGTGGATCCCCGATGGGGATAATGCACACTCGTTTCGGTTGTTTTTAAAATTTACGTCGTCCCTCGTAGATTCGATTACGACAAGAATTTCTCTTTTGTTGTTTTATAGATTGCATCGTAATCAGCAGTGCTTAATTTCTTTCTTGTTGAGCTAGTTCTGTTGCTTGAACTAGATTACTTTGCCCTGAAATCAGCCGTGCTGAGCTCCCGTTGATTGATGCTCTCATTACACTGGCGTGTGTAGTGATCCCACAGCAAATTGGTTTCGGTATCATTCCCGACTTATGAATTTCAATTGTTGGTTAGTAAATTGAGGAAAAGACAAGCCGTTAACTGCGAGTTTTAGCGATATTCTCTGTAAAACATCTCTTATTCGTAAGTAAAGATATTAGCGAAAGTTTGAAAGCTTCATAATTTGTAAATATTTTATTCGAATAGCACACACCGCGCCAGTCACTCTGCAAGCACTGTCGAAAATCGGCGACGACGAGCTCCGCTTGAGAAGTCATCTGAATGGTTTGGTCTGCATTTCGGTTGCGCTCAGTCCCAGCGCGGAAATGAATGTCTGAGTGCTTTTAATCACAGAGTAATGTGAGAACCATATGCTAGTTCACTTTTACTTTTAATTTCGATTTTGAAGAAGACAATTCTCGGCTTCCTACAGTTTTATGTAAAGTATCAAAGAACGTAATAGAACCGTTTCGAAAGTTGATTTTTCTTCGCAATAAAACATTGGAAGAAGTAATTTTTATTCAACCATCTCAGGGGCAAATCAACTTGTTCTCGCTCAAAGTTGTATTAATTGTGAACCTTATTCGCCAAACATTCGTTACAAATCACTGAAATTGAACATATAAATATACTATATAATGTCACCAACATAAAAGTTTGAAATGTGATCTTTAGCAGGAAAGCGCCGCTGCATTTTTAGTCGACTAACTTAGACCTGTTGCTTGTAAAGATTGTCTTGTTATGATCGACAAACTGTGTCCAATGCACTTAAAAATAGCGAGTCATTCTCAAAAACATCAGCTATCAACTTTTGATATTTTTGATGCACCTTCAACATATTCTCGACAAATTGAATGTGAATATTTTCACCTTTCAGCGTAGATATTGTTTCAATGCCCTCATTTTTGATATGATCGAGGAACGTTTGTTTGAGCATATCTTGCAATCGATCTGGTATGGGTTTCAGGATGACATACATATTCCGTAGATCTTTTCGTTTCTCTTGTGATACCATTTCTTTGCATTCAGAATAGAGGAAATCAAGATGACCATTTATAAATCGCTCTTCACACTCCTGACCTCTTCAATTACTACAGACTTCGATGAAAATGCTTTGTGGGCGGCGGCGGTCACTTGATCTTAAAACTGGTCCCCGGCCACTTTTATAACTGTTGCGTTTGACCATGCTGTTCACATGAAAACCCCATAATTATTCTGCCAATAGTTTCGCTCCGATCTATGTTGTGCAACTTGAACTCAAACTACACTATCGAAAACGATGCCTCAGCACGTCTAATTAATTCAGGTGAATTTTACAAAGCCACGCCAGCACTTTTTGAAAATCCCGGATATTTTCCGTGGTTTCCAAATTCCTTTTCTTGACAACTGTCAAAAGCAGTTCAGTGTTAGTGAGTTGTTAAAGGGTCGCTCCCGAACCGTCGACGTCAATAGCGACTTCCCGATCGTTGTCAGCTCCCGTGTGACCAGAGGTCGAACGAGGATAAAGACCGATAAAATCGATATACATGCACTGGAACCCACGCTCAAGTAGTTCGAACTTACCCATCGGAGGCCGAAGGACAGTATTGGGCGCTTTGGCGCACAGAGTAATGTGAGAACCATATGCTAGTTCACTTTTACTTTTAATTTCGATTTTGAAGAAGACAATTCTCGGCTTCCTACAGTTTAATGTAAAGCATCAAAGAACGTAATAGAACCGTTTCGAAAGTTGATTTTTCTTCGCAATAAAACATTGGAAGAAGTAATTTTTATTCAACCATCTCAGGGGCAAATCAACTTGTTCTCGCTCAAAGTCGTATTAATTGTGAACCTTATTCGCCAAACATTCGTTACAAATCACTGAAATTGAACATATAAATATACTATATAATGTCACCAACATAAAAGTTTGAAATGTGATCTTTAGCAGTAAAGCGCCGCTGCATTTCTAGTCTACTAACTTAGACCTGTTGCTTGTAAAGATTGTCTTGTTATGATCGACAAACTGTGTCCAATGCACTTAAAAATAGCGAGTCATTCTCAAAAACATCAGCTATCAACTTTTGATATTTTTGATGCACCTTCAACATATTCTCGACAAATTGAATGTGAATATTTTCACCTTTCAGCGTAGATATTGTTTCAATGCCCTCATTTTTGATATGATCGAGGAACGTTTGTTTGAGCATATCCTGCAATCGATCTGGTATGGGTTTCAGGATGACATACATATTCCGTAGATCTTTTCGTTTCTCTTGTGATACCATTTCTTTGCATTGAGAATAGAGGAAATCAAGATGATCATTTATAAATCGCTCTTCACACTCCTGACCTCTTCAATTACTACAGACTTCGATGAAAATGCTTTGTGGGCGGCGGCGGTCACTTGATCTTAAAACTGGTCCCCGGCCACTTTTATAACTGTTGCGTTTGACCATGCTGTTCACATGAAAACGCCATAATTATTCTGCCAATAGTTTCGCTCCGATCTATGTTGTGCAACTTGAACTCAAACTACACTATCGAAAACGATGCCTCAACACGTCTAATTAATTCAGGTGAATTTTACAAAGCCACGCCAGCACTTTTTGAAAATCCCGGATATTTTCCGTGGTTTCCAAATTCCTTTTCTTGACAACTGTCAAAAGCAGTTCAGTGTTAGTGAGTTGTTAAAGGGTCGCTCCCGAACCGTCGACGTCAATAGCGACTTCCCGATCGTTGTCAGCTCCCGTGTGACCAGAGGTCGAACGAGGATAAAGACCGATAAAATCGATATACATGCACTGGAACACACGCTCAAGTAGTTCGAACTTACCCATCGGAGGCCGAAGGACAGTATTGGGCGCTTTGGCGCACTTGCACAACTCATAGGTGGCTACATACGCTTTTATTTGTTGTGCCATTTCAGGCCAAAAGAAATAGGTTTTCAGCCGCCGAAGCGTACGACCGTATCCGCCGTGCGCACTCAATGAGTGGTCATGAGCACGTCTAATAAGATCGATGGTCAATTCTTCGGGCACCCATAATTTCCACTGTTCCTCTTCTTGCATGGGGTCTCCGGATGCGTGTCGCATCCGCTTGTATATAAACCCCTCCGTCACCCACAGTTCTGGCAGCAGAGGTAACTGGCTCTGAATAGTATGCATCAGCTGGGTGTAACCTGCCGAATTGAAGGCGGGATGGTCCAGGTCTATCAATAGGGGGTTGTCGTCCTCCTGGGCCAAGTCGGCTCCTTCCGGGGCGAACATCCTCAATAGGGTGTCCGGTATCACATGTTGGCTTCCTTTCCGGTGTCGAATCGTAAAGTCAAACGCCTGCAATTTCAAGGCCCATCTAGCCAAACGGCCATGGAGATCAGTTTGGCTCATCAGCCATTTCAGGGACGTAGAGGTGTCCCTCTACTCGAAAGCGTTTCTCCGCCAACACCGCCGCCAAGCATTTCTGCTCCAAGACCGTGTAATTCCGCTGGGCCGGGTTCAACTTATGTGACATAAAGGCTATAGCATTTCCTCGTAGTCTTGCGTAATCTGGACTAAGACTGCTCCCACCCCATGTTGACTAGCGTCACATTGGATTGAGAACAGTTTACCAAAGTCCGGGCTATGTAGCACGGGGGCTGTTGTCAGACTCTTCTTTAGCTCTTCAAAGGCTCGCAAGCTAGGCCTTTCCCAGACGAATTTCATCCCTTACGCAGCATGTCGGTCAAGAGTGTGGTGATGGTTATGTAGTCACGTACAAATCGTTGGTACCATCCGCATAAACCTAGGAATCGGCGTAACTGCTTGGTGGTCTTGGTCAGTGGAAAAGCATCAATCGCTTGTGTCTTGTCCGGGTCGGCTTTGATGTTGCCTTGGCCAATGATGTGACCCAAATACTTAACCTCCGTCATTACGAACTGACCCTTCTGTATATTGATGGTTAACCCTGCTTTCCGGATGTGCACAGCCACTTCCTGAAGCAGGCCGATGTGTTCGTCAAAGGTCTCGGTTATAAGCAGTAGGTCGTCCAAGTGTACGAAAACTTGGTGCCGTAAATGTGGTGGTATCACTTTGTCCAAAAGACGCGTCATTGTTTGAGGGGCATTACACAGTCCAAATGGCATGGTCACGAATTGGTACAGTGGATGACCTCGGACCATGAAGGCTGTCTTCTCTTTTGGGCCAGGATCTAAAAGGGATTTGCCAGAAAGCGTCTTTGAGTAATGAAATCGCGGAATATATATCGAAAATCTTTTAGTTCAAACTCTAAATCCTAATTGCAATTGCAATGAATTTACATTTCAAAGTCCAAATTAAATTCCTATCAAAATTCCAATTCAAATTTTAAAATCCTATTCGAATATGTAAATAACCTCTTGCTCAACTCCAATCTATTCAAAGATCTCATTACACGTACGACGTGCACCAGAAAAATATAGTAAACAAAAAAAACGTCTGTTCACTAATTTCATTTGACCATGCCGATGCAATTGTCTTCACGCTCAAAGACAAGTTCATTGTTGGTATCTAAAGGGTCTTAGATTACAACTGCATTGAACTTGACTTTGACTATGCGGATGCATTACCTCGCACTCAAAGACAATACATTGTTTATAGAAGTGTCAGTTTACAGTCAACAGAAAGATTTTCGCTTTATGCATTTGGATTCCCGTATGGAAATCCAATGGATATGAATAGATAATTTTTTTATGAATAAGATAGAATACACATGAGGATATGTATGGATGGGTTTTTTATGAATAAGTTGTAATGCGCGTTAGTAGGGGTGGAATGCGGGTTCTAGGCCCCTTTTTTCATACAAATTTCAAATGTGGTCTAGGGTGTGTGTCTTGGGTGTGTGGGTGCGTGTATTAGGGTGGTATAGGTAGGTGCCTGAGATAAGAAGGTATGAGTCCGGAGTAGGTGTGGATGTCATGGATGGTTGCGGCGAGGTTGTGGATCTTAGGTATATGGGTATGTGTATCAGTTTGGTATAGGTGAGTGCCTGGGATGAGTATGTATGGGCCTTAGATAAGTATAGATCTATTTCACGATATGGTGTGGTTGGTTCCTAGTCTCCCATACAAAGTAAAAAATTGATTCATGTCCAGGATAGTCCTAAGTATTTCAATTAATACGTGTAGATTAAAGACCTAGATTTCTCAGCATGTGTTTACATAGCGTTAATATTTATGTTTTAAGCCTTGACGCTTTTAGAAGTAGATAATGATACTATCCATGTTTTTTTATTCATCCATAGTGGACGAATTTACTATATAAGTCTTAGTTTTAATAATCTTACATATAAATTTCATTCATCCATTCATTTAATTATATGAATTTTTCTCATTACAAAGAGAATGCGGATGTCAATTCATAAATATTCCCATGATATTTTTTTATCAATTTCCCAAGTCCATGTGGTAAAAAGGTCAAGATACATGAACCCATAAATCATTTACATGGCTGTCTATATTCTACATACGATCCTTTACAATCTCAAGTACCTCCCGCAGCGTTTTTTCTTATCGCATGCACTCGCATGCATCCATATGTGACATATTCTTGAAGATGTTTTTTCACACGTGATATGGAGTGAGTTAATCTTTTCCATGTTAGGGAAAGG
Organism: Odontomyia ornata; assembly: GCA_963969285.1. Taxonomy (NCBI): domain Eukaryota; kingdom Metazoa; phylum Arthropoda; class Insecta; order Diptera; family Stratiomyidae; genus Odontomyia; species Odontomyia ornata. The sequence goes on from OZ017740.1 coordinate 197,117,704, forward strand.
CTATTAGCACTTGTGGTTAAATTTTATTAGGTGATAATTGGACATGGCTTCTAGTGATCGTATCGATGAGAAAAGAAGCTAGTTAAGTGAGATAAATGTATGGTGATTATGGGCGCATGATTTATGAGGTGCCGCTTGTGGTAATCCCTATGATGGGAACATTGGGTAGTATATGCAAGTTACATATTGGTGTGAAGTTGACCATAGTTCAACTGCTGAACAGATAACTCATGACCGTATCAGGCGGCTCAACTGATCGGTGATTGTGGATAACCCTCTATGCATGTTACTTGATATATGTGGAATTTGAGTATGGGAATTTTAGATGTTAGAAACAATGTATGTATGGAATGTGTTAAGAAATAAGAACATTATGGATGATAATTTATGGAGCACTTTGGTTTTTTTTGGAGCCGTTGATGTTTTAGGCGTATAGATCAGATACAGAGTATATGATGATGTTTTTGGTGAGAATTTATGATGTTTCGTCTGCAGTGAGGTTTAAGGACGGGATTAGAAATTCTAGGTTGCCATCAAATCGTGACAGGAGCATGCTATTAATTTATAATTTATGGCTTTGGAAGAGTATAAAAGGGAAGCTGAAGGATTATTGAAATCAATTCTGATCTAGCTCGTCTCTGCGACAGAATAACGCTTGAGCTTAGATCGGAATTAAGTTTGCGAAGTTATTTTTGCAATTTTAGTAATCACGGCGTAGTGGACACGAATAATTTTCGGTCCTCGCCACTCTATCTGTGGACTATCCGCTTGATTAGGAAATTTCATTTAAAACAGCAATTCTTGGGAAAGAATATAGCAATCACGGCGTAGTGGACACGAATAATTTTTGGTCCTCGCCACTCTATCTGCGGACTATCTGCTTACGTAGGAAATTCAACTAAAAAAGAATATTCAAAATTTTTATTAGGCTCCGTATACTACGCCACCATCTTTGGAAGAAGCGAATGGTTCACACATTTTTGTCAGCTTCAAAGGAGCAAAAAGTCAGATTCAGCACACTTCTACGCAGGAGCGAAATAGCATTTGGAGCAAAAAATCTCCAGTTTGCAGCTTTTTTTGATAATCAATGTAAATTATATTCAGGAAGACGTCGGAAGTTAGTTAAGAATTCTTTGTATTATATAGTTTCACTGTTTTATTTGATTAAGTTAGTAAAGTATAAAGAGTAAGATGTCGGTATCCATACATAAACCCTTGAAAAGAAAATACAATAAAACTCCTAATAAACAACACTGTCACTTTTGCGATGTTGAAGTTAGTCAACAATTTTTCAAGAACCATTTGAAAAGTAATGAGCATAAAAAAAATGCATCCCAAATCAAAAGTTGCGATCAAGGAAAAGTGAAGAAAATTTCACAAGCATTTGCTACTCAAATAGCAACGTACCAAATCATTAACGAAAATGAGAAACGAAGTATTGAAGAGTTTTTAAAAAATGAGAGCCATTGTTTCACAGACCTTATTAGTGCTCAACTTCAAGAGCTCACAGCTATAAAAGTCAATTTAGAACTTTTTGCTGTATTTATAAAATTTGATTTAAGTAGTCAGAATGATATAAGCGATTTAAAATCATTCAATACGAAGAATGTGATTATTACCAGGGGCTGCGACCTTGAATATGTTTACAAAGATTTTTTTGCTGCCATCTTGAAAAAAAGTGAGGAATTTCAAGAGAGGGATAGTGGCTGGGCATTCCAACAGGTCCTTTATTTACAGGTTAACATAAATAAGTATACACCCTTCCATGGAGGATCTTATCTACCTCTACCAAAAGAGGTAATGTTAAAAAGAGCATGTGTGAATGTAAAAAAAATTCCGATGATGCATGTTTCGCTTGGGCTATCGTTTCTGCTCTTCATCCCGTTGAACAACATTGTTACCGTGTTAACTCTTATCCCCATTACTCAACTGTTTTGAACTTGGAAGACATTACGTTCCCTATTACTTTCAAAGAGATTCCCATTTTCGAGGAAAAAAATAATTTGAGCGTAAATGTCTATGGCTGGAAAAAGGGATCTATTGAGGTGAGGGTCCATTCTATTTTTCCAAAAACAGACTAGCCTCTAGAAGGCATATAAATCTACTTTATGTGGAAAATGAAAGAGGTACCATAGGACATTATTGCTGGATAAAAAATTTAAGTCGACTTGTGAATAGTGGAATGACTAAACATGGTCGCATATCTTACCTCTGTGATGGGTGCCTTATTAAATTCACCAACATTGAGCGATATAATGAGCATGTCAAACATGATTGTAATAAGATCCATACAATTTTACCGTCAGAAGAGGAAAAATATTTAAAGTTTAAAAATGTAGGAAAGCAGCTCAAAGTTCCATTTATAGTCTATGCTGACTTTGAAGCATTACTGCAACCAATAGAGTCATGTTCTCAAGACCCTCATAGTTCATTTACAGAGACTACTCACGTTCATGTACCATATAGCGTTGCATATTATATAAAGTGCAGCTATGATCCATCCTTAAATAAATTAGAAATGTTCAGAGGCAGCGATTGCCCTAAGGTTTTCCTAAGTAGGTTGCAGGAAGATGTAAAACATATATTTAGGATCTTAAATGTGAACAAGCCCATGCAATTGTCCGAAGAGGAAGAAGACAAGTTTTTAAACGCAGTATCTTGTCATATTTGTGATGAAAAGTTTGACTCAGAAACCCGGAAAGTAAGAGATCATTGTCATTTGACAGGAATCTTTAGAGGCGCAGCTAGTAATAAATGTAATATTCTATATAGAGTTCCCAATTTTATACCTATAGTCTTCCATAATCTTAGTGGATATGATGCTCATTTCATATTTCAGAACTTTGGAGGAGATTCTGATAATATTGAAGTTATTCCTAAAAATAAGGAAAAATATATTGGATTTTCCAAACATATGAGGGTTGATGATGAAACAATAACATTAAGATTTATTGATTCTTATCGTTTTATGGGCTGTAGTTTAGATAAGCTAGCTAAGAACTTAAGTTCCGATAAATTTCTCGAGACAAAAAGGTATCATTCTGACGATAGTTTGCTCAACCTCGCGGTAAGAAAGGGGGGTTTCACATACGAGTATATAGATTCCTTCACCAAACTTGATGAAACATACCTGCTTGCCAAATCATTCTTTTACAGTACACTACAAAATAGCGGGATCAGTGATGAAGAGTATAAGCATGCTCAAAATGTATGGGAAAATTCAATTGTCAAACACTGGGCCAGTACTCTGATGTTTATTTAATAACAGATGTGCTCCTATTAACAGATATATTTGAAGAATTTAGAAATGTATGCCAGCAAATCTATGGACTAGATCCAGCCCATTATTTTACGGCCCCTTCACTCAGCTGGGATAGCAAGCTCAAAAGCACTAAAGTTGAGCTCGAATTGCTAACAGATATTGATATGTACAATTTCGTGAAGCAGGGAATTAGAGGAGGACTCTGTCAATGTACTCAAAGATATTCAAAGGCAAACAATAAATATATAACTTCATACAACCCTGATCTTGAGAGTAACTATATTCTGTATATTGATGCAAATAACCTATACGGTTGGGCAATGAGTCAATATTTACCCATCAATGGTTTTCGCTAGCTAAGCAATGAGGAAATCCAATGTTTAAATATTCTGAATGTTGAGGACACTGCTTCTAAGGGGTTAATTTTATCCGTTGATTTAGACTATCCAGAAGACCTCCATGAGCTACACAATGATCTTCCATTTTGCCCCGAAAGTCCGATCCAACCTCTTGAAACATCTAAATGTAAGATTACAGATTACATTATCCACTTTAGAAATTTAAAACAGTGTTTACGAGCAGGACTCAAATTAGTTAAAATACATCGTGCAAAAGAGTTTAGTCAATCACCATGGTTAAAAATATATAGACTTAAATACTGAAATGCGTACTAAGGCAGCTAATGATTTTGAAAAAGATTTCTACAAATTAATGAATAATAGTGCATTTGGAAAAACCATGGAAAATGTAGATAATTATGTAAGTGTTAAGGTCTCAACCCATTGGGATAATGTCGGAAAAAAGAAAGGAGCTCATTACTACATTAGTCGACCTAATTTTCATAGTTGTAAAGTAATTAACGAAGATTTAGTTCTCATTCAAATGGATCGAATCAATGTTAAATATGATAAGCCAATTCATATCGGCATGGCAATTCTTGATGTGTCAAAAACGTTGATGTATGGTTTTCATTATAGTTTTATCAAAAATAAGTACAATATACAGGCTCAACTTTTATATATGGATACAGACTCTTTTATCTTTGGTGTAAAAACTGAGGACATTTATGATAATATTAAAAATAATATAAATTTATTTGATACTAGCAATTACCCTTAAAATAATGTATATAATATTCCTCAAGTTAACCAAAAAGTATTGGTTAAATTTAAAGATGAAAGCCCCATAAATCCCATAGCAGAGTTTATTGGAACAAAAGCAAAGTCATATTGCATTATAACAGATAAGTCATGCATAGAAAAAATTAAAGGCATCAAAAAATCGGTTGTAAATAATGAAATTGAGCCATCAGATTTTATAAAATGTGTAGAGGATGCGAAATTAAAATTATTTAGTAAGATGTATACATTTAAATGTGATAAGCACCTTATTCATACTAGGTTAGTTAATAAAATAAGTCTTTCAGGAGATGATGATAAGCGTTTCCTGATTATACTTATACTGATTACTTATAATACTTTAGCTTGGGGCAATCATATGATAAATTCATAGTTTTAGTTCATAAGAAAACACACAATATGTTATCAAGTAAGTCATTTTATTATACTATGTTTGTTACAATAAATCAATTTTTTTAATACATGAATTATGGTCTTTTGAAAATTATAACGATTTAACAAAGATTTTGACACCTTTTGTCTTCAATACCTTGTCCACTAGGAAATCATTCGAATATTTGGTCCTACTCAGTTCCTAGTGGTCTTTTGCTGATGAGCTGTCTATCTTATGTATAATGCTGTCTATGTATTTGTCTTTGAAGCCGGTTCCCTGTCTGTTTAGCTGATATGATATCTATTGAGCTGTATGTGTAGCTATCGCTTTTGCTGATGAGCTGTCTATTTTATGTATAATGTTGTATATGTAGCTGTCTATTTAGCTGATGCCCTGTCTGTTTAGTTGTTATGCTGTCTGCTGAGCTAACCGTTTAGCTGATAAACCCGTCTGTTCAGCTGGTAAGTGGTCTATGTAGCTATCTTTTTAGCTGATGCCCTGTCTGCTTAGTTGATATGCTATCTCTTGAACTATCTGTATAGCTATCTTTAGTTGATAAGTTGAGCGTTTGACCTAATGTGCTATCTTCCATTCGGTAAATTTATTTGTTTGTTGATAATTCTTTATCCATAAAAAAATTCTTACTTTCCATACAGTTGCAGTCAGCTTTTTTACACCTTACTTTAAATGTCATATGCTCATCACGATTTGCTTTAAGCCTATTGATTATCAAGACTGCATGTTCATCATCCTCCAAGTTATTTGTAGGCATACATGAGTCAGACAAGAATCTTCACGTCTATGCTGCTGTTCTGGTGAACAAATCTTGATTAGGAGGAAGCCATTGTTATTTGCTCGAGAGTTAATTGATCTTATTTCACACTGATGCATTCTTCATAAGAATGAGTCAAGTCAGAATTCTTTTTTATGTGCGTCAGTTTTTCTCTTGACCTCTGTCTATCTAATCTATAGGATCCTCTTTCTACAGCAATTCTATTTCAGTTCTCTACGTTTTCATGTCTTCATAGGATTTGCGGCCTATGGGACCCTTATTGCCCACTATAATGCTCCATTGCATTGAAATTATGTTGCTACACTTATTAACTCATCCAATATGCTCAAAAATTATATGATCCCATGGATCAGCCGTTTGAATCATTTTGTAAATCACAAACTTGATCTCTACTTCATGCAAACCATCGCTAGGGCCTTAACATGAATTAATTCAGCCTGTTGTTTAGTCGATGTATTAAGGGTTTATAGTGGAACTTATTAAGTATATTGAATCATCTTGGTGTTCTCATGTATGATCAACCCTTTTGGATTATCTGGGATATGCTATGACTGGAACGATTTTTTTCCTATCATTGAACAATTGAGTAAAATTTTGGTACCTCCAACTGACAAAAAATCTGGTTTTGATGACTTGAGGCTGCATCATTACTCACAACCTGTGAAATGGTTAAATATCACGGGCAAATGTGTCTAGATATGTACATTATAATAGCTATCAAATGTATATGTATTAGTATCATATGATCGACCGGTCTCTTTATCATGCAAAGAGGGTTATCCACAATCACCGATCAGTTGAGCTGCCTGATACGGTCATGAGTTATCTGTTCAGCAGTTGAACTATGGTCAACTTCACACCAATATGTAACTTGCATATACTACCCAATGTTCCCATCATAGGGATTACCACAAGCGGCACCTCATAAATCATGCGCCCATAATCACCATACATTTATCTCACTTAACTAGCTTCTATTCTCATCAATACGATCACTAGAAGCCATGTCCAATTATCACCTAATAAAATTTAACCACAAGTACTAATAGCCTTTCCCTAACATGGAAAAGATTAACTCACTCCATATCACGTGTGAAAAAACATCTTCAAGAATATGTCACATATGGATGCATGCGAGTGCATGCGATAAGAAAAAACGCTGCGGGAGGTACTTGAGATTGTAAAGGATCGTATGTAGAATATAGACAGCCATGTAAATGATTTATGGGTTCATGTATCTTGACCTTTTTACCACATGGACTTGGGAAATTGATAAAAAAATATCATGGGAATATTTATGAATTGACATCCGCATTCTCTTTGTAATGAGAAAAATTCATATAATTAAATGAATGGATGAATGAAATTTATATGTAAGATTATTAAAACTAAGACATATATAGTAAATCCGTCCACTATGGATGAATAAAAAAACATGGATAGTATCATTATCTACTTCTAAAAGCGTCAAGGCTTAAAACATAAATATTAACGCTATGTAAACACATGCTGAGAAATCTAGGTCTTTAATCTACACGTATTAATTGAAATACTTAGGACTATCCTGGACATGAATCAATTTTTTTCTTTGTATGGGAGACTAGGAACCAACCACACCATATCGTGAAATGGATCTATACTTATCTAAGGCCCATACATACTCATCCCAGGCACTCACCTATACCAAACTGATACACATACCCATATACCTAAGATCCACACCCTCGCCGCAACCATCCATGACATCCACACCTACTCCGGACTCATACCTTCTTATCTCAGGCACCTACCTATACCACCCTAATACACGCACCCACGCACCCTAGACCACATTTTAAATTTGTATGAAAAAAGTGGCCTAGAACCCGCATTCTACCCCTACTCACGTTTTTTATCAATAGGTTAGAATGCTCATGAGGATTTCAAATCACTGGTTAGTGCATTTCCGATGTGTAGATTTTTTCTTAATAGATTTAAGCATGTGAAGTTTTTTCTTATAGATTTGAATGAATGCATATATCTTTTGTACAGTTTTATGCAAAGCACGTGTTCTTTGCCAAAGCATTGTTAGCATATAAATAGGCTAAGGAAAAGTAAAGAAAATATAGTCGTTAGATATACTTTAAACTGGCCACTCGCCTGGTGTATCTATTTATAAACTGGCATTGCTGCCTAAATGAATCTGACCATCTAGCCTAGTAGTCTGGCATTCTGCCTAAATCCAACTTTGACTTTTCATACCGGCGCATACGCCAAGTATTCTGGCAAACTCTGCCTTAACTACATGTACACCTAGACGCTGTGATAATCTCTAAGGAAGCCACGACACTAACTCTTAAATTTATACCTAATCGACTCAAGATATCCGCAATCAGCGGTAGAGGATATGCGTCCTTGACAGTCACGGCATTCAAACGTCGGGGATTTAAGCATAGCCGAACCTTGTTTGGCTCAAGAACTAAAGTGATTGGTGAAGCCCATGTGCTCTGCAATTCTTCGATCACACCTGGTGCTAACATGCGATCAACTTCGGCATATAAGGACTTTTCCATCGCGTAGTTGTAACCATCTCCAAATTGAAGATGCACTGACGAGTAGCAAGGTAATTCCGTAGTTAAACATGAAAGGGCTTAACATGCCAAGGGAACTTCGTCCCCTTACCATTCCCCTGAACATCCGGCTCGGCAACGCGTGGCGTCGGCTGCGGAACTTCAGGAGAACTGTGTTTGGCGGTGCGAATGAGCAAAGTTGGGGTCGTACATGGCAATGGGTTCAGTATCTGTCGTTCAGGCTTTAGGAGTGCCGACGGGTGGTTGCGGCACTCGCTGCCAAGTTTTTTCGCAACTTGCAATCTGCGCAATCTGGAGTACACGAGTCCACTTTTCCGCAACGGTGACAACAGACCGTCGAATCCGCTGGACATGCAAGAAACCGGTGTCCCGGTTGTCGGCAGTTCCAACAGACCATCGGACTTGCAACTAGCTCAAAGAAAGGTCGGTCTGTTGATAGTTCGAACTCACGATCCAGAGGGGCTCCGCTCCTCGGGATATGTGCGGCTCCGTGTCTATGTGATCAGCTGTTACTAATTCTGCTGTACAGTTGCTTCGTTGATTAGGTCCCGTCATGCGAGGTTGTGGACGAAAGGTTCCTCGCCGTTCATCTAGTCGATCTTGCCTACGGGCATGGAGGCATAAGCCTTGTTCTGTGTATATTGACACATGAACGAGACTGTTTTGAAGCTCTCAACGCATGTTCTCCCTGATGATTTCCACCAGTTCGTCCTCGGGCATGGGTGTTCGTAACCGAGTGCTTAGGCGTAGTATACTGGTATAATACTGGTCGAATAGTTCGTGGGAGCCTTACTTGCGTTTCCGCAGTTGTTCAAAGTGGTTGCGAAAAGCTGCACAGAAGGATTCCAATCGGGGCGTGTTATGGATTCTTTGAATAAGAGGTGTGCGAGAAGTTGCCTCCTAGCGTACTGGTGACTAGAGCCTGAATCCGGAACAATAACATGTCCACTGGTGTCACAGAATTAAATCCGTTGAAGCTGATTCGTCAACTCTCCATTCTGCGAGGTGTTGGGTCTCGGGCTGGAGTCACGAAATTCGCGGGCGATTGGCATCATTGTGAGGCCTGCCGTAAGGAACTGAGTCGTGCATTGTAGGTATCAGTAGGGGTGCGGTACTGTACCGAGGTCGATACTTTGGGGCTCTGGGATCCATTTCCAAGCTCCCTCAGGGGAGATTCCAATCATCAATCAGTCTAGAGGTAGGCATAGCCGCACTGGGGTTTGGTTTCCAGCCAGGTGGAGTTCTTGCGCGGCTGGGGTGCTGGCTGCTCTTGATGTCTTGGAAATCTCTCTCCATGTGTCCGATCCTGCCGGACAGCCCTTGCAATAAGGACAAAATTATGTCATTGACCGTGGTGTTTGAATGCGCTGTTGGGGCATCTGCTGGTACTCCTGCAACTGGAGCTTCTCCACCCACGGCTCCTTGGTCGTTCGACAGTGGTTTTGTCTATTCTTTAGTTCAGGGATCTTTTGCCACTGCTCCACGCGTAGAGGCGTGCGCTCCGAGGGAGTTATCTAGGGCACTTCGCTCGATCGCGCGTCTGCATAAAGGACAGAGATCGGATGTTTTCAAGAGCTGCAGGACACACATACGTTGGAACAGGTGTCTGCACTCCAATCTCACACTGGTTATGTCTTCTATGACGTCCTCGTAACAGATTCTGCAGTTGGCTAGTTGTACCGTTTTGAAGCGGGTCCAGCGTTTTTCCGGAGCCCGCTTCGTTGTCATAGTTGGTTCTGTAGGTAATGCCGTAAAGGTATATATATGTATATACTCCTAAATATAAAAAACCTAGTTAAGAGACTTAAGTGGCCGATAGTGACGAGCTAATGTTATCGCTCCAATAAAAAAAAATTTGTTTATTAAACTCTTTCTTCTCCAGTCGCGCCGACTCCTCCATAGGGAAATGAGAGCGAATGGTGGTCTGCCGAAAAGAGGGTGCTTCTGGCCGATTTTAAAAATTATCCCCAACCCCAAATACATTACAAAACCCTCTCTAATCTACGTTAATTGGCTCGACGAGATGAGTGATAGCGTCACCATAACGAGTTTGGTACGCGGTCAAAAATCCCAGCGCGTGGAAGCATTCCGGGGTTTGCAACTCCAGCATACGCCACCGAAAGTTGAACCGAAACCACTCATCTATCACGCATGAAAATATGGGTAGAATCCTTCCGCGACATAAAGGCAAGGCAATCTTCTATTTTCTTGAGAGTCCCGGCAGATAGGAGGATCCCATCTGGCTGACAGTTCCCATCAAGAAAATAGAAGGTCCTTACAGGTTTTACCCTGGGACAACACATCGGAAGGATTCTGCCGCGAGAAAAAAAATAAAACAAAGGAGAGCGGAAACTACAAATCCCGTGAAGTGACTGAATGGGTGTATAACACAACTCCACTACTCCTATCCGTGGAGCTCGAGTACCAAGGCACCTTACATCCTCCATCAAGGAACAAATCGTCAGAAGGTGCAAATCTTTTTCCCCTTTAGGATGTTTGAGGCCCCGCGTTGGGCGCCATTTGTAATGATTTGGTTTAAAAAAAATCGCGAAAATGTTTAAAAATATCAATAACACGAAAACAAAAGTATGTCTGAACATCATTTTCATGAAGTATAATATACGCATGAATAAATGATAATTGACTCATGATTTTCTAGACTATTTATCCGGTTACAACGTATGTTTGTGTGTTGAAAACTAATCGCGATTGATGTTGTTAAATGTTTTGATATTATTATGGAAAATGAATAACAGATAGAACTGGTACTGAAAATTTTTGCATATAAGATATCTCATTAATCTTTCATTTCTTGATATACAAGTATGAAATCAACGACACAGTATTGCAATAAATTATTCTGTTTTTATAAAAGAAACTGAGGCAAAAATTACGTAGGAATAGTTGGAATTGCGCCCTTCTAACATTTATATGAAAAACTGCATTCTCACCGTCAATATATTTTTGTTGTTGTTATTATTTCCTCACATTTGCATATTTCATTTGAAATTAAATGGTAATTAAAATGGAGCCCTATTTTTCACTTGTATTAGAAAATTTACAGGCGGATTGAGTTCCCTTGTTTTCTTCTTGTATTTTACTTTCATTTCCACTTAAACATCTTTAAACTTATGTTGAATGTGTGTAAGTCAGTTCGAATTTCATCTAAATTAATCTTTTTGGGTCAGAGTTAACATTTAATGCTTAAAACCAGTTCCAACTTTTACCAATTCATGAACTTAATTTTCTTTATTTGGATTTCGATTTTGTTAGTGATGGTTGTTAATTTTATTATTGCAGTCATTACAAAATACCAGTCGGTAAATTTTATTTTTTTGTTGTATTCTCTGTGTTATTACTAATTATAACAATTCTCTTGGCTGTCTAATCATTTTTGTCGATTTCTACTAGCAAATTATTCAGGTAAAAAAATTTATACCATTTTCGACGAAAATGTTTAGATCAAAAGAATAATCGTTCCAGTGATACGTAATGCAGAGCCAGTTGGGAAGGGGTTACTTGATTCTGCTACAAAAGATGTTGACATCGCAACTGTCGTTACAGCGGGCTGATAAACTTCAATTTTATACAGAGCTGCAACCCATCGAATGAGATTATGTTGAGGACGCAATTATTTTGGTTGTTGGTGAAAAAGTTTTGCAACTCGGCTGTGAGTGTGGTCTTGCCACCACAAGTTACACTAGAAATTCAGATCAATGTACCAGTTTCTCGGGTGGAGCCAATGAAATTTGACGAGGGCTGCTATTGATTCTGGACTGCAAAGACTTGTTTCTAGTGAAAATAAACTATGAATTATAGTGACGGGCAATTACTTTCTGGCACACCACGCGTGGCGATAACGGAGACGTCGATGAAAATGCTTTGTGGGCGGCGGCGGTCACGTGATCTTAAAACTGGTCCCCGGCCACTTTTATAACTGTTGCGTTTGACCATGCTGTTCACATGAAAACGCCATAATTATTCTGCCAATAGTTTCGCTCCGATCTATGTTGTGCAACTTGAACTCAAACTACACTATCGAAAATGATGCCTCAACACGTCTTATTAATTCAGGTGAATTTTACAAAGCCACGCCAGCACTTTTTGAAAATCCCGGATATTTTCCGTGGTTTCCAAATTCCTTTTCTTGACAACTGTCAAACACAGTTCAGTTTCAGCGAGTCGCTAAAAACTTCAGTAGCGACCTGCTGATCGCTGTCAGTGGAGTAGGGCTGATTTATTACATTACATGACCCAACTTTAACCGATTGTACTGTAAAAAACGTACTACGCTATTTTGGCAAGTAACTCCATAAGATGGTGCAATTAGTCTGGATTCCAAAATAATTGTATAAATCTCGTTAGGTAGCTTCTTAATTGAGGAACGAAAAAAAATGTTTAAGGTGCTACTGCTTTCGAGGTACAAGTACATACCATTTCCACTATATACTCGTAAGTGACAGAGATAGAGACGCCACCTTTGCCAAAGTGTTAGACAGGTTATCAAGTAATTTGTTAATTTTAGGGCGCAAGTTCAAAATAAAATTCAATTATTAGATTTCTTCAGTTATGATTATAATTTAATTTGATTTACCAGGTTACTTTAAAACAAATGTTCGAACTGTTCCCGTCCACATGTTTACTTTAAACTGGTAGGGTGATCTGTCTTCTTGCATTGAATGTAGATTTTCCACGTACTATTCGTGCAAATTTTGGAGGTTCATGCACATCTTTTTTAAATGTTAATGCATCAAACCATAGAATTTACGGGATCCCGCTTAAATTAAGCCTAGATTTCAAATTCGTTTTATTGATTCAGTTGCTTTAAATTTTATAGAAACATAAAGACAGTTTTAAAACCATAAAGTACTCAAAAACTTAGTGGCCTACATGGCACTCTAAATTTGAATAATCTTCTTCTTCGTAGCTCTTCAGCCCCTCCCGGGCCTTCACTTCCTGCAAATAGCGCCTCCAACTGTCTCCGTCCATCGACCGCGTCCTTCAATTTTAAAGTCCGAGCATCAATGAACTGTCTTCGTCGACCAAGTCAGACCAGCGTTTCCTCGGTTTCCCCACTGGTCTCCGGGCTTCAGTTCTCCCAACGAATGCTTGTTTGGATATCCGTTGTTCGTCCATACGATTCAAGTGGCCAGCCCATTGTGGTTTCCACAGTCTTACAACCGTAGAGACCTTCCGTTCGTCAAAAATTTCATACAGCCAGCGCTCAAAGGCATTCAATATATTTGCGGATGCTTGAGTTAGGGTTCATGTTTCACACCCATAGCATAACACAGGCCTTATCACAGATTTGTATACTTGGAGCTTTGTTTTCCTGTGTATGCAACTGGTCAGCTGGTCATTACTGGTTCTCGTTATTTTGGCGGCCTAAATACACAACTTCGCCCACATTTTCGATAATTTATTCGCCAAGTGTGATATTTTGTGTATTTGAGGTATTTTTCCTCGACTGCATCATGAGCTTTGTTTAATTTTCATTGATTTTTAGCCCTGCTTGTTTTGTTCCGCTGCCGAGTTTCAGGAAAAGTTCTTTGGCAGTTGTTAATGACCGTGACAAAGTGTTAATGTCGTCCGCATAGTCTATTACTTGGCTCAACTTGTATAGTAATGTACCTCGTGTATCAACAGGTAGTTAGTCCTGTATACGGTAACCGAAAACCCCTTTAATAATAATATTTCTATAGAAAATTAACTGCAAATGTTGCATTTACCTAATTCAGGAAAATGCAACGATAGAATTTCATAAACGACACATGTCTAATCTCAGACATGGTGTCATCATAATTTAATTATTTAAGTTCCCTCGATACATGACCTCGCCCCAGTCATTTTGACCTATACTAATTAAGCGCATGCATGTACATACTCGTAAAATCAGTTGAAATAAAGTTTGATTTGTTTAATTTGAACTAAAAGGTGTTTGAGCTAATTTGTGAACAAATAAATTATTTTTTTTTAATTCGGCCTCCTCTCGATGCAAAACTGACGCAGTCGGTAAACGCGTTTATGAAAAGATTCAACATCTGCGATCGAAAGTAATCGTGAAAATGTGAAAATAAGGGTATTGCAAAGCCCCTGGCAGAACATTAGAAGGATTCACCTCTGACCCTCAATCAAAGAATTGTGAGTCAGCTAATCACTATTAATACGAACTTAATTATCGTGATATAATATAATTATCTGTTTTGGGGGATCAATTAAGCTTTAAACGATTCTCAAACTTATGAGTGAGGCTGCTCATATTTCCAAAACAAAATAAACAAACCAAATAGTGACTATTAGAAGAACAGTTTTAAAAATGCACGTGAATGAGCGGTAATAAAAGATTTAGTGCTTTTTGTGATCGGCGCAACATTTTAATAGACGACATGGCGGAACAAGTAGGACAGTTGCAACATGAAATTGCGAAACGAGAAAATCAAATCGCACAATTAGCGGATGCACTGAGACGACTTCAATTAGAAAAAGAAGCAGCAGACGCGAAAGTGCGCGAAAACCTAATGAAGGAAATTCTTTATAAGGCGAATTTTACTGGGACATCCGATGTAACCATAAATAGTTTTATTGCCAGTACGGAATACTACCTCGGAAGAATCCCGAGTGAAAAAGCCAGAAAAGCTGCCCCAAGAATCATTTTTTACGAGAAAATTCAGGGAGAAGCGAAAGAAGGCATAATCAACATGGAAGGAACAGGCAACTGGGAAGGAATCAAACAAGCACTCAAGCTGGTATATCGACCAGATACGGAACCGGCAGATATTTACAGGAGGATTTGTAACTTGAAAGTCAATAATGTAAGTGATCTTGCGTTTAATATACAAAAAATTAAAATTAAATCAGACGGGTTAAAGCTTTTTCATAAAAATTCATTGTATGTTGATTTAAGTAGTGTCAATTCCTTACTAGTAAATACACTGAAGGAAATGACGCAGGGAGTTTTGTATGAAAAGATATAGAACATCAAAATAATAATCAAATATTAACAATTATAAAAGAAAGGAGATTTGAAGATTCCTGCATTAGGCCAGAATTTCGCATTAAACAACTTAAAAATAACAAAAGTTTTCTAAATTTAATCAAAACTCATCACCTATAATGAATGATCGCATCAACCAAAGACACGACTCTGATAATAGTAAACCAGTACCTGACAATACACACAACAAGAACAAAAAAAAAAAATTATAATCAGCATTTAGAAAATTCTAGAACGATTACAACACTTATTACCAACATTCTGGTAGACGAAACTTTAAAAAACAATCTAGTACCTTCAATAATTATAGGCAACAAAATTAGACATCTGGTAGTGGACGAAATTCTCACAAAAAAATTGTATACCGAACGTATAGAGGTTGATAATTTTCAAGGTTCCCAAAAATTTACAGATAGGGAAAAATGCAATGAAAATAATATAGAAGGTGAATTTAACACGAGTACAGAGGTTGATCATATGGAAAAACGAAGCATTTTTTTCAACTAGCCTCGGATAACCTACCCCTTATCAAAATTAATATTGAAAATCATCAATTTATAGCTTTAGTGGATACAGGATCATCTTTCAGTCTTATCGATGAATCAATACAAATCTTTCCTAAAATAAAAATTAATCCAATTCCTTTTTTCACAATAAGGGGAAAAGACACTTTTGAATTTGAAATCCACACCCCACCACCAACAGAGTTTAAAGCTCCAAATAATGTTTTGGTCAGATGGAAAGTGAAAGCATTAAATAGAAGAAAATATGAAGTTATTATCAGAATTGACCTCCTTAACAATTTAGGTATTCTTATCGATTTTGAAGAAAAGACGATTACACTTAATGGACAATCTATTAAATTTATGAACAACCCTTTTTATTTTCACGAAATTTCCTATCTAGAAACAATAGAACCAGATTTTCTTAATCGTTTTAAATTAGACCATTTAAATTCTGAAGAAAGAGGAGAATTATCGAAAATTCTTAAAAAGTTGAGGGAATATTTTTCAAGGAGGGGGATAAACTAACGAGCATCCCAACAATTGAACATAAAATAAAAACAACTACGGACCAGCAAATCAATGCAAAGTTGTATCGATACCCGCCTAAACATGAAGATGAGGTCCGCAAACAGATCGCGGAAATGGAAGGACAGGTATCATACAGAAAAGTAATTCTAGGTATTCTAATTCATTGATTGTGATTCCCAAAAAATTATATAATTCTGGTGTGAAAAAGTATCGGCTAGTAATAGACTACCCAAGACTGAATGAAATAACGGCTGAAGATAAATTCCCCCTTCCAAGATCGCGGAAATGGAAGGACAGGTATCATACAGAAAAGTAATTCTAGGTATTCTAATTCATTGATTGTGATTCCCAAAAAATTATATAATTATGGTGTGAAAAAGTATCGGCTAGTAATAGACTACCCAAGACTGAATGAAATAACGGCTGAAGATAAATTCCCCCTTCCAAGCATTGAATCAATTTTAGACAAATTAGGAAGGGCACAATACTTTTCAACCATTGACCTGGCCAAGTGATATCACCAAATATTGGTGAGTAAGGAAGACTGTCACAAAACAGCATTTGTAACACTGCATGGCTTGTATGAATTTGTTAGAATGCCATTTGGGCTGAAAAATGCTCCGGCAACTTTTCAGCGTTAGATGAACGATGTCCTCCGTGACTACATCAACAAAATTTGCGTAGTTTATCTTGATGATGTACTCATATTTAGCACATCTGTAGAAGAACACATTAAATCTTTAACCAAAATATTTAAAACTCTAGAAAAACATCAACTAAAAGTTCAAGTCGACAAATGTTCGTTTATGCAAAAAGAAACTTCATTTTTAGGGCATATTGTCACTCCTGAAGGCATTAAACCCAACCCAGAAAAGGTCCTTGCAATTCCAAATTTCTCAGCTTCCAAAAACAGAAAAAGATCTTAGAAGGGTATCATAGAAAGTTTATCCAGGACTATGCAATAGTTGCTCAGCATCTAACAAAATACCTTAAGAAGGATGTCAAAATTAACACTAAAGGCCCTAAGTACATAGACCCCTATGAAAAACTCAAAACATTGATCAGTTCAAACCCTGTTCATCGATTTTCCGAGTTCAAAAGACGGTTCCAGCTAACAACAGATGCGTCCAAATAAGTGATAGGCGCGGTCCTATCACAAAACGGACACCCTGTTTGTTTTGTATCACGTATTTTAAACTGCCACGAACAAAACTACTCAGTGATTGAAGGAGTTCTTGGCTATCATGTAGTCCGTTAATTATTTCAGGCCTAATTTATATGGGAACGAGGTCGTCATTTTCACGGACCATCAGCCTATAAATTATTTGCAAACAAAATATAAAGGAAAGGATTTATCTCCACGCCATCAGCGTTGGCTATTAAAATTGGGTGAATATCAATTCGACATAGAATACTTAAAAGGAATGGAAAACCGAGTTGCTGATTTTCTTAGTAGAATTAAACACCAAGAAACCAATGAGGACGATTCACAAAAAGACAGTAATGAAGTACAATCATATTCGGATCTGGGAATTTTCAATATGGAAAACGGCGAAAGTTCAGATTTGGCTGCAATTCACTCTGCCCGAGAGGAGCTCTTGGATCACATCCCTATAAAAAATGAGATTGTAAATAAATATAAAACGCAATTTATTTTAACAAATAATAAAACAATTGAGTTGGAAATTATTCACGGTAAACGAATAATATACATATCAGAACACGACTTTGAAAATTTAAGCGATATCCTTAAAACATATGTGAAGAAGGGTAAAATAGGTGCTTACACAGAATTGGATGATCATAAATATAATATTATACAACAAAAAATTCAAGAACTTTTTTCTAATGACAGCAAAACAAGGTTTTTCAGATGCTCATTGCGAGCAAAAGATATCGCTACAGAAACTGAAGCTTTTAAACAAGTATCATTTTACCATGTAAGAGAAAGTATTCACTCCGGAATACAAGAATCTTACGCCGCACTTAAGAATAAAATATATTTTCTAAAACTCTTAGAAATAATAACCATTGTGATAAGCCGCTGCGAAGTTTGCCAACGAGTGAAGTACGACAGACGTCCCATTAAGCCAAAATTCAAACTCACTGAGGCTCCATCCAATATTAATGATATTATACACGTGGATATATTTATAATAATGAAGAATAGTTTCTTGACAATTATCGATAAATTTTCTAAATTTGCGACAGCTTACCACCTCCCTGATAGAAATCACATCACAATCATAGAAAAACTAGAGGATCACTGCCAAAATTGGGAAGCCGAAGAAAATAATAGCTGGAAATGAGTTCAGTGGAGCTTTAGTAAAAAACTTCTTACAATCCGAAGACATTACTTTGCATTTAACAAAACCTCATAGCCATACGGGAATAGCCGATGTTGAAAGGCTACATAACACTATATTAGAAAAATTTAGAACTCTAACCATTGACGAAACAAAAGCTTCTGTGAGGAGTACCATTCGATTGCCAACCTGCAGCTATAAAAAAGCCAAATAATAATGAAAAGGTTGAAAGCTTCAATGAAGGCCAAAAATTAATCTTAGAAAACGCAATTCAGAAAGGACCTAAAGAGGAAATTCTAGTTTCCAAATTTAATTTAAATACAACACGAGGCGACATATTAACACTGAAAGACTTAAACTGGCTAAATGATCACATAATTAATTTTTAACCTAAGATTGATAGCCGAACGTAGTGAAATAGAAAATTTTGAATTCATGCCAAAAACCTATGCTATGAATACATTTTTCCTACCACGCTTATTGGAAGCCGGATATAATGCAGTGCGTAAATGCACAAGGCGAAATAATCTATTTTATTTCGATATAATATTAGTCCCAGTACACTTTCAAAAGAACCATTGGTGTTTAGCCGTAATAAGTTTCAAAGATAATTCTACTAAATACTATGACTCACTAGGCCATGCTAATTCTATTACTTTGTCTGCTTTAGAAAATTATATAGCCGATGAATCACTTGATAAATTAAATCAGCCCTTAGACACAACAAAATTTGTTAAGGAGCATGTAAAGAATACTCCACGACAAAACAATAGTAGTGATTGCGGAGTGTTCAGATGCATATTCGCAGAATATATTTGTAGAAACCAGGAATTTAATTTTTCACAAGAGAAAATGTCTTACTTTCGATAGAAAATAATTATCGAAATAGTTCAAGCGAAACTTCTGTAAAAAATTTACAGATCCTAGTTGCAATACTTATCAGCAGTTTTGTATTCGGTCAGTCGGCCGCTGGGACACTCTTACTGAATCCAATCGAGACAAAAAAATCCCCGTTGGCAGCACCAGCCGGAAAGGTAAATTTCTCGTATGTAGCATAAAGCTTCGAAAAAAAATTTGGCTTGCCTACTACTCAACTTCTTCCTGCAATTTTCGTAGTACCACATGGGTATTTATTAACATAAAAAAAATCTGGCCACGTTCGTTCTTAGAGACCTTTTATCGGGGCGCAAATATTTTGCTAATTAAATTGAGTTGCATACGTATGGATTACATATTGAAAATTGGCGGATCATAAATTGTTGTAAACATATAAATACCGGTTTCGCCCTTCTCGCATTTGCTGTTTACACAGTTCACAGTGGTAACCACACAAAGGTTTAAATAGCTCGAATAGATAATTTCAAAAGATTTCCATGAAAGTTTAATCAGCACTTGCGTTGCCATTAATATATACATTTTCAATTTTTTTCTGAACTATGAGGGCCGTCATTTCAATTTTTATTGAAATCGGCTGCTAAAAATATTAAGCTGTAAATTTTCGACTTTTTCATTTGTCATTCGATTTGCATAATTAAATTAAATTAACTTGCGTTAATAACTTATAATTTCAAGTTTCAACGGAATCTGTTGAGAATCTTGGCTGCTACAGAAATAAAAAAAATTGTATGCCACCCCCCTGTATGGGGAGACCCCCCTTAAAATACCTTAAAATATTTTCTTGCACTGCAAATTTCAAGAGGCACCACTTTTGACCTACGTAGAAAATTTCCTCATTCTAGCTCATGTGGTTTGCGAGAAAACTTGTTTTGACGCACGAACAAACGGGCGGACGGACGGACAGACAGACAAGTCGCGATTTTATAATTTTTTTAGGGGATTGTTAAAAAGATTTTACAATATCTTAAAAATGGTCTGGTTTATAAATTCTATCAAGTAAAGTCATTTAAAACGTTATCATGAAAAATATTCATTATTTCAGTTGGCACTAAAATAGCGAATTGCGCTTGCCTTCTGACCTTTGGGGGCCGCCATTTTGAATGCATGCATTTTATTTTGGATTATTTTAAATCTTTGTATGCTAGGAACTCATCAATCAATGTACTATCTCGTTCAAATAGAAGTTTCACTCTAGACAGGGCAAAATAATTCAATTTTTAAAGAAAATGGCAGCTAAAAATATTAGGCTTTAAATTTTCGACTTTTTTATTTTTCATTCAATTTTAATAATTTCCTGCATAATACAAGAACATAGTACAGAGATCCATAATCTCAAGTTTCATCAAAATCCGCCGGAAAATGTGACCGCTAGAGGGCCACAAAAACCTGAAAAAAACGCATATTTAAACGGCCGCCATTTTGAAATTCGCTCATGCATGATCACCAAAATATCAAAGACTGTAGGCCTAAATAATGTCTATCTTGGAACCGAATTTCGTATATATCGGATTAAAATTGCGACTTTAAAAGGCCTTTGAAATTTTGCCTTTTAACTGGCCGCCATTTTGTTTTTTGCAACCTGACCTCCAATTTTTTCACGTAATTCTTTAGATACTTATAATTTCTATCAAGTTATCAAATTTCATGAAAATCTGTTGAAAGCTTTGACCACTATTACAACAACAAAATTTTGCACGTTTTTCGACCTTTGAGCGGCCGCCATTTTGTTTCTGCCGTACCGACTTTGGATTTTTTATTGTGAGATTCATCACATACAGCAATGAACCTTTGTACCAAATTTCATCCAAATCGGAGCTATACTTTGGTCAGAACAGAAATCACGATTTTTCGTCTAAAATGGCCGCCATTTTGTTTTTGCCCGGCCGATATAGCTGGTTCACGAACTTAACCGAGATAATTACCCAATACACCTTTCCTGAAAATTTGGTGAAAATCGAAGCAAAATTGCGACCTCTATCGTGGTCACAAATTTCGTTATATCCTATATATATATATATATATATATATATATATATATATATATATATATATATATATATATATATATATATATATATATATATATATATATATATATATATATATATATGATGCTCTCCGCAATAGGTAAATTTCTCTCGAGAAATTTACCTAAAACGGATACACAACGGTAAACTTGGGACAAACGGAATTAATAACTACGACAAGGACTATTTTACACATCATAAACGTTAACGAGATTAAATCAACAATAGACACATTTGAAGAAAACTTGCAAAAATTAGGAATTATTAATGATTCTTTCATTAAAAATGAGTTAAAAAATCTCCACGCAAAATCATCCGCGATAAATCCCAGGGATAAACAACGTAGA
This sequence comes from Odontomyia ornata, assembly GCA_963969285.1. Taxonomy (NCBI): domain Eukaryota; kingdom Metazoa; phylum Arthropoda; class Insecta; order Diptera; family Stratiomyidae; genus Odontomyia; species Odontomyia ornata. The sequence continues at coordinate 197,139,446 of OZ017740.1, forward strand.
GGTCTTATCAATTTAGTAGGCACAGCGCAGAAATTTCTTTTTGGAACGATGAGTGATGAAGATCGGCAGATCAGATCTGACCATTTAGAAACAATTAATAAAAATCAAGAAGACGAAATTACTAATTTGAACAAACAAATTGAGATAAATTCTTTTCTAAATGAATCCATTACAAATTTGAAGAATATTATCGAGTCAGACAGAAAAAGGATAGTTAAAACTTATCAAGAAACAACCGAAAACGAAAAGAATATTATTAAACACCAGCTTAAATTCGATCAAATATTCAAAATCGAAATATTAAAAGAGAAATTAAATCAACTTATAGATAACATAGGACTGATCAGACACGGCATTATCCATCCTAGTTTATTGACTGCAACAGAAATCAAAGAAACAAAACTAGATTTCTACAAACTAAAAAACGTACGTACAGGATTCTTAAAACATGACGGTAATACAATTGTTCTTGCGATTAAAAGTCCAGACTCCTATAAGTTAATTGATTATAAAGTAATAATTGCAATGCCTAATGAAGACAATTTGGAAATCGACCTTAAAGACCAATTTATCATTGAAATTTATGAAACTGAATACCATTATGATGAAGAAACTTTGTATTTAAAGGAACTTAAACCTTTAAATAATTGTATTACAAACAATAATTGTAAATTGATAAAGAAAGTGAAATAAGAAAAATAGACGAAAATACAATAATATGTAAATATTAAAAAAACCAAAGAAATAATAAATTTCTGTGACGATAGAAAAATAACATTAAGCGGAAATTACTTGTCAGTCATAAATACGGTAAAAATTTTAAATAAAAATTCAGCAACAATAATGAACAAGTTGAGTAAGCAGGAGCGTGCTCCTACCAGAAGGTCTTTGCAAACATCCTAGGGTTAGAAACAAGTTTTCTTATGGCGTGAATCGATAACTTGAACTATTCATCCAATACTTGGATATAAATCGTTCAAATTTATACAAAATATGCACAGTTTCTTTCATAAGCACAGTACAGCCGCCATGTTAATCCCACTTAAATGATTTTTCTGAATGCTCGGCCGATTGAACATGTTCAAGTTAAACACTATTCCTTAAATTTTCATGAAAATTGAAAGAAAATAAAAGTGCCTAAGTCACTTTTAAATATATATAGGTGTAATGATTTTAAAGTCTAAGTCCGAACGAGGAACCGACCTCTCATCGGTTTTAGACGTTAAGTCTGAGTAATGCCAACGGATGGTACCAACCGGTCAGCCAATCCGTGCACCGTAATCCATTTTCGCAGTGGCTGCTTGTCGGCCAGCTAGATCGGAGGGGAATTCGGTCGCGGGTCTCCAAATGGATTACGCTCATCTACAATTTTCAGCCACCAAAAAATGCCCGTTTCCAAACGCGTTACAAAACACAATCCTACGGAGAAGAAACCTGCTTTACATTACTCCGTATTTCTTCATTCAACCAGTCAAAGAACAAAAATCTAATCTTTACTTCGCGTTCCCGAATTTTACCGACGCGGTACCGAAAAATATACTACGCTAACTCAAACCCGACGAAAGCTACGTTAATGAAAAGGCAAAACCAACAAAGGTACCGCGTACCGCGCGCGACGCGAAAGCGACCTCAGCGGATTTTCTCAAAACCCTACCCTCGCGACGGCATACTTACCAGGCACTCTACCTTCCGCTGAAAGAAAGGAACCACTGGAAAGGAAAGTCGTTTTTACTGTTTAGCAATTCATGTTATTTTTATTGATTCTACCTTAGCTTGAATTTATTCAAAGTTTAAATTTAATTTATACCCTACACTTTTTAAACCTGATCTTAGATACCCGTGTTACAATTACACCTTAAGACTTTTTAGTTTCATTTTTTTTCTTTCAAATATTTACAAAAAACTCAGCTCATAATCTGCTTGACATCTCTCAAAATTTGATGGTGACGTGATTATTTTCCCTTCTTTTTTTTTAGAATAATTATTTTTCATTTGTTTAACTTTAGTCAGTAAATAACAACAATATTAAAATAACATAGAATATATATAATAAAAATATGAATAAAGATCAAATCCTCTGCTAACTATAATGAAAAACAAGTTGGGTAAACAGACCTACGCTCATGTCAGAAGGGTTTTGTATTCAATTTACAAAATGCAGTCACCAGATCGAATCAAATCAAGAAACATGTCAAAGACGATTTTATTGGAGAAAATATGAAATGCGAAGATCATACTATTTTAAACAAAGTTGAACGAATTTCGACTGCTGAGGTTTTTGGTTTTGTTATACTCATAAATATCTCCCTTGATAATTATTTCAGATGTCCATCCGCGACGGAGGAAACACATTTTTCATGTATTTCCCCCCTGTGCCCCCACTGAAGCAAAAACTGACACTTTAACAACTGTTTTGAAAAGCTCCCATGAAAACTTTCATTTCATACTCATACCGGCTACGTTTGATGAATTTTTTTTTTTAGGGGCTACTCTCCTGTGCTGAAATCATCTATTCATGGCCAATTTTTTTCGAATCCTAGAATGGTTACAAAACCCTTTTGCTAGGAGCTCTCTCCCACCTCCTTGACTTATTTCACTCATGAGCATTAATTGTAGGTACTCATCTTCAGTCATTAATTGAATTGAATCAAGTGTTCAAAGCATGCACCTTAAACGTTGAAGTTGGGAAAAAATAACTCAAAATTATTCAATCTTCGCATTTAAAACAGCCACTATCTTGTTTTACGATTACTGATACTACTAGCTGAAACGATTCTCAAAGATATACATGACACCTATCATTCCTGAAATTTTCATGCAAATCCTAGCAAAACTGTAGTGTCTGAGTCGGTAAAAAGCGCATGTTGTTTCATAGCCATATGTTGCCATAGTAATACATGCAGCGCATATTGTTCCATAGTAATACAGGAAAATTCTAACCGCTATAACTTCGCTAAATATGATTCAATCTTTATGAAACTTTCAGGATAGATCAATCTTATCAATAGACATCTACGTACTCAATTTCATTGAATTTAAGGGTACCGTTAAGATTTTATTCAAGAAAACATAAAATCGATAAATCATACCATTACTAACAAAGTTTATTTATTTATTTATTTATTTATTTAATCTATAAAACAGATATAATCCAATTACATTATAGACAAACAAAAAATATAACAAAGTTTATACATACAATCAATATATCTAAAAAGGATAATAAAAAATTAAATGAAAAAGGAAACTACGTACAAAATACAATAAATTAATTAGAAATAGAAAAATTATTTTTCGAAGTTAAACAGAAGAACCGATTCCTTAAGTTTTTTTTTGAATTTAGCAAAAGACAGCGGTATTACACCAAGACCAAGCGCGTTATGATTACGTGGAAGTCGTACAGCAGGCGAAAAAAATAAAATATCAGTGCGAGCAAAGGGAACATTGAAGACTACCGAGGATCTAGTTGGACGTCCGGTATTGAAGGAGGAAATTTCAATGCCAAGGCCTATAGGAAGCAAATTGTGATAAAGCTTGAAAAGAAGGCATTCATCGAGAAAAACTCTGCGAGAGACTAATGAAGGAATGCGCAGAAAAGACAGGCGATCACTATAAGCGCAATACGGGATACGGAATTTAACAAAAAGGAACCGAGTAAACCTACGTTGCACAGCTTCAATAGCATCTCTTAGGTAACGTTGATGCGGACTCCATATTTGCGAACAATACTCTAATATGCTTCGAACAAGAGAAAAGAATAAACAAACATACGATGAAATATCTTTAAAATCTTTTGTGGATCTGAGGATGAAGCCTGACATACGAGATGCTTTAGATACTAGATGAGTTATATGCTGTCCAAAATGAAGCTTGGTATCGAAAAATACTCCCAAGTCCTTGTGGGACACCACAGCTCTCAAAGAAACATTAGCAATCGCATAGTTATAATCAAAAGAAGACTTTTTAAGGGAGTAAGTCATCTTGAAACATTTGTTTACATTTAACTTCAGCCGATTAGTTGCACTCCAGCCGGCTAGTATATCCAGGTCTTTCTGCAGAATAATACAATCATTGACAGATTCGATCACCCTGAATATTTTCAAATCATCTGCATACATGAGTGCACGGGAGTTGAGTAGGGAAGGAATATCATTGATAAATACGAGAAACAACAGAGGACCAAGAATGGAGCCTTGTGGGACTCCAGAACAGGGATAAAATGGAGAGGATTTATGGGCATTAATGGTAACCACACAACTCCGATCAGCAACATAAGAACAGAACCAATGTACAATAGAACTGCCTAAGCCGGAATTACTCAATTTTTGGATAAGAATCAGGTGATCAACTGAATCAAAGGCCTTAGAGAAGTCTGTGTAGATAACGTCTACTTGGTTCCTCTTATCAAACTCAGCAGCAATCTTATTTGTTAAAGATAAAAGGTTGGTAAGAGTTGATCTACCTTTGATGAACCCATGCTGTTCATTGGCAAAAAACGGAAGCAACAAAGGATAAACTTGTTTGTATACAATTCTTTCGAGAACTTTGCTAAAACAGGGAAGAAGTGAAATGGGGCGGTAATTGGACACGCTTGCTTTATCTCCAGATTTGAAAATGGGAAAGACATTAGCTCTTTTCCAGCGTGCAGGAAAACAACCATCTGCGAGACTTTGGTTAAATAAGATGGATAAAGGAACACACAGCGAAGACGACAAAGATTTAGCAAATATATTGGGAATTCCATCTGAGCCACAACCAATACTGCCATCCAGACCATGTAATAGGCATTCAACTTCAACAGGGTTCACATATGCAAATGGCAAATTCATGGTTGGACCATCGATGAATGAAGATGCTGCACCACTTGTCTTACTATAAAAAGAAGAAAAATGTAGCGCAAAGAGTTCACAAATTTCCCCATTGTCAGAAGACGTGATACCATCAGAATTCATTGAGTAGGGCATATCGCAGGACTTTTTAAACGAATTTATATAGGCCCAGAAAGGCTTTTTAGCACTCGACCTTATGGAGCCCTCCACGTGATCAATATAATGGCTTTTAGCACTTTTAATTAAACTTTTGGCTTCAGTTCTTAGACCTTTATAACAACGTAGGTGCACATCAGAGCCCGTCAAGTGATATTTCCTGCGGGCAGCGTCCTTGGCATTTAGGACTGAAGCGATGTTGTTATTAAACCAAGGTGCATCTTTTAACCTTCTACGTGCATAGAGCGGTGTATAACTGGTTATCACGGATTCAAGAAAAGTATAAAACTTTTGAAGCGCTGCATCCACACTTAAGTTTCGAAAAAAAGAAAACCAATTAACAGAATTTAATTCTAACTCCATATCAAAATATTTGGCTTTTAGAAAATTAAAGCTAGAAGGGATAACTTTTTTTTGGACAAGATCACGAGCCAGAACAATCAGCAAATGAAGCGGAGGATGATGAGGATCAGGTTTTACGTAGGGGGTAAGGGCAGCCTGCAGGGAGACACAAGATTTCGGTATATTAGACAGAACTAAATCCAGAGCTTTACTGTTAACGTTGGGGATATCATTTAATTGTGAAAGTGAACAAAAAGAAAGGAAGGAGGAAAGGGTAATAGAGTAATTGTCAAAAGATAGAATTTCGGAAAATGTGCTATTCCAAACAACATGGGGTAAGTTGAAATCCCCACAAATTAAAAGCAATGAAGAGGGAAAGCTGCTAAAAATGTATGAAGAAATTTCTGAAAAGAATGTTTCATAAACAAGAACGGAACTTCCACAGGGAATATATACAGACAAAATCAGTAAGGTTGTAACTGAGGACAAGGTAACAGACACAGCAATACATTCTACTGGAGGTGACGCCTTGAAATTGCATACGGAAGCTATTAAAGTCTCTTTACGAATTCCTATCAACACACCGCCTCCGTCAGACTTGCCAGAATTTAAACGGTTACGATCTTTACGAAACACTAAATGAGAAGGAAGAACTTCAACATCCAATATATCCTCGGTCAGCCATGATTCCGATAAACACACGATGTCATCAAGAGAAACAATAGAAGAAAGTCGGAATTCATTGGTCTTGGTTCTTAGACCGCGAACATTTTGATAATATAAATTAAGAGAATTACTCATATTCTGTCTCTCCGACGAACACCCGACCGAAAATTTTTCCGCGGTTGACTTACAAACTCCTTAACAAAAACACCATGAGGCCAGAAATTAGATCTAAGCGGGGCTTTAATATCCGAACTGGTGGTGATGCGAAATGAAGCAATCGTTTGCGAGTCGAGATTTTCTGGAGTAAGCTTCTTGACTATCAGCAAAGCAGGTTCATATCCTAATTTTGCCACGATGTAACTCCTGATCAATTCTGGCTTTGTATGATAGTTCAAACGCGAGATAAAAATTTGAGTCGGTGGAGCGATAATATCGAGCAGCGGAAGATAACTCTGAGACTCAGAAATCGATGATAGTGATGTGGGTAGAGGCATTGGCGGTTGATCAAGTGTTGCAATTGATGGAACACAAATGGCACCTTGTACCTGTACCTCCGATTTTGCTGAACTCTGCCGAATTGAACCAGTTTGAAACAAGGTGGCTGGGACATCATGAGGTCCAGAATCCACTAAAATAACGTCAGAAGATGCAGTCAATACAGGTTGATGATGGCTGTGCTGCTCGGCCAATGTATTCATTGAGCGATGTTGTAGGAAGGCATTGTTGGAACTAAGAAAGATATTTCCATCGTTGACAACAGTGTCTTTTTTGGGGGGTGATTTTGCAGTTTTTGCCTGCACAACAGTATTGACGACTTTTGTAGGGGGAGATTTTGCAATTTTTTCCTGCTGTTGTTTAGCTTTTTGTTTTTGGCGCGTTTTAACCCCCGTATGTGAAGGTGATGAAGGACCAGCCAGCACGCAAGAGGCAACAGCATTTTCTCCATTAGTAGCATTTTCTTCATAAGATGAGTCGTCCGTTAAGAACATTTTATCGACATCTTGCAGAGCAGATTGCACAGAGTGCAGCAGTTGAGCGAATTGCGACTTCTCACGTATTTGTTGTTGTTGTACGCACCAAGGCCTACATCCCTGATTTTTTCCAGATTTTTCGGATCACAGGTGTCCAATCGCGAGGGGGGGGGGACACAAATTTTTCGTGTATTTCCCCTCCCTGTGCGCCCCTCGAAGCAAATTTTGCCAAACTAAGAACAGTTTTGGAAAGTTCTTATCAAGACCTTTCATTTGATACCCACATCGGCTACCTTCAATGAAATTTTTTTTTCGGGGGGTCACTCTCCTATATGGGGAGACTCCCCTTAAATACCTTATAAAATTTTTTTGTAGTTGAACTTTGAAGAGATCACCACTTTACACCTACATACAAAATTTGATGTTTCTAGCTTAAGTAGTTTCCGAGAAAAACTGCTGTGACACACGGACGGACGGACGGACGGACGGACGGACGGACGGACGGACGGACGGACGGACAGACGGACAGACGGACAGACTGGTCGCGAAACTAGTAGGGTTTTGTAAAATTATTTTACAAAACCCTAAAAAAGGAAGTGAGGAAAGGAATACTTGTAACTTTGGGAAGAAGGGCGAGGAAAGGGAGTTCTCATCGGATTAACTATGAAAAGAACGATTTACTAATTTCAAATAAGAACGGAAATACTTTGCTATTCTTCTTTAAAAGGTGTTGTGTACTATCCCTGAAACTATAATATCTACTAGGCAAGATTATTTAGTTACAGCCTCTGTATGGCAGAATGTGAAAATAAAGTTCTAACAGAAAAACTCTTCTTTCATCTTTTTTTTATGAATTCACCTTACACTTATGAAACACTATAATAGTAATAACGTTCTTATTCGCTTGGACTCAGCTCACTACCTATATAGATCTCAGTTCTAAACGCTATACGCAAAATATCCTATTTACGAACTTCTTTTTATATCAGTATCGCTACCATCGAAATTTTAAAATATTCAAAATATTTCCATGAAAAATACCCGAACAGTACGTCTCACTATTCGAACGACTAAATCTATAATGTTAAATATGACTCTTAAAAATTATTCATTGTTTTTTTTTTCTATATTGTATCTGTTACACAAACTGATTGTGTTTATAAATATAGTTCGATTAGCTCACTTATTTGAATTCAACTGCCTATATTAACGCATCATTAAATATTATTTGATTTCTTAGAAATTATAACGATGGGCCAAAATCATCCTGTATAGGATAGCTAATAAATAAATTAAGTTATATACAGTATTTAGGTACTAAAGTTATTCATTTAAATTTGACAGAATTTCATGTTTATCTTCAAACTACTTCGTTATCATTCTTTTTAGGGTTTTGTACTAAAATACAAAACCCTATTGCAATCACGACCTGTGTCCGTCTGTCCGTCTGTCCGTCCGTCCGTCCGTCCGTCTGTATGTCACAGCACTTTTTCTCCAAAACTATAAGGGCTACAGCCATGAAACTTTGTAGAAAGGTCAGAAGTGGTGACCTCTTGAAAGTTCAAGGGTGGAAAAATTTTTCAAAGGCGTTTAAGGGGGGTCTCCCCATATAAGGGGGTGACCCCTCAAAAAAAAATTTTCACCATTGGTAGTCGAGTAGGGTGTCATTGGAAAGGTCTCAATGAGATCTTTTCAAAACAAGTCTTAAAATTGTCTTATAAGTACAGAGGGGGGCAGAGGAAGGGGAAATGTACGAACTTTTCGCGTACCCCCCCCCCCCCTCGCGATTGGACACCTTCCATCCGAAAAATCTGAAAAAAATCATGAATGTAGGCCTTTATGAGTACAACAACAACAAATACATGAGAAGTCGAAATTCACTCAACTTTGTTAGTAATAGTATGATTTATCGATTTTGTGTTTTCTTGAATAAAATCTAAACAGTACCCTTAAACTCAATAAAATTTAGCAAAAAGATGACTATTTATAAGATTGATCTTTTCTGAAAGTTTCATAAAGATCGAATAGTATTTACTGAAGTTATATAGTGATTTGAATTTTCGTGCATTACTATGGAGCAATATGCCCTGTATTACTAAGAAAACATATTGCTATGGAGCCATATGCGCTTTTTACCGACTTAGACACTACAACTTTGCTAGAATTTGCATGAAAATTTCAGGAGTGATAGGTATCATGAAGATGAGTACATACAATTGAAACAAGTCGAAGAGGCAGGAGAGAGCTCCTAGCAAAAGGGCTTTGTAACCATTCTAGGATTCGAAAAAATAGGCCATGAATGGATGATTACAGTACAGAGGAGTGGCCCCTGAAAAAAAATTTCATGAAAGGTAGCCGATATAAGTATCAACTGAAAGTTCTCTATGAGAGCTTTTCAAAACAGTTCTTAAACTGACAGTTTTTGCTTCAGTGGGAGCACAGGGGGGGAAATACATGAAAAATGTGTTTCCTCCCTCGCGAATGGACACCAGTGATCTAAAAAATCTGAAAAAAATATCAAAGGAGATATTTATGGGTATAACTATAACAAATACCTCAGAAGTCAAAATTCGTTCAACTTTGTTAATAATAGTATGATCCTCGAATTTCACATTTTCTCCAATAAAATCGTCTTTGACATGTTTCTTGATTTTATCCGTTGCTGGTTACTGCATTTTGTAAGTTGAGTACAAAACCCTTCTGACATGAGCATAGGTCTGTCTACCCAACTTGTTTTACTAATGCATTGTTGTTGATGTTGTTCACTTTCGTTTGAGAATAATTTAAAAAATTGAACTAGTTTAAAAAATATACCTAGAAATAACAGCCGTTCCAAACTTCCAACTGTTTGGAAGTTGGTTGTGTTATAAAAGGTTCACTCCACATCCGTCTCAAATCACCTTTTACGTATGCCATGGTCAGTAAGGGCAGGAGCGTGAAAGGTACAAGGTACAATAGTACAGGTTGCACTGCTTTGAAGAACTCCGAACTTACAGTTGCCGTTAGTAAACCCAGAAAATATCATAATAAGGACCAATGAAAATACGTTAATTTCGATCCCATTCCTTTTTTTGTAGCGCCCAACGTGGGGCCAAAACATCTTAAGGGGATAAAAGATTTGCGTCTTCTGACGAGTTGGTCCTTTACGGAGGATGCAAGGTACCTTGGTACTCGAGCCTCACAAACCGGAGCAGTGGAGTTGTGTGATACACACTAGCAGTCCCTTCACGTAAGTTGTAGCTTCCGCTCTCCTTCGTTTGATTTTTTTTCGCAACAGAATCCTTCCGATGTGTTGTCCCAGGTTAACCCCTGTAAGGACCTTCTATTTTCTTGATGGAACTGTCAGCCAGATGGGTTTCTCCTATCGGCCTGGACTCTCAAGAAAATAGAAGGCTATCTTGCTTTTATGTCGCGGAGGGATTTTACTCATTTCGTATGCGTGATAGACGAGTGGTATTGATTCAACGTTCGGTGGCGTATGCTGGAGTTGCGGAGCCCGAAATGCTTCCACGCGGCGGGAATTTTGACCGCGTATTAAGCTGTTACGGTAGCTCTACCACTTGTCTCGTCGAGTCATTTAACGTAGCTTAGAGACAGTTTTGTAATGTATGTGGGTTTGGGGATAATTTTTGTAAATCGGCCGAAAGCACCCTTTCTTCGGCAGGCTACCACGCACTCTCATTTTCCTTAGGAGTCGACTACTGGAAAGGAAAGTGTCTATCAAATAATTTTTCTTCGCTTATATTATATAGCTCGCCACTACCGGCCACTAATTTATTTTTAAGTTTTTTGCATATTAGAGAGTAACATTTTTTTTTCTTTCTCAGTAAGGCTTACTTCCACAACCCAGATTAAACACGACAATGGCAACGAAACGGACCCCAGATAAGCGTTGGACCCGATCCAAAACGGTCCAACCCGCTAACTGCGGGATCTGCTTTGAAGACGTAGTGGAAGGTGTACACAGAGTGCGAGTGGAGTGTGGACACCTGTTCCATCGTGCCTGTGTCCAACAGCTCCTCCTAACGTCCGAGCTTTGTCCACTATGCCGGGGACCCATAAAGCGGACCGCCGTAGACTTCCCCCTCGGAACGCAAGTCCCGACGTGTGGAGCAGTGGCGAAAGGGACCCCAGATGCCGAACTGCCCCAATCACTGGTGGACTTGCAAGGAGCCGTGGGCGGGGAAGTTCCTGCTGCAGTTGTCGTGGCCGAGGTTCCAACCGCGCCTTCCACCCACTCCATTGAAACCCTCGTGGCTTTAATGCGAGATATTTCTGAGAGGATCGGAAACTTGGAGGGAAGACTCCAGAACCTCCCGATGAGCCACATGGCAGTGGAGTGTGTGAGTGGTGGCCGTCACCCAAGAGCTGTTGACGATTTTCTTAATTTCGCGAGTGTGAGCAACTAGTTTGCTTAGCTCAGAAAATAGTTAATTAATTGTGTACATGGGCGTTCTGACAAATTTAATATTCCTGACGAAACCGCTCGCTGCAAAACAAAAATAAACACTGGCTTGGGAAAGTACCGAACAGGAAGCATGTCTGGTTGCGATTCGCGATTTTCCATAATCATTTAATTTGTTAATCAGGTCCATGCAACAATGTGACTTCAAAGAACCGCCGAAATTGAACCTGCCGGGAAAATTAGTATTTCCTAGTTATCATAATAGTGGACATTTTTCAATGCTCGCTTTAGGTGATATTGTGATGCCGGGACTGTCACTATGTTTTGTATAACGATCCGATGCATATAAAAGGTCACAGGGAATTACATCAGATCCCAGTTGGCGCCGCAAAAAAAGGAATGGGATCGAAATTAACGTATTTTCATTGGTCCTTATTATGATATTTTCTGGGTTTACTAACGGCAACTGTAAGTTCGTAGATCTTCAAAGCAGCGCAACCTGTACTATTGTACCTTGTACCTTTCACGCTCCTGCCCTTACTGACCATGGCATACGTAAAAGGTGATTTGAGACGGATGTGGAGTGAACCTTTTATAACACAACCAACTTCCAAACAGTTGGAAGTTTGGAACGGCTGTTATTTCTAGGTATATTTTTTAAACTAGTTCAATTTTTTAAATTATTCTCAAACGAAAGTGAACAACATCAACAACAATGCATTAGTAAAAACAGAATGATAACGAAGTAGTTTGAAGATAAACATGAAATTCTATCAAATTTAAATGAATAATTTTAGTACCTAAATACTGTATATAACTTAATTTATTTATTAGCTATCCTATACAGGATGATTTTGGCCCATCGTTATAATTTCTAAGAAATCAAATAATATTTAATGATGCGTTAATATAGGCAGTTGAATTCAAATAAGTGAGCTAATCGAACTTTATTATAAACACAATCAGTTTGTGTAACAGATACAATATAGAAAAAAAAACAATGAATAATTTTTCGAGTCATATTTAACACTATAGATTTAGTCGTTCGAATAGTGAGACGTACTGTTCGGGTATTTTTCATGGAAATATTTTGAATATTTTAAAATTTCGATGGTAGCGATACTGATATAAAAAGAAGTTCGTAAATAGGATATTTTGCGTATAGCGTTTAGAACTGAGATCTATATAGGTAGTGAGCCGAGTCCGAGCGAATAAGAACGTTATTACTATTATAGTGTTTCATAAGTGTAAGGTGAATTCATAAAAAAAAAGATGAAAGAAGAGTTTTTCTGTTAGAACTTTATTTTCACATTCTGCCATACAAAGGCTGTAACTAAATAATCTTGCCTAGTAGATATTATAATTTCAGGGATAGTACACAACACCTTTTAAAGAAGAATAGCAAAGTATTTCCGTTCTTATTTGAAATTAGTAAATCGTTCTTTTCATAGTTAATCCGATGAGAACTCCCTTTCCTCGCCCTTCTTCCCAAAGTTACAAGTATTCCTTTCCTCACTTCCTTTTTTTTTCATTATAGTTAGCAGAGGATTTGATCTTTATTCATATTTTTATCATATATATTCTATGTTATTTTAATATTGTTGTTATTTACTGACTAAAGTTAAACAAATGAAAAATAATTATTCTAAAAAAAAGAAGGGAAAATAATCACGTCACCATCAAATTTTGAGAATGTCAAGCAGATTATGAGCTGAGTTTTTTGTAATTATTTGAAAGAAAAAAAATGAAACTAAAAAGTCTTAAGGTGTAATTGTAACACGGGTATCTAAGATCAGGTTTAAAAAATGTAGGGTATAAATTAAATTTAAACTTTGAATAAATTCAAGCTAAGGTAGAATCAATAAAAATAACATGAATTGCTAAACAGTAAAAACGACTTTCCTTTCCAGTGGTTCCTTTCTTTCAGCGGAAGGTAGAGTGCCTGGTAAGTATGCCGTCGCGAGGGTAGGGTTTTGAGAAAATCCGCTGAGGTCGCTTTCGCGTCGCGCGCGGTACGCGGTACCTTTGTTGGTTTTGCCTTTTCATTAACGTAGCTTTCGTCGGGTTTGAGTTAGCGTAGTATATTTTTCGGTACCGCGTCGGTAAAATTCGGGAACGCGAAGTAAAGATTAGATTTTTGTTCTTTGACTGGTTGAATGAAGAAATACGGAGTAACGTAAAGTAGGTTTCTTCTCCGTAGGATTGTGTTTTGTAACGCGTTTGGAAACGGGCATTTTTTGGTGGCTGAAAATTGTAGATGAGCGTAATCCATTTGGAGCCCCGCGACCGAATTCCCCTCCGATCTAGCTGGCCGACAAGCAGCCACTGCGAAAATGGATTACGGTGCACGGATTGGCTGACCGGTTGGTACCATCCGTTGGCATTACTCAGACTTAACGTCTAAAACCGATGAGAGGTCGGTTCCTCGTTCGGACTTAGACTTTAAAATCATTACATAGGGTTTTCCAATAAGAGGTGTTATTTTGAATTGATCTTGTGATTCAACACCTTGTGACTTCTTCCTTTGGAGCCACGTGATAAAAATGGCCTACGCCAATAGCCCAGCGTCGATTCAAGATCTCAAAGATGAAATTCGTGAGGCTATTGAGGACATAGGGCAGCCACTTTGCGATTTGGTTATGGAAAATTTCATGAAGAGGATATGGTCTTGTAAGCGTGTAGTTACGAGTATTTGCCTAGTGTTAATTTTTACTATTAACGGCATATCTTCTTCTTTCTAATGAAATAAACATCCGATCATTTGTATTAAAAAATGGTATTTTTCTTCTAATATCACAATAACATCTCTTATTGGAAAACCCTATATCAACCATAAACGCGTGTTATTGTTGTTGTAATTCCATATAATTGAAATGGCTATAACTCTTTTGAATATGATTCGATCTCAATTAAATTTTGTGAACATATATTTTTTATGTCAGTCTATACGATTGCAAAATTTCAAGAAGATTAAAGGTACTGTTTTCATTTTATGGGCAAAAATGCAAAATCTACAAATCATACTATTATTAACAAAGTTGAGCGAATTTCGATTTCTAAGGCATTTGTTGCCCTTGTACTCATAAAGGCCCACGTTGGTGATAATTTTCAGATTTTTCGGCTGAAAGGTGTCCAATCGCGAGAGGGGGTAGGGACGCAAATTTTGGGTACATTTTGCCTTCCCCTGGACCCCCTTATTCATAAAATGATTTTTTCATTTCAAATTTTAAAAGTTCTAATTAAGACCTTTCATTTGATAACCCACTAGACTACAAAAAAACATTTTAAGGGCCAATTCGTTATTAGGGTTGACTCCCCTTAAAATTTTTTTAAATTTTTGTTAAGGCCTTAACTTTTGAGAGACCATCACTTCTGATCTTTTCACAAAGTTTGAGCATTCTAGCTTCTATAGTTTCTGAGGAAACTAGCTGTGACGCACGGACAGACGGACAAACGGACGGACAGACAGGTCGCGAAACTAGTAGGTCTTTGTAAAAAATTTTTTTACAAAGACCTAAAAATTCGTTGATAAATATTTTTACATTGATGAGCAAACCTATAACTTCACACAAAAATTACGTTTTGAAGACATAGTAGTAGTACAAATATGGGGGTTCTAAATCCATTTCATACAAATTTCATGCGGTTAGAATTTGTAGATAAGGGGAGTGTGGCGTGAAGGGGAGGTTGTTTTGGGTTTGTATAGTTTATGGTTGGTGTGATAAGGAATGGCGTGTGCTCATGGTTGTGCTGTATGAATAGGTTGGTGATAAGGGTGAGTGTGACATCACGTCTGGGGATTTCCCATGCTTTTTGTGAGTTCATATGGATTTAAGTGTAAAATTTTGGGTTGTTGATAAGAAGCGGCTACAACTATGACCATTCTCAATTCCTTGTCACACTTCAGCACCAACCGCAAGCAATTTAAAGTTAAACGACCTTGCATTTCCCATAAATCACTTATCACCATCATTATTTTGCATGCTGGATGGCGGCTAATTTTTTTTAAGTTAAAATGGATTTTAGTTTAGATTTATTTCGGTTAGTGTATCGCGTGAAAGGAAGTTGAGAATGGTCATGGTTATAGTTGGCGAATAGGCTATTAATAAGAGGCAACTGCAACTATGTTAATTTTCGATTCCATCCGCAAACAATCCAAAGTTAAACGACCTTACACTTCCCATACAACACCCCTTATCAATTTGTCGCTAATCGCAAAAGTTTTACGCTAAAATGCCGTTGAACTCCCATACTACCTGCGAATCACAAGTCATTGCGATTATATGAGTTATGATTAATATTTGCATATTAGCATTTTTTTTTATCGTGGTTTTGAGTTGTTGCTCATGCTTTGAAGTAAATGTAATTTTAGGGAATTGTGAAGAGATAGTTATGCAATATTTCCGTTATATGCGGTGTCTAATTTCAGGGCTTTTGAAAGAAGTGTTTCTATTTATTTTCTACATATGCGGTTTCTAGTTTCAATGTTTTTGGAGGAAGCGTTTGCATTTAATATGAACATGTTTTTTTTTGGGTGCTGAATTTAAATGTGAATTTAAGGTTTAAACCGATATATTTTGCGACAGAAATGGTAGCAAACTAAGTGATTCGAAAGTTGTTTATTGTGGTTTCCTAGTTTTGTTTGAAATCGTCAATCGTGGTTTTCTGTTGTTTTTTCATATTGATATGAAAAGTACATGGTAGCGTATTAAACGGAACTAAATATATTTTTGATAATAATGTTATGAATGTGTTTTTTTTTCTCTAAATTTTCATATAAAATCGACTGTGTGAGCTTAAACTGGACTAGTTTGTTAACGGTTTTCGGTGTTCTCAGACCTTTGACGTCTTGTTGTGCTTTTTATTATCAAGTTTGAGCGAAGAAGAATATTGTTTTCAGTGCTTTGTGACAATAAGTGCTAAATTGCCCCCCATTTGTACTTATAAAACTGTGAGAAAAATCTAATTTAAATAATCTTTGTCGATGCCCTTAAATCTTTCGAGAAGTGTTGGTTTTGTCTGTTTTGTAGAGCCAAGTAGAAAAACTTCGAGTTGAAAAGCTTTTTTTCCACCTTATTTTTTCGTTTTCTTGAAGCAGTGATTGTCCTTTGTGGCACTTTGAGTGAGTTTGAGTTGAAAATAACTGAAACACTTTTTTTTATATTGATTTAAGCACAGTGATAAAAAAAACTGATTGTGTTGCGTTCCGAACAAAGTGCAATTTTAAAATATAGCAAGCTTCATTGAACATATAAAATTATATATTGCCAATTTTGCGGAACCGATGTAGGAAGTGCATTGTGGCAGTTCAAATTCGCACAAACGAAACGCTGCAAACCGATTGATGATAATTTAAAAAGGGTGAAAAGCTGCAACCGAATTGAAACCTTACTCTTCAAAAATAAAGACGAGAATCTGCTGGATGTCAAGGAATTTTTTAAGAGGATGGAGGGTCCCTTGATGAAATACCTTCGGAAATCAGTGGAGGAACGAATGGCATTTAAGTTTAACGTTGAACTTTTTGCCGAATTTATGAAAATGGATGCTGGTGATGAAAATGGAAGAATTCCAAGAGAAGGATAGTGGATGGGTGTTAATTAGAATTACGCATTGTGAGTTAAACGTGAATGAGTTCAAGCCACTGAAAGGGATGAATTTTATTCCCCTGCCAAAGAATTTAGCTCTAAAACGGGCATGCGTGAATATAAAAAATAAAGATGCCTATTACTTTAAGTGGAGTATGATTTCCGCTCTATATCCAGTGGATAGTAACTCTGAAAAAACCTCATCGTATCAAACCGATTACATCACCGACAATGTGATTTGATTAAATAATGAATTCGTCATCAATTTTTGGGGTCTGGAGTTTCCGCTAAAAGTGCAGGAGATTGTTGTTTTCGAAGAGCTGAATCCAACAATGAGTATTAATTTGTTTGGATA
Organism: Odontomyia ornata; assembly: GCA_963969285.1. NCBI lineage: Eukaryota > Metazoa > Arthropoda > Insecta > Diptera > Stratiomyidae > Odontomyia > Odontomyia ornata. The sequence goes on from OZ017740.1 coordinate 197,156,755, forward strand.
TGATTCTAAAATCAAAAAAGTTGTTAGCCCTCTGAAGCGTTTGCTGAGACGGGTAGTTGATCATCGGTTGAGTGATGGGTTAAAATGGTGAAGACATTAAATATAGTGCCAAGACTTAGTAGCGCTCATTAAGATCACCTCGGAGGTGGTCTCAGTTGGTCAGTCGGGAAGTGAACGATCGTGGACCGAAGTGATAAAAGTGATCGATGTAAATTGTGCAAGTAACGGGCAAAGAGTTTGGTAGAACGAGGTGATTGCAGTAAAAATCTTCTTGAGAAATAATTTTGATTGAAAGAAAGTGATCTAACCAACAGTTCTGATAATAATCATAGCTCAACCGCAAAACTGAAACCTCAATTTGAATTGCTCATTTCGTCTCATGTCGTTGCAAATGTGTGTCACTATTTACATTCATTCAATGCCCTCCATTGCAAATTATTTGGCTCGTATGCACTCCACTAGACCTGATCGTCTATCATGCACTTTGTTGATCGTCTTGTACGCAACTTCGCGACGTCAATTAGCGATGCAACTATGTTTGGCGGGAATACAAAGCAACTGAGGCCGATCTGGCTCATTGGTGAATGCAGAATTGCACACTTACCAGCCAAAAGTAAGAATTCAGACCGTTTTTCATCTCCGTTCCAACCTTAATTTCTTAACATATATGGCAAAACACGTTTTAGTCGAACAGGAAGACGGTTTGGGGGAATTTGATAACGATCATAAAGTGCGTACTCTATTCGTTAGTAACTGCACTTCGTCTTGGCTGGATTATCATCATATCACATATGAAGCATCGTTTGTGCCATTCTATTTGTAGTACATTGGTCAGGCAAGTGTATAGAAAACCAATAAGTGCAAGGCTGATGAGCATAATGTGATTACTTATTATTTCCATCTAGTTCGTAGTCAATCTACGCTGGAACGGGAGCAGCCAAAAGTGAGTGTAAATTGGCAACGAAGAACTTATGTCTTCGGGCGTCTTGAGAAGAGAACGAAAACCACCCAAAAAGCAGCCAAGATTCAGTGCCGAGCGCTTATGAGGTTGAGTACTGTTTTTAGTTTAAATCGTAACCGATTATTTTTGCAAGGTTCGCTATTAGCAGCGCCATCGCGAGAGGAGAATTGGTCGTGGAGTTCTCTGGACATAAGGGTGATACAATAATTGTTCAGGTGATGATGGACTCTGCTCGTTAGGAGTGCTGTACTGAGGTCACTGAGATTAAGACAGGAATATCGAAGTTGAAGCGATCGAGTAGGCAACACTTCAAGCTCTTCAAATTCGGGGTGCCTTGACTTAAATGGAGACACGAAGGAATGCATCGTAGTCACAGTCGCGCTTTCAACGATGAGTGGTCTGTGATCGCTGTTAATTCGATTTTGTTGTGCTGTAGGATATCCTTGGAAAGTGGTTAAGTTACTATTACTTGCAGAATCTTAATTGCATGTCTCTATCAGTGCTCCTAAGACTTTATTTCGTATTCGTGATTGGATTACCTTCCGCTTACTGAGTACAGTTGATATCTTTGCGAATCTATTTGAACTAGCGACAAAGAACAGTCAAACAAATTTTCATTTTTTTTTTGCGTCTTGTAGAAGTCAGTCGATTTCGATTTTCCGTAGCAATTTGAAGTGAATCGAGGACCTCTGACGAATTCGCGCGAGTGGTTTTGCTTTTGCTCCACACAAATTACAAGTCAGAGAATTTCCACCACAAGAAAACGTGTCCAGAATTTAGTTCCGCGGAAGTTTTTCGCCAGCCATTATTTCCAAATCACATTTCACAAGTGTCGCACCTCCTAGTTAGTGCTCGAATCCGAGGCCGTGATTTAATCGAAGTTTTGTGAATTTAATGGTGGAAAATATTTTCCCACGCATCCACAGGAAAACGGTGTCCCGTCGCGTCTTGAAATGGGTATCGCGTCCAAAAGCGCCCAGTGACATTAAAAGTTAAAATTTCCAGAAAAGATTATTTGCAAGTGCCTCCTTTCTTTCCCATATTTCGATTTGCTAATGACTATTGTGGTAAATTCTTTTTGATAATTTTTGGGGTTTAACTCAGAAATCTCCGGCAAACAATAGAATATACATCAACCCCTGTCATTGATAAATGTCAAATTTTTTGGCGATAGATCCTTTTAAATTAGAACGCGTATAATGCCACATACTATTTCTTATCTTTTCGCTGGTGGTAGTGTAAGTTTTACGTAGGGATGTAGGGAAATCACTAAATAATGTATTTGCATGTTATTTTTTTTAACATCATTTTATCAAACACGTAAATTAAAATTTCCAGAAAAGATTATTTGCAAGTGCCTCCTTTCTGAACTTGAACTAATTTGTGGAATACGTACGAGACCCTTTTTATGAGAAACCAATATTATTTCCTAATAACACCTTGTAATGTGACGCCTACTCCCGGGAATCGAAGTGATTCCGATCCCGAACCCTTGCAACCGGCCAGATGGGTATGTCGTCGAAGTGCCAGCGGACTTCATCTGTCGTGCGGATATCGTTGCGCAGAAAATATTTCTTTTCTGTCCAAATATTTAGATCGGTGGATATAAATATTCGAAATATAAAATAACTCCAAACCCCGACACATTTCGAGACATATCCATCTGGAAATGCCCCTCCACCGTGGCCATCGAAAAACTATGCCACTGGCGACAAATGGAGAGGCACATTGCCGCCATGTGGTGTGCCATTCCACACACATCTGTTTTGTCCGAGGTGACAACCGGTCGAATTTGACAGCCACATGGAGTGGAAAGAGGTTTGGCTGCAGTAAAAAGGAAGGTGGCGGTAGCAGCATGTTGGCGCGGTACTAAAGGGGAATAAAACTAATTAAGAGGTAATTTTTTTTCGTTCGGCTTACATCGACGAATGCATTACCATGTTTGCTTGTAGAGAATCGCTCCATAAATTGCTGACCTAACCTTCAAAGTGGAGAATCGCGGGAAAACTCGACGACTGTGGAAGCCAATGCACCTAATCTACCGTTGTAGGAGGCTGTGGAGGATCCTAATTGCCCAGCTAAGTATCATTAGGAAGTGCAGATCAATTGCATTACTGAACATCATATTAATGTGTTACATAACTGTTTCGTACGGAAATGGGAACGGAAGCGGGCCAATATCCATGGTGTAACTCTTAGTGAAATAAACCGGGAGTTATACATTAACCTCTAACCGTTAGCTGCTAGTAAACTGACGTGGTTAATCTGCCCAAGGCAAGGCGCATTGCCCTCGATTCCAATCGGACTAATCCCGAGTGAAGAATCGTGAATATTTCGCGCGTTTCTGTGCAAGGCTTCTGTTTATTTTTCCATCGCTCGATGAACTTTAACGCTACATGGTGTGGGATTCGTTGAAGTACGATCGAGAAAAGTGCATGATTGGCGTCGTGAGTGTTATTGCATTGTGCATGTTTGCATTGAGCGGAACAAGTGCATGATAGCGCTGAAGAAATCGATTGCACTTGCACTGGCGCTCCCTAATGCCCCGCATTCATAGTGCAATATAGAAAAAGCAAAAGTCATGAAGGAAGAAGCCACGAGTGGAAACGAGAATTTGCCTCGCTCTCGTGGAATGTGTCACTCTCGCAAGTAAACTGTCAAGTCATTTGGCTTCTTGGTGTTTATGTCAATTGGGAAACGTCAAAGAAGGTAAATCGAACGAAAATTGCATAGTGGCGTTGCGGTGGTGTAAATTGTCGCGTGAAAATTGCAATTTACATTCATGCGATGGCAAGCTAAGTTCAGGCAAATAGTTTGGCGCACTGTTGTGCCCTAAATCATTGAGAGGAATTTGTACTTTTTCAATAATGGTAGTACCAAAGAAATAAATTTCTATTTGAACAACATTGAAGAGGAAGTGGAACATGAAGAGGATGTAAATAATAGTGGTGGTGAAGCTAATTGTAAAATAAACGGTTTAGATTGCTCGACATATGTAAATTGTAACGAAATGAATGCTGTAGCTAGTTACAAAAATGGTAGTTCAGGTGTGAACGACTTAATTGTTATGAAGTACAGTAAAGTAGGCAACTCGTTAGGATTTGAAAGAGATATGAATGATGTTAATACTGATTGTAATATTCCACAAAAGATAACTAGAAAACGCATTGAATTTTTAGAGGAAAACATACAAGCGAACAAAGGGAAGTTAGGTATAAATGTTAAGGCCGGTAGTAGCCTGATTAGCAAGAAATCGTGTGATTCTGAGAAGTTGATTTCTCATAACTCTAAGATTCTTAGTATTATTTTATCTTGCACTTTATTGTAACGTTTCTCTTGCTAATTTTCTTCCCATTGCCTAATTAGATACGAAATTAATAATTAGTCATTTCGGTAGAGAACCAATTTATGATAGTAGGCTGAGTAGAATAAGTGAATTCGATTCAGATTACATAGAAAAATTCGCAATCTACTATAAAATAGAAAATCCCAAAAATCATTTCAAAATGTTGGCTATGAAACAATTATTCAGACTGATAAATGCCGTCTAATTTTATTTAGATTCGGTTGCAAAAGATATAGTCGACTACTTCATTTTATCGACGAATCTCGTGATTGAAATCTGAATCGAAAAGCAGTATCGAAATTAAACAAACTGATGAGACTTGAATCTTAGAGGCTTAATTTTAGTAGCTTTATTAAGCGAAAAACGTTTGAAACCAATTAATGAGATAGAATTGTAGGTTTTTTTATATTTTTATACAAATCCAACAAGACACCTTGGGATCGAATAGTAAAAGTAAGAAACATTCCAAATACATATACCAACCTTTCGCACACTTCATACAAACCTATTTGATATGAGAAATATTTTTATAATATACCTCCTATAATCCTAAGCGTTGTGTAATATTATACTTTATCCTTAATCCTTATTCACTACTGTATACTAGTCTTTTCGAAAGCAGCCTATACAAAATATATCTGTGAGAAAAATGTGCATTGGAATACATATTGTAGTAGTATTAGAAGTTGTAATAACTTAGCGCAAGAGCGTAGTAACTGGTAAAACTACTTAAAGTAGTACTTACAATTAGTGAAACATGTTGAAACATTCCTGATTTGTGTATCCCAATATAATTTAAAATTTTGTTTAATTCCTATTTTTACAGTAGTTAGGAATTTATGTTTATTTTTTTATACAATGAAAATATATACCAAGTGAATTATATTGAGCTTTTAGTATGCTTATTATTATACTTGATTGTAGCAACGCCTTACATTAATCATTATAATATTAAACTTAAGCACATATGAGATGTGAATTATATAAAATTATATCAATTGAATTAGCAATTTATACATTTGTGAAACATTCTAAATGATCAGAAAAAACCTTGCTTAGAGAAAGGAAAAACATTGTTAATATATTATACTAGTTTTACGATATATATATAAATATTTAGAGTCTACGGAGGGACAAAAGCAAGTTACAAGCGAATTCATATATACATAATTAGTTGTATATTGCATAATTTTATTAATATTAAAACGTTCTACAGATATAGCGCTAACGTTACATTTTGGTCATTGTTTATTATTGCTACTGATTCGCGCAGTATGTATTTTATGTGAACATGATTATTGTAAGAGTAATTTACGATAGGAAACACAACAAACCCACACACACTACATCTTAATTGCATGAAATCAACTTTCTCCTTTTTCTAACTAGTTTTATCATTATATGCGAATACACCTTAACTCTATATGTAGATTTTGAGAGAGAAAAAAATAGAAACAAGATGATGGACGAATGAAAATGAAATGTAAAAATATTGTAGCTACATTTTAAAGAACCAAGGAATTTTATAAATACAACATGAATTGCTAAAGATAACCACGACTTTCCTTTTCAGCGGTTTTTCTTTTTCAGTGGGAAAAGTGAGTGCAGGGTAAGTATGCCGTCGCGAGGGTAGGGTTTCGCCAAATCCGCTGAGGTCGGTTTCGCGTCGTGCGTGGCACGCGGTACCTTTATAGTTTTGACATTTTATTAGAGTAGTTTTCGTCGGGTTAACTTCGAGTAGCATATTTTTCGGTACCGCGTCGGAACTTCGGGAACGTGAAATAGAAATTAGATTTTGGTATTCTTGACTGGTGATAAGAAGAAATACGGAGTAACGTAACGTAGGTTCCTTCTCCGTATGGTTTGTTTTGATAACGCGTTTTGGAAAACGGGCATGTTCAGGTGGCTGAAATATTGTAATTGAGCGTAACCCATTCGGAGACCCGCGACCGAAATCCTCTCCGAACTAGCTGGCCGACAAGCAGTCACCGCGTGAATGGGTTACGGTGCACGGATTGGTTGACCTGTTGGTACCATCCGTTGGCACTACTCAGACTTAACGTCTAGAACCGATGAGAGGTCGGTTCCGCATTCGAATTAAAAGGTTGAAAATCATTACAACCTTTCCCATATTTCGATTTGCTAATGACTATTGTGGTAAATTCTTTTTGATGATTTTTGGGGTTTAACTTAGAAATCTCCGGCAAACAATAGAATATACATTAACCCCTGTCATTGATACATGTCAAATATTTTGGCGATAGATCCTTTTAAATTAGAACGCGTATAATGCCACATACTATTTCTTATCTTTTCGCTGGTGGTAGTGTAAGTTTTACGTAGGAATGTAGGGAAATCACTAAATAATGTATTTGCATGTTTTTTTTTAAACATCATTTTATCAAACACGTGAAATTAAATCCATGAATAATCTGAATAACTTCACGGTGACTCAAACCATACATATGTATTTAGAAAAACATAAAAGTAATCATATGTTTTTCTTTTTGGCCAAAAAGCTAGCGTAACCCCTTTTGAAATCCTATCATTTTATTTGTCTGCTAGCTTGAAATTTAGTAATTATACGATTGTATTTAAAGAGATAGATTTTATTGATGTTAATGAAACTTATCATAATTCCGAATTATATTCTGTAACAAACGTTTGTTATATAATGACAAGTCCAAATCTTGGCTTTGTATTATATAAGATATTTTGATCGCGTTCTATTTTCTATTTCTGAATAGAAACTCTTACGATTATTAAAGAAATCTTATTACGATTATATTGATATAAATATAAATATTATGAACCTAACTATAGGGGTTTACTATTCTTTAAGGAGAAAAGGAGATAAATAGGATAGTAAAATATATAAAATTGTCAAGTCCATTTTTTTTAAATAGATGATTTATTTATTTAATAATATTGCATGCGAAATGTGAGCAAGGTGCCTTTTCATGACATAGGGTTATGTGATCCGATTGCATAACTCTGTGACATAAATTGGTCACCGGGGTATTTCTCCTCTGATGGGAAGGCTCATACAAGTTATGTTGTATGAGTTTTCCACTCAGAAGGGAAATACTTGGCCACTACAACATATATGGATCTTGATCCGGTTGGGCGGGTGCGAGGGGGCACCATCACCACCCGGTTGTCCCACTCTTATTTGTGGGCCATGAGCATCGTCGGATAACGACGAGGTTACCCTAAGTCCGTCCGTTTTTACTTGTTGAATTTGTTCTCTGAACAAGTCATTTCCCCTCTTTGTAGTTACCTATAATTTTTCGACTTCGGTCGCCTTTATTTTGAGACGCAAGAATTCGTGAATGCGAAATTCTTTTGTAGTGGGTCCTTGTGCTGGGGGAATGAACCCGCCCCATGACACCGCAATGCTTGCCTGCCAGCGCATTCACGCGTCCCCAGACAGGGATGTTCTCGGCGGATATCAGCATCCTCCTCCGCCGAGGGAGCAGACCATCGCTGCAGTCCTTTACGAACTTGTTACTTACTCTATTCACTACAGAAGTCAACAGTGGAGTATACGCATTTTGAGCGACAATTAGATGTACGCATTGAGATCTTCGCAGACTTCGAATGCCTAGTTTGGGATATCGAAACTTGCCCGCCATATCCAACATTACCGTCAACAACGACAATTCAAGAGCACATACCGTGTGCTTTTTCCTATTATGTTAAGTGTTCTTTTGATTCGAGATTGGATAAGTTTAGAAATTACAATGGACCGGACTCGTCCCAAAAATTTTTAAATTCATTAGTCAATGATGTAAAATGGTTTTATGCAAACCATTTGCAAAAACCAAAATTAATGGTCTTTAGACGAAGAAAAAGTCCAAAGGGGAGCACATTTATGTCATATTTGTGGACAAAAGCTTCATAGTGATAGAGTTCGTGATCATTGTCACTTCATTGGGAAGTACAGAGGTCCGGCGCATAGCTCATGCAATCTTTTGTTTCGAGTTCCAAAATTTTTCCCAATTCTGTTTCATAACTTTTCCGGCTATGACTGCCATTTATTTGTAAAAGAACTTGGAAGTATTAATGGAGATATTTCGATAATACCTATCAATAAGGAACTGTACGTTTCACTTTCCAATAGAATACGCATGAATGATTTAGAAACAATTGAACTTCGGTTTTTGGATTCGGCCAGGTTCATGCACAGCAGTCTTGATGCTCTTGTAAAAAATCTGGCTCCAGAAGATATTAAAACACTCTCTTCAGTCTATGAAGATAGAGAAAAGTTTCAGATTTTAACGCGAAAGGGGGTATTTCCTTATGATTACATAAACTCTTGGGACCGTTTGAATGAAGCTTCTCTACCATCTCGGGAAAAGTTTTTCAACAAAATGAAGAATACAGAGTGTCATCGGCATTCAACTGCCAATAATAAGTATATAGACAAGTATAGGAAAAAGGATCCTTCCAAATATTTAATGTACTTAGACGCGAATAATTTATATGGCTGGGCTTTGTCACAACCACTTCCATCTGGTGAGTTTTAGTGGTTGAAAAAATTGGTGATGTTGATATTCAAAACATTGCTGCAGATTCAAATGTTGGCTATTTTTTCGAAGTTGATTTGGAGTATCCAACAACATTGCATGAACAACACAATGATCTTCCTTTCAGTGCAGAAAATAAAGTCCCACATGGTTCGAAAACTACCAAACTGATCATTGATTTGACAGAAAAACGAAAATATATTATTCACTATAGGAATCTGCAGCAATGCATTCAAAATGGGTTGAAACTGACTCACGTCTACAGGATTTTACATTTTTAACAATCCTGTTGGCTGAAGCAGTATATAGACCTAAATGCTCAACATCGAAAAATTAGTAAAAATCCATTCGAAAAATTTTTTTTCAAACTCTTAAACAATACAGTTTATGGCAAAACAATGGAAAATGTTGACAAAATGAAGGACGTGAAAATTGTAACGGACTGAGAAAGTCGTGGCAGGCATTCAGGCGCTCAAGCCCTTATATCCAAACCCAATTTTCACAGTGCAGCCGTATTTACGCACAACATGGCAGCTATCCAATTGTATAGAGTATTTACTTGCTATAACAAACCAATATACTTGGAATTCACTGTACTTGATTTTTCAAAGCTCAGGATGTATGATTTTCACTATCATTACATGAAGCCCAAGTATAATGATAAGTTAATTCTGAATTATATGGATACAGACAGTTTCATGTACATAATCGAAACGCAAGATTTTTACAATGATATTTTGCCTGATATTGATACCCAGTTTGATACCTCAGAATATGCTAACGATAACGTGTGTAACATCCCACCAAAAAATGGAAATGTATTGGGTTTGATGAAAGATGAGAATAAGGGGAAGAAAATGATAGAGTTTATGGGATTAAGGTCAAAAATGTACTCATTTAGCGTAGGAAATTATGAAACAGTTAAAAAAGCTAAAGGTGTAAAAAAAATAAAAATGGATGGGTTAAGTATGGATGATTATCGTGATTGTTTGTTTAGAAAAAAAATATTTAAGGGCAATATGTTTATATTTAGGTCTAAGCTGCATAGTTTATATACCGATTGTATCAATAAAACTGATTTAAATTATCTAGATGACAAGCGGTTCCTAAGAGAGGACGGGGTTTGAACATATGCTTGGGGGCATTCTAATATAATGGTGGATGTAGATTAGCATAAAATTATAACAGCAAATACAAAAACATAGACAAATAATAAAAAAATATGTAATAGAAAAAACGAATGTTTTCCTATTTCTTTTTTAAATGGAAGATGCCGGTAAAGTAGGCCATTTGAATTATTTAGAGCGGTATAAATAGACCCACGGGACGGTAAGTAGACAATAGTTCATTTCTGAAAACTGATTGAAACAGAGAATGGAGTCTTTAGATTTAATCATCATATTGACTTTTGCAGTACTTTTTCTTCAAGGCAGCCCACTGCCAGTGGTGACGCTTAGTGACAAGGAAAGTACTAACAAGTTAGCATTCAACCTCGCCTTACCTAACAATAATACAGTGCAAGTGGCATTATCTTTCCGGTTTATGACTGGTAGTACAGCTCCAACAAGAACGGACACGTCGATTCAAAATGATGACGATGCTGCTATTTCATCATCATGGACGAATATTCCCCAAATACAGCCAACAACAACTCGCATGACTACAACAACAAGATCAACAGAACCATCTAGAAGATTTGTTACAGTCGATGAAGCAATAGAAGGATTTCGGCAAGATTTGATTAAGAAAGAAATGGAAATAGCAGGAATTATCGAGAGCAAAAATATTTTTTACAGACATTGCAAATTAGAGTTTAATGATGAAACAATGTTAACAGTTCGATGCACATATGACAGCAATTATTCCAAGCGCTCACAGAAAATCACATGTTATGAATATCATGAGTTTGATACCGAAAGAATTCTGAGTAATGGTGAGGTTAAATATATAAAACCGGCAGATCCAGGGACGGACGCAGAAAAAAATTTTGGGGGGGGTCCGATCGAAAAATTTGGAATAATTTAACAGCTCGGCTCTAACAAACCGTAACGTTTTATTTGTGTTTGACAAACTTAATATTTATAACTTATGATTGTTCATTAAATCGCGTGTTGATTGGCGGTCTGCGAGTTCTATTTTCCAAAAAATAAACACAAGACAAACATCAATTTTTGGGTAAAAATAGCTAAAAATTGTGATCATAATTTTAAAAAAAATTTATTTTCACTCAATTGGAATTTCATTTAACGTTATAATATTTTATAATATAAGAAGCATTAATTGACAGCACGCGAATCAAATGATGAAATTGCAATACATATGATCTACTGCCTTTAATATTAGGCAGACTATTTACAGAGTGATGTCAATTCTTCTAGTTCTTTTTGCGAGAATATCCAGAATTCGATCACTGGTAACATTCACATCTCTGTGAATGTTAAGAAGCGCCAGTCCATTCAGCCGTTCCTCTCCAGTTCGGTTGCGCAAGTAAGTTTTTAACCTTCGCAAAGTGGAGAAGGACCGTTCACAAGAGGCAACTGTGACCGGTAGTGTCCCACAAATGTGAAGAAATCTGTATATCTGGCTGTAAAATCTTCTATTGCAAACGTCCAGAGCTTCGATGAATGTTTTTGGCCGTTCTTTTTCAGGAATTTTTGAACAGAACCTGGAATTAAAAACCAATTAATAAATCAAATAGACCCTTTTTTTAACTGCGAAAAACTGATGATTACCTTTTTCATAGCTTGATGTCTAATTGCAAGTCCTCCGTAGACCCAGTGATGTCGTTCGGCCATTTTTCTTCAAAAACATGGGCGGTTTTTTTTTATTTCCTCTTCATCGAGTTCTGCGCATTTGGCTGGAATGATATTCTGTATCATTGACAACAGTGCCCGATGTTCGAGAAATCTCGTGTCCAGTTCTTCCAGATATATATCCAAAAATGGAATAAATATTGATCGTTGATAATATTCTTCAGCATTTCCAAAATAGTTGTCACGATTGTTTTGACGTCCTACTCGCCGAGGAACAGTTGGCTCGATACCAATCTTCACAGCAATTTGAGTCGCTGACTGGAACATTTCCGCAAATTTTTCGTCGGCCCTGGCACCCATCTCCTTTATTTCTTTGTGAACATTGTTCGCATATTGGACGCATTCACTTAAATCGCAATCTTCTTTTTGCAAATTCTGGCTCAGGTTCTTCGTCAAGCTGAATACCGGTACCATTACAACCAATGCAACTATGAATTGCGCTGTTTGGATTGAAGCAAGCAAGCTGTTTGGCTGTACTCCATCTGTTTTTGATCTCAGCTCATTTAATTCTTCGAGCGTCAAGCAGATGAATTCCAATGCTCCATGAAACAATCCCAGAGAAGCAAGATGTTCGACCCAACGCGTTTCACAAAATTTTAAAAGACGTGTCTGCTTGGCACTAGGATTTTCTGCCAGGATATGTTTTTTCAACAAATTTCCAGCTTTGCTCGACAGACGAAAGAAGTTGACGACTTGCTTGACTGTTCCAATGCAGTTCCCAATCGGCGTAATGTCGCACGCATGGGTAATTGCCATATTTAGGTTGTGATTGGCACAATGAAGATAAAGAGCATCTGGGCATGTTTTCTTTACAATAGCTGCACAGCCTTTCAGCTCTCCACTCATTGCTTGAGCTCCATCATAACCTATATATAAATCCGATTCAGCAACTTGTGTAACTGAAATTTTCAAAGCACTATTCAACTCAACTTGGTTTGGGTTTTAAGACTCTTTCAAAATTGAATTAAAATCCGATTTTCTAAATATTTCAAAAATCATTTTTAAGCAAGACTCTAAAACTGTTATAGTATTTAATCCACATAATATATGTGTATATATTCTTAAGTACTAAGAACTCTTGTCTAGATTTCATACTAAAATTAATTCAAGAATCAAATTTAGCTAGGTTTGTCAAAAGGTTTTATAAAATCCTATTCAGATAAGATTTTAATTGAGTTGAAAAATATCATTTTTAAGCTAGTCACTAAATCCAATCGAGAGTGAATTTTTCTATGCTCGTAGAAAGTTTGATCCAAAACTTCAATGAATAGTAGCTCCAAAACTTCACTTTCTTTTTCTACTTTTAGCTAATTCATGTTAATTTAAGTTTTATTGAGTGAATGCAAGTTATACAACGTTTGGTATTGGATGAAAGTATTTTTTATTTCATACAATATAAAACAATGTTTAAAATTATATGATGATATTTTATAGTGATTCAAGTTTTGATAAGTTCATTTGAGTTTTCATTCGGTTGAATTTTTTAATCGGTCAATTTAAATTTTATTGAATGAATGTAAGTTATACTACGTTAAATATTGGATAAAACTTCTTTTTCATACATTTATGTTTAAAATTATATTATGCTTTTTTATAGGGATCCAAGTTTTAATTAGTTCATATGAGTTTCCATTTGATTTAATTTTTTAGGGTTTTGTACTAAAATACAAAACCCTATTGCAATCACGACCTGTGTCCGTCTGTCCGTCCGTCCGTCCGTCCGTCCGTCCGTCCGTCCGTCCGTCCGTCCGTCTGTATGTCACAGCACTTTTTCTCCGAAACTATAGAGGCTACAGCCATGAAACTTTGTGGAAAAGTCAGAAGTGGTGACCTCTTGAAAGTTCAAGGGTGCAAAAATTTTTCAAAGGGGTTTAAGGGGGGTCTCCCCATATAGGGAGTTGACCCCCTCAAAAAAATTTTTCACCATTGGTAGTCGAGTAGGGTGTCATTGGAAAGGTCTCAATGAGATCTTTTCAAAACAGGTCTTAAAATTACCTTATGAGTACCGAGGGGGGCAGGGGAAGGGGAAATGTACGAACTTTTCGCGTACCCCCCCCTCGCGATTGGACACCTTCCATCCGAAAAATCTGAAAAAAATCATGAATGTAGGCCTTAGCGAGTACAACAACAACAAATACATGAGAAGTCGAAATTCACTCAACTTTGTTAGTAATAGTATGATTTATCGATTTTATGTTTTCTTGAATAAAATTTAAATGGTACCCTTAAATTCAATAAAATTTAGCAAACAGATGACTGTTTATAAGGTTGAACTTTCCTGAAAGTTTCATAAAGATCGAATAGTATTTAACGAAGTTATAGCGATTTGAATTTTCCTGTATTACTATGGAACAATGTGCCCTGTGTTACTATGGAAACATATGGCTATGGAGCCATATGCGCTTTTTACTGACTTAGACACTACAGCTTTGCTAGGATTTGTATGAAAATTTCAGGAATGATAGATATCATGAGGATGACTACATACAATTGAAACAAGTCGAAGAGGCAGCAGAGAGCTCCTAGCAAAAGGGCTTTGTAGCCATTCTAGGATTCGAAAAAATAGGCCATGAATCGATGCTTACAGTACAGAGGAGTGGCCCCTGAAAAAAATTTCATGAAAGGTAGCCGATATGAGTATCTAATGAAAGTTCTCTATGAGAGCTTTTCAAAACAGTTCTTAAACTGACAGTTTTTGCTTCAGTAGGGGCACAGAGGGGGGGGGGGATACATGAAAAATGTGTTTTCTCCCTCGCGAATGGACACCCGTGATCTAAAAAAAATCTGAAAAATTATCAAGCGAGATATTTATGGGTATAACTTTAACAAATACCTCAGAATTAAAAAATTCTTTCAACTTAGTTAATAGTAGTATGATCCTCGAACATGACGTGTTTCTTAATTTTATTCGTTGCTGGTTACGCCATTTTGAAAGTTGAGTACAAAACCCTTCTGACATGAGCATAGGTCTGTCTACCCAACTTGTTAATTAGCTAATTTAAGTTTTATTGAGTGAATGTGAGTTATACTACATTAAATATTAGACAAAAATATTTTTTATTTAATACATTAATGTTTAAAATTATATAATGATATTATAGTAATTCAATTTTGAATTAGTTCATTTGAGTTTTATCCTTGTTAATTTGAGTTTTATCCAGCTTACCTTGCCCTTTCATGAAATGAGTGTCCACTCCAAGTTTCTGCAAAGTTGTAAGCAGCGTATTTGCAAGGCCGGTGCCAGTCACATCCTCTACAGGAACGAAGCACAAGAAATCTTCTCTGATCGTGTGTCTCCCTTTGATTTCTTGAATGAACCTAGCTCCAATCGTGAATTGTTCAATTTCATTTACATCAGACGTTTCATCTGCGGTTACAGTGAAACATTTCGTCTCATTGATGCGTCTCACCAACTCTCTTGTGATGATTTCCGCTCCAGCATCAATGATCTCGTTCTGAATTCTATGGCTCAAGTATGTTGCATTACAACCAGCCACCTTTAAATGTTCTTGCAGTGCTACATCTCCACTATCCACAGAAAAACGCAGAAGTGCCCTGAAATTCCCGTCGTTCTCTTCTGGAATTTCCAGCGCCAATGGGCCATCATCTCGACGTCCTGGTAGCGCCAGTCCTTGTCTGCAGCAGAACAAAACCGCACGAATGATGGGAGCAAGCTTCCGTTTGTTTTCCAATTGCAGCCGTTTTTGGCTCTGATCGATCTCGACAATGACATCATTTTTCTTATTTTCATAAATGAGCTTAAAATTCTGTGCATCTTCAAGGGCGTCCAAGTGATATTTTTTCGTTTGGTGTTCTTTAAATCTCTCTAAAGCTCTCTTCCAATCTTTAACACAAGTTTGCACAAATGAACTCAAACGTTCATGTTTTCCTTTTCCAACTTCTTTTTGCGCAAATAAAATGCAAACTCGACAATAAGCGCCGTCTTCTGAGGCTGAGTAAGTGAGCCAAGGATACTTTTGTAACCACGAAAGTTGGAATTTCAGATTTTTTTGTTCATTTCCGTTGCTGGAAACACAAAATCAGCATCCGGTGTCCATACATTTACAAGGAGATCGTACATCTCGGTATTTTCAAGTTTTCTTCTACCGAACCATTGAACATCATGGACATGATCTTGAAATTTCTGAGACTTCTGAAATTCATACAAATTTTTTCTTCGATTTACATAGTATTCGTTTGAAAAAATTTAGTTTATTGGTTTTTTCTCGCAAAAATAATTTTAAAAATAATTTTTTGTAGTCAGTTTCAAAAAAAAAAAAGAAGAAAAATCGTCACTAGTGAGATTTGAGCCCGCGATGATTGAGTGGAGAGCTTGTGCTCTAACCGCTCTGCCACAACATATTTGAAGATAACATGTAAAGTATCTTACACTGTAAAATTTGAAATTAATTTCTTTATATAGATTAAAAATTCAAAACGACGTCAACGAATTAGAATTGTATAATTTTAAAACCTCACTGCAAACCGTCAAACAGTACATCAATAAAATATGATGCAATTGTACGAAAGTCTGTTCAGTGAATTTCGAGCGGAAAAAACTTCCTGTACTTTCCACGTTCATGAAAATTTTATAAAAACGAAAATGATATAACGCATTCAATTTAGTTATTAAACTCAAATTTTAATCAACATTTTACTGGGTGAAAATTCAAAATACTTACTATGGGCTCCGATTGATGATCATTTTCCTCGTCATGCCGCGATTTTTTTGCTGTTGATACTTCTTCAGCCTGTTTAACTGATCGTTCGCATTCGCGTTTACCATTTGCATTTGTCGGTTTAAAAAAGGACGTTATTTTAACAGGTGCCATTTTTATTGACGATGAAGCAAATGCATGTCAACACTGTGGGAAGTCAAACCGACTAATAACTCACTCGATATTTACTGGACTATTACACTATTATTTCCGTCTTACACGTAGATTTTTCGCGCGCGTACAATTCGTTGATCGTAAACGGTTCGTATGCGTTTCGTATTTTGTTCGTGCTCCACTGACTGCCCGGCCGGGCCCGGCAGGTATTTATACCCCGTGTCTAAGAAAATTCCAGAAAATGAAAATCCGAGAAGGCTCGAGAAAGATAAAGAAGTATCGACAATATTCCAAAAACGAAAGTCCGACTGGTATGATTAATTGCCAGTCAAGATTGATTGATTCTTTTTGTCCCCATGACTAATGATCCCACCGCTGTCATTAGAGCGGTCAATCAATCTTGAATTGTTCCCCACAACACTAAATGTCAAATTGTGTTGGGAAATGTTGGGAAAACTATCGATTATTATCAATAGTTATCGATACACTGAATAATCGGTAACTATTGGGAACGCTTTTGATAGATCTTCGCTTTCCGTCCTTTGTCTTCAAAACCGGCTTCCGTTCTATGCATCTTTCTTGCACTACAGTAGGTTGCGAGTCATCTAACGATAGTACTATTAATACATGTGGCATGATAATAACACTCAATTACTACTGTGATCTTGACCAGAAAAGTTGTGAAAATAAACTGAAAATTACGAAATAAAGTGGAATGAATCATATTTGTAATGTACCGACTTGTGATGTGGACCATTTAGTTTATACGGTTGAAAGACCGTGTGCTGCAAGGGGTTTTGAAAAAGTCTGAGATTTCGGGGGGGGTCCGGGCCCCCAGGACCACCCCTCTGCGTCCGTCCCTGGGCAGATCCAAACTATAAGACCGTTATAGAATTTTTGGATTTAAAGAACATGAAACAAACCTATACTATGAGTATTGCTTGAAACACAAACCGCTGAACTACGATCTGGAAATGACGAATAATAACAACGATGTGGATAACGGCCTTCAACGCTCCATTGAGGAGTATAAACAATTTTTTAATACTAGCAGACCGCTAATCCTTAAGGAGCACTTTAACGAATTCATAAGCTGCTATACGTTTTTGAAACCCTACATTGATATGCCACAATAAGTGAGCCAATTCGGAAAGCATTACGTGAGCTGTCCGTGGGCATATGATGATGCAAAATGTGGGCCAGAGACTTGTGAATGTTAAAGTGTTCGCAGGAAAATATTTCAAATAAAAAAGCTTGTTTATTTTTACATAAGATTTATAAATAAATGATTTTTTATTCTTCAATCAAAACTATAGTGTTTCATTGTGAATCTGAACATTAATGAGAAATACACTTTTCATTGTCATCACGACGTCATCATATCCTTGAGATTTATCCAGGAGTTATATTTCGCTGAATATCCCAGCCACTTCACAAATGCTTGATTACCATTCCTTTTTAATATTTTTTCCACAAGATTAAGTGACGGATGCTTAGCTTTCAATAGTTCAAGCTCATGAAAACCACCTTCGATTTTGTGTCCTTTATAATCTTCTAATAGGTATGTAACGGGATTGGTTATACGAATTTGACGGATTCTGAACGCTGCTGTGGTCCAATGTGGTGTATAGCTCTTTTCAAATATATGTTTGTATTTACTGATTCGCAGATGATCACCCACATTATATTTATATGGACCCATCACCTTAATGTTGTTATAAACGGTAGATAGAAGCAATTTTTCATTAGAACTATTCGCAGCAGACGGAGCCATTTTTATTGTTCGGTGTTTTTTGTTATTATACGCGTTCACTATATCTACAACTTGATTGATCCACCTATAATTTCCATTTATACTAAACCCTTTCCACATCATATTCTTTATGGTACGATTGAATTGTTCAACAATTGATGCCTTCAGAGGAATATACGTAGAATGGTTAATCTGGTATTTCTCCATAACATTTTGAAAATATTTGTTGTAGAGTTCTTTTCCGTAGTCTGTTTGCAAGTTTTTAGGAACGCACCCTTGTTGAAAAATGTGTTCAATCGCCATAGCAACTTCTTTGCCAGTCTTTGTTTGAAAACTTGGAGAATGTGTCGATGATTGTAAGCAGAAAACGGAATCCGGTATTTTCGTTAGCATATGCTCCTATCTCGACTAAATCAGCCTGCCACAAATCATCTAAACCTTTTATTATAACTCGCCGTCGCTGAAAAATTTTTCGAGCAGGTGCATGTAATTCGTTTGCTAATTCTCGCTTGCTCATTTTAGAATGAACCGGGTTTCGTAATATGTTTGATATTTGTATATTATAATGTATCACTTTAAAGGTTCATCGTCCTCATCAGCGTCATTTACGTCGTTTTGAATTTGAATTAGTTTGTCTATGTATTTTTAAGTTTCTCAATGTTAATATTAACATAGTTTGGTTAGGTGTTCCGATATTTTTGAATCGTTTGAAATTAAGGACATAATCACCGCTTTCCGTTTTATTGAATCCTTCTCGACCTCGAGGTCCTTGAAGTCCCGCTGGAGCCTGCTGACCTATAGGACCTTACAATAGTTCAGAGCAATCTTCAAAAAATGTTCAATGATGTGCAGCTGTACACTGACAATTGGCGAATGAAAATCAATGCGCAAAAGTGTGAAACAATCTTGTTTCGGACAACGCTGCAGGGGGTCAGTCAAGACCTGAAACGTAATTGGAAAGATTTCCACATCATGGCTGGCGATGGTAGTTTAGAACGAGTTCCACATAAATCCTTTGTTCGATACCTCCGTGTTTATCTCGATCAGTATCTGTTGTAATGATTTTCGAAATGTTCGTGTAGGACACGGGTGCCGATGGTCTGGCATAAGTGTCAGCGAGCTAAAACAACACCGAGCTCAGCTAACTAGCTTCGCTTAACAACCGCGTACGCATGCTTGACGACTAGCATTTGCGGGATCATATGAGGCGGGTTCTTGTCGAGCCACAAAGCTACACTATAAAATGCTTATCACGCGTACTCTACTCTACAAGACGTACCGATCAATTTTTATTATCTTTAGAAATGTTCTTTTAAGTGTTAATTAAGCTACTCTACAGTAATTCAATATTTTTTTGCCTCGTTAAAGTTAGCGGACACGGAGGCTTGAGACAAACGCAAACATTACACAAAAAGCAACCGTTACTTTTTCCGAAGAAGGTCGTTGCATTACAAGGGGAATGTCAAACCTAAAGATGTTAAAGTGGCTGAAGTGAACCACTCATCTATGCCAAAAGGATGGAAACTTGATGGAGATAGTTTACTTTACACTAGTAAAACAACAAACTAAGGAGTTTCGACGGGGTGACCACCTTATCTCTTCAGGAACAGCCACTCCTGATGACCACGGGGCTGCTCGACTGCTTATATTTGTTATACTGTACTATACAGAACATGTGAAAATCATGTTCAGTAATGCACAAAAAGTAGTCATGGCCCTACAAAGACTCTTTCATTCCAAATACATTGATCAAAAGGTCAAAATTATCTGTTACAAGACCCTGGTTAGGCCAGTTTTGACATACGGATGCCAGATCTGGTACAACCAGGGTGCTAGTACAATGGAAAGATTAAGAGTTTTCGAAAGGAAATGTCTTCGTGCATGTAGTGGTTTGTACAGAAAGCCTGAGACGGATTGGAAGCACTATATATCGAATAGAAAAATTTATCAAACCGCTCAAGTGACAAGAGTCGATATCTTCATATTGAAACTTCTTCGGAATCATATCGCAAGATCTGTAATTGTGAGTGAAAACCCTTGGATTTCACAGCCGTTCCACCCTACAGACGGGTATATTGTGATTGCCTCACTACTGGCTTCGTTCCTCCGGAAGCATTCGTGTATTTGGACATGAATCGATATGTTTTTGATTCTGACGGCGTCCCAATCATATATCACATATCGACGGGCCACCGATAAGAAGATAAAATATCCTCCGAATCTGAGTTCACGAGACCATTGATTCCAATGGAGATACTCATTTGCTAGATTCGTTGAAGCTGATCGAATTGAGACGGCGCAATCCAGGTATTGGTGGCTGAATGACAATACCTAAATTATTCGTGCTTATTTTCAGTTTTTCTGTCTTTCGTTATTTAGTTTTTGAGTTTCAGCTGATTATTGCTACATCTAGTGTTGTTGTTTATTTGTGTTAAAAATTATGGATAGGTTAGGTATATGTTATGTTTATTATATTAGGTTAGAGATAAGGTTAAATGTTCCTATTGTTATGGAAGTTTTTTAGTATAAGATAAAGTTTTTCATAGAATTTATTAGAATTAAGTTAAAGCATATTAGGTGTAGGATAAAAGTTCACTGTTGTGTTTAAATTATAAATAATTTTGTTGGTTAGTTTTTTCTACTTTTTCCAATTGATTTTTAAAATATGTAATAATGTTAATTAATTGAATTTGCTAGAGTTTTTTTTGAAGAAATATATTTAATGATAATGTTTAAATTTAGAGAGCCATTTGGGCCATTAAGTTTTTGTATGTTTATTGTTTGGAATTTTCTTTATATTCTTTGTAAATTTATACCGATTAGTATTGAATAAAGCGCTTTTGACTTTGACCTATAGAACCTTGAGGACCTGGTGGTCCTTGAAGTCCTTGAATACCCCTCTTTCCTCCACTTTCATTGGAAAATCGACCAAATTTATCAACGCCTATTTATAAATTATTAGTGATGATGATGATGATGATAGTCAGCGTGTTTATTCTATTATTTGTGATTCTTTCAATTCTTGAATGATTGATATAATTTCACTGTTATGATTATTGTGACCTGCTTGCTGTGATGCAATGAGTAACCGCAATCGACTTTCCAGTTCAATATATATAGTCTTTCCGTTTGTTAGATGTTTGCATTAAACTGTATTTCTTGTATTTAATAGCCGGTATTCGTCTTAGCCCTCTTCCTTCTTTGCTATTTAACAATTTAGCTTCGATGTCCATTTATTTGACTGCTACTGTCATAAGAACGCCTGTGAGCACTAGTGTGCAGAAGAATACTTTTATAGTTCTCTAAATCTTCGTTGGTATACATTGTTTCATTTGGATACTTCATAGAAAGCAGTTCATATAAATCTCGACTTCCAATGTAAGATTTTTTATTTACAAGTATATGATTACCATCGATTGCGAAATTCGAATTTCCCATTTTCCACTGGTATCCATCATCGTCATCCCTATATACTCCATAAACACTGTCAATTGCAGTTGGCTGATTCACATAAATATCCAAATATTTCTTGAAAACATCTGAGAAATTGTTTTGCTTCATGTATTCTTCAAGATGTTCTTGTCCTTCCGGAGTGGCAACATATTTACGAACAGCTTTTGTAGAAGAATTAGATGAAGTGTTGGTAAGGTTGTTTTCGCTTAAACTTTGGCAAGGGAGTTTTAAAATTGTCTTCTGCTTCTTCATAGTCACTTTTTTCCTTAAAATCTTCTTCTTCACGTTTAACAGGAAATGATGAAGGTTCTTCTGTAATTTCATTTTTTATATGTTGATCTTGTAATAATTTAGCTCTTTCAACAAATTCTTTGAGAGGATTCGTGATTTGCTTAAATGTTTCCTACAACTGAACGTCTGTTCCGGCTTTGTTAGCTTTCAACTGTTGATACTTTTTCCGTATCGAGTTGGTTGTCTTTACAATATCGATGAGTAACTGCTTTTCATGCATTGTCCTTTTCATTGTTGATGGGGACAATAGCAGCAGCAGTTTGACAAGTTTCGAAAAATGTCCAAAACATTTTGAAATATCCTTTCAATAGGTTCTAATTTGATCTTGAAATGATTTTTGCAGTACTTAAATCGATTTCTTTCTTTTTCGAATTGTTTGGAAGTCTCTTCACTGTTGCTGCACTTAAACCGTATTGAACTTTCATCAAAATGTATTGAACAGCTATCGAGCTGCATTAAACTGATCTTTTGAACTGCAGCTGAACTGCTTTAAACTGTTCAGAAACTGCAGCTGAACTGTTAAGGTGATCCTTTGAACTGCTACTGAACTGTCTTTAACTTATAAGAAACTGCAGTTGATCTATTTTGAACTGTTAAGGTGATCCTTTGAACTACTACTGAACTGCTTCCAACTGTTAAACTGGTCATGCAAATTGCTTTTGAGTACTTTTAACAGATCTCGTCTATTTATAAACTGCTTGCATGCTATGAGCTTGTTTTTATAGTATTATAAATATATCGAATCCCTTTCGGTATCGTTCCTTGTCTAGAGGACTGTCTTTATCAATTACACAAAACCTATATTTATCCTTCCAACACTCCGCGCAAACGGTTCTAAACTGTTCGAAAGTCATGTCAGTGTTTACGTGATCATTGTAAATGTGCCTTAAATTCATATCATCCTGATTGAATACAATCAAAAAATTTGCGTTGTTTCAAATAAGGTGTTTTGGTATTCTTGTATAAGTTTGATACAGATAAAAATGATCAATACTATGATGTCGTCCCATACAGAAATATGATCTAACATTATCGTGTTTCTCGCTGGCAATCTCATCAAAAATGAAAACAGAGTTAGACTTGGCTTTTTCAGGTGGAATCACTTCACTATTGTTTGAAAATGTATAGAAGCCTAATTCGGAAATAGGCTTTACAGCCTGCTTCAAATATTATATTTGGGCTGATGTAATGATTTTGAGCAGATGTAAATATTTTCAAAGTTGACGCCATTTGGATGTTTTAACAGAGAAATCATAACATTAGTTTTGCCGCAATTTGAGGGACCCGCAATTATACCACGAATATTATTGGGCAATAAATTGTTATGTTTAGTTTACATAGCTTTTATTTGCAATGTCAGTATTCTTAGTTTGACTAAACAACAAGAGTGAAAATGAGTACGCTTTTACTGATAGTGTTGTAGTTTGCAAAGAGGTGTTAATCGAGGTGGAACATATGCAACCATACACACAAAGAAAACGATCAGTATAAAATGATTGACCATAAAAAGAAATATACTAGTACATTACAAAAAGCGGTGAAGGGTGGAGGGTTCATTAATACCCTAATTAATAAACTACCGATTGAGCTGCATCTATCTGGTTATCAATACTGTGATCCTGGTACAAAGTTAAGCGAGCGGCTTGCTAGAGGTGATCCCGGAATAAATCTATTGGATCAAGCCTGTAAAGAGCATGATATTGGATATTCAAAATTTAAAGAAACGAACGATCGTCACAAACTAGATAAAATACTAACCAAAAAGGCGTGGCAACGATTCAGATCAGTAGACGCAGGATTGGCAGAACGTGCTAACGCGTTGCTTGTAACCAAAATGATGAAAGCTAAAGTAAAATTAGGAATGGGATTGAAAAGCAAACCAAAATTCGGAACAGTTGTTTCCAAAGTCCGAAAGATCATCAAAAACAAGAAACCCGACAGTATGAAGGCGAAGATTAGAATAGCTTTAGAAACATAACAAAGGTACGAAAGAAAACCCTTTAAACTCCATGAATAATACCTATATCTAAAGTTGCTGGTGTTTTGCCGTTTCTCATTCTTCTTTTTGCGGGATTATCTGCTGTTGGTGCTCTATCCGGTGGGGCTGCGCGAATAGCTAAAGCTGTTAATGATGCTAATGATGTCAAAAAGACATTAGAAGAAAAAAAGCGACACAACCAGAAAATGGAGGAGATAAAATTAGTTCGAGGGCTATGTTTGAAACCGTACAGAAAAGGATTAGGGTTGTTTTTGAATCCTGGTTCAAAAAACTTTTAAAACCGTTACCCAAGAGAGCATTAAGTGAGAATGATTTAAAGAGGTTCGTCAGATCCTTGCCATACTTCAGAGGAGTTTTTATGCGAAATAATTTACCCAAGAGGCCTGCAATGCAAATCGAGTGTGGTATTGTAAATTTGGATAATATGCAAGGCCCTGGTACGCATTGGGTAGCGTACAATAAAAAATATCGTTTTGCGGAATGCTTCGACAGTTTTGGAAATTTACCACCTCCGATAAAATTAACAGATTATTTAGGTTCTTATATAAAATACAACTACAATACATATCAAAACTATGACTCATACAATTGTGGACATTTATGTTTAAAATTTTTGTATAAAGTTTTGTAAATTTTCAATGCATCTATGTAAATAAATAAATATTGTCGAAAATAATCAAAGCCAATCATTGTTTTATATACCGCCATGGCACTAACATTAACTCATAGTGGAAATACATCCATTCTTACAATAGAATATTTTCCGCCTATCGATTTACAAGATGGTAATGTGTGCGGTTTTGTTGATTACCAAACATATAATTCTATACCCAATGTAGATGAAAAAAATTATTCATTACAATTTTTTTTTGTTGTCGTAGAGAGGTGAATGCCATTCATGCACTGAGTGTGGGACTCCCATGCGCGACTGGACTACCCACTAAACACCTCCCCTGTCAACCTGAGAACCTGGCCTGGAACCGTTTGACACATTACTTCGGGCCAGGTCTCGTTTTGTTACGCCGTGAGGCGCTTTCAAGCTGGGGGATCCCTTTCCTATCGGGAGGGAAGAGGGGAAGAGGAAGTGTCAGACAAGCGATCCCCCAGCCCCAGTGCCTCTGGCTGCTGTGAGTCCCTTTTACATTTTAGGACTGCCCGAGCATAATGTGCCACCTGGTTCTATTTGTCAACCGATTCGAGCATCACCGCAACTGTATTATCCGAGGTGAGCTCTCCCTGTAGAGTTCCTTTCACAGCCTGACCCATTTTGTACATGCAAAAAATGTGTGGCAGGCATTGTTTTCCTCTCCTGGGCAAAACCGACAATCGGGGGTCCGTGACTTACCAATCTTGTGCAGGTAAGACTGAAAACATCCATGCCCGCTCAAAAGCTGGGTCAGATAGAAGTCAGTCTCACCATGCCTTCGATTTAGCCACGGTCTCACATCCGAGATGAGGCGCGCAGTCCACCTTCCCTTCGTGCAATTGACCCAAGACTGCTGCCAATCGTTGAGCGAGCGCTGTCGCTTCTCGCGGACAACCATCTCCCTCGCATCCTCGTTTCGGCGCAGGTAAATAGCGCGGCGCTCTCTAGCAAGGAGGGCGATAGGTATCACGCCTGCAATAACTGTCATCACCGGATCAGAGACTGTCGGATATGAAGATGCAATTCTCAGTGCTCCTCTTCTCTGTACCTGTGCCAAACGTTTTCGGTATACCTCCTTGCTGAGAGCTTCGCCCCATACTTCTAATCCGTACAGTAGTACTGACCCTACAGCACTCATCAAGAGGCGTCTTTTTGCGGGCTGGGTCCCCCTACGTTGGCCAAAAGTCAACTCAGAGCCGATATTTCCGAAGCAGCCTTCTCAGCCGTTGCCCTGATTTGCTCAGAGAAACTCATCTTCGAGTCGATCAGTAGCCCTAAGTGCTTTACCGCTGGCTTCGATTTGACTTGCAAGTCTCCAATACTGAGCATCCTTACTCTAGGAACTCTATTTTTTGTTAAGATGACCACTTCTGTTTTCTTCAGTGCGAAGCTGAGCCCGCGAGCAGTCATCCAGTCCCTCACTCGGCGCGTTAGCATACCTATCGTATGTTGCACCTGTTCAACGGTGCGTCCAACGACCAGAGCCAACCAAGCGCGACTCATCTGGCATCTCAAGTCTCAGTAGCCCGTTGTAAGATACATTCCACAGGTCCGGACCAAGGATAGATCCCTGGGCAAACCCGATGTAATTTCCATCCTTCGTTTGTCCTGTGTCGTGGCGTAGAGCAGGCTTCGGTCCTTTAGGTGGTTCCTCAAAAGCCGCATTAGATATTCTGGAACTTGAAAAGAGTTTTCTAGCGTATCTAGAATATGCATCCTTCTAGCGGAGTTGAAGGCGTTCCTTACGTCGGGCGTCACCAACAGGACGATCCGTCGTTTGGTGTGACTATATGCCTCTGCCTTTTGGACCGCGTTCACCACCTCTGCAATCGCATCAATGGTAGAATGTCCTGCTCTAAAGACGTACTGCCGAGGAGATAGGTCCCCAGCAACGCGAATCGCGTCAGTGAGTCTTCCCTTGATGAGTTTCTCTAGCATTTTTCCAGCCGTGTCTAGCATGCATAACGGGCGGTATGCAGATGGCGATTCGGGATTTCCCTTCTCCTTGCTGATCAGCACGAGCCTCATCACCCGCCGTCCCGTAGGCAAGCGTTGATGGTGCTGAGCAGCAAGTCAGTACAATGGTGATACTGCTTCCTCCAGTTCCGGCTGCGTGAATATTGGATACTCGACTGCTCTTTCACCATGGACAGCGACAACACGGGCGGGATGGGCGGGGAAGAGTCCCGGCACTATCGCGTCCATCTTTTCCGCGTCATGTATACAAGGCTTCCGTAGGGCACCAAGCTTCCGCATAACTAGCTTGTAGCTAAGGCTCCATGAATCCTTTTTCACATTGTCCACTAGGTCTTGCCAGCAGCGAGCCTTGCTTTTGTTAATCAATTCGCGAAGGCATTTCCTGGCCGACTTATATGCTGCCACCCAGTTGCATGCCTCGTCACGGTTCCGCGCCCGTTGACCCTCACGTCGAAGCTTGTGACACTCCCTTCGCTTTTCAGCGATTTCTGTTGACCACCAGTACACTGGGGGCTTACCGTGCCGGGGTCTTCGACGGGGCATAGAAGCTTTGCAAGCCGTCGTAATGATGCTCATAGTAGAGTTCACCACATCTTGAGCTGCCAGTTCTTCCGTACCCTCCGAAGCTGCCTGTAGCGGCTCACCTACTGTGAGCACCTCGACGTCCATCCTTCCGATGTTCCATCTAGTTGTAGACGGCTGAGAGGACGGACGTCGGGAGACAGCATCACTTATCTCAAACAGATTGCACTGATGACTGGCTAAGTAATCCTCTAATACTTTCCAATTGTGTATCTTTCGTACTAAGGACTCTGAGGCGAATTTCACGTCTGGTATGGTTCCTTCACAGCCAATACGGCAGAAAGTCGGCGTATTTTCGGAGTTTAGTACGACGAGGGCCATCCTGGCCGCCATTTCCAGGATTCGTTTTCCCCACGGATCCCTTTGAGGCATGCGGGTCACCGGAGTTCTGATTTTGCCTTGGCTAGGGTTTCTTGGAATACCCAACATTGTCCTGATCCCAAGAAGTGTCCAAAATCAGGTCTTGGATCAGCATACTTGCAAAGAATACAGTGTGCCTCCTTCATACACTCTTTTCTTTTATGTCCCATTTCACCGCATTTGTATCATTGGGAACTCGTTTCGGATCCATCACATACTTGTGTGGTGTGACCATAGCCAAGGCATTTGAAACATTGAAGAGGCGTTGCTCTTCGCCGCTTCCTACAAACAACCCACCCTAATCGTACTTTGCCCTTGTTCAGGAATTGTTCGACGTCCTTTTCGGTCAAGTCAACTATGGCCATGCGTTGTCCCCTATTGTTTTCTGGTGTCAGTCCCGGCTCGAGCGAGGCTGTGGTTGCACTTTTGCCGAGGACTTTCTTTACTGCGTCGCAGAATGCTTCCTTATTGTCAGCCTCTGCTCCGAATTCGACCAGTATGTGGCCCGACCGCATTGGTCGTACTACTTTAATGGTAGTATTGGTGTCTTTGGGCCTTACGTTTCCCCTGATGTCCCGCAGTACCTCCGCGTATGATCGGCCATCTTGGGGCTTTACGAGCAGTGCCTGCTGCCGGGGTCTTCGTCGGGGCTTCTGTCTCTCCTGTTTAGTATCAGGTCCTTTTTCTGATTGGGCGTCCATGCGAACTTTACTTTCTGGCACTTTTTGAAGGAGTTTTTTTGCTGCTTTCTTCTCTCCTTTTGTAAGCACTGTCCGGAGCCCGTGATCTGGCGCTCCACGCCCATCAAGTGCCCCTTCCTTCCTTCTTCTATCCCGATCTCCTTCGATTGGACTAGACGCCATTATTTACTGATTTTTGATTGTGGAGCTATCTGCACGTGCCCTTCAGATTTTGCCCCAGCGCTTCTTTAGTCTTTTACTCTTCTTTGGCCTACTGGTCCTCCTCGGCCTTTAACTAGCTCTTATTTATTTATTGATTTCTATTTAATGGAAAAAAATTCCAATAAGAAAATAAATAAAACAATAGTACAGCAAAATGAATTAAATAATAGCACAGCATGCAAAAAGAAGGATAAAAGTATAAAAAAATGCACAAAGTTGGAGAAAATAAATAAGTAAAATTGCTGAGAGCTGAAAAGAAGACAGTTGACAAATCTTTTATAAACTAAATACGAAAGAGGGAAGGGCCCAAGCTGAAGGTCATCATGGTTACGAGGTAATCTGAGCATGGGTGAGTGAAAATACACCAAACTACGTGCAAATGGAATATCAAA
Organism: Odontomyia ornata; assembly: GCA_963969285.1. Taxonomy (NCBI): domain Eukaryota; kingdom Metazoa; phylum Arthropoda; class Insecta; order Diptera; family Stratiomyidae; genus Odontomyia; species Odontomyia ornata. Next base: position 197,185,591 of record OZ017740.1, read on the forward strand.
GATATTCGACGATCTTGTAGAACGCATAACGCATCTCATAGGAACCACGGCAAAGCCTGTAAAGGAAACATTCACCAAGGTAGAGTCTACGCATTTCCAGCGAAAGAATGTTGAGGATATCTAAGCGTGAATAATAAAAAATGTAGGGAATCTTGAATTTCAAGGAGACGATCTTGATAAATCTTTTTTGTACAGCTTCTAGCGGGAGCTTTAAACACTTCAAATGAGGCGACCAAACTGGTGAACAGTACTCAAGGATGGGAGGAACTAAGCTAGAAAATAATTCAGCACACGATAAAGGATCGGAAAAAATATAAGAATTTCTTAAGATCAAGCCAGAAATGCGAGAGGCTTTAGAAGTAATTTCAGAAATATGAACATCGAACTTTAATTTTCAGTCGAAAGTGGCACCGAAGTCCCTGAAGTGTGTCACCGTACATAGGTACAAATTATTTAGCGTAAATTGAAAGCTAATCGGGCAAGGGTTATTAGAAAATGAAAGATGAATGCACTTAGAAACATTTACTGTAAGTTGGTTATAAGAACTCCAAGATAAAATGGCATTCAAATCATCTTGAAGCAAAACACAGTCATCGATTGACGACACGACTTCAAAAACTTTGACGTCATCTGGATAGGAGGCAGGAGGAGTTGATGACAACGGATGGTAAGTCATTTATAAACAGAGTGAACAAAAGTGGGCCCAGAGTGGATCCTTGAGCAACACGAGAAGACGGATGGAAGGGAGTAGATAGACAGCCTTGAAAAGATACCTGACTGACGCGATTGGATAAGTAAGATGATAACCAGTGGAGCAAATAATCAGTAACATTAAGAAATTTAAGTTTGCTAAACAAAATATTGTGATTTACTGAGTCGAAGGCTTTAGAGAAATCCAAGTACAAGGTTTCTACTTGAAAACAGTCCTCCATGGCTTTTGAAGTGACGGTCATGAATTCTAACAAATTCGTTAGGGTTGTTACGAACCAGTATACCCTATGTATACTGGTAAGAACTGGGAGCACATTTGATGTGTATCCAATATACATCATCAAGGCTCCCGGGGAAAGAACTCCTCATTTACCACTTACCTGCTACTCTGTCCATTTAATACCAGATCAACTAAAAGAAATAGAATTACATAATTAACCAATTTAGGTTTATTTTATATTTTAAATCAATTACTTTTACAATTATTTTAACATCTTTCCACACTGTATCTACTCGGACGGAGGATGCCTGGAAGAAAGTAGGAATTAATCGATGGTGGCTACGCAGCGTAAAAACGCATCCAAGCCGAATGAGGTTCGCGGCTCAAGCCTACACCTCACCATCTAACTGTTGTGTTGGTTTCCTGCAACTGTACCGGAACTCGTTAACTTTCTGGCCTCGCTGATTACTTCGCGGCGGAATACACTTCGCGTACAAAACCGTAACCGCTGTTGTTACTACTCGCCGTTTCTCGCTCGATCAATTGTCTTTTAAACGATTCTTGCGGCCTCAATTCGCCCTAAATTCGCTGAGTAGTTGAAACGTGCGTTCTCGTTCCACGTAAACTTCTTCCTCCGCACACTTCTCCCTAACTCGCATGGTGAAGCTTTGCGGCGAATTTAATAAATGGTTTGAAGGCAGGGTTTAGCACAGTGTCACTCCGCTGGAAACACACCCCGAAGCTTCTCATGTACATGGTTGTTGTCGCCGCTAATGTTATGGCTTATGCAGTATAACACTTGGCGTAGCTTGTCGATATTTCTATAAGCACACCCCGAAGCTTCTTATGTACATGGTCGTTGTCGTCGCTAATGTTGTGGTTTATGTAGATCGAATTATGAAGTCTTTACGCTTGCCGTTGGTCGACAAGTACATACTTTGACGACAATGGGCGTAGCTTGTCGATAATTCTATAAGCACACCCCGAAGCTTCTTATGTACATGGTCGTCGTCGCTAATGGTATGGATTATGAAGACTTTACGCTTGCCGTTGGTCGACAAGTACATGTTTTAATGACAATGGGCGTATGTGCTTGGCCGTATACACTTGGCGGAGCTTAGACAATTGACGACGTTGTATATAGCATAACATTTCCTCCGGCGGATTTGACTGATTTACGTACTTGGAGAGTGAAGTAAATCGTTGTTCCGTTCCAATGATGCGAATTACTTAATGCGTAAGTTGTACTTTGCGCTGCTAAGGCCATTACTATTGTCCGCTGGACTTCTCACTGCGTATTGTTGATTGTTGTTTTGCTGCTGGTTCTTGATTAACATACTTAATTCTACCGTTTAATTTCGTGTATCTTGAACTCCTAATTTACGCTACTTAACATGTTATGGCATAATACAACGTTACAATTGAAAACTACTTCATTTTTGATTTTATATCGTTACGGATTCATGATTTGCTTGCCTGAGTCGCTAATCTGTATGGTTACGTTTTTACTTGATACTAACATAATATGTTAATTATAAATTGATGTTTTGTCTGATACTTAGTATTTCTCTTAATATAGTAAGCTAAGGTCGCTTTTGGTTCTACATAATCGTGGATTGATAATGTATATATATATATATTTTTTTTTGATTGTTTATCAGTATAATTATTCACAAAGGTTTTTGTTTGATACAACTTTGAGTCAAGCAGGTTTGTGTTTGGTTTGATTCTATACAAGCATAAATTCACAACTCAATATTTCATTTGATTGTATATATTAATGGAATTATGTTACGTTCGATTCTAATGTTGAAGAATATACTGAACATTTCTTCCGGTCCTAAATCGTTTTTTCTTGAGAATAAAACTATTATTTATATAAAACTATTTTTCATTTGAGGGATGCCGGAATTCAATATTACTTTTAATTGGCTTTACTTTATGAGACAGTACATTTTCCTTTAACTTCCATATTTGCTACCGATTTTCCTTTAAATCAGAATTGTATATTATCGGCTTACCTATTTGTGCGTTACTAGGTTGTAGTACAGGTGTTAGCAAATTAACCTGTTAGCGTTAGTGAGGATGTGGTGTGAACGGTGCAGGTGCAACGGCACTTATTATTTTCTTCTTTTCCTTTTCTTTTTGGTTTTGTCTTTATATTCATTGCTACTTTCAATTTCTATTCGATTAACGTTCTTTTATATCTACTAATATCATTATTCTTACTGTTTCCTTTTTTTTTACTTTGAATATTTCAGATTTTACTTATTAAATTGTTTACATAATTGTTTCTTATTGCTTTTAACATTACTATAGTTTCTAATTAATTTTATTTAATACGATAACTAAGCTTTCTTAAAGTTGTACATATTAATTATTGTGCCAATAGTTTAGTGGGAATTTTTTTTTGTTAGTATGTAGGCGGAACGTTATGAATTAATTTTTAATGGGATGGAATGTGTGGATATTTAGTAGGGATAGAACGTCAAGCTTGACGGCATTCTATTCGCTCATACTCGTATGGTTGATAAGATTGTTCACTCCATTCGCTTAATTAGCTTCGGACTTATTTCAGCCGAGCGAAAAACTTCCATTGTGGTGGCAGCGAATGCTACCTTACCAAAGCTTCCGCATGGGTTTCCATCGGGATTGGGAATTTCGTCAGGTACGCTCGCTTACTTGCTTCATATGGTGTGATAATGATTAAGCTTTTGGCTGAACAGCTCGCACGATCATTGAAGTTCGTTATCAGGGAAGAACGTACTGCGCTTATCACCACATATGTGCGAATTGGATCTGGCGGGTCGTCGCAAGAGACCATAGGTAAATTCACTGCTAGTCAATTGTATCTTTCTAAAAGCATTAGCTTCGCTGCCGAAATTATGGCTTTATGCTTAACGTGTGCGAGGTGAAAGCAAATCAGTGCACAGCTGTTACTTGATTAGTAGTTGTTAGTTGGTCGGATGTTTATTATAGGATTCTACAAAGTTATAGCATTCTTTGTCCGAAATTCGTTTTTTTTTTCCTTTTTTTTTTTGTACCAGCGTCTTGTTTGTTTATAACATTTATTAATATTTCTGTAATATTTTTTTTTGCTTATGAATTTTTTTTTAAATTAGTATTTTTATTTTGAACTCAGCCCTTTTTTTTTTTTTGGTTACTTTTTGGGTTTTTTTTTCTAATTTTTTCTTGTTTCTTATTTTTTCTTATGTTCTGTTTTTCCATTATTTTTTTTTCTTGCTATAACGAGACTAGTTGAAAGGAACGGGCGGGATGATGCATGGAGTTTTGGGGTTGGGTACTATGTGAGGGATTGGGTGCTTGCGCTTTTGGGCTACCCTGCAACCCTGGGAATGGGAGTCATGGATTGAAGGTTTATGTGATTGTTTTTGCTCGCCGCTAACGAGCTTTGAAGATATGATTAGCATTGCTTCTGCAATGATGCATGAGATAATTGAATGAAGCCATGTATTGTAGCTTTTACATGAGCTGATTGCTAGGAAGTATGTGACGTATATGATATGTATGTACTTATTCGTGGTTGCCTTGAAGAGCATTTGTTTTTAATTAAGTCGGCTTAATGCATTTCATAGTGGGCAGGGCTTTTACTTCATCCATGCTATAAGAGCTTTTGAGGTATATGCATTTAATTATCGTTGCAAATTACATACTTTTTATTCATTTGTAGTTGTAAAAAGGGAGGGTTATTAGAAATGTATTCAGCAGTATGTGTAAATAGATGTGGATTATTTATAAGTTGGAATCTACTATTTATTATGAAGGTTTTTTGTTAAGTATAGAAATATTGTATGAGTTGCGAGTGATGATGATCTGTTTCATTAAATTGAAAGTAAAAGGAGAGACACTATCACTATATGGGCTTGGGAACATATAGTTTCGACCTTCATTCAAGACCCTATATGTGTTCCGTCTAATTTTTCCCTAGTGTGTGTCTACTAAGTTTGGCATAATGCTGTCCTGGACCTTACTGGAAGACAGTACAGTGCCGTGCGAGGTCACTTCATTAGCCGTGAATAAATTTTTGATCTCGATCTTGATTGTTTAAAGCAACTTAAAGACATCTCCTAAGACGCTATTTGGTATTGTCGCCATATATAAAGTAAAAGGGTGGGCTTTGAATTGTCTTGCGCTTTCTACAGGAGCTTTATTTGTGACTTTTTTTCTATCAGTTAGCAGTTATATAAGGTATTTATTGTGCAAGGAAACGTAGTGGCTTATTTAAAGGGTACATGATTGATAGCGTGTTGTAAACCCTTTTGGATCAACAGCTCAGAGGCTACGACTGGATGGTAAATTGATGTCTCTTTTGCATATGACTTAATACTATATGTAGCGTGTCTGCCGAAAGTTGAAATCGGGCAGCTCAGAGGCTATTATGTATTTCTTTAGGGATTTACTAAAAATAGCGTGTCCGCCGACAGTTTACGTCGACGGCTCAGAGGCTGTTGTGTAATCAACTGGTTTTCATTCCAGTGATCGTGCAATTTAGACATCGACAAAGCGTGTCTGCTGATAGTTTTGCCGGGGTTTTACCGACTTGACTGCCACTTTACCCGTTTCCTTTATATTAAGAAATGGCACATTTAGTGCTGGATGTAAATTTGGTTTGTGAGTGAATTGCAGTGGAACTTGAAAGAGATAATTGGTTTTGGGGTAAAATCGTTTGCATTATTGTAATGTTCTAAAATTCTGCTGTTTCAAATTTCCCATACTTAAATTGTTTCAGTGTAACTTAGTTTCATGTTTATTTGCGTTGGGAAATTGCCGTTCTCATGCAAATTATTCTTTGTATTTATGTAGCGCAGTTAATTAATTTAGTTTGCTCTTCAATGTTTTTGCATTTAAAAATATTGCCCAGATGTCTATCTATTCAATTTGCAGTTAAATGTTTGTTTTTGTTTGCTCTTTTAATTATGCTTCAGTTAATTCGAATGCTCATTCAATTCAAGAGATAAGACTTTAATATGCATGTGGGTACGCGTATTGTCCAAGCAGTTGGAGTGATAAGTGGTATCATATTTCGATAACAATGGGCACGCGTTTGTTTGCTCGCTATTAAGTTTTCGTTTTGCTTTGTGTTTAATTTTTACTTGTAATGTTTTGTGTTTTGCATGTTAGTTTATTGAAACTTTATATCTTCTATAAATTGTACGTTGGGTTTGAATGAGTTAGGAGTTAGTTTGAATGACTTTCAGATAAGAAAGATGAGATTTAAGATATATGAATGAGGGAGTAAATGAATGTAGAATTAAATGTTCAAGATGACTATTTGATTTTGGGACTGATCTTATTTGATGGATATTATGAGTAGAAATAATATTATATTTGAATGTTGATATTATGTTTTGGTTATTAAAATGATCAATAGGATTATTTGTTTCGATTAAGGAGTGATCTGGGTAGATGACCAGTAAGGGTAGCGTTAAACTGATATTATATTTTTGTTGTTTAAACGATTAACATGATCCTATATTTTTTAGGAAGACTGGTAAAGTTTCATACTTTCTTTTTGTTATTTAAATGATTGAAATAATTATTTGATTTTCTTTTTCTTATGAAGATTGATCTAGTTTTATGGACTGAATAGCACTGATATGATAGTTATGTATTGATATTATTATTTCTTTTTACTTAAATGATTAACATTATTATTTGATTTTTTTAAGAAGGTTGTTCTAGTTTGATAGAAAGTATGAGTAACCTTAATTTTGTATTTGAATATTGATATTTTTGTATACTAAATGATCAAAATTATTGTTTGATTTTTTTATAGGAAAGCTGATCTAGTTTGATGGACAGTATGAGTAGCAATGGTGTCTAACAGGAGTTGAATGGTTTGAGATATCGGCTGGGTGCATGGATTTTTCAGCCCATTTAAATTTGCTACACAGCGCACTACACTGTGGTCTCTGCAAAACCGATATCTTACCGGCTGCGCCAATTTTGTTACATAACCAGTATACGAACCAGTATACCCTATGTATACTGGTAAGAACTGGGAGCACATTTGATGTGTATCCAATATACATCATCAAGGCTCCCGGGGAAAGAACTCCTCATTTACCACTTACCTGCTACTCTGTCCATTTAATACCAGATCAACTAAAAGAAATAGAATTACATAATTAACCAATTTAGGTTTATTTTATATTTTAAATCAATTACTTTTACAATTATTTTAACATCTTTCCACACTGTATCTACTCGGACGGAGGATGCCTGGAAGAAAGTAGGAATTAATCGATGGTGGCTACGCAGCGTAAAAACGCATCCAAGCCGAATGAGGTTCGCGGCTCAAGCCTACACCTCACCATCTAACTGTTGTGTTGGTTTCCTGCAACTGTACCGGAACTCGTTAACTTTCTGGCCTCGCTGATTACTTCGCGGCGGAATACACTTCGCGTACAAAACCGTAACCGCTGTTGTTACTACTCGCCGTTTCTCGCTCGATCAATTGTCTTTTAAACGATTCTTGCGGCCTCAATTCGCCCTAAATTCGCTGAGTAGTTGAAACGTGCGTTCTCGTTCCACGTAAACTTCTTCCTCCGCACACTTCTCACCAACTCGCATGGTGAAGCTTTGCGGCGAATTTAATAAATGGTTTGAAGGCAGGGTTTAGCACAGTGTCACTCCGCTGGAAACACACCCCGAAGCTTCTCATGTACATGGTTGTTGTCGCCGCTAATGTTATGGCTTATGCAGTATAACACTTGGCGTAGCTTGTCGATATTTCTATAAGCACACCCCGAAGCTTCTTATGTACATGGTCGTTGTCGTCGCTAATGTTGTGGTTTATGTAGATCGATTTATGAAGTCTTTACGCTTGCCGTTGGTCGACAAGTACATACTTTGACGACAATGGGCGTAGCTTGTCGATAATTCTATAAGCACACCCCGAAGCTTCTTATGTACATGGTCGTCGTCGCTAATGGTATGGATTATGAAGACTTTACGCTTGCCGTTGGTCGACAAGTACATGTTTTAATGACAATGGGCGTATGTGCTTGGCCGTATACACTTGGCGGAGCTTAGACAATTGACGACGTTGTATATAGCATAACATTTCCTCCGGCGGATTTGACTGATTTACGTACTTGGAGAGTGAAGTAAATCGTTGTTCCGTTCCAATGATGCGAATTACTTAATGCGTAAGTTGTACTTTGCGCTGCTAAGGCCATTACTATTGTCCGCTGGACTTCTCACTGCGTATTGTTGATTGTTGTTTTGCTGCTGGTTCTTGATTAACATACTTAATTCTACCGTTTAATTTCGTGTATCTTGAACTCCTAATTTACGCTACTTAACATGTTATGGCATAATACAACGTTACAATTGAAAACTACTTCATTTTTGATTTTATATCGTTACGGATTCATGATTTGCTTGCCTGAGTCGCTAATCTGTATGGTTACGTTTTTACTTGATACTAACATAATATGTTAATTATAAATTGATGTTTTGTCTGATACTTAGTATTTCTTTTAATATAGTGAGCTAAGGTCGCTTTTGGTTCTACATAATCGTGGATTGATAATGTATATATATATATATTTTTTTTTTGATTGTTTATCAGTATAATTATTCACAAAGGTTTTTGTTTGATACAACTTTGAGTCAAGCAGGTTCGTGTTTGGTTTGATTCTATACAAACATAAATTAACAACTCAATATTTCATTTGATATACATTAATGGAATTATGTTACGTTCGATTCTAATGTTGAAGAATATACTGAACATTTCTTCCGGTCCTAAATCGTTTTTTCTTGAGAATAAAACTATTATTTATATAAAACTATTTTTCATTTGAGGGATGCCGGAATTCAATATTACTTTTAATTGGCTTTACTTTTTGAGACAGTACATTTTCCTTTAACTTCCATATTTGCTACCGATTTTTCTTTAAATCAGAATTGTATATTATTGGTTTACCTATTTGTGCGTTACTAGGTTGTAGTACAGGTGTTAGCAAATTAACCTGTTAGCGTTAGTGAGGATGTGGTGTGAACGGTGCAGGTGCAACGGCACTTATTATTTTCTTCTTTTCCTTTTCTTTTTTTTTAGTTTTGTCTTTATATTCATTGCTACTTTCAATTTCTATTCGATTAACGTTCTTTTATATCTACTAATATCATTATTCTTACTGTTTCCTTTTTTTTTTACTTTGAATATTTCAGATTTTACTTATTAAATTGTTTGCATAATTGTTTCTTATTGCTTTTAACATTACTATAGTTTCCAATTAATTTTATTTAATACGATAACTAAGCTTTCTTAAAGTTGTACATATTAATTATTGTGCCAATAGTTTAGTGGGAATTTTTTTTTGTTAGTATGTAGGCGGAACGTATGAATTAATTTTTAATGGGATGGAATGTGTGGATATTTAGTAGGGATAGAACGTCAAGCTTGACGGCATTCTATTCGCTCATACTCGTATGGTTGATAAGATTGTTCACTCCAATCGCTTAATTAGCTTCGGACTTATTTCAGCCGAGCGAAAAACTTCCATTGTGGTGGCGGCGAATGCTACCTTACCAAAGCTTCCGCATGGGTTTCCATCGGGATTGGGAATTTTGTCAGGTACGCTCGCTTACTTGCTTCATATGGTGTGATAATGATTAAGCTTTTGGCTGAACAGTTCGCACGATCATTGAAGTTCGTTATCAGGGAAGAACGTACTGCGCCTATCACCACATATGTGCGAATTGGATCTGGCGGGTCGTCGCAAGAGACCATAGGTAAATTCACTGCTAGTCAATTGTATCTTTCTAAAGGCATTAGCTTCGCTGCCGAAATTATGGCTTTATGCTTAACGTGTGCGAGGTGAAAGCAAATCAGTGCACAGCTGTTACTTGATTAGTAGTTGTTAGCTGGTCGGATGTTTATTATAGGATTCTACAAAGTTATAGCATTCTTTGTCTGAAATTCGTTTTTTTTTCCTATTTTTTTCGTACCAGCGTCTTGTTTGTTTATATCATTTATTAATATTTCTGTAATATTTTTTTTTGTTTCTGCTTATGAATTTTTTTTTTATATTAGTATTTTTTATTTTGAACTCAGCCCCTTTTTTTTCTTTTTTTTTGGTTACTTTTTGGGTTTTTTTTCCTAATTTTTCCTTGTTTCTTTTTCTTATGTTCTGTTTTTCCATTATTTTTTTTCCCTTGCTATAACTAGACTAGTTGAAAGGAACGGGCGGGATGATGCATGGAGTTTTGGGGTTGGGTACTTTGTGAGGGATTGGGTGCTTGCGCTTTTGGGCTACCCTGCAACCCTGGGAATGGGAGTCATGGATAACGAGCTTTGAAGATATGATTAGCATTGCTTCTGCAATGATGCATGAGATAATTGAATGAAGCCATGTATTGTAGCTTTTACATGCGCTAATTGCTAGGAAGTATGTGACGTATATTATATGTATGTACTTATTCGTGGTTGCCTTGAAGAGCATTTGTTTTTAATTAAGTCGGCTTAATGCATTTCATAGTGGGCAGGGCTTTTACTTCATCCATGCTATAAGAGCTTTTGAGGTATATGCATTTAATTATCGTTTAATTGGCTTAAGTTCAAAATCACATACTTTTTATTCATTTGTAGTTGTAAAAAGAGAGGGTTATTAGAAATGTATTCAACAGTATGTGTAAATAGATGTGGATTATTTATAAGTTGGAATCTACTATTTATTAAGAAGGTTTTTTGTTAAGTATAGAAATATTGTATGAGTTGTGAGTGATGATGATCTGTTTCATTAAATTGAAATTAAAAGGAGAGACACTATCACTATATGGGCTTGGGAACATATAGTTTCGAGCTTAATTCAAGACCCTATATGTGTTCCGTCTAATTTTTCCCTAGTGCGTGTCTACTTAGTTTGGCATAATGCTGTCCTGGACCTTACTGGAAGACAGTACAGTGCCGTGCGAGGTCACTTCATTAGCCGTGAATAAATTTTTGATCTCGATCTTGAGAAAACGATTGTTTAAAGCAACTTAAAGACATCTTCTAAGACGCTATTTGATATTGTCGCCAGATATAAAGTAAAAGGGTGGGAAATGGGTGGGCTTTGAATTGTCTTGCGCTTTCTACAGGGGTTTTATTTGTGACCTTTTTCTAATAGTTAGCAGTTATACAATGTATTTATTGTGCAAGGAAACGTAGTGGCTTATTTAAAGGGTACATGATTGATAGCGTGTTGTAAACCCTTTTGGATCAACAGCTCAGAGGCTACGACTGGATGGTAAATTGATGTCTCTTTTGCATATGACTTAATACTATATGTAGCGTGTCTGCCGAAAGTTGAAATCGGGCAGCTCAGAGGCTATTATGTATTTCTTTAGGGATTTACTAAAAATAGCGTGTCCGCCGACAGTTTACGTCGACGGCTCAGAGGCTGTTGTGTAATCAACTGGTTTTCATTCCAGTGATCGTGCAATTTAGACATCGACAAAGCGTGTCTGCTGATAGTTTTGCCGGGGTTTTACCGACTTGACTGCCACTTTACCCGTTTCCTTTATATTAAGAAATGGCACATTTAGTGCTGGATGTAAATTTGGTTTGTGAGTGAATTGCAGTGGAACTTGAAAGAGATAATTGGTTTTGGGGTAAAATCGTTTGCATTATTGTAATGTTCTAAAATTCTGCTGTTTCAAATTTCCCATACTTAAATTGTTTCAGTGTAACTTAGTTTCATGTTTATTTGCGTTGGGAAATTGCCGTTCTCATGCAAATTATTCTTTGTATTTATGTAGCGCAGTTAATTAATTTAGTTTGCTCTTCAATGTTTTTGCATTTAAAAATATTGCCCAGATGTCTATCTATTCAATTTGCAGTTAAATGTTTGTTTTTGTTTGCTCTTTTAATTATGCTTCAGTTAATTCGAATGCTCATTCAATTCAAGAGATAAGACTTTAATATGCATGTGGGTACGCGTATTGTCCAAGCAGTTGGAGTGATAAGTGGTATCATATTTCGATAACAATGGGCACGCGTTTGTTTGCTTGTATTAAGTTTTCGTTTTGCTTATTTGTGTTTAATATTTACTTGTAATGTTTTGTGTTTTGCATGTTAGTTTATTGAAACTTTATATCTTCTATGAATTGTACGTTGGGTTTGAATGAGGTAGGAGTTAGTTTGAATGACTTTCAGATAAGAAAGATGAGATTTAAGATATATGAATGAGGGAGTAAATGAATGAAGAATTAAATGTTCAAGATGACTATTTGATTTTGGGACTGGTCTTATTTGATGGATATTATGAGTAGAAATAATATTATATTTGAATGTTGATATTATGTTTTGGTTATTAAAATGATCAATAGGATTTTTTGTTTCGATTAAGGAGTGATCTGGGTAGATGACCAGTTTGGGTAGCGTTAAACTGATATTATATTTTTGTTGTTTAAACGATTAACATGATCCTATATTTTTTAGGAAGACTGGTAAAGTTTCATACTTTCTTTTTGTTATTTAAATGATTGAAATAATTATTTGATTTTTTTTCGTTTTAAGAAGGTTGATTTAGTTTTATGCACTGTATTAGTAGCATTATTATGATGTGGGGATATTGATACTATATTTTTGTTTTTTAAATGATTAAAATTACTAGTTGATTTTTTTTTTTAGGAAAGCCGATCTAGTTTGATGGACAGTATGAGTAGCAATGGTGTCTTACAGGAGTTGAATGGTTTGAGATATCGGCTGGGTGCATGGATTTTTCAGCCCATTTAAATTTGCTACACAGCGCACTACACTGTGGTCTCTGCAAAACCGATATCCTACCGGCTGCGCCAATTTTGTTACGAACCAGTATACCCTATGTATACTGGTAAGAACTGGGAGCACATTTGATGTGTATCCAATATACATCATCAAGGCTCCCGGGGAAAGAACTCCTCATTTACCACTTACCTGCTACTCTGTCCATTTAATACCAGATCAACTAAAAGAAATAGAATTACATAATTAACCAATTTAGGTTTATTTTATATTTTAAATCAATTACTTTTACAATTATTTTAACATCTTTCCACACTGTATCTACTCGGACGGAGGATGCCTGGAAGAAAGTAGGAATTAATCGATGGTGGCTACGCAGCGTAAAAACGCATCCAAGCCGAATGAGGTTCGCGGCTCAAGCCTACACCTCACCATCTAACTGTTGTGTTGGTTTCCTGCAACTGTACCGGAACTCGTTAACTTTCTGGCCTCGCTGATTACTTCGCGGCGGAATACACTTCGCGTACAAAACCGTAACCGCTGTTGTTACTACTCGCCGTTTCTCGCTCGATCAATTGTCTTTTAAACGATTCTTGCGGCCTCAATTCGCCCTAAATTCGCTGAGTAGTTGAAACGTGCGTTCTCGTTCCACGTAAACTTCTTCCTCCGCACACTTCTCACCAACTCGCATGGTGAAGCTTTGCGGCGAATTTAATAAATGGTTTGAAGGCAGGGTTTAGCACAGTGTCACTCCGCTGGAAACACACCCCGAAGCTTCTCATGTACATGGTTGTTGTCGCCGCTAATGTTATGGCTTATGCAGTATAACACTTGGCGTAGCTTGTCGATATTTCTATAAGCACACCCCGAAGCTTCTTATGTACATGGTCGTTGTCGTCGCTAATGTTGTGGTTTATGTAGATCGATTTATGAAGTCTTTACGCTTGCCGTTGGTCGACAAGTACATACTTTGACGACAATGGGCGTAGCTTGTCGATAATTCTATAAGCACACCCCGAAGCTTCTTATGTACATGGTCGTCGTCGCTAATGGTATGGATTATGAAGACTTTACGCTTGCCGTTGGTCGACAAGTACATGTTTTAATGACAATGGGCGTATGTGCTTGGCCGTATACACTTGGCGGAGCTTAGACAATTGACGACGTTGTATATAGCATAACAGGGTCGATCGCCCTTTGATAAAACCATGTTGTTTAGGAACGAACAACTCATGAGTAACTAAAGAAAGGTGCAAGTACACGATTTTCTCCTGTAGTTTGGAGAAACAGGATAATAAAGAGATAGGCCGATAATCCCCTATGCGGTTTAGGAGCTTCTCTAGTTCAAGGAGCCCAATCTTTACTGCTTTGATGATTTTTGGGGAGTCGCATGCAGTTTGTATTCTTTTTAGAACATCTCCCGCTTTTCGGAATAGCCTTTCTTCTTCATGTCGCTGGGTGGCAATTGTACTTTGCGACCATCCTTGGGAGAGGTTATCGTTTTCCGTTTCCGAATACAGTACTTCCGCCACATTTTCGACGTTGGCGATGCAATCACACAACGTCGCTTTATTTGTCTGGTCACTGGTTGCTTTTATTGCCGTAATCTCCTCGTTGGCTACAGGACGGTTCTTTATTATATCGGGATTTATGACCCTTGTATCGGCCGCTTTGGTAACGGTCGCAGTAGAAACCATCGAATTTTCGATGCTCTTTATATTATCTTCCACCGCTCGAACACCTAAGCGTCCTGCAGAGTTTCCTGCTTTTCCTTAATAGGACGCTCTGGCGTTCGCATAATATTTTTGCTGCACCCGAACGCCGCAAGAATCTCAGTCTGAACCAGACTGTCTGCTAATCTCCGTTTTTCGTCCGTCTTCACTGTCATTGTATTATTCGTCGTTTTTGTCATCGTTAGTACGGCTCTCGATGTACTTTTAACATCGTGGCGGCAGCCGATGGTTGCGTCGTCGTTATTATTTTTTATTTCTTCCTTTTGGTTTTTTTTTTAATCTGTTTCAAGTGTTTTTGGTTGCTCCAGTTTTATTGGGTCCCCCCTCGGAGCCGCTATCTCCGTTCGTGTGTAGTCACCTTTTTGGTCCCATGGTTATCTTTGTAGCGCAGGGAGGCCATGCAATGGTTGGCACAAGCCCTTATGGGGACAAGTGCTCAGAGCCAGATCAGTGCTAATCGGGAGTCCATCTCAACCGAACCTACACCACCAACCCAATGGTGCGAACTTCGAACGTATTCCGAGGCCTGCCAATGTTTTACCGGGACGGAGACGGTATGATAGTTGAATTGGAGCCGTTCACACACAAGTGTCACCTCGGCGCTACTGTGCAAAGCAACTAGGCCCAAACCATCACATCCACCAGCCCAAAGCATGAATTCCAATTCGTTGTCCAAAGCGTAGTCCAGATCCAATCAGAGTCGTTACCTGTCATCCCAAGAGGGAACCTCACGGATTTCCCCATATCCTCGGGTCCGTGCGGGTGGCGCTCCCCAAAGAATGCTAGCCTTTAAGAGTGCTCTTGTCGACCGGCGTTCCCCCTGCGGGAAAGCACATTGTAGAAATACCCGTTGGATCATTCGAAATTGATGATATTGCCAACTATCTATACAAAGAAGTAGCGAAGGTCAAAAATCATAGAAACTTTTCAATACGACCTAATACCCTCAAAAGTGAAATAAAGTATACTGCTCCTATTTATTTCGATAAAGAAAGATCCATTGGTCAATTACTAGGGTTCACTAAACCACAATTGAAAATCAACGTAAAACATACTTCTGATCCACTTGTAAGTATAAGTAAAGCGAATGTACTACGGATTGATTGTAACATAATTAGAAATTCTTATATAAATAATATTGCCTCGCATACAATCCACGAACTCTCACCTGAGGTAGGACCAGGCTATAAAATCGTGGAGGTTCCTAGTTATGTCATTTATTTACCAGTAAACGTCAAACGAATAAGTATGCTTACTCTTAAGCTAATTGACCAAGACGGAAATGTAATAAACTTCAAGGGAGAAACAATAACTATCAGACTTTATTTGAAGCCGCAGAATCCTGCTATATAACGGTGATAAATATCTGCCGAGTAATGTAGACACAATCAGTTCAAACAAGTAAATCGAACGAGTTAGACCACGATTAACATTACAAAATAAGCAGTTCTTGAGGTCATTGGGATTCAAATTGACAAAAAAATGAGTGACAATAGTATTATCAAAAATTGAATACCACAGCTACTCTCCCTTATCATCATGCAGTGATGAAATTCGAATATCCCTACAACAACAGGATTTGTGTATTTTACCTAGTCAGAGTGTCATCTACATTGAAGGTACCTTAAATAAAACAGATGTGATGATATCAACAACAGCTAAACTGACGAATAATAGAATTGCTTTCCTATTTGATGAGATAAGGTATGAACTGAATGTAGAAAAATGTTGAAATAATATCAACATTGAAAAAGGAAAATGCTTTATGATGCTGGCTGGTCGCCAAGCGAAACTATTTCACCACCAAGTGGCTACTTTAATTTTTCTGTTCCACTAAGAAATTTTTTGGGATTTGCCGAAGACTACAAGAAGATTATTGTAAATGCCAAGCATCAGCTAATTCTAGTTTGCAATAGAGGCGATGAAAATGCATTTTTTTTGTCCAGTGATGATGTGCACATCAAAATATTTAAACTGCAATGGAAGGTACCACATGTTATCCCAGATGGCGCAGAAAAATTTATAATATTGAAATACATTGAATCGGGACATCCTATTCAAGTATGTTTTCCGAATTGGGAGCTTTAGGAATATCTGGTTTTACCAACAACAACAGACCATGGTTTTGTGAAAACCACAGGTCAAGTCGAAAAACCTCGAAATGTTATTTTAGCTTTACAAACAAATCGAAAAAATCTCAAAGACAAAGATGTCAGCAAATTTGATCACTGTGATTTAACCAATATCAAAATACATTTAAATTCCGAATCGTATCCTTATGATAATATGAATATTAAATTTACGTGCGATCGATTTGCTCTTCTTTATGATATGTACTGCAATTTTCAACAATCTTACTACGGTGTGCAACCTCAGCCACTACTCTCACGAAGCGAATACAAAAAATCAACACCAATTATCGTCATCGATTGTTCACGTCAAAATGAATCCATAAAATCTGGCTCAGTCGACATAAGGTTAGATCTCAAAACATCTGTGGATGTACCTGCCTTAACAACAGCTTACTGCTTGCTCCTTCATGATCGTATAAAAGAGTACAATCCTCTCACTTCTTCAGTTCAAAAACTTGTATAAAAACCGTAACAAACATAAATGTTAATTCATTATCACGTTTATATCCTGGGCAAACAAACAAACTATACCATTTCATCACTATAATCACCATGGCGACGATTTTCGTTATCGACATGCAAGGATTTAGAGGACCTAACAATACGTTTGTCATCAAAAAGTAAGCTGTCGTGATTGTGAACGAAAGTTTTCATCGGCACTTTATACTCAAACCTCCCTACAGTTTTTCATTACTTTCAAGAGAGCTGCAATGTCAAGCGCACTGGTTATATGAAAATCATCACGGATTGAAATGGGAAGGTGGACTAATAACATTTTGGGATGCGAAAGAATATTTACTTTTAAACATGAAAAATGTGACAATATACGTTAAAGGACTCGAGAAAAAGAAATGGCTTGAGGATTTGCTGGGAAATATTGCTATGATATTCAATTTGGAGGATTGCTTCTGTCCAAATCTAAAACTACAGAACACTATCCTGAGACGCCACGATGTACTTTCCATAGTGGATGTTGTGCGCAGCAAAACGCATTCCTCCTGAAAAAAATTATTGTACAAGAAAATTCAATGAAATAAAACAAGTTTTTAATGTAAATAACTTTTTTCTTTTATTTAAATTATGTGTTGAAGTTTACTTTTTGGAGAAAGATACTTCGAATTATAACTTAAAATATTTGGTGCTCGAACATTTTTTTCTAAGATTTGGTTTTTTGATTAAATCTTGATCTGAAAACATTGAAAAAACACTACCCTAAGCACCAAGATTAAGTTTCCGTTGAAAAAGCAAGGAAAAGAAGAAGGAGCAAATTAATTCCTTCTAAAATATCGAACCACCAAGAGAAAAAAAAGAAACAGTAAAAAAAATAATTTAAGAAGACATTTTCAGTAAAAGTTTGCTTTTATTTTTATAACCAAACAAACTTGACATTTTTTTACCATAATAGCTGCCCTTGGGCTTATGTGGAACCAAAATCCCCATTCATATTATTATTATTTTTAAAATATTCAATTAATCTATGATGGCGGCGACTCCATTCCAACCTCGTGGAACTTCAAATTTTTTGGGTTGGCCTCGCCGTTGCAACTCAATGCTATCTTCCCTGCATTGAAGTTATCCAAAACACGATCGCTGCACTTCTTGTAGCGTGATGGGGGAAATATCCGCATGCTATTCTCAACATCAACTACGATGGCTGTCCCATAACTAGAAAAAACAAATATTAAAAACTAATACCCGATGGTTTTCTATGAAACTTTTCACAGTGTACTATACCTATCCTGCAATCAAAACTATTCAAACTTATAAAATTAGCGAAATTGGAAAACAATAATAAGGAATCAAAACTATTTAAAAATAATAACTTCTTCACTAGGAACCACCATCCAGCATGGGAAATCCCCAGACGTGACGTCATACTCACCCTTATCACCAACCAATCGATTCAACTGTGCCTACACCCCCTTCACTTTATTTTAACTAATGTCCCTTTCAAAATAGATAACAAAAACTAGTTTGCCCGCAGGGAATATTCTATGCACGATGCGACTCTAATTTTCTAGGAATTTGGTTTTAGATTTTCTCTACACTCATTACAAGAAAACACATCGTTCAAAGTCAGCATGAATTTTGATAAATGTCCCAATTAACTTGGTTAGAAATCGACTTCACTTGCACAAAAATTCCGAGACTGATGGCAAAAGAAGGACTGCCGACATTTGAAAATTACTTTCAATGAATATTTCTCATTCAACACGAAGTTTGATTTATGAGAAAATCGACTCGACAATCGACACAACTCAATCAAAACAATTTTAAATGTCGTGCTATTTTGTCTAATTCTGCTGAAGCTGATACAGTTTTTGTATTTGTATCAGGCAAAAAAATTCGGTCTCTTCACTTCGCTCTATCTTCACAGGCAAGGACACCAATGGCACACTCCTCCTGCGGCGTAACAGGGACTACTCTCTTGCGGCACCATGAGGATCAGGGTTCAGAAGTGCTCCCTCATCCGCAAGTTTTCACAAGTTACAACTTGTCAGCCCAGGGTTGAATTCTGACCCACAAGCAGCGCGTGTCTTGTCATGGATAGTCATGCACTAGCTAAGCAGCCAATCACGAAATCAAAATCCATGTAGTGAAAGACACTCAGGCACCGCTTGGTTTTGGGTGCAGATCAGAATCCTCCGCAAATATGGTGTTGGGATAGTAATAACTTCCGAATACACATATGGACTCTAATATCATTTGGCCTTACTAGTCATACAATGGGGTAAACCACCAGAGTATAAGTCAAAACCAGGACCAAACAATATTGATGTCCGAGGACAACACAGGTCCGGAAGTTATTAGATGCTGGGGCACGATCAGTGCAATAGCCCTCAGTAGTTACCTACCCACCAATGATCTTGACACCTTGTAGGGACACCTACAGACGATGGTCTGTCTCGTGCCAACAATCACAGTTGCCTGATTTGAAAGTGATAGACGGCTACGTGTATAGATGGAATGAATACGCCACCGGTGATCCATGGCAGGAAGAAGAGTCCTGGAAACTCTGGGTACCGGAGGAAATGACACAACATCTGATCCTCCGCGCACACGACCATCCTTTAAGTGCCCACAGAGGTTACGGTCGGACGCTCCGGCAACTTAAGAAATAATTCTTCTGGCCTAAAATGGCATCCCAGGTCAAAGACTACGTGAGCGGCTGTGAGACCTGTATAGGCACTAAAGCGCCCAACCAGCCTCTTCGACCTCCTATGGGTCAACTCAACGTCCTAGAACGCGTATTTCAACGTCTGTACATAGATCTACTCGGTCCATATCCTCGATCTCCTATGGGACACATCGGAGCTATCGTTGTGTTAGACCAGCTCTCGAAATTCCCACTGGTGGAAACTAATCGCAAGTTAACGACTCCATCTATCGTGAAATTTCTAGAGAGTCGAGTATTTCACGTGTTCGGGGTACCAGAGAGTGTGTATTCGGATAACGGCGTGCAGTTCAGATCTCGGCAGTGTAAGGCCCTACTTGAACAGTACGGCGTCGAACACCAACTGACGCCCATATACTCTCCTCAGTCTAACGCATCTGAACGTTTGAATCGCATACTGTTAGCTGCGATCCGTTCTTATGTTCATCCAACTCAGAAAGATTGGGACCGCAGATTGTCCGCCATCACGTGCGCTCTGTGGTCATCTTATCATTCCATCACCGGTGTCACCTAACTTTGCCACCTTCAGACAGCACATGCTTTGCCATGGTAAATCATACAGGCTGTTACGGCAATTAAAGTGTTTGAGAGATCCCGTCGTTGCATTGGAGCCCCACGAACGTTTAGGAGACCTTCGCCAACAAATCGGACTTAAGATAATCGCCGCAGGACGTGCAAATGAGGCGCAGTACAACCTCAGGTCACGACCTTCCAATTTTAAAGAAGGAGATGAGGTTTTTCGGCGTAATTTTCGCCAAAATGATGCCGCTGGGCATTAGAATGCCAAACTGGACCGGCGCTTCCTGATAAGCCGCATAAAGGAGGCAGGAGACCATCGCTGCAGTCCTCTACGGACATTTATACCTACTCTTCACTACAAATTGCCGCATGGTCTCCATTCACCATTTTCCTTTTTACGAGTAAATAGGTGTAATGGTGAAGACTATGGTAGAAAAATACTCGACGATATCATCTTATCAAAATTGCTCTTAGGCATCCGACAATCGTTCTCCACTTAAGCTTTTGACCTTAGAAGAAATTGGATTTCCAGATATAATAATTTGGTGAGCCATGGAATGTTTAATTGGCTTAAGTGTGCCATCGTCCACAATAATATTGTTCAATTAACTTAACGATTCCTCCAATTTCTTTTTCTTCTTCAGTTCTCCCAACGAATGTATTTTTGGGTATCCGTTGTTCGTCCATACGATTCACGTGCCCCGTCCATTGTGGCTTCCACAGTCTTACAATCGTAGACACCTCCAGCTCGTCAAAAATTTCATGCAGCTCATGGTTGTATCGAATTTACCATTGGTCCCCATCTAGCTTCGCTCTGATTATTCGCCTCCGGACCCGTCACTCAAAGGGGTTCAATATATTTGCGGATGCTTGGGTTAGGGTCCATGTTTCACACCCATAGCATAATACAGGTCTTATCACAGATTTGTATACTTGGAGCTTTGTTTTCCTGTGTATGCAGCTGTTCTTCAAGATTGTCAACACAGAAAAAAATATTTTATTTGCGAGTTGTATTTTTCTGCGTATTTCGTCTCTTTTATTCTTGGTTGTCGTTATTTTGGCGGCCGAAATACACAAATTTGCCCATATTTTTGATACTGTATTCGCCAAGTGTGATATTTTGTATACTTGAGGTATTTTTCCTCGACGGCGTCATGAGCGTTGTTTTGCTAACATTGATTTGTAGCCCTGCCAGTTTCGCTTCTCTGTTGAGTTTCAGGAAGAGTTCTTTGGTGGTTGTTAACGACCGTAACAAACTGTTGATGTCGTCCGCATAGGCTACTACTTGGCTTGACTTGTATAGTAATGTACCTCGTGTATCGACAAGTAGCTTCCTTGTGACGTACTCCAGAGCCAAATTGAATAGCAATGGGGCCAACCCATCTCCCTGCTATATTCCGATATTTGTGTCAAAGGCATCGGTGAGTTGGTTATTGATGCAGACTTGGAAGTCGTCGACGTCATTGTCATTTTGGTAAGACGGACTAATTTAACTGGGATGCCAAAGTAAAGCATTATTAGGTACAGTACATTACGATCAATACTGTCGTATGCTTACTTAAAGTCAACGAATGTTTGGTGTACGTCTATGTTGAACTCTCAGCATTTTTCAAGTACCTTCTTGACAGTGAACAATTGGTCTATCGTCGATCTACCTGTTCTAAAACCACCTTGGTACTCCCCAATAATATGTTACTGGTGGCGTATGGTCCGATTTTATTTTATTATTTTTCCTCCAATGCAAGATGCCCAAAGACTCATATAGTGGTTGAGAAATTTTGGCTCTACTATATAATTTAGTTAACGGATCAATGAATGATCTTCGTTGAATGTCAACTAGGCTAAATTTCCTCAAAAGTCTGCATGAATGATAGATTTAATTACACCAGCAATAATTAAATTCCATGTAAAATTGCTTCTTAGGGCAAAACTAACTGTAATGGGCTTAAGACCGTAAAGTTTTAATTCTAGTTACATACATTAGCAGCTATTAAGTAAAAATTAGAATTTGGAGAAGAAGACTTATTACTCCTGAAAGGAAGAACAGAAACTTCTGATTCTGTATCAATGAGATATGTAAATTTTGAAAAGGGTCGAATATTTCTAAACGACTATTATGGCAGTTAGTATCAACGATCGTTTGCGAGGATACTACCAGCAGTTTTTAGAGTAAATATTGGTCTTGATTTAATGGGACGTTGGTAAACTTGCATGGTTGTTGACGTTTACGTGCTTTTGTGCCAAAGTTTTTGTGATAAAAGCAAATGTTAAAATAATTACTTCGAGAAGGAGTTCCAGATCTAAAACCTCTTTCAAAAGGATTTCTATAAGAAATTCTAGTTTTGTTGATTGAAACCAAATGTGCCTTTAATGAATGTACTTCCATTGAAAGATTTGCTACTAATTGAGTAAGTTCCTTGAGCAAATCACGATTTGCGTTAATAGCAGCATAAAAACTTACATTACTAACTCAGTTGAATAGCTATATTTGGTTAATGGGTAAGCCAAATTTGGGCTAGGGATTTCATATATCTTGTCTGCGCAGGCTGCCATCTCTTCTAATGAACCTGTATAACATGCTAAAACTGCCTGCAGATGAGGAGGTAAGCGTTGGAGTCATATTGTTTTTGTAAAGTTTTCGCTAAAACGATTTTAATTTTTTGTTTCCATATCCCATATCAGTTGTGAAAGGAGATGATCTCTGCGAGTAAGTACAGTTAGAACTTGTTTTAATTTCTCGGACTCTGAAATAGATAGTCTATGAAGGCTCTTTTGAAAATAGAATAAGGATTGTTAGATAGAGGTACAGATATAAGATCGCTTAAGATTCAGGTATCTTGATCAAGAGTGTTTCCGTCTGGTTGAATTGGCTTTCCAGTTGAAGAAACTATGCTTCCGGATATTGTTTCCAGAGCGGACATGGGACGATTGAAACCACGTCAATGTATGGTCATGAAGTATTATTGGTTTGATTGCTGGTAGAAGAAGTCGTGTGACGATTGTCACGACTTCTAGTATTGATCCTGTCACCAGCGTTGGAAGACAAAAGGGCGTCACTGAGGACTTCCTGTCTTTCAGTCATTGTGATAATAAGTTAGTAAATTATTATTACTTTTTAGGTTAAAAATTAATTCAAAAAGTTTTGTTTGAATTCCCTTTGGGTACAGAGGGCTTCTAGGCCAGATATCTAACACTTTCTCATGAGCTAACGAGCGAATAACATTTGTTATATGTATATATGTATGATTTTTAAAATATTTAAAAAAAAGGAGCTTTTATCGAATGAATTATTAATTTAAAAGGAAATTGTATACCGTTATGTGGATTGATGAATGCAATTATTTTTATCGAGTTTTTACGCGGTGAGATCGGGGTTGGCGCCACTCCACTTAGATGTGGGTGATGCAATTGGAGTTGGTTGATTTGCCTGGACCGTCTCATAGCGGTATAGAAGATGTGCTTTGTACAGCGAAAAATCAATGAACAGTGGAGACGGGCATGGAGATGTCTCTTTGCCATTTATGGTTTTTCGGACCGGATGGGATTCCTCACTCACTGAGATGTTCGAGCTTAAGTGTTGCAGCGACGCAAGCCGTCTTGTTGAGAGTGCTTCACTTTCCAAATTGAAACTCAAAACGAATGGGTTTCCTATTCTCTTGATTTGTGAAAACATAGAAAAACAAAATGAATTCTAGGATCCGTCTGACGGCGACACCTGCATTGTTCGTTTTGTTTGCTGAAGTGTTCATCATTTACAGTGGACTTTGTGTTTACCAGTAATATTCGGCTATACTTTACTATGCTCTTCTTCTTCTTCTTCTTCGTAGCCCTACAGCCCCTTTCGGGCCTTCGCTTAGAGATAGTTAGAGTATCTCATTGTCAGGATCTAATGTATCGGCACTCCACAAGGTGATATGATCATTATCACGCTTGGCCCGTGTATCCGTCCACCCAGCTGCGATACGTTCTGATTTTAAACCAGCACGTATCATAACTGAACAGACTTGTTGTCCGTCCGAAGAACCACTCGAACTCAATCTCGTTGGCGCTAACGAAACTTGAACCAGAGACCTTCAGCTTACGGGCTTAGTGCTCTAACCACTAAGCCACGCGGACTACTATACTCATACTTTTCATAAACGGGAGTTTTGATGTCCGTTATTCACTTAAATTTTTGTCATATTATGTACTAAAACTTTTGACCATTTTATCTTCTTCACAATTTCAGATTATTCGTTCATAATAAAACGAAATACAAACACTTAAAGCTTCAAAATGTTTTCCAATGCCTTTATTGCGAACCAACGGAGAAAAGTAAAGTAATAAAAAGTTCAAAAGGTTGCAAAGAAATAAATATTAAAGACGAAATGTAAAACTTTGAAGTGGACAACGTTAATACAAATTAACACGAATAAAGATGAAGTGAATTAACAATGACGATTTAATGAAAATTAATGACGCTTAAAATATCCAAGGGGCTTTATTATAACAACCGTCATGTCTATATATATATATATATATATATATATATATATATATATATATATATATATATATATATATATATATATACACAATTATATGCGTATATATATGCATATATATATATATATATATATATATATATATATATATATATACAGTATATTTGTATATATACATATATATATATATATATATATATATATATATATATATATATATATATATATATATATATATATATATATATATATATATATGCATATATATTTATATGTATATATATATACAATATATCTGTATATATACATATATGTATATATGTATATATGTATATATATATATATATATATATATATATATATATATATATATGTATATATATATATATATATATATATATATATATATATATATACACAATACATCTGCAGATATGTATATATATATATATATATATATATATATATATATATATATATATATATATATATATATATATATATATATATATATATATTTGTCGCGTGTTATGGTTCGCGGCCGATAAGTTTACTGTCCCGGGAGATTTCTCTCCGGATGAACTCACTGGAGAGATGCTCACATCCGTTGACAAATGGAACTGTGTGGCACATTACGCTCGGGCAGTCCTTAAGATAAAAAGGAAAATATATGAGCGCCTGGAGGCGTCCAGGGCGGAGGGGTCTCATTGTCTAGAAATCCCTCTCCCTTCCCCTCCTTCCGCTGGAAAAGGGATCCCTGTAGCCCGGTTGCGCCTAAACGCGTAGTGAATCGAGGTTTAGCCCGAAGTAATGTGTCAAACGGTTCCAGGCTAGGTTCTCAGATTGACAGGGGAGGTGTTTAGTGGGTAGTCCAAGGGTATCCTCCATGGGAGGCCCACACTGCCAGACTCGGCGGGCGTAAATGCCTTCACCTCCCTACCACCAAAAAAAAAAAAACTTTCCCGGGAAAGTGGAAACGCACTGTCTTTTAAATTAAGTAAAAAGAGTTCATTTACTTAAAAGGCACAATACTTAATTTCATCATTTTACAAATCGTACTTTAATTCGCGCTCTAGTCTTATCGTAGTTTTTAATGTCATTTAGCTTGGCTTTATATATGATTTCTAGTCATTCAATTCATTTTTCGTATATTGGCGAATGTTCTGACGAGAACTACCAGGGATATTCGAGAAATTCTGAATACACGCAGTGACGTCACTTGTTTACTTCCAGATATTGATCATGGATCTACTTGGTCCATTCTTGTGCTTTCGAGTACATGCTTTTGACGTCATTCGTTTACTTTTCTTGGTTGCTTCTTGTCAATCAATGTTGATCAACATGTTGCTATCAATTGCGACACCAATTGCGACAACAATAGCGACAGTTGTTCGCGGAATTGTGTGGACATGTAATACTACCCCCACTCCAGTTTTTTTGCCCAAAAAAGATGTGTCGCCAGTTGTAGTTAAGTCTCCCTGGATGTAATATGGGGCAAGACGGTCCAGGCGCACGGTTTTCATTTTTGCTCTCGGTCTACGGTATTCTTGTATGTGATAAACGACGTCGTTGATACGCCTAGTAACTCGATATGGACCCTTCGAATTATGCTGCAACTTCGAAGACCTACCCTTCGGCCGTTGTGGATTATATAGCCACACCAAGTCATTTTGCTGGATGCCAGTAGAATCTGCCATTCGATCATACCTGATCTTCATGTGGTCAGCAGCCGATTCGAGGTGTTTTCGCACAGTTCGATGCATCTGGTTCAACCGATGCCTTAGCTGACTTGCGCTCTCCGAGATCGTTTGGGGCTTCTCAGGGGGTGTTCCGAGCTTTATATCAGCCAGCCGACGAATAGTCTTTCCAAAGATAATTTTGGCTTGGGCTTGACCCGTCGATGCATGTTTGGCAGCTCCAAGGTGGTCTTCCGAGGATCTTTTGTGCATTTCCTTAACCACATCGTGGATTCAGCTTTTGGGTAGCATAGTTTGCATCCTATAGGAGCAGCCAATGTCGCTTCTCATTTCCGCTTGAGTACGCCACCCTCTACCTGAAGGGAGTTCCATTGTGCCCAATAACTTTTCAGGGTTGCGCCATGCATTGAAACGTCCTTCCACTCTGGTTGCCCAGTTGTTTCCTTTCATACGAGCAATGGTCCGATGTCTTCATCGGTTAACTGGGCATTTCGAATCTCCTCCGATGGTTAACCGTCATCGCATTCAGCCGTTGTCAGCTCCTTTTCCTCAATCCGTCGGCAATGCTTGCAGTTAGCTGAACATGGACGACAAGTAGGGCGTAAGCACTTCCGTGAACTCCTTCCTTCCGATGAACAATTTCGTAGTCGTATGACTGCAATCTTTCGATCCATCTCGCAACTTGTCCCTCGAGGATTTTGAAGTTAAGCAGCCATCTCAGCGATGCATGGTCCGTTGGAAGAACAAATTTCTGGCCATATAGGTGCTTGTGGAACTCTTGGTTGCCTCTATTATCGCCAATAGCTCCTTCCTGGCCACGCAGTAGTTCCTCTCACTTTTTGAGAGAACTCGACTGTAAAACGAGAGGACTCTTTCTTCGCCATCGATCTGCTGGGAGAGTATAGCTCCAATCCCACCGTTGCTCGCATCGGTGTTAACTACAAACTTTTTTCCGGGTTTTGAATATGCCAGCACAGGTGATTCACACAGCTTCTTCTTCAAGGTCTCAAAGGCAGTGTTCATTCCAGATATATGGACGATTTTTCTCGGTTAGCTGATGGAGATACTTAGCTGTTTTGGCAAAGTATTTGAAGAATTTTCGATAGTGGGTTGCCAGACCCAGAAAACTTCGTAGCTGGCGCTTGTTGTTTGGTGTTTGCCAGTTTTCACGGCTTCAATTTTCTCAGGGTCTGTTTTAACCCCTATTGCTGATACAACGTGTCCCAGATATTTCACTTCAGCTGCGAAAAGGGTACACTTGTCGGGACTAAGTTTCAAATTCGCCAGTCGCAATCAGGCGAACACCTCTTCTAAGTTCCGCACATGCTCTTCGAACGTTCTCCCGATAACAATGATATCGTCTAGGTACACCAAACAGGTCTTCCTGGTGAGGCCACGTAGCACGTATTCCATCAAACGTTCGAAAGTGGCTGGAGCATTGCAAAGCCCAAATGGCATCACCACAAATTGCCACAATCCGGTCCCAACTGAAAATGCGGTCTTCTCTCGGTTCTTCTTGTCGATTTCTACCTGCCAGTAGCCACTCTTGAGATCGAGTGTAGAACCCCATTTTGCGTCAGCTGAAGTGTCCATGATGTCGTCGATGCGTGAGAGTGGGTAACTATCTTTCTTAGTGACGTCGTTAAGCTGCCTATAGTCAACACAAAAATGAGCGCTAACATCCTTTTTCTTTACTAGAACTACTGGCGCGGCCCATGGACTGATAGAAGGTTAGATAACACCTTGTTTTTCCATGTCCGAGATCAGTGTGCTCACTTCTTCTTGTTTGGCTATAGGGAGACGTCTCGGTGCTTGTTGAATCGGCTTGGCTCCCTGTGTATCTATGACGTGAGTTACCAGACTCGTTCGGCCTTGGTCATCCGGGCTTGTTGAGAAGATGTCACTGTACTTGGTGACCAGATCAGAGGCTCGCTTGGATAGCTGCACTGGCAATTCGGTCTGCTTCAATATTGCAGACGTGAACTCCCGGGCTTTGTCTGTGTCTTGCCTCCTTTTCCAATGATGGTCGTGAGTAGCTTCCAAAGAGGTGATGGTGGAAACAAGCTGGCAGCTGCCGATGAATTTTCCCGCTTTGATGCTCGTGGTTGAGTCTGCGGTGTTAAGGACTCTAACCGGCACATATCCGTTCCTTATAGATCTTACAAGGCTTCGTCCTACAATCAAACTGCGCAATGCGGACGTCTTCGTTGGCTCTATCAGATAAGATCGGTGGTCTCCAGAATCACCATCAAGCTTGGCCCATACAATGCTTTCGGAAGAATTCGGTACATCAGTGTCGGTACATACTACTACATTCATATCGGGAATTGGGACACTGGGATCCTCCATCAATACTTCTATATACCGCCATTTCAATACCCGTTTGCCCAAATCCAATGTGATTCCGTGTGGTCGCAGAAAATCCATTCCGAGAATGCAGTCATTCATAATGTTCGCGACCAGAAAATTATGTCGAAACGTAAGGTCTCCCAACTGTATCTGGAGGTTGACCTCTCCATGGACAGGTGCAGTTTCTCCTGTAGCTGTCCGTAGTGAGAAAATTCCGCCTTTGTGAAGTAGTCTGGGTTGATAATCGATCGGGTTGCATCAGTGTCGATTGTTATGGTGCAATGTTCTGCGTCACCTTGACCCGGAAGGCATAAGTCGGTTCTCCCCGATATACTCTTGACACGGTGATGGTGCTACTTAGGACGTCAATCCTCCTAGCCAACCTCTGCCCCACGAAGTTGGCTCTTACATGTTTCCCGACCCCTCTGTTTGAAGGGCTTCCATTCTGGGCTCCTGACTCGGTCCAGATCTTTTCCTAGCTGCACACCCAGGACAGTAGCTTGGTTTTCTTCGCTTCTTGCAGTCTCTTTACAGGTGCCCTTTCTCTCCGCAATTCCAGCATCTAGGCGCACCGTTTACATGTGAGTCTCGCTCAATTTCCATGCGCTCACACCTGCACTCATCTGTCACTACCTCGTGGACCCGGGCAGTGGTACGAGTCCCGTTTTTTGCTGCCTCAAAGTTAAGACTATAAGCCAATGTGTTCTTAACCGTTTGCTTTTGAGCTAAACGCACGGCTTGGTCCGATTCCTGGTCTTTCAATGCGCTGATGAATGCTTCTGTCGCTGCATCATCTCAATGTTCTTGGTCGTGGGCTGGGTAAGCGAAAAGTGCCAGTCGCTCATTGTCTTGTGCAAGCTGTTGTAAGGTTTTGCCAGACTTCTGCATCCGATGCCGTAGCTGTGCCCGATAAATCTGCTTCAGATGATTGTCTCCATAATGCATGTCGAGCGCATTCATTATAGCGGCCGAGTTTGAGTGCAGCTCAACGGGGATAGTCTGCATTAGCTGGGCAGCTGGTCCTCTTAGAGCAAGAGTCAGTGCAGTTGCTCGTTCCTGCTCATTCCAGTGATTTGTCCTAGCGGTGGCTTCAAACTGGATATTGTAGATACTCCAGACCGTTTGCCCGTCGAATATTGATGCTTTGACATGTCTGAATGAGCTTTGCGCCGAGGTTTTAAGCGGGGCTGGTGGGATGGTTACTGCTGCCTTCGCTGCTTCCAATTCCTATTTCATTTTTTTCATCTCGTGGTTAATCCTTTCCTCGATCTGGCTGATTTCACGGTTGATTTTCTTCTTGACCTGGTTGACCTTCTCCTTGAACTGGTAAATCCTTTCCTCAACGCATTTAATTTGGTCATCCCAACTAGTGGGCTCCGCATAAATTTCGGTTGACTGTTTTTGCAAATCTCCCTCGATTTCAATTGCCCGTTACTCCAGCTTCGTCGATTGTTCATTTAGCTTGGTAGTTAAACTGGATGACTATTGTCGCTGCTCTTGCTGCATCAGGATCAATATTTGCATCAGCACATTTTCTTGTTCCTTTGATTTTGGTGTTTCTGCTTCTTCACCTTCTGTGCCTTTTTTCGCATCTGAGGGCTCATCTGAATCCAGATAAACGCCTTCCGATTCTACTGCGAAACGCGAGCGTGTAATCAGTATGGCCTTTGTATCTTGCGTAGCCAGATTTCGCAGCTCCAACTCTTCCTCAAGCTTCGATATAGTCAAATCATTAATTTTAAATATAAACTTGGCGGCATTTTTATTAACTGGGCTTTTTTTCCACCAGTTTCCACGTAACATTTCAGTATTGTGCACTTTAAAAGTGTTAAAGTTTTCACTTCCATAATTTTCATTCTCTCTGTCGCGTGTTATGGTTTGCGGCCGATAACTGTAATGTTCCGGGAAAGTGAAAACGCACTATCTTTTAAATTAAGTTAAAAGAGATTAGTGGATCCGAATGCACAATAATTAATTTCCCTATTATACAAATTTACTTTTCACTTGGATTATAAATTTATGTTTCAACTGTCTTCAAATATACCTCGAGAATCTTTCATGTGTGTTAGTTGTCAAATATTGGGCATTACTAATCAAATTGAGTCAAACGTTTGAAAGGTGACATTCCAGTTTACAATTTTCATATGAACAGGTTTTCGTGTCAAAAGTCGTATTCATTTCAAAATGAGTGAAATTTCTGAAAAAAATCGTTATATTTTACAATATCACTATGATGAAGGTGAGAATGTATCGCAGGCTCTGAAAAAAATTGTGGTGTTCACGGTCAAAATACTTTATCAAAGGCCACATCCAACAGGTGGTTCACACGCTTTCGTTCTGAAAATTTTGATGTCAAAGTTGCACCTCGCTCAGTTCGACCAATCACTGAAAAGTCGATGAAATCTTACAAAATATTGAAGAAGACCAACACATATGCAACCATGACATTGCTAAGGAACTGAATATCCATCACCAAACAATTTTGAACCATATGCGTAGGGCTGGATACACAAAAAGCTCAACGTTTGGTTGCTGCATGAATTAACATAAAAAAATTGATCGACCGAATTTCCATTTGCAGAATGCTAATAAAACGCAACGAAATCGAGCCGGTTTTGAAGCAGATCATTACGGGTAAATCATCACAAACAACTTCAATGCCAGGATTGACATCAAATAAGGTTATGCTGTGTGTATGGTGGGATTGGAAAGGAATTGTTTGTCTTGAGGTGCTCGAACCTGGCCAAACACTCAATTCGGCTCGGTACTGTCAGCAATTAACCAGATTGCAACAAGCAGTTCAATAAAACTGGCCAGAATTGATCAATAGATAGGGCGTTGTCTTCCATCATGACAATGCCAGACCACACACATTTTTGATGACCCGGCAAAAATTGACAGAGCTTGGCTGGGAAGTTTTGATGCATCCACTGTTTGGTCCAGACCTTGCACCATCAGACTGCCATTTGTTTCGATCTCTGCAACACTTCCTTAATGACAAGAAATTCACTTCAAAAAGGGACTGTGAAAATCAGTTCGCCAAGTTTTTCGTCGATAAATCGCAGAAGTTCTACACAGATGGAATAATGGCTCAATCCAAAAAATGGCAAAAGGTCATAGATAATAATGGACCATATGTACTTAAATAATATAATATATATATCTATATATAAGTATATATATTTATATATATATACATATATATATATATATATATATATATATATATATATATATATATATATATATATATATATATATGTTTATATATATATATATATATATATATATATGTATATATATATATATATATATATATATATATATATATATATATATATATATATATATATATATATATATATATATATATATGTACAGGGTGGGCAAAAAGTAACTTTCCCATGTAAAAAATTAATAACTGTGAGTAATTTGTTAAACTTTTATTTTTTTTTGTAGACATTAAACTTGGGAGATTCCAATATGGAAAGGTTCACCATCGCACACCAAACCAAACTAGAGTCAAAATTTTTGGAAAACAGCCGTTCAGTAACTGCCACTCAACGTGCATACTGCCAATTTTATGGAGTTCGCAAACCTCCAGCAGCTCCATCTATACGTGCTATGGTGGCCGAATTTGAGCGATATGGGAACGTTGCAGATGAGAAACGTACGGGCAGACCTCGTTCTGGACGATCAGCTGAAAACATACAGCTTGCTAGGCAAAGTGTTGGAGAGAACGATGAAACATCAACACGACGACGTTCAGCACAGTTGGCTATAACGCGAGGCACGTTGCGCACGATTTTAAAAACGGACTTACACCTATAACCCTACAAAACACAATTGGGCCAGCATCTCCATCCTGGGGACCGGGTACTGCGTTTGGAATCCTGCAGGGATTTCCTAAATCTTGTCGAGAATGAGGAACGATTTTTGGAAAATTTAATGATGACTGACGAGGCGCACTTTCACCTAAGCGGATTTGTGAACAGGCAAAACACTAGATTCTGGGGCACACATAATCCCCAAAATGTCCAACAGCTTTCGTTACACCCACTTCGTGTAACTGTTTGGTGTGGCGTGACTTCACGGAAAATTTATGAACCATATTTCTTTGAAAATGATCAAGGTGCCAGTCTTACGATCAATGGAGCTCGTTACAGAAGTATGCTTCAGGACTTCCTTTTTCCACTTGTGCGAGCACATAACAACAATGAGAATATATGGTTTCAACAGGATGGTGCAACAGCACACACCGCTCGTGAGACAATGAACTTGTTCCAACATCGCTTTCCAAATCGTGTTATCTCGAAAAATGGTAACATTAAATGGCCACCGCGATCGCCTGATCTGACAGCTCCAGACTTTTTTCTATGGGGCTACCTCAAAGAGAAGGTCTACGTCAACAAACCACAGACTTTACCGGAGTTGAAAGAGAACATTCGAGCGGAAATTGCGCAGATCACACCCGTCACACTCCAAAACATTATGAAAAATTTCGTGAAAAGAGCCAACGCTTGCGTGAATTCTAATGGCGCACACTTATTGGATATAATTTTCCACACCTAATATAAAAAAAAATACATAAGTAATCCTAATTTGGCGATATTTGTTTTTTATTTTAATCACTTTATTTAAAAGTTATTACATATATAAATAGGAAAGGGACTTTTTGCCCACCCTGTATTATGCATATGTATATAATATAAGCATATATATATATATATGTATATATATATATATATATATATATATATATATATATATATATATGTATATATATAAAGATATATATGTATATATATATATATATATATATATATATATATATATATATATATATATATATATATATATATATATATATATATATATATATATATATATATATATATATATATATTAATAAATATTTATGTATATATATCAGCGTTGCCAGATGCCGCGATTTTGGCGGGACGTTCCGATTTTTAAATCAAAATTTAATGTCCCGCGCGGGGCAGGCTCAGTCCCGCTTTTTGGGAATAACTCGACTGTGCGTGCAGCGTACTGAGAAAGCACGGGCGGGTAGCACAGACAAGTGTGGACTGGCCGTCTGCCTGGCGCGTTATGAAGATAAGCGCGCGAGAGAGAGGGGTGCGTCACGCAATCGGTGTGTGTGACTGCGACATCTAATTTTTCTCTTTCGCTCTTTTCTTATTCTCATTTGTTTATAAATTTCTATTTCGCGAGAACGAATGATTACGTACGATCCGAAGGAACAACGTATACCATTTGTTTTAGTGCTTGGAAATCAGTGAATAAGCAAATAGTGAGTTGCGTTGCGTGCGTAATTTGGTGTAATTACATTAAGAAAACAAAAGTTACAGTTTTCTACGTTTTCTTGTTCGTAAGTTACTGGAGTTTACTTATTAAAATCATTTAAGGATGAATGAAACCGATAGTGATGTTTCGGGTTACTCGGAACCGGAAGACATAGCACCCAAGAAGAAAGTCAAACTCGGAAAACATCGCCTCACGAAATATAGTACAAATTGGCAGAATGATTATAATTCGTTGTGTATTGTGACGTCGGATGAATATAAAGCTTACTGTAGACTGTGTAAAAAAGAGTATACTATTTCTCATGGCGGATTAAACGACGACGTTCAAAACAAGTAGACACTCGAAGATCACTAGTTCTCGCGCTGCAAGAAACATAACTAGCTATTTCCAGGCACCGGGTACTTCCGCATCTTATCGTGATCGCGATGATATTATGTACAAAACGTCAGCTGCAGAAATTACTTCTATATATCAACATTCGTTAAACTACAATAGTATGGATTGTTTTCAAAAGTTATTACCTCTCATGTACGCCGATTCTAAGATAGCGAAGAATGTTAAATGTGGTAGGACAAAGAGTGAAGCAATAGTTTGTGAAGTATTGGCAAAAGAAGCTTTGAAGGACGTTATTCAAAATTTAAAAGTAGATTTATTTTTTTCGATTTCGACGGATGCCAGCAATAAAGGAAACCGGGAAATTGCTTCCAATATGTGTGCGATATTTCAGTTTGGACAAAGGAATACAAAACAAATTAATAAAT
>OZ017740.1:197225436-197507936 GCA_963969285.1 Odontomyia ornata
ATATAAAAGGGACTCACAGCAGCCGGAGGCGCTGGGGCTGGGGGATCGCTCTTCAGGCAATTCCTCTTCCCCCCTCCCCTCCCGCTAGGAAAGGGACTCCCCAGCTTGAAAACGCCCCACGGCGTAACAAAACGAGACCTGGCCCGAAGTAATGTGTCAAACGGTTCCAGGCTAGGTTCTCAGATTGACAGGGGAGGTGTTTAGTGGGTAGTCCAAAGGTATCCTCCATGGGAGTCCCACACTGCCAGACTCGGCGGGCATAAATGCCTTCACCTCCCTACCAAAAAAAAAAAAAAAAAAAAGGTAAGGCCCACAAGGGGCTGTAGCGATACACAAGCTTGAGGAGATCAAGATTTATGTGTTCATATACATTAGATACATTGAGAATGACAATCATTTTTAACTTTGAACCCTGGTCTGTTACAAGTTTGAGCATCAGTGTATCGAGACAGGACGAAGTCAACCTGAGTATCCTATATGCGTAGCAATTTGGGGATAATATATGGTTCTCCTCAATGAGACCGTCGAGTTTGATTTTAACCAGTTTGTTAATAATTTTGCCTAGTACACTAATTAAAGGAATCGACTTGTAACTATTAAGATGTGCTAGATCTTTGTTGGGTTTCAGAATAGGGGTGATTCTAATAAACCTGCCTGAACCTGGGATTTTTCACTCAATAACAGCTTTACCACAAGCCTCGAGAAGGCAGTGAAGGTGATTAGCAGCAATAATTTTTAGCATGTTATAATCAATTGAGAACTCCGCCGTAGCCGATTCCAAGCCCATTTTGGAAATGAGAAGGGAACTCATTGTTTCCTTAATCCCCAGATTTCATTATTTCTCATTCCGAACCCCCCAATTAAATGCTAGAAAATGTTCTTGGTGTCGCTCTTTGGGTTTACTGGTTCCCCAATAATGTAACATTAAATGCAGAGAAATGCTAAAAACTGTTAATAAATCTACAGCTTTACTACTAAATCCTACTTACACCCGCATTGTGGGGACGAAAGAGGATGAAGGCGAAATTTTCACGCCTGATAACGGAATCGATGTAATGGAGGTTCGGCGACTGGCTAACTCCCCGTCCCTGGAAAACCCTACAATGTTCGAAACTGCAGAAAAGCTTCGGAATGGATTGGACTCACGGCACCGACCTCACAAACGGAAAAAGGACTATGGCATTGGATCCTGGAATGTCAGATCACTCAATTGCCCTGGTGTTGTTAAGGACCTTTTACAACAGGCCAGTCAATATAAATTAAAAATACTGCCAATCCAGCAAACGAAGTGGACTGGAAATGGTATTCAAGACATGAGATCGTACACAATATTCAAAGGTGGGAAGCCTACTGGAAAACGAGAATTCGGAGTGGTCTTTATTGTGAGTAGGGAGTTCAAAGCACATGTTATTGATTTTAAGGCAGTCAATGAACGATTGTGTGCGATCCGCATAAAAGCGAAATTCTTCGAAATCTGGCTGATTAATATTCACGCCCTGACCGAAGAAAAGGACGAAGAAACGAAGAAAATGTTCTACAATCATGTGGAAATTATCTGTAAACGACACAAAAATAATTCTGGGTGATTTCAATGCTAAGGTTGGCAATGAGCTATGCCATCGGGGAATGACTGGAGGATTTAGCCTCTACAATGAACCAAATGACAATGGCCAGCTCCTGATTGACTTTGCATGTAGCAGAAATCTAGTCATACGTTCGACTTGCTTCCCACATTGACGCATTCCTTAAATGACCTGGATATCACCGGATGGTAACACAAAACCAGATCAACCATGTTCTGACCCAACAACGTTGGGCCTCGAACATACTTGACGTCCGCAAATATCGAGGAGCCAATTGTAGCTCCAAATGGCGTCTGTGGCCAAAAATTTCACGGAGACCCTTGACAATCAGCTGGCTCCCATCTTACCAGACGCACCGCCGAAAACAAGGAACGAGCTCTGGGTGGAAGAGAAAGCGGCTATTAAGACCATGGCAGAACCGATGATCGGACATCAAGCCCGGCGCAAGAGCAATGATTGGTCGATGATGAGTGCCAGAATGCGTTAGACATAAAGAAGCAAGCGTACAAAGAATACGTGGGTAGTAAAACTGGGATGAAGAGAGAACGCTATGAAAATCTCAGAAGAGTAGCGAATAAGATAATTAGAATTAAGAAAGAAAAATACTCTGACGGCCAACTGAGAAGTATAGATGTAAGTTTAGCGAGCAACAACACAAGACAAGCATACAAAGCAGTGGAAGGGCTCAAACGCAGTTAAAAACCTCGCTCTATCATGATAACATCACCAATATCATCGCTGATGAAACCAGGATTAAGGAAAGATGGGTATCATATTTCAAGAACCTTCTTAATCCTACGCACAGCGCCGGAGCATTGCCACTTATAGATGTTTCGCGAGAGCTTCCATTGGCCCCACCAACTCTGGATGAAATTAGGTTCACCAGCAAAGCTCAAGAGAATAATAAAACACCGGGCATCGATGATATTCTAGTGGAACTCATCAAATATGGTGCAGCAGTGTTCATAAAGCTCATCCAGCACATTTTGTAACAAGAACATATGCCAAAGAAGTGGAGCCAATCAATTATATTCCCTATTCACAAAAAGGGTGACAAACTATGGTGCAAAAACAATAGAGGCATATCACCGGTTGGTACGGCGTACAAAATATTTTCAAAGATCTTAGAAAAAAAATCGGATCATATTCCAACAGTATTATTGGGGAGCATCAAGGTGGTTTTAGGGCACGTATCGACAATAGACCAATTTTCGCTGGCAAGGAAACCTTCGTTGACTTTAAGCAAGCATACGACAGTATTGATCGTAACGTACTGTATGAAATAATGCTTCTCTTTGGCATCTCTGCCAAATTAGTCTGTCTCACCAAAATGGCAATGGTGTCGACGACCTCCCAAGCCCGCATCAATAACCAACTCACCGATGCATTTGACACAAATATCGGACTAAAGAAGGGAGATGGGCTGGCCCCATTGCTATTCAATTTGGCTCTGGAGTACGGCATAAGGAAGCTTATTGTCGATACACGATGTACATTGGCATACAAATCAAGCCAAGTAGAAGCCTATGCGGATGACATCAACATTCTGTTACGGTCATTACAACTGCCAAAGAACTCTTCCTGAAACTCGACAGCGAAGCAAAACTGGCAGGGCTACAAATCAATGTAAACAAAACAACGCTGATGAAACTGTCGAGGAAAAATACCTCAAGTACATAAAAGATCACACCTGGCTAATACAGTATCAAAACTATGGGCGGATTTGTGTATTTAGGCCGCCAAAATAACGAGAACCAAGAATAAAACGGACGAAATACGCCGAAAAATACAACTCACAAATAAAATATTTTTTTCTGTGTTGACAATCTTGAAGACCAGCTGCATACACACGAAAACAAAGTTCCAAGTATACAAATCTGTGATAAGACCTGTATTATGCTATGGGTGTGAAACATGGACCCTAACCCAAGCATCCGCAAATATATTGAACGCCTTTGAGTGACGGGTCTGGAGGCGAATAATCAGAGCGAAGCTAAATGGGGACCAATGGCAAATTCGATACAACCATGAGCTGCATGAAATTTTTGACGAGCTGGGGTGTCAACGATTGTAAGACTGTGGAAGCTGCAATGGGCAGGCCACATGAATCGTATGGACGAACAACGTATACCCAAAAAGTATTCATTTGGGGAACTGAGGGGCGGAGACCAGTGGGTAGACCGAGGAAACCCTAGTCTGACTCGGTCGACGATGACAATAGACCGATCGTTTGGTGGCGCTATTTGCATGAAGCGGAAGGTGTAGTGGGCTTCCTTTGCACGTTACAAATTTGTCGTACCTCCTTGACTTTATTTTTGATGCTTGTGGTTAGTGGCTGTTACAGCTTCCTTGGTGATATCGGTGTTAAGATGTTCTTGTTCCTGCTATATTGAAGCAAACGTAAACTTTCCTCTTCATCCATTTGATTGTTCTTATTTCTATTCTTGTGATTTTGATGCTGTTGATAAAGGTCCAGAAACATTTAATATTACTTTCGTCACGGACACTAAGCACCATTTTTTCCACTCATGTTTTGCTTCATTCTTTCCAAGACCTTCATTAATTCTTTTGTGTGGTATTATTGTTGATAATGTAGCTCAAGTCATTGAAGATCTCCTCAAAATCTCTGTTGAAAGAACTAGTCGCGATATCATTACGAGTAATGTCCTTGTATCGACACAGCCGCCAAGCATTCGAGTCCGTTTTAATTGCGATTTTAATTGGACAATGACCAATTTTCACAGACCATAATATCCGGAGAAGACAAAACCTATTTGCCGTCAACTGTGATTCTTCTAAAGTGTAGATTCCGGTGTGAAGTATTTTGAATTTCAAATTGTCAACCCATTACAGAAGAATTTTGCCTTTAGAAGTGAGAGATTTTTACCCCAGTATGTGCGTCTCACATTAACCACATCCGATGTCAATGCTTCTGGGATATTTGGTCTTCTCTCGAGTCAATGACAGGTTACATACGTCATAGGTGAAATGGTCGTCGTCGCCATCGCTCCAAAATCAAGTGATGAAACCAAGAACCACTTGTGAACGGAAGTTTCTTTGGGAAAAAACTAGGTCTTTATGTTTCATTTTCTATAAAACCAAGGACATTTCACGCAAGCTTCCAGAACAAAACAAGATTGCTTATATTGGCCTGCGTTGACCGCTCTCATAATTGCGCTTCGTCTCCTGTATTATGCCCTTAGTGTGAAGCAGATCACGATCATGGCCAAGGGTATTCTTACGCTTTCGTGTAATGGTTCATCAATTTTGATTTATTAAAAGATGCCAGTTCGTGCGATATTCGCGCTAAGCATGTCACCATGATGACCAAGGAATGCAACTTGTTCGTCATATTCGTGGTGAACGTCCTCAAATTGATTGAAAAAAAAAAATATTTCCAAAGAGTAAATTCAGTCAAAGCATGTGATGATTGGTTTGTCGGAGATACCAATTTGTGAAGCGTATCACCATCATGGCCAAGGATGTTCGCTACTATTCCATAGAGCGGGTGTGATAGTTCCTCAATTCAGTTTGTTTGTCATATTCGTGGTAAGCGATATATTACAAAATAATCTCCAAAGCTTAAATTTAATGAAATTTTCCAGGAAATATTTGGAGTGCGGCAATCTAAAAAGGATATTCAATGGATTCACAGATCAATTGGTGCCCTATTATGCACTTTCATATTATGTGTGTCACCAACTTAGCGAAGGATTTTAACTTGCTCGTTGCATTCGTTGTGAACGTACCTGAAGTTTTTATTTTTATTTATTTAAACCAGCATAAAATGATATTGTAACTACAAATTGTAATTTCTACAGATGTATAACAATACGTGTGCGTAGAAAACTAGTGATTTGTAAACTTTAAAACATACTTTAAACTAGAGAATATAATATAGAAAGTAAAGTAAAATATCAAGTATAATTTGAAAGCATAGATATTATAAAGACAATTTAAAAGTATAAATAATACCCAAACAAAAAATAAGGGAAAATATTAGCCAGCATCCTTAAGAATTGCAATTTGCAACCTTTGTAAAATTAGTAATAATACAAAACATTTTTATTACTTGCTCTAGATATTTTCATATATCCATGACTTTAGTTTCATCTTAATATATTTATTCATTTCAATTGGTAGTTTATAATTATTTGAAAGTTAATTGAACAATTTTATAGCGACAATATTGCAGTTCTTATCACTACATTTTTGGTAAAATGATACTTTTATATATGCTGTTTCTTGTTGACATTTCATATTGATTTGTAAATTTACAGTAAAGTATGTTAGTAAACATACTAAACAGTAGACATAAATCCTCAATATTATGTGGATCGTTTTTTTATAACAAAATGTTTTTGTTTATGATTTGAAAATTCTTATTTTGCAACCACTGTAGTAGATTTGATTTTTTGAATAAGCTCCTCCCCAAGCAACTATTTCATATTGCTGTATACTTGAAAGTTAAAATAAGCAACCCCTTATACCGTAATAATATAATTTCTGCAATTATATTTCATTATTTATAGTGTCAAAAGCTTTAATGAGGTTATCTAAAGTCACAATAATTGGTTTAATTTTATTGAAACATTTGTTTATTGCAATACATATTAGGGGTACCGGTTAATTCGTGCGGTTTTCTAACAAATGGCGTAACTTGATTTTTATTCCAGTGATTCATCTTCCAAATATATGTTAGAAAGCTACTGTCATATAGTTTCAGAATCAGTATGTGTCATTTAGCTGAAGCGTAAACAACAATACTTATTTTTATTCTGAAAATGTCGAATTTTGTGCCGAATAAAGTGTTTTTGCGGGGAGTACTTCTTCATTGAAGAAAAAGGCTGCCGAAAGTCATCGTATTTTGGTGGAAGTGTATGCTCTAGCTGAGCGCACGTGCCAGAAGTGGTTTGCAATGTTTAAAAGTCGCAATTTTGACTTGAAGGACGATGAACGGCCCGGACAGCCAAAAAAGTTTGAAGATCAC
The DNA here is from genome assembly GCA_963969285.1 of Odontomyia ornata. Lineage (NCBI taxonomy): Eukaryota > Metazoa > Arthropoda > Insecta > Diptera > Stratiomyidae > Odontomyia > Odontomyia ornata. The sequence continues at coordinate 197,232,010 of OZ017740.1, forward strand.
GAATTGAAGACATTGGTCGGCCAAGATCCATCCCAAATACAAGAAGAACTTTCAAAATCACTTGGCGTCGCCCGAAAACCATTTCCGACCGTCTAAAAGCAATTTTTCACAATAAAGCTTCAATTTTCGAAAAAAACCGGTACCGCTATTATATAAACTAAAGCGTCTTTTGTTCCTAGTCCTTTAATGAATTCGAACTGATTATTGGAGAATATTTTATGTTACTCCAAAAATTCAGGATATACTCGTATATTGTAATAATATCAACGATTTTTGGCACATTTGAACGTAAGGACAAAGGTCTATAATTTATGGATATGCTTCTATCATTAAACTTTGAAATTGGAACAACTACATCTGTTTTCAAGATATGTGGCCACTTCGACAGTTCATTGCACAAACTGATAATTTGTGTTAAAGGCTCAGATATGTAATTGGAAGTAGCTTTCAGGACTCTAGAATAAATATTGCCTACACCGCCAACTTTATCTTTTAAATCATCAATTTTATCTTTAATTACTACCTTAGTTGTTGGATCCAGAAAAATGCTATTTTTAATCATATATGGTATTTTCAAATTATGTATTCCGACTAGATGTAGTTATTTTGTTACTTGAATTTACTCATATTTCACAGAAATATTTATTCTAATATTCAGCAATATCGTCAGGCTCACCTATAGTTCTTTATGATTACAAGGCCAACAAATATTTTAAAATAGAACTCCGATGAACCTTGTTAAGAATCGCACATTTAATGAATTTTATGTTGTTATCCATAAAATCAAAAGGGGGCCATTAAATTAGTCAAAAACATATATCTAAGTTTCATTGTACCATATGTATGTATCCTAGAAATTTCTCAATAATAAACAACTATATTACAGCCGATTGCAAAAACAATTATAAGCAACACAAATTTTCTAGGGCAAACTATTCCTTGGAGTGAGGATCTTAAATATCTTGGACTTATATTCGATAAAAAACTAACCTTCAGAAGACATATTGAGCATATTAGCGTTTAAGGCCGTGCTTTCGCTTTACCCCCTTCTTAATCGTAACTCACGTCTCAACACCACAAACAAAGTCCTCATCGTCAAAATGGCAATCCAACCGATCATCCTATACGGCTCACCTACCTGGATGCAATGTGCTAAATATCTAGTAACAAAGCTTCAGAGCACCCAAAAAAGATACCTGAAAATGGTACTTAATAAACCGTTTTACTTCTCTTCTGAAAAGCTACACAGCCTTGCTGGCGTTAGTCCAATTCGTAAGCTCGCTGCATCGTGCCGTGAAATACGAGTATTTACTTATAGCTAGTTAAAATCTATAAGGCTACGTTACGGCCAAAGAAATATCCCGTTGACCGAAGTTCCCTGGTTCGACTCTGACTGATTTAGTTCGAGTAATTCTTCGAACGGACTTTTAGCCCGTTCAGTTATGATACGTGCTGGTTTCAAATCAGAACGTATCACAGCTGGTTGGATGGACACTCGACCAAAGCGTTATACTGACCATATCACCGTGGCGAGTGCCTATACATTCGATCATGATAATGAGACGCTAACTATCTCTAAGGTAAGGCCCACAAGGGGCTGTAGCGATACACAAGCTTGAGGAGATCAAGATTTATATGTTCATATACATTAGATACATTGAGAATGACAATCATTTTTAACTTTGAACCCTGGTCTGTTACAAGTTTGAGCATCAGTGTATCGAGACAGGACGAAGTCAACCTGAGTTTCCTATATGCGTGGCAATTTGGGGATAATATATGGTTCTCCTCAATGAGACCGTCGAGTTTGATTTTAACCAGTTTGTTAATAATTTTGCCTAGTACACTAATTAAAGGAATCGACTGGTAACTATTAAGATGTGCTAGATCTTTGTTGGGTTTCAGAATAGGGGTGATTCTAATAAACCTGCCTGAACCTGGGATTTTTCACTCAATAACAGCTTTACCACAAGCCTCGAGAAGGCAGTGAAGGTGATTAGCAGCAATAATTTTTAGCATGTTATAATCAATTGAGAACTCCGCCGTAGCCGATTCCAAGCCCATTTTGGAAATGAGAAGGGAACTCATTGTTTCCTTAATCCCCAGATTTCATTATTTCTCATTCCGAACCCCCCAATTAAATGCTAGAAAATGTTCTTGGTGTCGCTCATTGGGTTTACTGGTTCCCCAATAATGTAACATTAAATGCAGGGAAATGCTAAAAAACTGTTAATAAATCTACAGCTTTACTACTAAATCCCGCATTGTGGGGACGAAAGAGGATGAAGGCGAAATTTTCTCGCCTGATAACGGAATCGATGTAATGGAGGTTCGGCGACTGGCTAACTCCCCGTCCCTGGAAAACCCTACAATGTTCGAAACTGCAGAAAAGCTTCGGAATGGATTGGACTCACGGCACCGACCTCGCAAACGGAAAAAGGACTATGGCATTGGATCCTGGAATGTCAGATCACTCAATTGCCCTGGTGTTGTTAAGGACCTTTTACAACAGGTCAGTCAATATAAATTAAAAATACTGCCAATCCAGCAAACGAACTGGAATGGAAATGGTATTCAAGACATGAGATCGTACACAATATTCAAAGGTGGGAAGCCTACTGGAAAACGAGAATTCGGAGTGGTCTTTATTGTGAGTAGGGAGTTCAAAGCACATGTTATTGATTTTAAGGCAGTCAATGAACGATTGTGTGCGATCCGCATAAAAGCGAAATTCTTCGAAATCTGGCTGATTAATATTCACGCCCTGACCGAAGAAAAGGACGAAGAAACGAAGAAAATGTTTTACAATCATGTGGAAATTATCTGTAAACGACACAAAAATAATTCTGGGTGATTTCAATGCTAAGGTTGGCAATGAGCTATGTCATCGGGGAATGACTGAAGGATTTAGCCTCTACAATGAACCAAATGACAATGGCCAGCTCCTGATTGACTTTGCATGCAGCAGAAATCTAGTCATACGTTCGACTTGCTTCCCACATTGACGCATTCCTTAAATGACCTGGATATCACCGGATGGTAGCACAAAACCAGATCAACCATGTTCTGACCCAACAACGTTGGGCCTCGAACATACTTGACGTCCGCAAATATCGAGGAGCCAATTGTAGCTCCAAATGGCGTCTGTGGCCAAAAATTTCACGGAGATCCTTGACAATCAGCTGGCTCCCATCTTACCAGACGCACCGCTGAAAACAAGGAACGAGCTCTGGGTGGAAGAGAAAGCGGCTATTAAGACCATGGCAGAACCGATGATCGGACATCAAGCCCGGCGCAAGAGCAATGATTGGTCAATGATGAGTGCCAGAATGCGTTAGACATAAAGAAGCAAGCGTACAAAGAATACGTGGGTAGTAAAACTGGGATGAAGAGAGAACGCTATGAAAATCTCAGAAGAGTAGCGAATAAGATAATTAGAATTAAGAAAGAAAAATACTCTGACGGCCAACTGAGAAGTATAGATGTAAGTTTAGCGAGCAACAACACAAGACAAGCATACAAAGCAGTGGAAGGGCTCAAACGCAGTTAAAAACCTCGCTCTATCATGATAACATCACCAATATCATCGCAGATGAAACCAGGATTAAGGAAAGATGGGCATCATATTTCAAGAACCTTCTCAATCCTACGCACAGCGCCGGAGCATTGCCACTGATAGATGTTTCGCGAGAGCTTCCATTGGCCCCACCAACTCTGGATGAAATTAGGTTCACCAGCAAAGCTCAAGAGAATAATAAAACGCCGGGCATCGATGATATTCTAGTGGAACTCATCAAATATGGTGGCAGCAGTGTTCATAAAGCTCATCCAGCACATTTTGTAACAAGAACATATGCCAAAGAAGTGGAGCCAGTCATTTATATTCCCTATTCACAAAAAGGGTGACAAACTATGGTGCAAAAACTATAGAGGCATATCACCGGTTGGTACGGCGTACAAAATATTTTCAAAGATCTTAGAAAAAAAATCGGATCATATTCCAACAGTATTATTGGGGAGCATCAAGGTGGTTTTAGGGCAGGTATCGACAATAGACCAATTTTCGCTGGCAAGGAAACCTCGTTGACTTTAAGCAAGCATACGACAGTATTGATCGTAACGTACTGTATCAAATAATGCTTCTCTTTGGCATCTCTGCCAAATTAGTCTGTCTCGCCAAAATGGCAATGGTGCCGACGACCTCCCAAGCCCGCATCAATAACCAACTCACCGATGCCTTTGACACAAATATCGGACTAAAGAAGGGAGATGGGCTGGCCCATTGCTATTGAATTTGGCTCTGGAGTACGGCATAAGGAAGCTAATTGTCGATACACGAGGTGCATTGGTATACAAGTCAAGCCAAGTAGAAGCCTATGCGGACGACATCAACATTCTGTTACGGTCATTATCAACTGCCAAAGAACTCTTCCTGAAACTCGACAGCGAAGCAAAACTGGCAGGGCTGCAAATCAATGTAAACAAAACAACGCTGATGAAACTGTCGAGGAAAAATACCTCAAGTACATAAAAGATCACACCTGGCGAATACAGTATCAAAAATATGGGCGAATTTGTGTATTTAGGTCGCCAAAATAACGAGAACCAAGAATAAAAGGAACGAAATACGCCGAAAAATACAACTCACAAATAAAATATTTTTTCTGTGTTGACAATCTTGAAGACCAGCTGCATACACAGGAAAACAAAGTTCCAAGTATACAAATCTGTGATAAGACCTGTATTATGCTATGGGTGTGAAACATGGACCCTAACCCAGGCACGTACCCGAGGAAACTCCGCAGTGGGAATGCCGGTCGACAAGACCACTCCTTGAGGCTAGCATTCTTTGGGGAGTTCCGCCCCCACGTACCCGAGGAAATTCCCGCAGGGAGAAAGCCGGTCGACAAGAACATTCTTGGAGGCCAGCATTCTTTGGGGAGTGCCGCCCCCACGGACCCGAGGATATGGGGGGGGTGCCGTGAGGTTCCCTCTTATTGTATCTGGACTACGCTTTGGACAACGAACTGGAATTGACGCTTTGGGCTGGCGGATGTGATGGTTTGGGCCTAGTTGCTTTGCACAGTAGCGCCGAGGTAAAACTCGTGTGTGAATGGCTCCAATTAAACTATCATACCGTCTCCGTCCCGGTAAAACCTTGGCAGGCCCTGGAGTACGTTCGAAGTTCGCACCATTTGGTTGGTGGTGTAGGTTCGGTTGAGACGGACTCCCGATTAGCGCTGGTCTGGCTCTGAGCACTTGCCCCCATAAGGGCTTGTGCCAACCCTCGCATGGCCTCCCTGCTCTGCAAAGATAACCATGGGACCGAAAAGGCGACTACACACACGAACGGAGATAGCGGCTCCGTGGGGGGACCCAATAAAATGGAGCAAACAAATGAAACCACAAGCAAACAGGACGCTAGCACGGAGAACCCTCTCAGGCAAAAATCGCTGTTGGCAAGAACACCAATTAAACAAGTCACCGATTGCGGGGGGAGGCAGCAAACCCCAGAAACACTGTCAAAGTCAACATCACAGGTTAAATCATCGGAGACAGACCACAGACGGACTAACGAACGAAAGAAGGCAGAGTGCGTTGTGCAACCTGGCATCATTGCGGCCTTTGGGCGCAGTAGAAGGACTATGCGCACCCCGGAGCGCCCAGTGCAAGACGTACACAATCCGGATCAAGCTGCGACACCAACGGAGGCCAGTGTAAGACTGGGGGAGGGAGAAGTTTTGCCGTTGGCCGACGCCACTTCAAACGCGACCCAAGCGATAGAAGCAAAAAGGCTAGGAAACGGGGGCCTCTCCCAAGAGGTGGCGCCAAATAACACAATTGCCCTTGACCGCGCCGAAGAGGAGCGGCTTACTCGGAAAGCGGGGAATATCGTCAAACAACTGAGGGCTGCCTGCGAAGTGCAGAAAAACATAGGCAAGAGTGTCAGGAATGGCATTCTTGAACTGGAGGAGCTTTTTGGCCGCATAACGCACTACAGGCGGAGGTGGCTTGCAACCGAAAAGCACCAAAAAGACACGCTCTCCCTCGAGGCATCAGTGGGTCCTAGCAGCAGCAAAAGAATGGCCGGTAGCTCAATTGAAGGCGACCGTGAGAAAAGGAGGAAGAACGAGACCATAAACGAAGTTGACACTCCAGGCGAGGAGTTTCATGTGGTGCGAAACAAGGCAGCGAAAAAAGCGGCCAAAAAGCGGCCAAAAAGCTACTCCTATAAAAAACAGACAAAGAGCTCAACCACGAAAAGAACAAAGAACCCCCCGATATACCGCAGAAAACAAAATGCAAACCGCGGCGCAAACCCTTGCGAGAGGCACTGCTTATTAAACCAACTAAGGGCCGAACCTACGCAGATGTCCTCCGTGAAATTAAAGGAGCGGTCAAGCCAGACGACACCAAAACTGCCATCAAAGCAGTTCGACCAACCCGGACCGGTGGCTTGCTGGTGGAATTCGGGCCAGAGGCCACAAACAAAGATGCATTCCGTGACGCGGTTCAAAAGGTTCTTGGAGATGCGGCAACGGTTGCCTCGCTCGAACCAATGGCCACCCTGGAAATCAGGGACCTCGACTGCGTCACGGACAAAGCTGAAGTAGAGGATGCCATTAGGAGGGAGTTCCCCAGCTTAAGTGAAGTCAAGGCAAGATTGACACGTGAAAACACAAGGGGGCAACGCATGGCTATTGTCGAACTAGCTGATAAAGACGCCCAGCAAATCCTGGCGAAGGGCAAAATTAAGATAGGTTGGGTGATCTGCAGGATCCCTATTCGCTGCTTCAGATGCCTCGAATACGGACACACCGCGTATGGCTGTAGGGGACCCGACAGGAGATCTCTGTGCTACAAATGTGGTGAAACGGGGCACAAAAGGAAGGAGTGCACGAACGAGGCAAAATGCATTCTTTGCAAGGATGCTAAGCTAGCACCCGGCGACCTCAAACATGAGCCGGGGACAGGGAGATGCCGGGTTTTCAAGGAGGCCCTAACTAAAGCCAAATCGATACTCAAATGATCCGTATCCTGCAGGTCAATTTGCACCGAAGCACAAACGCCCAGGACCTACTTGAGCAGTTTGCGAAGGATAAGAAAGCTGACCTCCTGTTGCTGAGCGAGCAACATCATAACAAGGACTCGCAAGCGTGGTACCCTGACAAATCTGGTACCTCGGCCATCTGGGTTCGAGACAGCGCCCGCCTTCAGGTGCAGGGCCATGGACGCGGGGATGGTTTTGTGTGGGTGCGGTGTTCAGGGATAACATATTTCAGTGTTTATCTGACGCCTAACGAGGCAATGCGATCCTTTCGAACCAAACTCGATGCCCTGGAGGACGCTGTCTCGAACACAGAGGGCCACATGCTGGTCGGGGGAGACTTCAACGCTAGAGCCATCAAATGGGGTATGCCACAATCCGACCCAAGGGGGAAAGCAAATCTTGGATATGGCGGCCAGAACAGCGCTTTTTGTCCTAAATACTGGTAACACCCCTACTTTCCGCCGCTGGGGTTGCGTAGGAACCATACTCGATGTGCCACTCGCTTCGGAGTCCCTGGTACCTAGAGTACACAACTGGTAAGTACTAGAGGACTACTCGGCTAGTGATCACCAGTATATAGCTGTTGAGATTCACGACGGTGCCACTCTGCGTGCATATGCCCAAACTTCAATCCTCGGATGGAGAACTGGGAGGATGGACGTCAAGAAGTTCACTGACGCGCTTACGGCAGGCGCACCGTTGCTGGGAGCTCCGCCAGGGAGTGGAGGGCCTACAGCCAAGGACTTGGTGAACTCAACTATGAGTACCATCATAGCTGCTTGCGAGTCTTCCATGCCCCGTCGGAGACCCCGACATGGTAAGCCTCCAGTATACTGGTGGTCAAACGAGATCGCCGAACAAAGAAGCGAGTGTCACAAACTTCGGCGAGAGGCCCAGCGGGCGCGAACACGGGAGGAGGCAGACACTAGGCTAGCAGCATACAGGTCCGGCAGGAAATATCTTCGCAGGCTTATTAACAAGAGCAAGGCCCGATGCTGGCAAGACCTCGTGGACGATTTAAATAGGGATCCGTGGGGCCTTGGCTACAAGCTGGTCATGGGGAAACTTGGTGCCCTACGGAAGCCTTGTATACATGACGCGGAAAAGATGGACGCGATAGTGTGGGGACTCTTCCCCGCCCATCCCGTCCGTGTTGACGCTGTCCACGGTGAAACAGCAGTCGAGTGCCCACTCTTCACACAGCTGGAACTGGAGGAGGCAGTCCTCTCCCTGAAAGCGAGGAAGGCTCCAGGTCCAGATGGTGTTCCAGCTGAGGTTTTGCAGCTCGTCTATCACCATTGTCCTGACTTGCTGCTCAGCACATTCAACGCTTGCCTACGGGACGGGGTTTTCCCGGTACGATGGAAGGTGGCGAGGCTTGTGCTGGTCAGCAAGGGGAAAGGAAACCCCGAATCGCCGTCTGCATACCGCCCGTTATGCATGCTAGACACGGCTGGGAAAGTGCTAGAGAAACTCATCAAGGGAAGACTCACTGACGCGATTCGTGCTGCTGGGGACCTATCTCCTCGGCAGTACGGCTTTAGAGCAGGACGTTCTACCATTGATGCGATTGCAGAGGTGGTGAACGCGGTCCAAAAGGCAGAGGCATATAGTCGCACCAAGCGACGGATCGTCCTGTTGGTGACACTCGACGTCAGGAAAGCCTTCAACCCCGCTAGATGGGTGGATATTCTGGACACGCTGGAAAACTCTTTTCAAGTTCCAGAATATCTAATGCGGCTTTTGAGGAACTACCTAAAGGAACGAAGCCTGCTCTACGACACGACACAGGGCCAACGAAGGATGGAAATTACATCGGGTGTTGCCCAGGGATCTATCCTTGGTCCGGACCTGTGGAACGTGTCTTACGACGGGCTACTGAGACTTGAGATGCCAGATGAGTCGCGCTTGGTCGGCTATGCGGATGATGTTGCGGCTCTGGTCGCTAGACGCACCGTTGAACAAGCGCAACTTAGGCTAGGTATGCTAATGCGCCGAGTGAGGGACTGGATGACTGCTCGCGGGCTCAGTTTAGCACTGGAGAAAACCGAAGTGGTCATCTTGACAAAAAAGAGACTCCCTAGAGTAAGGATGATCAGTATTAGAGATATACAGATCGAACTCGAAGATGAGGCTACTGATCGACTCGTAGATGAGTTTCTCTGAGCAAATCAGGGCAACGGCTGAGAAGGCTGCTTCGGGAATATCGGCCCTGAGTCGACTTATGGCCAACGTAGGGGGACGCAGCCCATCAAGAAGACGCCTCTTGATGAGTGCTGTAGGGTCAGTGCTACTGTACGGAGCAGAGGTATGGGGCGACGCTCTCAGCAAGGAGGTATACCGAAAACGATTGGCACAGGTACAGATAAGAGGAGCACTGAGAATTGCATCTTCGTATCCAACAGTTTCCGACTCGGCGGTGAGAGTGATTGCAGGCGTGATACCTGTCGCCCTCCTTGCTAGAGAGCGCCGCGCTATTTACCTGCGCCGAAACGAGGATGCGAGGGAGATGGTTGTCCGCGAGGAGAGACAACGCTCGCTCAACGATTGGCAGCAGTCTTGGAGGAATTGCACGAAGGGAAGGTGGACTGCGCGCCTCATCCCGGATGTGAGACCGTGGCTAAATCGAAGGCATTGTGAGACTGACTTCTATCTGACCCAGCTTTTGAGCGGGCATGGATGTTTTCAGTCTTACCTGCACAAGATCGGCAAGTCACGGTCTCCCGATTGTCGGTTTTGCCCAGGAGAGGAGGACAATGCCTGTCACACATTTTTGCGTGTACCAAATGGGCCAGGCTGCGAAGGGAACTCTACAGGGAGACGGGAGAGCTCACCCCGGATAATATAGTTGCCGTGATGCTCGAATCGGTTGACAAATAGAACCAGGTGGCACATTATGCTCGGACAGTCCTAAAATATAAAAGGGACTCACAGCAGCCGGAGGCACTGGGGCTGGGGGATCGCTCTTCTGGCAATTCCTTTTCTCCCCTCCCCTCCCGTTAGGAAAGGGGCTCCCCAGCTTGAAGGCGCCCCACGGCGTAACAAAACGAGACCTGGCCCGAAGTAATGTGTCAAACAGTTCCAGGCTAGGTTCTCAGATTGACAGGGGAGGTGTTTAGTGGGTAGTCCAAAGGTATCCTCCATGGGAGTCCCACACTGCCGGACTCGGCGGGCATAAATGCCTTCACCTCCCTACCACAAAAAAAAAAAAAAAAAACCCAAGCATCCGCCAATATATTGAACGCCTTTGAGTGACGGGTCCGGAGGCGAATAATCAGAGCGAAGCTCAATGGGGACCAATGGCAAATTCGATACAACCATGAGCTGCATGAAATTTTTGACGAGCTGGGGTCTCAACGATTGTAAGACTGCGGAAGCTGCAATGGGCAGGCCACATGAATCGTATTGTTACATGTACAAATAATTCTGCGAGCTACTGTCGCAATTGTTTTCACAACAATGAAGAACACGAATTCACTCGAAACCACGAGAACCCAACGAGCATGATCAACATCTGCAAGTGACGTCACTCCATTCATTAATTTTCTCGAATCTACCAGCTAGAACATTCGCCAATAAACGAGAAATGGGTGAATAGGTAGAGACCCTATATAAAGGCGAGCTGAATGAATGGGGGGATCATCATTCATTCGACCGCGATAAGAAAACTGCGATATAGTGGAACGCAAAGTAAAAACAATTGATTGTTTGAGTGCAAAGTGTGTTTTGTAATAGTGAAGTGATTTAGAACACAATTGCGATAAGAAATTTATGGACAAGTGTTAGATTTAAAAATTAAGTGAAAATTAAAATTAGTGAAAGTGTGGATTGATCATTGTGCAATTAAATAAACTCTTTTAACTTAAATTAAAAGACATTGCGTTTTCACTTTCCCGGAACATTAAAATTATTGGCCGCGAACCAATAACACGCGACAGTGGTGTCGAGAAGTGAGATAGAAAATTTCGAAAAGTGAAAACATTTTTAAACTGCACAGTTGTGAACTCTAACGTAAAAACTGTTGAAAAAAAAAAACAAAAAGCCAATACAATAAAAATGCCACGAAACTTGCATCTAAGAATCAATGAATTGACCATGTCGGAGCTCAAGGAAGAGTTAGAACAGCGAAATGTGGCTACGCAAGGTACAAAGGCTACACTGATTGCACGCTTGCGCGACGCGATCGAGTCGGAAGGCGTGAATCTGGATTCGGGTGAGTTCTCAGATGCGGAAAAAGGCGCAGAAGGTGGAGGAGTAGAAACACCAATATCGAAGGAGCCAGAAAATGCGCTAATGCAAATGTTAATGCTGATGTCATCGAGTCTGGCTGCGAAGCTAGATGAACAATCAGCGAAGTTAAATGAACAATCAACGAAGCTAAACGAACAATCAGCGAAGCTGGACCAACAAGCAATCGAAATCAAAGCAGACATCAAGGCAGACATCACACAGAAGCTGGAGAAACAGTCAACCAAAATAAAAGCGGAGCTCGGTAGTCTCAACAAGCAAATTAAAGGCGTCGAGGAAAAGGTTGACCAGGTCGAGGAAAAGGTTGACCAGGTCGAAGGAAAGGTCAGCCAGGTCGAGGAGAGAATCAACAATGAGATGGAAAACATGAAAAAGGAATTGGAAGCAGCAAAGGCAGTAGTAACCGCCCCACCAGCCCCAATTATAACCGCAGCGCAAAGCTCATCTAGAAATGTACAAGCACCAATATTCGATGGGCAAACGGTCTGGACTATTTACAAAACCCAGTTTGAAGCAGCCGCTCGCATAAATCACTGGAATGAGCAGGAACGAGCAACTGCATTGATTCTTGCTCTAAGAGGCCCAGCTGCCGAGCTGTTGCAGACGATCCCCGTTGAATTGCACTCAAACTCGAATGCTATAATGAATGCGCTCGACATGCGTTATGGAGATGATCATCTAAAGCAGATTTATCGGTCACAGCTAAGGCATCGGGTGCAGAAGCCTGGTGAAACCCTACAGCAGCTAGCCCAAGACATTGAGCGACTAGCACTTTTGGCTTACCCAGCCTACGACCCAGAACATCGAGATGATGCAGCGACAGAGGCATTCATCAGCGCACTAAAGGACCCGGAATTGCAACAAGCCGTGCGTTTAGCTCAAAAGCAAACGGTTAAGGACGCATTGGCTTACAGTCTGAACTTTGAGGCAGCGAAAAATGTGACTCGTACCACTGCCCGGGTTCGTGAAGTAGTGACAGACGAGTGCAGGTGTGAACGCGTGGAAATCGAGCGAGACCCGCATGTAAATGGTGCGCCTAGATGCTGGAATTGCGGAGAGAAGGAGCACTTGCAAAGAGACTGCAAGAAGCGAAGAAAACCGAGCTATTGTCCAGGGTGTGCAGCTAGGAGGAGATCCAGACCGAGTCAGGAGCCCAGAATGGAAGCCCTTCAAACAGAGGGGTCGGGAAACATGTAAGAGCCAACTTCGTGGGGCAGAGGTTGGCTAGGAGGATCGACGTCCCCAGCACCACCATCACCGTGTCAAGACTACATCGTGGAGAAGCGGACTTATGCCTTCCGGGTCAAATTGACGGAGAACACTGCACCATAACAATCGACACTGGTGCTACCCGATCGATTATCCGACCAGACCTAGTTAGACAGCAACAACTTCACCAGGGCAGAATTTTCTCACTACGGACAGCTACGGGAGAAACTGCACCTGTTCATGGAGAGGTCAACCTCCAGATACAGTTGGGAGACCTTGTGTTCCGACATAATTTTCTGGTCGCGAACATTATGGATGACTGCATTCTCGGAATGGATTTTCTCCGACCACATGGAATCACGTTAGACTTGGGCAAACGTGTATTGAAATGGCAGAATGTCGAAGTACTGATGGAGGATCCCAGCGTCCAAATCCCCAAGATGAATGTAGTGGTATGTACTGACACTGATGTACCGAATTCCTCCGAAAGCATTGTATGGGCCAAGCTTGATGGTGATTCTGGAGACCACCGATCTTATCTGATAGAGCCAACGAAGACATCCGCATTGCGCAGCTTGATTGTAGGACGAAGCCTTGCAAGATCTATAAGGAACGGATATGTGCCGGTTAGAGTCCTTAACACCGCAGACTCAACCACGAGCATCAAAGCGGGAGAAGTCATCGGCAGCTGCCAGCCTGTTTCCACCATCACCTCTTTGGAAGCTTCTCACAACCATCATTGCAAAAGGAGGCAAGACACAGACAAAGCCCGGGAATCCACGTCTGCAATATTGAAGCAAGTCAAATTGCCGGTGCAGCTATTCAAACGAGCCTCTGATCTGGTCACCAAGTACAGTGACATCTTCTCAACAAGCCCGGATGACCAAGGCCGAACGAGTCTGGTAACTCACGTCATAGATACACAGGGAGCCAAGCCGATTCGACAAGCACCCAGACGCCTCCCTATAGCCAAACAAGGAGAAGTGAGCGCGCTGATCTCGGACATGGAAAAACAAGGCGTTATTGAACCTTCTGTCAGTCCATGGGCCGCGCCTGTAGTTCTAGTAAAGAAAAAGGATGGTAGTACTCGTTTTTGTGTCGACTATAGGCAGCTCAACGACGTCACTAAGAAAGATAGTTACCCGCTCCCACGCATCGATGACATCATGGACACTTTAGCCGACGCAAAATGGTTTTCTACACTCGATCTCAAGAGTGGCTACTGGCAGGTAGAAATCGACAAGAAGGACCGAGAGAAGACCGCATTTTCAGTTGGGACCGGATTGTGGCAGTTTGTGGTGATGCCATTTGGGCTTTGCAATGCTCCAGCCACTTTCGAACGCTTGATGGAATACGTGCTACGTGGTCTAACCTGGAAAACCTGCTTGGTGTACCTAGATGACATCATCGTCATCGGGAGAACGTTCGAAGAGCATGTGCGGAACTTAGAAGAGGTTTTCTCCAGACTGCGACTGGCAAATTTGAAACTTAGTCCCGACAAGTGTACTCTTTTCGCAGCTGAAGTAAAATACCTGGGACATGTCGTATCAGCAGAAGGGGTCAAAACAGACCCTGAGAAGATTGAAGCCGTGAAAAGCTGGCCGTCACCAAACAACAAGCGCCAACTACGAAGTTTCCTGGGTCTGGCAACCTACTATCGAAGATTCGTCAAAGACTTTGCCAAAATAGCTAAGTGTCTCCATCAGCTAACCGAGAAAAATCGTCCGTATGTCTGGAACGAACAATGCCAGACAGCCTTTGAGACCCTGAAGGAAAAGCTGTGTGAATCACCCGCGCTGGCGTATCCGAAACCCGGAAAAATGTTTGTAGTTGACACTGATGCAAGCAACGGCGGTATTGGAGCTGTACTCTCCCAGCAGATCAATGGCGAAGAAAGAGTCCTCTCGTATTACAGTCGAGTTCTTTCAAAAAGTGAGAGGAACTACTGTGTGACCAGGAAGGAGCTATTGGCTATAATAGAGGCCACCAAGCAGTTCCACAAGTACCTATATGGCCAGAAATTTGTTCTTCGAACGGACCATGCATCGCTGAGACGGCTACTTAACTTCAAAAACCCCGAGGGACAAGTTGCGAGATGGATCGAAAGATTGCAGTCGTACGACTACGAAATTGTTCATCGAAAGGGCGGAGTTCATGGAAATGCTGACGCCCTATCTCGTCGCCCATGTCCAGCTAACTGCAAGCATTGCCGACGGATTGAGGAAAAGGAGCCGCCCGTTGATCTGCGACTGATAACGGCCGAATTCGATGAAGGTTGGTCATCGGAGGAGATTCGAAATGCCCAGCTAGCCGATGAAGACATCGGACCATTGCTCGTATGGAAGGAGACGACTGGGCGACCTGAGTGGAAGGACATTTCAACGCATGGCGCAACCCTGAAAAGCTGTTGGGCACAATGGAACTCCCTTCAGGTGGAGGGGGGTGTACTCAAGCGGAAATGGGAAACGGCGGATGGCAGCTCCTATAGGATGCAAACTATACTACCCAAAAGCCGAATCCACGATGTGGTTAAGGAAATGCATGAAGGATCCTCGGGAGGCCACCTTGGTGTTAACAAGACCTTAGCGAAATTGCGGGAACGGTTCTACTGGCTCCACGCTCGAGAAGACGTAGAGGACTGGTGTCGCATATGCACAATTTGCGCTTCCGTCAAAGGCCCAAAGCGACGCCTGAGAGGACAAATGCAAACCTATAACGTAGGGGTACCGTTTGAAAGGATTGCTGTTGACATCGCTGGACCCTTTCCTGAATCTGAATGGGGAAATCGATAAACGCTGGTTGTAGCCGATTATTTCAGCAAGTGGCCCGAGGTCTACCCCATTCCCAACCAGGAAGCAACTACTGTAGCTGAACAGCTAGTGTTAAATTGGGTCAGTAGGTACGGCGTACCTGGCAAACTACATTCGGATCAAGGCCGAAACTTTGAGTCACTAGTTTTTGGCGAAATGTGCGAGCTGCTCGGAATACGGAAAACGAGGACAACACCGCTGCATCCCCAATCCGATGGAATGGTTGAACGTTTCAACGGCACGCTCAATAAACACCTTGCCAAAATGGTTGACGAGAACCAAAGGGACTGGGACCGACATATCCCACTATTTTTGATGGCGTATAGAGCCGCTGAACATGCGTCGACGGGCCAAGCCCCAGCCAAAGTCATTTTTGGAAAGACTATTCGTTTGCCAGCCGATATAAAGTTCGGAACACCCCCTGAGAAACCCCAAACGGTCTCGGAGTATGCAAGTGATCTACGACAACGGTTGAACCAGATACATCGGACCGTGCGAAAACACCTCGAATCGGCTACTGACCGCATGAAGACCAGGTATGATCTAAAGGCTAATTCTACTGGCTTCCAGCAAGATGCCTTGGTGTGGCTTTATAACCCGCAACGGCGAAAGGGTAGGTCTCCAAAGTTGCAACATAATTGGGAGGGACCATACCGAGTTACAAAGCGAATCAACGACGTCGTATACCGAATACAGGAACATCGTAAGCCGAGAGCTAAAATGAAAATCGTGCATCTGGACCGTCTTGCCCCATATTACATCCAGGGAGAATTGACTACAACTGGCGACACATCTTTTCGGGGCGAAAAGAACTGAGGTGGGGGCAGTGTTACATGTACAAATAATTCTGCGAGCTACTGTCGCAATTGTTTTCACAACAATGAAGAACACGAATTCACTCGAAACCACGAGAACCCAACGAGCATGATCAACATCTGCAAGTGACGTCACTCCATTCATTAATTTTCTCGAATCTACCAGCTAGAACATTCGCCAATAAACGAGAAATGGGTGAATAGGTAGAGACCCTATATAAAGGCGAGCTGAATGAATGGGGGGATCATCATTCATTCGACCGCGATAAGAAAACTGCGATATAGTGGAACGCGAAGTAAAAACAATTGATTGTTTGAGTGCAAAGTGTGTTTTGTAATAGTGAAGTTATTTCGAAGACAATTGCGATAAGAAATTTATGGACAAGTGTTAGATTTAAAAATTAAGTGAAAATTAAAATTAGTGAAAGTGTAGATTGATCATTGTGCAATTAAATAAACTCTTTTAACTTAAATTAAAAGACATTGCGTTTTCACTTTCCCGGAACATTAAAATTATTGGCCGCGAACCAATAACACGCGACAGTATGGACGAACAACGTATACCCAAAAAGTATTCATTGGGGGAACTGAGGGGCGGAGACCAGTGGGTAGACCGAGGAAACCCTAGTCTGACTCGGTCGACGATGACAATAGACCGATCGTTTGGTGGCGCTATTTGCATGAAGCGGAAGGTGTAGTGGGCTTCCTTTGCACGTTGCAAATTTGTCGTACCTCCTTGACTTTATTTTGGATGCTTGGGGTTAGTGGCTGTTACAGCTTCCTTGGTGATATCGATGTTAAGATGTTCTTGTTCCTGCTATATTGAAGCAAACGTAAACTTTCCTCTTCATCCATTTGATTGTTCTTATTTCTATTCTTGTGATTTTGATGCTGTTGTTAAAGGTCCAGAAACATTTAATATTACTTTCGTCACGGACACTAAGCACCATTTTTTCCACTCATGTTTTGCTTCATTCTTTCCAAGACCTTCATTAATTCTTTTGTGTGGTATTATTGTTGATAATGTAGCTCAAGTCATTGAAGATCTCCTCAAAATCTCTGTTGAAAGAACTAGTCGCGATATCATTACGAATAATGTCCTTGTATCGACACAGCCGCCAAGCATTCGAGTCCGTTTTAATTGCGATTTTAATTGGACAATGACCAATTTTCACAGACCATAATATCCGGAGAAGACAAAACCTATTTGCCGTCAACTGTGATTCTTCTAAAGTATAGATTCCGGTGTGAAGTATTTTGAATTTCAAATTGTCAACCCATTACAGAAGAATTTTGCCTTTGGTATTGAGAGATTTTTACCCCAGTATGTGCGTCTCACATTAACCACATCCGATGTCAATGCTTCTGGGATATTTGGTCTTCTCTCGAGTCAATGACAGGTTACATACGTCATAGGTGAAATGGTCGTCGTCGCCATCGCTCCGAAATCAAGTGATGAAACCAAGAACCACTTGTGAACGGAAGTTTCTTTGGGAAAAAATTAGGTCTTTATGTTTCATTTTCTATAAAACCAAGGACATTTCACGCAAGCTTCCAGAACAAAACAAGATTGCTTATATTGGCCTGCGTTGACCGCTCTCATAATTGCGCTTCGTCTCCTGTATTATGCCCTTAGTGTGAAGCAGATCACGATCATGGCCAAGGGTATTCTTACGCTTTCGTGTAATGGTTCATCAATTTTGATTTATTAAAAGATGCCAGTTCGTGCGATATTCGCGCTAAGCATGTCACCATGATGACCAAGGAAAGCAACTTGTTCATCATATTCGTGGTGAACGTCCTCAAATTGATTAAGAAAAAACTATTTCCAAAGAGTAAATTCAGTCAAAGCATGTGGTGATTGGTTTGTCGGAGATACCAATTTGTGAAGCGTATCACCATCATGGCCAAGGATGTTCGCTACTATTCCATAGAGCGGGTGTGATAGTTCCTCAATTCAGTTTGTTTGTCATATTCGTGGTAAGCGATATATTACAAAATAATCTCCAAAGCTTAAATTTAATGAAATTTTCCAGGAAATATTTGGAGTGCGGCAATCTAAAAAGGATATTCAATGGATTCACAGATCAATTGGTGCCCTATTATGCACTTTTCATATTATGTGTGTCACCAACTTAGCGAAGGATTTTAACTTGCTCGTTGCATTCGTTGTGAACGTACCTGAAGTTTTTATTTTTATTTATTTAAACCAGCATAAAATGATATTGTAACTACAAATTGTAATTTCTACAGATGTATAACAATACGTGTGCGTAGAAAACTAGTGATTTGTAAACTTTTAAACATACCTTAAACTAGAGAATATAATATAGAAAGTAAAGTAAAATATCAAGTATAATTTGAAAGCATAGATATTATAAAGACAATTTAAAAGTATAAATAATACCCAAACAAAAAATAAGGGAAAATATTAGCCAGCATCCTTAAGAATTGCAATTTGCAACCTTTGTAAAATTAGTAATAATACAAAATATTTTTATTACTTACTCTAGATATTTTCATATATCCATGACTTTAGTTTCATCTTAATATATTTATTCATTTCAATTGGTAGTTTATAATTATTTGAAAGTTAATTGAACAATTTTATAGCGACAATATTGCAGTTCTTATCACTACATTTTTGGTAAAATGATACTTTTATATATGCTGTTTCTTGTTGACATTTCATATTGATTTGTAAATTTACAGTAAAGTATGTTAGTAAACATACTAAACAGTAGACATAAATCCTCAATATTATGTGGATCGTTTTTTTATAACAAAATGTTTTTGTTTATGATTTGAAAATTCTTATTTTGCAACCACTGTAGTAGATTTGATTTTTTGAATAAGCTCCTCCCCAAGCAACTATTTCATATTGCTGTATACTTGAAAGTTAAAATAAGCAACCCCTTATACCGTAATAATATAATTTCTGCAATTATATTTCATTATTTATAGTGTCAAAAGCTTTAATGAGGTTATCTAAAGTCACAATAATTGGTTTAATTTTATTGAAACATTTGTTTATTGCAATACATATTAGGGGTACCGGTTAATTCGTGCGGTTTTCTAACAAATGGCGTAACTTGATTTTTATTCCAGTGATTCATCTTCCAAATATATGTTAGAAAGCTACTGTCATATAGTTTCAGAATCAGTATGTGTCATTTAGCTGAAGCGTAAACAACAATACTTATTTTTATTCTGAAAATGTCGAATTTTGTGCCGAATAAAGTGTTTTTGCGGGGAGTACTTCTTCATTGAAGAAAAAGGCTGCCGAAAGTCATCGTATTTTGGTGGAAGTGTATGCTCTAGCTGAGCGCACGTGCCAGAAGTGGTTTGCAATGTTTAAAAGTCGCAATTTTGACTTGAAGGACGATGAACGGCCCGGACAGCCAAAAAAGTTTGAAGATCACGAATTGGAGACATTGGTCGGCCAAGATCCATCCCAAATACAAGAAGAACTTGCAAAATCACTTGGCGTCGCCCGAAAACCATTTCCGACCGTCTAAAAGCAATTTTTCACAATAAAGCTTCAATTTTCGAAAAAAAACCGGTACCGCTATTATATAAACTAAAGCGTCTTTTGTTCCTAGTCCTTTAATGAATTCGAACTGATTATTGGAGAATATTTTATGTTACTTCAAAAATTCAGGATATACTCGTATATTGTAATAATATCAAAGATTTTTGGCACATTTGAACGTAAGGACAAAGGTCTATAATTTATTGATTTGCTTCTATCATTAAACTTTGAAATTGGAACAACTACATCTGTTTTCAAGATATGTGGCCATTTCGACAGTTCATTGCACAAACTGATAATTTGTGTTAAAGGCTCAAATATGTAATTGGAAGTAGCTTTCAGGACTCTAGAATAAATATTGCCTACACCGCCAACTTTATCTTTTAAATCATCAATTTTATCTTTAATTACTACCTTAGTTGTTGGATCCAGAAAAATGCTATTTTTAATCATATATGGTATTTTCAAATCATGTATTCCGACTAGATGTAGTTATTTTGTTACTTGAATTTACTCATATTTCACAGAAATATTTATTCTAATATTCAGCAATATCGTCAGGCTCACCTATAGTTCTTTATGATTACAAGGCCAACAAATATTTTAAAATAGAACTCCGATGAACCTTGTTAAGAATCGCACATTTAATGAATTTTATGTTGTTATCCATAAAATCAAAAGGGGGCCCTTAAATTAGTCAAAAACATATATCTAAGTTTCATTGTACCATATGTATGTATCCTAGAAATTTCTCAATAATAAACAACTATATTACAGCCGATTGCAAAAACAATTATAAGCAACACAAATTTTCTAGGGCAAACTATTCCTTGGAGTGAGGATCTTAAATATCTTGGACTTATATTCGATAAAAAACTAACCTTCAGAAGACATATTGAGCATATTAGCGTTTAAGGCCGTGCTTTCGCTTTACCCCCTTCTTAATCGTAACTCACGTCTCAACACCACAAACAAAGTCCTCATCGTCAAAATGGCAATCCAACCGATCATCCTATACGGCTCACCTACCTGGATCTCTTCTGAAAAGCTACACAGCCTTGCTGGCGTTAGTCCAATTCGTAAGCTCGCTGCATCGCGCCGTGACAAATTAATCGCGAAAGCGAATGACTCGCCCAATCCGCTAATTCATGCCCTGGCGAATTGAAAATCAGCAGTTGCTACCACCTATCTTTTGGCCGTAACCTAGCCTCATAGTTTTTTAGCTAGTTATAAGTAGATAGTTAAGTTATGTTAAGCTAGTATACGTTGAGTAGAGGTTTTTGCCTAAATTTTCCTCTAGCTAATTGTAATAATCACATAGAAATACGATAATATGCATAGTTTTAAGTAATGTTCAAACGATGGTGAGATGACTTTGTCAGAACACCTACTATATTATATATATATATATATATATATATATATATATATATATATATATATATATATATATATATATATATTGTCGCGTGTTTTCGGTTCGCGGCCAATAATTTTAATGTTCCGGGAAAGTGAAAACGCAATGTCTTTTAATTTAAGTTAAAAGAATTTATTTAATTACAAAAATGCACAATAAACAATTTAACACTTTCACTAATTTTAATTTTCACTATGAAAAAATCTAACACTTGTCCATAAATGTCTTATCGCAATTGTCTTCTAAATCAATTCGCACTCAAACAATCAATCGTCTTTACTTCGCGTTCCACTATGTCGCAGTTTTCTATCGCGGTTGTAATGAATGAATCCCCCCATTCATTCAGCTCGCCTTTATATAGGGTCTCTACCTATTCACCCATTTCTCGTACATTATGGAATGTTCTACCGAGAGGTACCTGGTAGATTCGAGCAAATTAATGAATGGAGTGACGTCACTTGCAGATGTTGATCATGCTTGTTGGGTTCTCGTGGGTTCGAGTAAATTCATTTGTTGACGTTGATTATGAAAACAATTGCGACAGCAGCTTGCAGAATTATTTGTACATGGAATTATTTGTACATGTAACAATATATATATATATATATATATATATATATATATATATATATATATATATATGTATATATATATATATATATATATATAAATATATATATATATATATATATATATATATATATATATATATATAAATATATATATATATATATGTATATATATATAGATATATATATATATATATATATATATATATATATATATATATATATATATATATATATATATATATATATATATATATATATATATATATATATATATATATATATATATATATATATATATATATATATATATATATATAAGCAACACGTGATTCTGTTTAGATACATGTATCCAAAGGACCTAAACACTACAGATAAGTAGGAATTTTGATAAATATTTTATAAATGGTTTGTAAAATTCATATGTTACTATA
Source organism: Odontomyia ornata (assembly GCA_963969285.1). Taxonomy (NCBI): domain Eukaryota; kingdom Metazoa; phylum Arthropoda; class Insecta; order Diptera; family Stratiomyidae; genus Odontomyia; species Odontomyia ornata. The sequence goes on from OZ017740.1 coordinate 197,254,095, forward strand.
CTCATGAAACAATGGAGTCAGCACACTGGAAACAAAATGGGATTTAGCTATCAGTTTATTTAAAATGTTTACATGTTTTTTATATTCAGCCTTCAATGCTTCATTATCAGCATCCTGCGAAGTTTTATAGATTTTTATATATAATTTTCTTTATTAGAATGTATCCGGTACAGAGGTCTTATAATATGCTTGGTGTTCTGGCAAAGTGATTTCACCATCATTTCAACATTACATAGAACTTTTTGTAGTATCGTATTTCCAATGCGAGTATTACAATTAGCTAGAGGAGAATTTCGGCAAAAACCTATACTGAACTTATTATTGTAGATTTAGGGGTTACTTTATAAGGGACTTCAATTAATTACCTATGTAGCGCAAGCGCTACGCTGATGGCATCCGAAGAGCCAATATTTCTAAAGAAATTAAAAGTCACGCCAATTGTGGCAGTGTACTTTATAACGATCAGTGATCGACTGTATTTTCCAATCAGTTTTACATCGCCTTAAGTACAAAATCTATGACCTAATTAATTACTTCTAAATTCCTTAATGACTAATTTGTGAACAAGACTTCTTCATGTGACCAATGTGTCATCAATACAATTTATTGAATTGCTAACTCACAAATCCTCATTCTTCATATTCATACTCCAATTATCATTTACAAACATTATGATGACTCAATCGCCAAGACCATGAATGAAAATTCAGTATTGAAATGTAATACAATATCTTTAGCCGTGCTTCTAGCAGTGGTGCAATATGAAGCTTAGTACAATGCAAAAGGGAAAACATTTTATGATGGCAATGTACTGTAGAGAACATTTCTTGTAATCTGAGATATGTATACATGCTCTGAATTCAATGTCAAGGCGTTTGTGTACGGAAATGAATTACCGTAACTTGTTTTGGTTTTGAATGACAATGATAATGGGTAATTTGTTTTAGAATATGAATGAGTGAGTCGTTAATTCTGATTGTGTTTATTTTTAGATAGTGTGTGTCATCACACTCTACACCCATACCCCAAAAAGTGTGGAATACTTGATTCAAATTTAGTATGGAACACTCGAATTATCGTGAGTCTTATTCACATTACAGATATAATACAAACATTTATGGTAAATTCCTATCTACTAATTCTACATAACATGTATAAATAATTTTATTTTATTGTATTAATATTACTCATGTTTACCTAATTAAGTTCATTATCTTAAATACTCAAATATCGACTTTAATTAATTAATTTTCAGAATTACATTTGAACAAATTTAAATTATTTTTGTGGACTCAAATTTTAGAATTATGTTTGAACAATTTTACATTATTTTTGTGAACTTCTTTTAATTTTCCATCAATACTTATTACAATGTTAACGCCTTTAATTTCAATTACAGTGTATGGACCTGTATAAGGAGTCTCATGTTTCTTTCTATTATATTTTTTCACAAGTACCAAATCTCCTGTTTTTTAATTTATTGGATGAGCCTGGGTATCTTTTGTTCGCTTTTCTTTTACTATCTCAATCATTTCTCGCGCTTTTCTATGAGCATATTGCAATCTAATTTTTAACTCTTTAGCATAGTTATCTAGGTCGTAAAACTTTTCGTTTTTGCTTAAAATGTCATCTGGCAGATATGGAAATTTTCCAAATATTAACTCGTATGGAGTATAATTGTTGTCTACATGGGGGGTTGTATTATATGCAAACGTGTAATACGAAATCAACTTATCCCAGTCAGAGTTTTCTGAAAATGCCAGAATGTACTCATTTAGTACTCTGTGGTTACGCTCTACAGCACCTAACGTTTCGTGGTGGTATGGTGTAGAAAAGACTTGGTTGATTCTCAATAGATTGCAAATTTCCTGCATCAAATTATTAGTGAATTCAGTACCTTGGTCGGATTTCAATATTTTGAAATGACCGTACTTTAGTATGAACTCATTAACTAATGTAGAAGCTACTGTTCCTTAGTTTCCATAGGTGCGGCTACTACGAATTTTGTGAGTTCACACTGCATAGTTAGAATGTATCTATAGTTATTCGAGATTCTAAGAGGTCCGACAACGTCAATAGCTATGGTTTCAAAACTCGTCGTTGGTGTGTCAGTCTTCACCATATTTTCCTTGGTGTTTCTTATTTGTTTATTTATCTTGCATTTTTCGCAATTGCTGACATATATTTTAACCATGCTATTCATGTTTTTCCAGCAATATCTTTGCTTCAATTTAAGTAAAGTTTTTCTAATACCTAAGTGACCTCCTTGCGGTGTATCATGATATTCGCGTATTAACTGATTTTGTACTTCAGTATCCTTTATATTTTTGGGGGGATCATAAATCATTATACTGACTTTTGCGCGCTCTTTATATTTATTTGTTTGTTGCAACATATTAATTATACTTTTGAATTCAGCCTCACGCATGAATTCAAATATCTCATCATCACTTGATAAAGCTAGTTCATGAATATTCATTTCAACTAATTCATCTAATAACTTCTCCATGGTAGATACGTATATCATACTGGAATTATCGTTATAGATTGCTTTACAAGGTTTTTCTGTATTTGTAAGTACTGTAGGCTTGCCATTAACGGAAACTTGTTTCTCGTTAGATTTATCACCATTACAGTATACAATTACATCACCGTTTGTCCGGACAATTTCAAACTGATGATTATTGCGCAGTATAAATTTCAATTTCGTGACATTTCGTATGTCCGATAGTGACGTGCAATCCCAAACGTAAAGTTGATCAGGCTTTACAGTTGTCCTGGGTTCATCGTCTTAATTTTTACCTTTTAAGTCTGTCTTTTGTTTAGCAGACATTCCCCGAGTTAACGCTAATATCTTTTTCACCTTCTCATCTCGTTCTAGCGGTATCATAGTCTTCAGTATGTCGGAATCAATTCTTATTCTCGATAGTGCGTCCGCGTTGCAGTTCATTTTTCCTTGCTTGAATATGATTTCAAAATCAAAATCAGACAAGTCGAGTCGTATTCTTGTTAATTTGGATGATGGATTCTTATGAGAGAAAAGAGAGACTAAAGGTCTATGGTCAGTCACCACTATAAACTTTCTACCGTATAGGTACGGGCGGAAGAAATTTATTCCCCAATGTATTGCGAGTTATTCCTTTTCAATGATTGGATTGTTTAAGTCATGCTTGCCAAGGGATTTACTAGCATATGATATAGGTAAATTTGATACAATTTCACCTTGTGAGAGCACAGCTCCTAGAGCACTGCTTGATGCGTCTGTAGTCAAAACGAATGGTTTGCTGAAATCTGGATATTGAAGAATTGGTGGTTGAAGTAATTTGTTCTTCAAATTATCGGAAGCTTGTTGACAGTTTTCGTCCCACACGAAAGTAACATTTTTTTTTTTAGAAGACTGTTCAAACATTTCTTGCTAGTGATGTGTGACTGCTTGCGATTGTATTCGCAGGCTTAAACCTAATTTTCAAAGCGGATTTTAATTCGTTGAAAGATCGCGGAGTCTCAGTACTCAAAGCAGTTCGTACGTTATCAGCCAGTTTGACATTTAAAACAAAATCGATAAGTTGTGGTTTTGCCTCATCCGATAGAGTTTTGTCAACGTATTCTACCATCTTAAGAAACGCATTAAGTTCTTTCGGCTTTCCGTCAAACAGCGGAATAGTCTTGACCGCCAAGTGCAAATCAAAATCACCCATTATGGTTCTTTGTGCAACTGCAATTTGCTCTAATTTACTATTTAATATTTGCTCTAACTCAGTCGCAATTTTCTTAAATTGCAATTTTATCTCTAAACAATCTTCATTCGTTGCTTCGAACAAGATACCCAAGTTTCTCTCAGTTTCCTTCAGACGTTCTAACTTTTCTTTTAAAGTTTCTGCTCTACCGACTCTATTAATATTTTTTTTCTGATTGGCCAAAAATTTTCTCTGTTTCTTTAATTAAGGTTTTCACTGAGTCCATTACATAAAAATGATTTTACTTCTAAACGTTTATTAACCTGGCTACTTTTTTTCGCGTACTTATTGTTTATACGATTGTACACATAAAAACAAATTAACACTATAAAAATGATTGCAGCAGTTGTGGTTGCTTGTCGATACTCTACGCAAATGCTTTCGTTAACGTTCGTAGAACAGCTGTTACCCATTTTTACTTCTTTTGAGACCGTTGCAGCTGATTGGTATTGTGGTACATTCACTGCTACCGGTCCGGGCTCGTACTCCTCTGGCGGGCTCTGCTTCAGTCTTAGTTCTTCCCAAAATTCTTCAAGACCGTCCATATTTGCTCGACCTAAGAGGAGTTGGCAGGATCGCCATATTGTAGTAGATTTAGGGGTATTTTTATAAGGGACTTCAATTAATTACCTATGTAGCGCAAGTGCTACGCTGATGGCATCCGAAGAGCCAATATTTCTAAAGAAATTAAAAGTCACGCCAATTGTGGCAGTGTACTTTATAACGATCAGTGATCGACTGTATTTTCCAATCAGTTTTACATCGCCTTAAGTACAAAATCTATGACCTAATTAATTACTTCTAAATTCCTTAATGACTAATTTGTGAACAAGACTTCTTCATGTGACCAATGTGTCATCAATACAATTTACTGAATTGCTAACTCACAAATCCTCATTTTTCATATTCATACTCCAATTATCATTTAAAAACATTATGATGACTCAATCGCCAAGACCATGAATGAAAATTCAGTATTGAAATGTAATACAATATCTTTAGCCGTGCTTCTAGCAGTGGTGCAATATGAAGCTTAGTACAATGCAAAAGGGAAAACATTCTATGATGGCAATGTACTGTAGAGAACATTTCTTGTAATCTGAGATATGTATAAATGCTCTGAATTCAATGTCAAGGCGTTTGTGTACGGAAATGAATTACCGTAACATGTTTTGGTTTTGAATGACAATGATAATGGGTAATTTGTTTTAGAATATGAATGAGTGAGTCGTTAATTCTAATTGTGTTTATTTTTAGATAGTGTGTGTCATCACACTCTACATTATTATTAGCTTAACATAACTTCGAACTATTTACTTATAGCTAGTTAAAATCTATAAGGCTACGTTACGGCCAAAGAAATATCCCGTTGACCGAAGTTCCCTGGTTCGACTCTCGACGGTGGCAACGTGATTTAGTTCGAGTAATTCTTCGAACGGACTTTTAGCCCGTTCAGTTATGATACGTGCTGGTTTCAAATCAGAACGTATCACAGCTGGTTGGATGGACACTCGACCAAAGCGTTATACTGACCATATCACCGTGGCGAGTGCCTATACATTCGATCATGATAATGAGACGCTAACTATCTCTAAGGTAAGGCCCACAAGGGGCTGTAGCGATACACAAGCTTGAGGAGATCAAGATTTATATGTTCATATACATTAGATACATTGAGAATGACAATCATTTTTAACTTTGAACCCTGGTCTGTTACAAGTTTGAGCATCAGTGTATCGAGACAGGACGAAGTCAACCTGAGTTTCCTATATGCGTGGCAATTTGGGGATAATATATGGTTCTCCTCAATGAGACCGTCGAGTTTGATTTTAGCCAGTTTGTTAATAATTTTGCCTAGTACACTAATGAATGGAATCGACTTGCAACTATTAAGATGTACTAGATCTTTGTTGGGTTTCAGAATAGGGGTGATTCTAATAAACCTGCCTGAACCTGGGATTTTTCACTCAATAACAGCTTTACCACAAGCCTCGAGAAGGCAGTGAAGGTGAATTGAGAACTCCGCCGTAGCCGATTCCAAGCCCATTTTGGAAAAGAGAAGGGAACTCATTGTTTCCTTAATCCCCAGGTTTCATATTTCTCATTCCGAACCCCCCAATTAAATGCTAGAAAATGTTCTTGGTGTCGCTCATTGGGTTTACTGGTTCCCCAATAATGTAACATTAAATGCAGAGAAATGCTAAAAACTGTTAATAAATCTACAGCTTTACTACTTAATCCTACATACACCCGCATTGTGGGGACGAAAGAGGATGAAGGCGAAATTTTCACGCCTGATAACGGAATCGGCGACTGGCTAACTCCCCGTCCCTGGAAAACCCTACAATGTTCGAAACTGCAGAAAAGCTTCGGAATGGATTGGACTCACGGCACCGACCTCACAAACGGAAAAAGGACTATGGCATTGGATCCTGGAATGTCAGATCACTCAATCGCCCTGGTGTTGTTAAGGACCTTTTACAACAGGCCAGTCAATATAAATTAAAAATACTGCCAATCCAGCAAACGAACTGGACTGGAAATGGTATTCAAGACATGAGATCGTACACAATATTCAAAGGTGGGAAGCCTACTGGAAAACGAGAATTCGGAGTGGTCTTTATTGTGAGTAGGGAGTTCAAAGCACATGTTATTGATTTTAAGGCAGTCAATGAACGATTGTGTGCGATCCGCATAAAAGCGAAATTCTTCGAAATCTGGCTGATTAATATTCACGCCCTGACCGAAGAAAAGGACGAAGGAACGAAGAAAATGTTCTACAATCATGTGGAAATTATCTGTAAACGACACAAAAATAATTCTGGGTGATTTCAATGCTAAGGTTGGCAATGAGCTATGCCATCGGGGAATGACTGGAGGATTTAGCCTCTACAATGAACCAAATGACAATGGCCAGCTCCTGATTGACTTTGCATGCAGCAGAAATCTAGTCATACGTTCGACTTGCTTCCCACATTGACGCATTCCTTAAATGACCTGGATATCACCGGATGGTAACACACAAAACCAGATCAACCATGTTCTCACCCAACAACGTTGGGCCTCGAACATACTTGACGTCCGCAAATACCGAGGAGCCAATTGTAGCTCCAAATGGCGTCTGTGGCCAAAAATTTCACGGAGACCCTTGACAATCAGCTGGCTCCCATCTTACCAGACGCACCGCTGAAAACAAGGAACGAGCTCTGGGTGGAAGAGAAAGCGGCTATTAAGACCATGGCAGAACCGATGATCGGACATCAAGCCCGGCGCAAGAGCAATGATTGGTCGATGATGAGTGCCAGAATGCGTTAGACATAAAGAAGCAAGCGTACAAAGAATACGTGGGTAGTAAAACTGGGATGAAGAGAGAACGCTATGAAAATTTCAGAAGAGTAGCGAATAAGATAATTAGAATTAAGAAAGAAAAATACTCTGACGGCCAACTGAGAAGTATAGATGTAAGTTTAGCGAGCAACAACACAAGACAAGCATACAAAGCAGTGGAAGGGCTCAAACGCAGTTAAAAACCTCGCTCTATCATGATAACATCACCAATATCATCGCAGATGAAACCAGGATTAAGGAAAGATGGGCATCATATTTCAAGAACCTTCTTAATCCTACGCACAGCGCCGGAGCATTGCCACTTATAGATGTTTCGCGAGAGCTTCCATTGGCCCCACCAACTCTGGATGAAATTAGGTTCACCAGCAAAGCTCAAGAGAATAATAAAACGCCGGGCATCGATGATATTCTAGTGGAGCTCATCAAATATGGTGGCAGCAGTGTTCATAAAGCTCATCCAGCACATTTTGTAACAAGAACATATGCCAAAGAAGTGGAGCCAGTCAATTATATTCCCTATTCACAAAAAGGGTGACAAACTATGGTGCAAAAACTATAGAGGCATATCACCGGTTGGTACGGCGTACAAAATATTTTCAAAGATCTTAGAAAAAAAATCGGATCATATTCCAACAGTATTATTGGGGAGCATCAAGGTGGTTTTAGGGCAGGTATCGACAAAAGACCAATTTTCGCTGGCAAGGAAACCTTCGTTGACTTTAAGCAAGCATACGACAGTATTGATCGTAACGTAATGCTTTGGCATCTCTGCCAAATTAGTCTGTCTCACCAAAATGGCAATGGTGTCGACGACCTCCCAAGCCCGCATCAATAACCAACTCACCGATGCCTTTGACACAAATATCGGACTAAAGAAGGGAGATGGGCTGGCCCCATTGCTATTCAATTTGGCTCTGGAGTACGGCATAAGGAAGCTGATTGTCGAAACACGAGGTACATTGGTATACAAGTCAAGCCAAGTAGTAGCCTATGCGGACGACATCAACATTCTGTTACGGTCATTATCAACTGCCAAAGAACTCTTTCTGAAACTCAACAGCGAAGCAAAACTGGCAGGGCTACAAATCAATGTAAACAAAACAACGCTGATGAAACTGTCGAGGAAAAATACCTCAAGTACATAAAAGATCACACCTGGCGAATACAGTATCAAAACTATGGGCAAATTTGTGTATTTAGGTCGCCAAAATAACGACAACCAAGAATAAAAGGGACGAAATACGAAATACAACTCACAAATAAAATATTTTTTTCTGTGTTGACAATCTTGAAGACAAAAGTATTCATTGGGGGAACTGAGGGGTGGAGACCAGTGGGTAGACCGAGGAAACCCTAGTCTGACTCGGTCGACGATGACAATAGACCGATCATTTGGTGGCGCTATTTGCATGAAGCGAGAGGTGTAGTGGGCTTCCTTTGCGCGTTGCAAATTTGTCGTACCTCCTTGACTTTATTTTGGATGCTTGGGGTTAGTGGCTGTTACAGCTTCCTTGGTGATATCGGTGTTAAGATGTTCTTGTTCCTGCTATATTGAAGCAAACGTAAACTTTCCTCTTCATCCATTTGATTGTTCTTATTTCTATTCTTGTGATTTTGATGCTGTTGTTAAAGGTCCAGAAACATTTAATATTACTTTCGTCACGGACACTAAGCACCATTTTTTCCACTCATGTTTTGCTTCATTCTTTCCAAGGCCTTCATTAATTCTTTTGGGTGGTATTATTGTTGATAATGTAGCTCAAGTCATTGAAGATCTCCTCAAATTATGCCCTCAGTGTGAAGCAGATCACGATCATGGCCAAGGGTATTCTTACGCTGTCGTGTAATGGTTCATCAATTTTGATTTATTAAAAGATGCCAGTTCGTGCGATATTTGCGCTAAGCATGTCACCATGATGACCAAGAAAAGCAACTTGTTCGTCATATTCGTGGAGAACGTCTTCAAATTGATTGAAAAAAAAAAATATTTCCAAAGAGTAAATTCAGTCAAAGCATGTGATGATTGGTTTGTCGGAGATACCAATTTGTGAAGCGTATCACCATCATGGCCAAGGATGTTCGCTACTATTCCATAGAGCGGGTGTGATAGTTCCTCAATTCAGTTTGTTTGTCATATTCGTGGTAAGCGATATATTACAAAATAATCTCCAAAGCTTAAATTTAATGAAATTTTCCAGGAAATATTTGGAGTGCGGCAATCTAAAAAGGATATTCAATGGATTCACAGATCAATTGATGCCCTATTATGCACTTTTCATATTATGTGTGTCACCAACTTAGCGAAGGATTTTAACTTGCTCGTTGCATTCGTTGTGAACGTACCTGAAGTTTTTATTTTTATTTATTTAAACCAGCATAAAATGATATTGTAACTACAAATTGTAATTTCTACAGATGTATAACAATACGTGTGCGTAGAAAACTAGTGATTTGTAAACTTTTAAACATACTTTAAACTAGAGAATATAATATAGAAAGTAAAGTAAAATATAAAGTAAAATTTGAAAGCATAGATATTATAAAGACAATTTAAAAGTATAAATAATACCCAAACAAAAAATAAGGGAAAATATTAGCCAGCATCCTTAAGAATTGCAATTTGCAACCTTTGTAAAATTAGTAATAATACAAAACATTTTTATTACTTGCTCTAGATATTTTCATATATGCATGACTTTAGTTTCATCTTAATATAATAATTCATTTCAATTGGTACTTTATAATTATTTGAAAGTTAATTGAACAATTTTATAGCGACAATATTGCAGTTCTTATCATTACATTTTTGGTAAAATGATACTTTTATATATGCTGTTTCTTGTTGACATTTCATATTGATTTGTAAATTTACAGTAAAGTATGTTAGTAAACACACTAAACAGTATAAATCCTCAATATTATGTGGATCGTTTTTTTATAACAAAATGTTTTTTGTTTATGATTTGAAAATTCTTATTTTGCAACCACTGTAGTAGATTTTGATTTTTGAATAAGCTCCTCCCCAAGCAACTATTTCATATTGCTGTATACTTGAAAGTTAAAATAAGCAACCCCTTATACCGTAATAATATAATTTCTGCAATTATATTTCATTATTTATAGTGTCAAAAGCTTTAATGAGGTTATCTAAAGTCACAATAATTGGTTTAATTTTATTGAAACATTTGTTTATTGCAATACATATTATGTGGATCGTTTTTTTATAACAAAATGTTTTTAAAAATATGTTTAGAAAATGTTTTTCTCCTTAGACGCAAATAAAATATTTTGTTTTTTATACATATATATATATATTTCGAGGGTAAGTTTTCCCTCTTCTTCAGTGTACTGATGGTCTAGAACTAGACCATCAGTACACTGAAGAAGAGGGAAAACTTACCCTCGAAATATATATATATATATATATATATATATATATATATATATATATATATATATATATATATATATATATATATCTATATATATATATATATATATATATATATATATATGTATAAAAAACAAAATATTTTATTTGCGTCTAAGGAGAAAAACATTTTCTAAACATATTTTTAAATAAGCGCAAGAACACCGAGACCACAAACAATTTGAAAATGTTTTTGTTTATGATTTGAAAATTCTTATTTTGCAACCACTGTAGTAGATTTTGATTTTTTGAATAAGCTCCTCCCCAAGCAACTATTTCATATTGCTGTATACTTGAAAGTTAAAATAAGCAACCCCTTATACCGTAATAATATAATTTCTGCAATTATATTTCATTATTTATAGTGTCAAAAGCTTTAATGAGGTTATCTAAAGTCACAATAATTGGTTTAATTTTATTGAAACATTTGTTTATTGCAATACATATTAGGGGTACCGGTTAATTCGTGCGGTTTTCTAACAAATGGCGTAACTTGATTTTTATTCCAGTGATTCACCTTCCAAATATGTGTTGGAAAGCTACTGTCATATAGTTTCAGAATCAGTGTGTGTCATTTAGCTGAAGCGTAAACAACAATACTTATTTTTACTCTGAAAATGTCGAATTTTGTGCCGAATAAAGTGTTTTTGCGGGGAGTACTTCTTCATTGAAGAAAAAGGCTGCCGAAAGTCATCGTATTTTGGTGGAAGTGTATGCTCTAGCTGAGCGTACGTGCCAGAAGCGGTTTGCAATGTTTAAAAGTTGCAATTTTGACTTGAAGGACGATGAGCGGCCCGGACAGCCAAAAAAGTTTGAAGATCACGAATTGGAGACATTGGTCGGCCAAGATCCATCCCAAATACAAGAAGAACTTGCAAAATCACTTTGCGTCGCCCGAAAAACATTTCCGATCGTCTAAAAGCAATTTTTCACAATAAAGCTTCAATTTTCGAAAAAAAACCGGTACTCGTATTATATAAACTAAAGCGTCTTTTGTTCCTAGCCCTTTAATGAATTCGAACTGATTATTGGAGAATATTTTATGTTACTTCAAAAATTCAGGATATACTCGTATATTGTAATAATATCAACAATTTTTGGCACATTTGAACGTAAGGACAAAGGTCTATAATTTATTGATTTGCTTCTATCATTAAACTTTGAAATTGGAACAACTACATCTGTTTTCAAGATATGTGGCCATTTCGACAGTTCATTGCACAAACTGATAATTTGTGTTAAAGGCTCAGATATGTAATTGGAAGTAGCTTTCAGGACTCTAGAATAAATATTGCCTACACCGCCAACTTTATCTTTTAAATCATCAATTTTATCTTTAATTACTACCTTAGTTGTTGGATCCAGAAAAATGCTATTTTTAATCATATATGGTATTTTCAAATTATGTATTCCGACTAGATGTAGTTATTTTGTTACTTGAATTTACTCATATTTCACAGAAATATTTATTCTAATATTCAGCAATATCGTCAGGCTCATCTATAGTTCTTTATGATTACAATGCCAACAAATATTTTAAAATAGAACTCCGATGAACCTTGTTAAGAATCGCACATTTAATGAATTTTATGTTGTTATCCATAAAATCAAAAGGGGGCCCTTAAATTAGTCAAAAACATATATCTAAGTTTCATTGTACCATATGTATGTATCCTAGAAATTTCTCAATAATAAACAACTATATTACAGCCGATTGCAAAAACAATTATAAGCAACACAAATTTCTAGGGCAAACTATTCCTTGGAGTGAGGATCTTAAATATCTTGGACTTATATTCGATAAAAAACTAACCTTCAGAAGACATATTGAGCATATTAGCGTTTAAGGCCGTGCTTTCGCTTTACCCCCTTCTTAATCGTAACTCACGTCTCAACACCACAAACAAAGTCCTCATCGTCAAAATGGCAATCCAACCGATCATCCTATACGGCTCACCTACCTGGATCCAATGTGCTAAATATCTAGTAACAAAGCTTCAGAACACCCAAAAAAGATACCTGAAAATGGTGCTTAATAAACCGTTTTACTTCTCTTCTGAAAAGCTACACAGCCTTGCTGGCGTTAGTCCAATTCGTAAGCTCGCTGCATCGCGCCGTGACAAATTAATCGCGAAAGCGAATGACTCGACCAATCCGCCAATTCATGCCCTGGCGAATCGAAAATCAGCAGTTGCTACCACCTATCTTTTGGCTGTAACCTAGCCTCATAGTTTTTTAGCTAGTTATAAGTAGATAGTTAAGTTATGTTAAGCTAGTATAAGTTGAGTAGAGGTTTTTGCCTAAATTTTCCTCTAGCTAATTGTAATAATCACATAGAAATACGATAATATGCATAGTTTTAAGTAATGTTCAAACGATGGTGAGATGACTTTGTCAGAACACCTACTATATTATAAGGCCTCTGTACCGCATACATTCTAATAAAAAAAATTATATATATATATATATATATATATATATATATATATATATATATATATATATATATATATATATATATATATATATATATATATATATATATATATATATATATACGAGTATATATATATATATATACACGAGGTGTGTTCAAAAAGTATCGCGAATTTCGAATTTTCGCGGGTTACGTATATTCGAATTTCGATTTTTTTGTGGCGTTATGTTGGTACTCATGTCTATCACTTATGCCGACAAGCTGGGCCATTTTGAATGTTCACTTAATTGGTGATAGTTGCTTTACTTGCACGTGTTTTCAATCGTCTTCGATTTTTTCTTATTCAAAAAAATGGATCAAAGAACGTGTATCAAATTTTGTGTGAGAAACGAAATTAAGTGCGCGGATGCATTCCAAATGTTGACTGTGGCATACGGAGAAGCTACCTTGGACCAAAGCAACGTTTATCGGTGGTACAAAATGTTTTTAGAAGGCCGAGAAGATGTGAACGACGAAGAGCGTGCCGGACGCCCGAGCACTTCAACAACAGACGAAAAAATTAATGAAGTGGAGAAAATGGTATTGGCCAATCGTCGAATCACCGTTAGAGAAGTTGCTGAGGACCTAAACATATCGATTGGCTCGTGCCATTCGATTTTTATCAACGATTTGGGCATGAGACGGGTCGCCGCGAAATTCGTACCAAAATTGCTCAATTGCGACCAAAAACAGCAACGCATGAACATTGCTAATGAGATGTTAAACTCTGTCCGCGACGAACCAAATTTGCTCCAGAGGGTCATATCTGGTGACGAATCGTGGGTTTATGGTTATGACGTGGAAACCAAAGCTCAATCATCTCAATGGAAGCTGCCGCATGAACCAAGACCGAAAAACGCGCCAAGTTCGGTCGAATGTGAAAGTTTTGCTGACAGTTTTCTTCGATTGCAGGGGCGTGGTGCATCATGAGTTCTTGCCACAGAGAAGAACGGTCAATAAGGAATATTACCTGCAAGTTATGCGCAATTTGCGCGAAGAAATCCGCCAGAAACGCCCGGATTTGTGGGAGAACAAAAATTGGCTTTTGCACCACGATAACGCCCCTGCTCACACATCGTTGCTTGTGCGCGACTTTTTGGCCAAAAACAACACACTAATGATGTCGCAGCCACCGTTTTCACCAGATCTGGCCCCCTGTGACTTTTTCTTGTTTCCTAAACTGAAGAGGCCCTTGAAAGGACGACGTTACGCTACGCTTGACGAGATAAAGACGGCATCGAAGGAGGAGCTGAACAAGATTAAAAGAAATGATTTTTTGAAGTGCTTCAAAGATTGGAAAAGCCGTTGGCACAAGAGTATAATATCTCATGAGGATTACTTTGAAGGGGACAAAATAGATATTCATGAATAAATAAATAATTTTTGAAACACAACAAAATTCGCGATATTTTTTGAACACACCTCGTATATATATATATATATATATATATATATATATATATATATATATATATATATATATATATATATATATATATATATATATATATATATATATATACATATATATATATATATATATATATATATATATACATATATATATATATATATATATATATATACATATATATATATATATATGTATATATATATATATATATATATATATATATATATGTATATATATATATATATATATATATATATATATATATATATATATATATATATATATAAGCAACACGTGATTTTGTTTATATACATTGTAATGATTTAATGTCTACGTGCGAACGCGGAACCGACCTCTCATCGGTTCTAGACGTTAAGTCTGAATAGTGCCAACGGATGGTACCAACCGGTCAACCAATCCATGCACCGTTATCCATTCACGCGGTGGCTGCTTGTCGGCCAGCTAGATCGGAGAGGATTTCGGTCGCGGGTCTCCGAATGGGTTACGCTCATTTACATATTTCAGCCACCTATACACGCCCGTTTTCAAACGCGTTACAAAACAAAACCATATGGAGAGGAAACCTATTCTACGTTACTCCATATTTCTTCATTTATCAGTCAAAGAACAAAATCTAATTTTTACTTCGCGTTCCCGAAATTCCGACGCGGTACCGAAAAGTATACTACGTTAACTCAACCCGACGAAAGCTACTCTAATAAAACGGCAAAACAACAAAGGTACCGCGTACCGCGCGCAACGCGAAACCGACTTCAGCGGATTTTCTCAAACCCTACCCTCGCGACGGCATACTTACCCTACACCTCATTTCCCGCTGAAAAGCAGAACCACTGGAAAGGAAAGTCTATTTTTTCGTTAGCAATTCATGTTGTTTTCTATTTTGATTTCTTATGCCATACAGTTTCCCTTTTTTTCCTTATCGATGTTTTGTAAATATATGTATATATTTAAGATGTGTATATAATTATTTATAATATTGTATGTAATGATGTATGTGTATAATTATTAAAGTTAGCAAAAATCACATATCATTGCACATTTACATATCGAATATTCTCGTCACAGAATCATTTCATATTTTATCATTATCATTTAATCCTTTTCACTTATCCTGTAAATATTTTTTTAATTGATATCAATTTTTCATTGTTTTTCTTTTTCTTATTCGCATCTACCAATATTTTAAATTATTTGTTTCATTTTCATTGTTTACGTTAATTCTTATTTTTTTTGTTTCTTTTACTTATTTTTAATTTCCTCAATTACAATTACTACGTTGCAACTTGTATATGGAAATTGAAAATGTGTGGCTAAATTTGATGTAGATTTTCATCGTTTTCGATTTTTTTTCATATCATGCATCGTCTTCAACTTACAAGTGAAAAAAAAAATGTATTTTATCTATAAAATTAAACTAAGGTATTGGCTACTTAACGTACATTAAAATAAGCTTATTACCAATACATGTAGTTTCGATTCGCGTGAGTGAATTATTTTTTTTTTTTTTGTATTACTTTGGAAAAATCAAAAGCAATATATAATATAACCTTCGTAGTGCAGACTCTGACACATTCTATGTACAATGATCCAATAAATAAATTGCTCTGAAGTCTTGGACATTCAAATTAACCATAACAAATCAAAGGGAAAAGATATTATTCAAAATAATAAAATAGAAAAAATAGAATCGTTTTAAAAACAGTCAACAGGTTAGAATAAAAGTTTTTCTTTTTCAACAACCGGACGTTTAGTGTCCTTTCCATCCAGCGGATTGCCGAGGCGACAAAGAATCGAATCATATAAGAGGAAAACAAGATGTTAGCGAGGAAAATGAATGAGCGATTCAAAATGGAAATGAAGAGTTTTACACAAACTATTTTTTTACAAGTCTGATCAAAGACTTTTCTTGTTGCAAGTTCTTTTTCTTTTTCATGCTACCTCACACCTCTGATTTTCATAACGGTTAACAATCTATTTTTGCTATTCTCGCTCTCTCATTCATTCTCTGCATTTTTTTACTATTTTACTTTCTAGTTACGTTTCCAAACTAATTAACTGAAGAGTTAGCAATTCAGCTATGCAATTCTTTCGCTTCATTTTTTCTCTTAGGTTATGTTTGTTTTACTTCAATTAGAATTCACGTCTAGATTTTTTCATACACCTTATTATATTTTCCGTATAATTTGTTTCCATTTGATTTTATCTTTTTTTTTTAATAAGTTAGACACGACATGATCTATGGGGTGTTGCTTTTTGTTATTACTTTACTTTTTGGGGTAGCTATTTTGCGTTTACGCTCATAAATTAGTTTTACAGTCTACTCGCAAGGAGTTTCACCTAGGGCATGTGTTTTCTTCCATTTTCATCTAATCCTACTTTATAATTTAATGAATTGGGTTTTCTTAGTTTAGATATAGGTGGTTTGTTAATCTACGTCTCCCAAATATTGTTTCTTTTACTACTTTACATACCTATTTGGCTATGGTTTTCATCAGAATGCTTTTATGACCATTACAATGCTAACCCAAAGCGCAATCCAGCATTTTACGAAATTTCGTCCTCTTACCCCGGTAGCATGGCAAAGATCAATCATGCAGAAGCTAGTAAGCATTCACGCTCACTCTATCGTGATTGTTCTCAATCACATAACCTTAACACGATTCCTGGGATAGATAAGACAGTGCTTGCATAAGGAATCGTCAATGCTGACTTGAGACACTCTAGGGGTGAATCCTCATTGCAATCGTGGCAGACATGTGTCGAGCGTATGAATTTCAGATGACGGATTGGCGAAAACATCACACATTTATCGCCTTTTTATACACGACCACTTGCAAACTGGCTAAGCATTAGCGGCGCACTGATTTTATCGTCCTAGCGAGAATTAAGAACTAAGTTACATCACCAGTTACCCTCGTCCAAAATCATATTTACCTGAAATGTTTACGTTTGGGTTTAGGTTGTAACACAGAATCTTCACTTTATCCACAAAACTCACAATGGAATTTGCACACTAAAATCCCGCGGCGATAAAAGCAATTCCTTTCGATGGCAATCGCTACCCACACACCTGCTACCATGTGGCTGTCAAAATTCTGTTGGCATCCCACGATAAAATAGACGTGGGATGGGCACTGGTCGCAACCAACGTAAAATGACAAGCCACCAAGCAGTAGGAATTTTGATAAATATTTTATAAATGGTTTGTAAAATTCATAAGTTACTATACTCATGAAACAATGGAGTCAGCACACTGGAAACAAAATGGAATTTAGCTATCAGTTTATTTAAAATGTTTACATATTTTTTATATTCAGCCTTCAATGCTTCATTATCAGCATCCTGCGAAGTTTTATAGATTTTTATATATATTATTTTCTTTATTAGAATGTATCCGGTACAGAGGTCTTATAATATGCTTGGTATTCTGGCAAAGTCATTTCACCATCATTTCAACATTACATAGAACTTTTTGTAGTATCGTATTTCCAATGTGAGTATTACAATTAGCTAGAGGAGAATTTCGGCAAAAACCTATACTAAACTTATTATTAGCTTAACATAACTTCGAACTATTTACTTATAGCTAGTTAAAATCTATAACGCTACGTTACGGCCAAAGAAATATCCCGTTGACCGAAGTTCCCTGGTTCAACTCTCGACGGTGGCAACGTGATTTAGTTCGAGTAATTCTTCGAACGGACTTTTAGCCCGTTCAGTTATGATACATGCTGGTTTCAAATCAGAACGTATCACGGCTGGTTGGATGGACACTCGACCAAAGCGTTATACTGACCATATCACCGTGGCGAGTGCCTATACATTCGATCATGATAATGAGACGCTAACTATCTCTAAGGTAAGGCCCACAAGGGGCTGTAGCGATACACAAGCTTGAGGAGATCAAGATTTATATGTTCATATACATTAGATACATTGAGAATGACAATCATTTTTAACTTTGAACCCTGGTCTTTTACAAGTTTGAGCATCAGTGTATCGAGACAGGACGAAGTCAACCTGAGTTTCCTATATGCGTGGCAATTTGGGGATAATATATGGTTCTCCTCAATGAGACCGTCGAGTTTGATTTTAGCCAGTTTGTTAATAATTTTGCCTAGTACACTAATTAAAGGAATCGACTTGCAACTATTAAGATGTACTAGATCTTTGTTGGGTTTCAGAATAGGGGTGATTCTAATAAACCTGCCTGAACCTGGGATTTTTCACTCAATAACAGCTTTACCACAAGCCTCGAGAAGGCAGTGAAGGTGATTAGCAGCAATAATTTTTAGCATCAATCAACTGAGAACTCCGCCGTAGCCGATTCCAAGCCCATTTTGGAAAAGAGAAGGGAACTCATTGTTTCCTTAATCCCCAGATTTCAATATTTCTCATTCCGAACCCCCCAATTAAATGCTAGAAAATGTTCTTGGTGTCGCTCATTGGGTTTACTGGTTCCCCAATAATGTAACATTAAATGCAGAGAAATGCTAAAAACTGTTAATAAATCTACAGCTTTACTACTAAATCCTACTTACACCCGCATTGTGGGGACGAAAGAGGATGAAGGCGAAATTTTCATGCCTGATAACGGAATCGAAGTAATGGAGGCTCAGCAACTGGCTAACTCCCCGTCCCTGGAAAACCCTACAATGTTCGAAACTGCAGAAAAGCTTTGGAATGGATTGGACTCACGGCGCCGACCTCGCAAACGGAAAAAGGACTATGGCATTGGATCCTGGAATGTCAGATCACTCTATTGCCCTGGTGTTGTTAAGGACGTTTTACAACAGGCCAGTCAATATAAATTAAAAATACTGCCAATCCAGCAAACGAACTGGACTGGAAATGGTATTCAAGACGTGAGATCGTACACAATATTCAAAGGTGGGAAGCCTACTGGAAAACGAGAATTCGGAGTGGTTTTTATTGTGAGTAGGGAGTTCAAAGCACATGTTATTGATTTTAAGGCAGTCAATGAACGATTGTGTGCGATCCGCATAAAAGCGAAATTCTTCGAAATCTGGCTGATTCATATTCAATGTTCTACAATTATGTGGAAATTATCTGTAAACGACACAAAAATAATTCTGGATGATTTCAATGCTAAGGTTGGCAATGAGCTATGCCACCGGGGAATGACTGGAGGATTTAGCCTCTACAATGAACCAAATGACAATGGCCAGCTCCTGATTGACTTTGCATGTAACATAAATCTAGTCATACGTTCGACTTGCCTCCCACATTGACGCATTCCTTAAATGACCTGGATATCGCCGGATGGTAATACACAAAACCAGATCAACCATGTTCTGACCCAACAACGTTGGGCCTCGAACATACTTGACGTCCGCAAATACCGAGGAGCCAATTGTAGCTCCAAATGGCGTCTGTGGCCAAAAATTTCACGGAGACCCTTGACAATCAGCTGGCTCCCATCTTACCAGACGCACCGCTGAAAACAAGGAACGAGCTCTGGGTGGAAGAGAAAGCGGCTATTAAGACCATGGCAGAACCGATGATCGGACATCAAGCCCGGCGCAAGAGACATGATTGGTCGATGATGAGTGCCAGAATGCGTTAGACATAAAGAAGCAAGCGTACAAAGAATACGTGGGTAGTAAAACTGGGATGAAGAGAGAACGCTATGAAAATTTCAGAAGAGTAGCGAATAAGATAATTAGAATTAAGAAAGAAAAATACTCTGACGGCCAACTGAGAAGTATAGATGTAAGTTTAGCGAGCAACAGCACAAGACAAGCATACAAAGCAGTGGAAGGCCTGAAACGCAGTTAAAAACCTCGCTCTATCATGATAACATCACCAATATCATCGCTGATGAAACCAGGATTAAGGAAAGATGGGCATCATATTTCAAGAACCTTCTTAATCCTACGCACAGCGCCGGAGCATTGCCACTTATAGATGTTTCGAGAGAGCTTCCATTGACCCCACCAACTCTGGATGAAATGTGGTTCACCAGCAAGGCTCAAGAGAATAATAAAACGCCGGGCATCGATGAAATTCTAGTGGAACTCATCAAATATGGTGGCAGCAGTGTTCATAAAGCTCATCCAGCACATTTTGTAACAAGAACATATGCCAAAGAAGTGGAGCCAGTCATTTATATTCCCTATTCACAAAAAGGGTGACAAACTATGGTGCAAAAACTATAGAGGCATATCACGGGTTGGTACGGCGTACAAAATATTTTCAAAGATCTTAGAAAAAAAATCGGATCATATTCCAACAGTATTATTGGGGAGCATCAAGGTGGTTTTAGGGCACGTATCGACAATAGACCAATTTTCGCTGGCAAGGAAACCTTCGTTGACTTTAAGCAAGCATACGACAGTATTGATCGTAACGTACT
The DNA here is from genome assembly GCA_963969285.1 of Odontomyia ornata. Taxonomy (NCBI): domain Eukaryota; kingdom Metazoa; phylum Arthropoda; class Insecta; order Diptera; family Stratiomyidae; genus Odontomyia; species Odontomyia ornata. Next base: position 197,274,897 of record OZ017740.1, read on the forward strand.
GTATCAAATAATGCTTTTCTTTGGCATCCCTGCCAAATTAGTCTGTCTCACCAAAATGGCAATGGTGCCGACGACCTCCCAAGCCCGCATCAATAACCAACTCACCGATGCCTTTGACACAAATATCGGACTAAAGAAGGGAGATGGGCTGGCCCCATTGCTATTCAATTTGGCTCTGGAGTACGGCATAAGGAAGCTAATTGTCGATACACGAGGTACATTGGTATACAAGTCAAGCCAAGTAGTAGCCTATGCGGACGACATCAACATTCTGTTACGGTCATTATCAACTGCCAAAGAACTCTTCCTGAAACTCGACAGCGAAGCAAAACTGGCAAGGCGACAAATCAATGTAAACAAAACAACGCTGATGAAACTGTCGAGGAAAAATACCTCAAGTACATAAAAGATCACACCTGGTGAATACAGTATCAAAAATATGGGCGAATTTGTGTATTTAGGTCGCCAAAATAACGAGAACCAAGAATAAAAGGGACGAAATACGCCGAAAAATACAACTCACAAATAAAATATTTTTTCTGTGTTGACAATCTTGAAGACTAGCTGCATACACAGGAAAACAAAGCTCCAAGTGTACAAATCTGTGATAAGACCTGTATTATGCTATGGGTGTGAAATATGGACTCTAACCCAAGCATCCGCAAATATATTGAACGCCTTTGAGTGACGGGTCCGGAGGCGAATAATCAGAGCGAAGCTAAATGGGGACCAATGGCAAATTCGATACAACCATGAGCTGCATGAAATTTTTGACGAGCTGGGGTCCCAACGATTGTAAGACTGCGGAAGCTGCAATGGGCAGGCCACATGAATCGTATGGACGAACAACGTTTACCCAAAAAGTATTCATTTGGGGAACTGAGGGGCGGAGACCAGTGGGTAGACCGAGGAAACCCTATTCTGACTCGGTCGACGATGACAATAGACCGATCATTTGGTGGCGTTATTTGCATGAAGCGAGAGGTGTAGTGGGCTTCCTTTGCGCGTTGCAAATTTGTCGTACCTCCTTGACTTTATTTTGGATGCTTGGGGTTAGTGGCTGTTACAGCTTCCTTGGTGATATCGGTGTTAAGATGTTCTTGTTCCTGCTATATTGAAGCAAACGTAAACTTTCCTCTTCATCCATTTAATTGTTCTTATTTCTATTCTTGTGATTTTGATGCTGTTGATAAAGGTCCAGAAACATTTAATATTACTTTCGTCACGGACACTAAGCACCATTTTTTCCACTCATGTTTTGCTTCATTCTTTCCAAGACCTTCATTAATTCTTTTGTGTGGTATTATTGTTGATAATGTAGCTCAAGTCATTGAAGATCTCCTCAAAATCTCTGTTGAAAGAACTAGTCGCGATATCATTACTAATAATGTCTTTGTATCGACACAGCCGCCAAGCATTCGAGTCCGTTTTAATTGCGATTTTAGTTGGACAATGACCAATTTTCACAGACCATAATATCCGGAGAAGACAAAACCTATTTGCCGTCAACTATGATTCTTCTAAAGTATAGATTCCGGTGTGAAGTATTTTGAATTTCAAATTGTCAACCCATTACAGAAGAATTTTGCCTTTGGTATTGAGAGATTTTTACCCCAGTATGTGCGTCTCACATTAACCACATCCGATGTCAATGCTTCTGGGATATTTGGTCTTCTCTCGAGTCAATGACAGGTTACATACGTCATAGGTGAAATGGTCGTCGTCGCCATCGCTCCGAAATCAAGTGATGAAACCAAGAACCACTTGTGAATGGAAGTTTCTTTGGAAAAAATTAAGTCTTTATGTTTCATTTTCTATAAAACCAAGGACATTTCACGCAAGCTTCCAGAACAAAACAAGATTGCTTATATTGGCCTGCGTTGAACGCTCTCATAATTGCGCTTCGTCTCCTGTATTATGCCCTTAGTGTGAAGCAGATCACGATCATGGCTAAGGGTATTCTTACGCTTTCGTGTAATGGTTCATCAATTTTGATTTATTAAAAGATGCCAGTTCGTGCGATATTCGCGCTAAGCATGTCACCATGATGACCAAGGAAAGCAACTTGTTCGTCATATTCGTGGTGAACGTCCTCAAATTGATTGAAAAAAAACTATTTCCAAAGAGTAAATTCAGTCCCCCGCAGGTGGGATGCCGGTCCCCGCAGGGGGGATGCCGGTCGACAAGAGCACTCTTGGAGGCTAGCATTCTTTGGGGAGTTCCGCCCCCACGTACCCGAGGAAACTCCGCAGGGGGAATGCCGGTCGACAAGACCACTCTTGGAGGCTAGCTTTCTTTGGGGAGTTCCGCCCCCACGTACCCGAGGAAATTCCCGCAGGGAGAAAGCCGATCGACAAGAACATTCTTGGAGGCTAGCATTCTTTGGGGAGTGCCGCCCCCACGGACCCGAGGATATGGAGGGTGCCGTGAGGATCTTATTGTATCTGGACTACGCTTTGGACAACGAACTGGAATTGACGCTTTGGGCTGGCGGATGTGATGGTTTGGGCCTAGTTGCTTTGCACAGTAGCGCCGAGGTGAAACTCGTGTGTGAACGGCTCCAATTAAACTATCATACCGTCTCCGTCCCGGTAAAACCTTTGCAGGCCTCGGAGTACGTTCGAAGTTCGCACCATTGGGTTGGTGGTGTAGCTTCGGTTGAGACGGACTCCCGATTAGCGCTGGTCTGGTTCTGAGCACTTGTCCCCATAAGGGCTTGTGCCAACCCTCGCATGGCCTCCCTGCTCTGCAAAGATAACCATGGGACCGAAAAGGCGACTACACACACGAACGGAGATAGCGGCTCCGAGGAAGGACCCAATAAAATGGAGCAAATAAAATCAACAGATCAAAAACATCCAACAAATGAAACCACAAGCAAACAGGACGCTAGCACGGAGAACCCTTTCAGGCAAACACCGCTGTTGGCAAGAACACCGATAAAACGAGTCACCGATTGCGGGGGGAGGCAGCAAACCCCAGAAACACTGTCAAAGTCAACATCACAGGTTAAATCATCGGAGACAGACCACAGACGGACTAACGAACGAAAGAAGGCAGAGTGCGTTGTGCAACCTGGCATCATTGCGGCCTTTGGGCGCAGTAGAAGGACTATGCGCACCCCGGAGCGCCCAGTGCAAGACGTACACAATCCGGATCAAGCTGCGACACCAACGGAGGCCAGTGTAAGACTGGGGGAGGGAGAAGTTTTGCCGTTGGCCGACGCCACTTCAAACGCGACCCAAGCGATAGAAGCAAAAAGGCTAGGAAACGGGGGCCTCTCCCAAGAGGTGGCGCCAAATAACACAATTGCCCTTGACCGCGCCGAAGAGGAGCGGCTTACTCGGAAAGCGGGGAATATCGTCAAACAACTGAGGGCTGCCTGCGAAGTGCAGAAAAACATAGGCAAGAGTGTCAAGAATGGCATTCTTGAATTGGAGGAGCTTTTTGGCCGCATAACGCACTACAGGCGGAGGTGGCTTGCAACCGAAAAGCACCAAAAAGACACACTCTCCCTCGAGGCATCAGTGGGTCCTAGCAGCAGCAAAAGAATGGCCGGTAGCTCAATTGAAGGCGACCGTGAGAAAAGGAGGAAGGACGAGACCATAAACGAAGTTGACACTCCAGGCGAGGAGTTTCATGTGGTGCGAAACAAGGCAGCGAAAAAAGCGGCCAAAAAGCTACTCCTATAAAAAACAGACAAAGAGCTCAACCACGAAAAGAACAAAGAACCCCCCGATATACCGCAGAAAACAAAATGCAAACCACGGCGCAAACCCTTGCGAGAGGCACTGCTTATTAAACCAACTAAGGGCCGAACCTACGCAGATGTCCTCCGTGAAATTAAAGGAGCGGTCAAGCCAGACGACACCAAAACTGCCATCAAAGCAGTTCGACCAACCCGGACCGGTGGCTTGCTGGTGGAATTCGGGCCAGAGGCCACAAACAAAGATGCATTCCGTGACGCGGTTCAAAAGGTTCTTGGAGATGCGGCAACGGTTGCCTCGCTCGAACCAATGGCCACCCTGGAAATCAGGGACCTCGACTGCGTCACGGACAAAGCTGAAGTAGAGGATGCCATTAGGAGGGAGTTCCCCAGCTTAAGTGAAGTCAAGGCAAGATTGACACGTGAAAACACAAGGGGGCAACGCATGGCTATTGTCGAACTAGCTGATAAAGACGCCCAGCAAATCCTGGCGAAGGCCAAAATTAAGATAGGTTGGGTGATCTGCAGGATACGGAGAAGAGCGATCCCTATCCGCTGCTTCAGATGCCTCGAATACGGACACACCGCGTATGGCTGTAGGGGACCCGACAGGAGATCTCTGTGCTACAAATGTGGTGAAACGGGGCACAAAAGGAAGGAGTGCACGAACGAGGCAAAATGCATTCTTTGCAAGGATGCTAAGCTAGCACCCGGCGACCTCAAACATGAGCCGGGGACAGGGAGATGCCGGGTTTTCAAGGAGGCCCTAACTAAAGCCAAATCGATACTCAAATGATCCGTATCCTGCAGGTCAATTTGCACCGAAGCACAAACGCCCAGGACCTACTTGAGCAGTTTGCGAGGGATAAGAAAGCTGACCTCCTGTTGCTGAGCGTGCAACATCATAACAAGGACTCGCAAGCGTGGTACCCTGACAAATCTGGTACCTCGGCCATCTGGGTTCGAGACAGCGCCCGCCTTCAGGTGCAGGGCCATGGACGCGGGGATGGTTTTGTGTGGGTGCGGTGTTCAGGGATAACATATTTCAGTGTTTATCTGACGCCTAACGAGGCAATGCGATCCTTTCAAACCAAACTCGATGCCCTGGAGGACGCTGTCTCGAACACAGAGGGCCACATGCTGGTCGGGGGAGACTTCAACGCTAGAGCCATCAAATGGGGTATGCCACAATCCGACCCAAGGGGAAAGCAAATCTTGGACATGGTGGCCAGAATAGCGCTTTTTGTCCTAAATACTGGTAACACCCCTACTTTCCGCCGCTAGGGTTGCGTAGGAACCATACCCGATGTGACACTCGCTTCGGAGTCCCTGGAACCCAGAGTACACAACTGGCGAGTACTAGAGGACTACTCGGCTAGTGATCACCAGTATATAGCTGTTGAGATTCACGACGGTGCCACTCTGCGTGCATATGTCCAAACTTCAATCCTCGGATGGAGGACTGGGAGAATGGACGCCAAGAAGTTCACTGACGTGCTTACGGCAGGCGCACCGTTGCTGGGAGCTCCGCCAGGGAGTGGAGGGCCTACAGCCAAGGACTTGGTGAACTCAACTATGAGTACCATCATAGCTGCTTGCGAGTCTTCCATGCCCCGTCGGAGACCCCGACATGGTAAGCCTCCAGTATACTGGTGGTCAAACGAGATCGCCGAACAAAGAAGCGAGTGTCACAAACTTCGGCGAGAGGCCCAGCGGGCGCGAACACGGGAGGAGGCAGACACTAGGCTAGCAGCATACAGGTCCAGCAGGAAATATCTTCGCAGGCTTATTAACAAGAGCAAGGCCCGATGCTGGCAAGACCTCGTGGACGATGTAAATAGGGATCCGTGGGGCCTTGGCTACAAGCTGGTCATGGGGAAACTTGGTGCCCTACGGAAGCCTTGTATACATGACGCGGAAAAGATGGACGCAATAGTGTGGGGACTCTTCCCCGCCCATCCCGTCCGTGTTGACGCTGTCCATGGTGAAACAGCAGTCGAGTGCCCACTCTTCACACAGCTGGAACTGGAGGAGGCAGTCCTCTCCCTGAAAGCGAGGAAGGCTCCAGGTCCAGATGGTGTTCCAGCTGAGGTTTTGCAGCTCGTCTATCACCATTGTCCTGACTTGCTGCTCAGCACATTCAACGCTTGCCTACGGGACGGGGTTTTCCCGGTACGATGGAAGGTGGCGAGGCTTGTGCTGGTCAGCAAGGGGGAAGGAAATCCCGAATCGCCATCTGCATACCGCCCGTTATGCATGCTAGACACGGCTGGGAAAGTGCTAGAGAAACTCATCAAGGGAAGACTCACTGACGCGATTCGTGCTGCTGGGGACCTATCTCCTCGGCAGTACGGCTTTAGAGCAGGACGTTCTACCATTGATGCGATTGCAGAGGTGGTGAACGCGGTCCAAAAGGCAGAGGCATATAGTCGCACCAAGCGACGGATCGTCCTGTTGGTGACACTCGACGTCAGGAAAGCCTTCAACTCCGCTAGATGGGTGGATATTCTGGACACGCTGGAAAACTCTTTTCAAGTTCCAGAATATCTAATGCGGCTTTTGAGGAACTACCTAAAGGACCGAAGCCTGCTCTACGACACGACACAGGGCCAACGAAGGATGGAAATTACATCGGGTGTTGCCTAGGGATCTATCCTTGGTCCGGACCTGTGGAACGTGTCTTACGACGGGCTACTGAGACTAGAGATGCCAGATGAGTCACGCTTGGTCGGCTATGCGGATGATGTTGCGGCTCTGGTCGCCGGACGCACCGTTGAACAAGCGCAACTTAGGCTAGGTATGCTAATGCGCCGAGTGAGGGACTGGATGACTGCTCGCGGGCTCAGTTTAGCACTGGAGAAAACCGAAGTGGTCATCTTGACAAAAAAGAGAACCCCTAGAGTAAGGATGATCAGTATTGGAGATATACAGATCGAATCGAAGCCAGCGGTGAAGTACCTGGGGCTACTGATCGACTCGAAGATGAGTTTCTCTGAGCAAATCAGGGCAACGGCTGAGAAGGCTGCTTCGGGAATATCGGCCCTGAGTCGACTTATGGCCAACGTAGGGGGACGCAGCCCATCAAGAAGACGCCTCTTGATGAGTGCTGTAGGGTCAGTGCTAATGTACGGAGCAGAGGTATGGGGCGACGCTCTCAGCAAGGAGGTATACCGAAAACGATTGGCACAGGTACAGAGAAGAGGAGCACTGAGAATTGCATCTTCGTATCCAACAGTCTCCGACTCGGCGGTGAGAGTGATTGCAGGCGTGATACCTGTCGCCCTCCTTGCTAGAGAGCGCCGCGCTATTTACCTGCGCCGAAACGAGGATGCGAGGGAGATGGTTGTCCGCGAGGAGAGACAACGCTCGCTCAACGATTGGCAGCAGTCTTGGAGGAATTGCACGAAGGGAAGGTGGACTGCGCACCTCATCCCGGATGTGAGACCGTGCCTAAATCGAAGGCATGGTGAGACTGACTTCTATCTGACCCAGCTTTTGAGCGGGCACAGGTGTTTTCAGTCTTACCTGCACAAGATCGGCAAGTCACGGTCTCCCGATTGTCGGTTTTGACCAGGAGAGGAGGACAATGCCTGTCACACATTTTTGTGTGTACCAAATGGGCCAGGCTGCGAAGGGAACTCTACAGGGAGACGGGAGAGCTCACCCCGGATAATATAGTTGCGGTGATGTTCGAATCGGTTGACAACTCGAACCAGGTGGCACATTATGCTCGGGTAGTCCTAAAATATAAAAGGGACTCACAGCAGCCGGAGGCATGGGGTTGGGGGATCGCTCTTCTGGCAATTCCTCTTCCCCTCTCTCCTTTCGCTAGGAATGGGGCTCCCCAGCTTGAAGGCGCCCCACGGCGTAACAAAACAAGACCTGGCCCGAAGTAATGTGTCAAACGGTTCCAGGCTAGGTTCTCAGGTTGACAGGGGAGGCGTTTAGTGGGTAGTCCAAAGGTATCCTCCATGGGAGTCCCACACTGCCGGACTCGGCGGGCATAAATGCCTTCACCTCCCTACCAAAAAAAAAAAAGAGTAAATTCAGTCAAAGCATGTGATGATTGGTTTGTCGGAGATGCCAATTTGTGAAGCGTATCACCATCATGGCCAAGGATGTTCGCTACTATTCCATAGAGCGGGTGTGATAGTTCCTCAATTCAGTTTGTTTGTCATATTCGTGGTAAGCGATATATTACAAAATAATCTGCAAAGCTTAAATTTAATGAAAATTTCCAGGAAATATTTGGAGTGCGGCAATCTAAAAAGGATATTCAATGGATTCACAGATCAATTGGTGCCCTATTATGCACTTTTCATATTATGTGTGTCACCAACTTAGCGAAGGATTTTAACTTGCTCGTTGCATTCGTTGTGAACGTACCTGAAGTTTTTATTTTTATTTATTTAAACCAGCATAAAATTATATTGTAACTATAAATTGTAATTTCTACAGATGTATAACAATACTTGTGCGTAGAAAACTAATGATTTGTAAACTTTTAAACATACCTTAAACTAGAGAATATAATATAGAAAGTAAAGTAAAATATAAAGTAAAATTTGAAAGCATAGATATTATAAAGACAATTTAAAAGTATAAATAATACCCAAACAAAAAAATAAGGGAAAATATAAGCCAGCATCCTTAAGAATTGCAATTTGCAACCTTTGTAAAATTAGTAATAATACAAAACATTTTTATTACTTACTCTAGATATTTTCATGTATCCATGACTTTTGTTTCATCTTAATATATTTATTCATTTCAATTGGTACTTTATAATTATTTGAAAGTTAATTGAACAATTTTATAGCGACAATATTGCAGTTCTTATCATTACATTTTTGGTAAAATGATACTTTTATATATGCTGTTTCTTGTTGACATTTCATATTGATTTGTAAATTTACAGTAAAGTATGTTAGTAAACACACTAAACAGTATAAATCCTCAATATTATGTGGATCGTTTTTTTATAACAAAATGTTTTTTGTTTATGATTTGAAAATTCTTATTTTGCAACCACTGTAGTAGATTTTGATTTTTGAATAAGCTCCTCCCCAAGCAACTATTTCATATTGCTGTATACTTGAAAGTTAAAATAAGCAACCCCTTATACCGTAATAAAATAATTTCTGCAATTATATTTCATTATTTATAGTGTCAAAAGCTTTAATGAGGTTATCTAAAGTCACAATAATTGGTTTAATTTTATTGAAACATTTGTTTATTGCAATACATATTAGGGGTACCGGTTAATTCGTGCGGTTTTCTAACAAATGGCGTAACTTGTTTTTCATTCCAGTGATTCACCTTTCCGAATATGTGTTGGAAAGCTACTGTCATATAGTTTCAGAATCAGTATGTGTCATTTAGCTGAAGCGTAAACAACAATACTTATTTTTATTCTGAAAATGTCGAATTTTGTGCCGAATAAAGTGTTTTTGCGGGGAGTACTTCTTCATTGAAGAAAAAGGCTGCCGAAAGTCATCGTATTTTGGTGGAAGTGTATGCTCTAGCTGAGCGCACGTGCCAGAAGTGGTTTGCAATGTTTAAAAGTCGCAATTTTGACTTGAAGGACGATGAACGGCCCGGACAGCCAAAAAAGTTTGAAGATCACGAATTGGAGACATTGGTCGGCCAAGATCCATCCCAAATACAAGAAGAACTTGCAAAATCACTTGGCGTCGCCCGAAAAACATTTCCGATCGTCTAAAAGCAATTTTTCACAATAAAGCTTCAATTGTCGAAAAAAAACCAGTACTCGTATTATATAAACTAAAGCGTCTTTTGTTCCTAGCCCTTTAATGAATTCGAACTGATTATTGGAGAATATTTTATGTTACTCCAAAAATTCAGGATATACTCGTATATTGTAATAATATCAAAGATTTTTGGCACATTTGAACGTAAGCACAAACGTCTATAATTTATTCATTTGCTTCTATCATTAAACTTTGAAATTGGAGCAACTACATCTGTTTTCAAGATATTTGGCCATTTCGACAGTTCATTGCACAAACTGATAATTTGTGTTAAAGGCTCAGATATGTAATTGGAAGTAGCTTTCAGGACTCTAGAATAAATATTGCCTACACCGCCAACTTTATCTTTTAAATCATCAATTTTATCTTTAATTACTACCTTAGTTGTTGGATCCAGAAAAATGCTATTTTTAATCATATATGGTATTTTCAAATTATGTATTCCGACTAGATGTAGTTATTTTGTTACTTGAATTTACTCATATTTCACAGAAATATTTATTCTAATATTCAGCAATATCGTCAGGCTCATCTATAGTTCTTTATGATTACAAGGCCAACAAATATTTTAAAATAGAACTCCGATGAACCTTGTTAAGAATCGCACATTTAATGAATTTTATGTTGTTATCCATAAAATCAAAAGGGGGCCCTTAAATTAGTCAAAAACATATATCTAAGTTTCATTGTACCATATGTACGTATCCTAGAAATTTCTCAATAATAAACAACTATATTACAGCCGATTGCAAAAACAATTATAAGCAACACAAATTTTCTAGGGCAAACTATTCCTTGGAGTGAGGATCTTAAATATCTTGGACTTATATTCGATAAAAAACTAACCTTCAGAAGACATATTGAGCATATTAGCGTTTAAGGCCGTGCTTTCGCTTTACCCCCTTCTTAATCGTAACTCACGTCTCAACACCAGAAACAAAGTCCTCATCGTCAAAATGGCAATCCAACCGATCATCCTATATGGCTCCCCTACCTGGATCCAATGTGCTAAATATCTAGTAACAAAGCTTGAGAGCACCCAAAAAAGATACCTGAAAATGGTACTTAATAAACCGTTTTACTTCTCTTCTGAAAAGCTACACAGCCTTGCTGGCGTTAGTCCAATTCGTAATCTCGCTGCATCACGCCGTGACAAATTAATCGCGAAAGCGAATGACTCACCCAATCCGCTAATTCATGCCCTGGCGAATTGAAAATCAGCAGTTGCTACCACCTATCTTTTGGCCGTAACCTAGCCTCATAGTGTTTTTGCTAGTTATAAGTAGATAGTTAAGTTATGTTAAGCTAATATAAGTTGTGTAGAGGTTTTTGCCTAAATTTTCCTCTAGCTAATTGTAATAATCACATTGAAATACGATATTATGCATAGTTTTAAGTAATGTTCAAACAATGGTGAGATGACTTTGTCAGAACACCTACTATATTATAAGGCCTCTGTACCGCATACATTCTAATAAAGAAAATTATATATATATATATATATATATATATATATATATATATATATATATATATATATATATATATATATATCTATATATATATATATATATATATATATATATATATATATATATATATATATATATATCTATATATATATATATATATATACATATATATATATATATATATATATATATATATATATATATATATATATATATATATATGTATAAGCAACACGTGATTCTGTTTAGATACATGTATCTAAAGGACCTAAACACTACAGATAAGTAGGAATTTTGATAAATATTTTATAAATGGTTTGTAAAATTCATATATTACTATACTCATGAAACAATGGAGTCAGCACACTGGAAACAAAATGGAATTTAGCTATCAGTTTATTTAAAATGTTAACATGTTTTTGATATTCAGCCTTCCATGCTTCATTATCAGCATCCTGCGAAGTTTTATAGATTTTTATATATAATTTTCTTTATTAGAATGTATCCGGTACAGAGGTCTTATAATATGCTTGGTATTCTGGCAAAGTCATTTCACCATCATTTCAACATTACATAGAACTTTTTGTAGTATCGTATTTCCTATACCTATACTATTATTAGCTTAACATAACTTCGAACTATTTACTTATAAAATCTATAAGGCTACGTTACGGCCAAAGAAATATCCCGTTGACCGAAGTTCCCTGGTTCGACTCTCGACGGTGGCAACGTGATTTAGTTCGAGTAATTCTTCGAACGGACTTTTAGCCCGTTCAGTTATGATACATGCTGGTTTCAAATCAGAACGTATCACAGCTGCTTGGATGGACACTCGACCAAAGCGTTATACTGACCATATCACCGTGGCGAGTGCCTATACATTCGAACATGATAATGAGACGCTAACTATCTCTAAGGTAAGGCCCACAAGGGGCTGTAGCGATACACAAGCTTGAGGAGATCAAGATTTATATGTTCATATACATTAGATACATTGAGAATGACAATCATTTTTAACTTTGAACCCTGGTCTTTTACAAGTTTGAGCATCAGTGTATCGAGACAGGACGAAGTCAACCTGAGTTTTCTATATGCGTGGCAATTTGGGGATAATATATGGTTCTCCTCAATGAGACCGTCGAGTTTGATTTTAACCAGTTTGTTAATAATTTTGCCTAGTACACTAATTAAAGGAATCGACTTGTAACTATTAAGATATGCTAGATCTTTGTTGGGTTTCAGAATAGGGGTGATTCTAATAAACCTGCCTGAACCTGGGATTTTTCACTCAATAACAGCTTTACCACAAGCCTCGAGAAGGCAGTGAAGGTGATTAGCAGCAATAATTTTCAGCATGTTATAATCAATTGATAGCTCCGCCGTAGCCGATTCCAAGCCCATTTTGGAAAAGAGAAGGGAACTCATTGTTTCCTTAATCCCCAGATTTCATTATTTCTCATTCCGAACCCCCCAATTAAATGCTAGAAAATGTTCTTGTTGTCGCTCATTGGGTTTACTGGTTCCCCAATAATGTAACATTAAATGCAGAGAAATGCTAAAAACTGTTAATAAATCTACAGCTTTACTTCTAAATCATACTTACTCCCGCATTGTGGGGACGAAAGAGGATGAAGGCGAAATTTTCACGCCTGATAATGGAATCGAAGTAATGAAGGTTCGGCGACTGGCTAACTCCCCGTCCCTGGAAAACCCTACAATGTTCGAAACTGCAGAAAAGCTTCGGAATGGATTGGACTCACGGCACCGACCTCGCAAACGGAAAAAGGACTATGGCATTGGATCCTGGAATGTCAGATCAATCAATTGCCCTGGTGTTGTTAAGGACCTTTTACAACAGGCCAGTCAATATAAATTAAAAATACTGCCAATCCAGCAAACGAACTGGACTGGAAATGGTATTCAAGACGTGAGATCGTACACAATATTCAAAGGTGGGAAGCCTACTGGAAAACGAGAATTCGGAGTGGTCTTTATTGTGAGTAGGGAGTTCAAAGCACATGTTATTGATTTTAAGGCAGTCAATGAACGATTGTGTGCGATCCGCATAAAAGCGAAATTCTTCGAAATCTGGCCGATTGATATTCACGCCCTGACCGAAGAAAAGGACGAAGGAACGAAGAAAATGTTCTACAATCATGTGGAAATTATCTGTAAACGACACAAAAATAATTCTGGGTGATTTCAATGTTAAGGTTGGCAATGAGCTATGCCATCGGGGAATGACTGGAGGATTTAGCCTCTACAATGAACCAAATGACAATGGCCAGCTCCTGATTGACTTTGCATGTAGGAGAAATCTAGTCATACGCTCGACTTGCTTCCCACATTGACGCATTCCTTAAATGACCTGGATATCACCGGATGGTAACACACAAAACCAGATCAACCATGTTCTGACCCAACAACGTTGGGCCTCGAACATACTTGACGTCCGCAAATACCGAGGAGCCAATTGTAGCTCCAAATGGCGTCTGTGGCCAAAAATTTCACGGAGACCCTTGACAATCAGCTGGCTCCCATCTTACCAGACGCACCGCTGAAAACAAGGAACGAGCTCTGGGTGGAAGAGAAAGCGGCTATTAAGACCATGGCAGAACCGATGATCGGACATCAAGCCCGGTGCAAGAGAAATGATTGGTCGATGATGAGTGCCAGAATGCGTTAGACATAAAGAAGCAAGCGTACAAAGAATACGTAGGTAGTAAAACTGGGATGAAGAGAGAACGCTATGAAAATCTCAGAAGAGTAGCGAATAAGATAATTAGAATTAAGAAAGAAAAATACTCTGACGGCCAACTGAGAAGTATAGATGTAAGTTTAGCGAGCAACAACACAAGACAAGCATACAAAGCAGTGGAAGGGCTCAAACGCAGTTTAAAACCTCGCTCTATCATGATAACATCACCAATATCATCGCTGATGAAACCAGGATTAAGGAAAGATGGGCGTCATATTTCAAGAACCTTCTTAATCCTACGCACAGCACCGGAGCATTGGCACTTATAGATCTTTCGGGAGAGCTTCCATTGGCCCCACTGACTCTGGATGAAATTAGGTTCACCAGCAAAGCTCAAGAGAATAATAAAACGCCGGGCATCGATGATATTCTAGTGGAACTCATCAAATATGGTGGCAGCAGCGTTCATAAAGCTCATCCAGCACATTTTGTAACAAGAACATATGCCAAAGAAGTGGAGCCAGTCAATTATATTCCCTATTCACAAAAAGGGTGACAAACTATGGTGCAAAAACTATAGAGGCATATCACCGGTTGGTACGGCGTACAAAATATTTTCAAAGATCTTAGAAAAAAAATCGGATCATATTCCAACAGTATTATTGGGGAGCATCAAGGTGGTTTTAGGGCACGTACCGACAATAGACCAATTTTCGCTGGCAAGGAAACCTTCGTTGACTTTAAGCAAGCATACGACAGTATTGATCGTAACGTACTGTATCAAATAATGCTTCTCTTTGGCATCTCTGCCAAATTAGTCTGTCTCACCAAAATGGCAATGGTGCCGACGACCTCCCAAGCCCGCATCAATAACCAACTCACCGATGCCTTTGACACAAATATCGGACTAAAGAAGGGAGATGGGCTGGCCCATTGCTATTGAATTTGGCTCTGGAGTACGGCGTAAAGAAGCTAATTGTCGATACACGAGGTGCATCGGTATACAAGTCAAGCCAAGTAGTAGCCTATGCGGACGACATCAACATTCTGTTACGGTCATTATCAACTGCCAAAGAACTCTTCCTGAAAGTTGACAGCGAAGCAAAACTGGCAGGGCTACAAATCAATGTAAACAAAACAACGCTGATAAAACTGTCGAGGAAAAATACCTCAAGTACATAAAAGATCACACCTGGCTAATACAGTATCAAAAATATGGGCGAATTTGTGTATTTAGGTCGCCAAAATAACGAGAACCAAGAATAAAAGGGACGAAATACGCCGAAAAATACAACTCACAAATAAAATATTTTTTTCTGGGTTGACAATCTTGAAGACTAGCTGCATACACAGGAAAACAAAGCTCCAAGTATACAAATCTGTGATAAGACCTATATTATGCTATGGGTGTGAAACATGGACCCTAACCCAAGCATCCACAAATATATTGAACGCCTTTGAGTGACGGGTCCGGAGGCGAATAATCAGAGCGAAGCTAAATGGGGACCAATGGCAAATTCGATACAACCATGAGCTGCATGAAATTTTTGACGAGCTGGGGTCTCAACGATTGTAAGACTGCGGAAGCTGCAATGGGCAGGCCACATGAATCGTATGGACGAACAACGTATACCCAAAAAGTATTCATTGGGGGAACTGAGGGGCGGAGACCAGTGGGTAGACCGAGGAAACCCTAGTCTGACTCGGTCGACGATGACAATAGACCGATCATTTGGTGGCGCTATTTGCATGCAGCGGAAGGTGTAGTGGGCTTCCTTTGCGCATTGCAAATTTGTCGTACCTCCTTGACTTTATTTTGGATGCTTGGGGTAAGTGGCTGTTACAACTTCCTTGGTGATATCGGTGTTAAGATGTTCTTGTTCCTGCCATATTGAAGCAAACGTAAACTTTCCTGTTCATCCATTTGATTGTTATTATTTCTATTCTTGTGATTTTGATGCTGTTGTTAAAGGTCCAGAAACATTCAATATTACTTTCGTCACGGACACTAAGCACCATTTTTTCCACTCATGTTTTGCTTCATTCATTTGCCGTCAACTGTGATTCTTCTAAAGTATAGATTCCGGTGTGAAGTATTTTGAATTTCAAATTGTCAACCCATTACAGAAGAATTTTGCCTTTGGTATTGAGAGATTTTTACCCCAGTATGTGCGTCTCACATTAACCACATCCGATGTCAATGCTTCTGGGATATTTGGTCTTCTCTCGAGTCAATGACAGGTTACATACGTCATAGGTGAAATGGTCGTCGTCGCCATCGCTCCGAAATCAAGTGATGAAACCAAGAACCACTTGTGAACGGAAGTTTCTTTGGGAAAAAATTAAGTCTATATGTTTCATTTTCTATAAAACCAAGGACATTTCACGCAAGCTTCCAGAACAAAACAAGATTGCTTATATTGGCCTGCGTTGAACGCTCTCATAATTGCGCTTCGTCTCCTGTATTATGCCCTTAGGGTGGAGCAGATCACGATCATGGCCAAGGGTATTCTTACGCTTTCGTGTAATGGTTCATCAATTTTGATTTATTAAAAGATGCCAGTTCGTGCGATATTCGCGCTAAGCATGTCACCATGATGACCAAGGAAAGCAACTTGTTCGTCATATTCGTGGTGAAAGTCCTCAAATTGATTGAAAAAAAAACGTTTTCCAAAGAGTAAATTGAGTCAAAGCATGTGATGATTGGTTTGTCGGAGATGCCAATTTGTGAAGCGTATCACCATCATGGCCAAGGATGTTCGCTACTATTCCATAGAGCGGGTGTGATAGTTCCTCAATTCAGTTTGTTTGTCATATTTGTGGTAAGCGATATATTATAAAATAATCTCCAAAGCTTAAATTTAATGAAATTTTCCAGGAAATATTTGGAGTGCGGCAATCTAAAAAGGATATTCAATGGATTCACAGATCAATTGGTGCCCTATTATGCACTTTTCATATTATGTGTGTCACCAACTTAGCGAAGGATTTTAACTTGCTCGTTGCATTCGTTGTGAACGTACCTGAAGTTTTTATTTTTATTTATTTAAACCAGCATAAAATTATATTGTAACTACAAATTGTAATTTTTACAGATGTATAACAATACGTGTGCGTAGAAAACTAGTGATTTGTAAACTTTTAAACATACTTTAAACTAGAGAATATAATATAGAAAGTAAAGTAGAATATAAAGTAAAATTTGAAAGCATAGATATTATAAAGACAATTTAAAAGTATAAATAATACCCAAACAAAAAAATAAGGGAAAATATTAGCCAGCATCTTGTAATGATTTAACGATTTACGTCCGAACGCGGAACCGACCTCTCATCGGTTCTAGACGTTAAGTCTGAGTAGTGCCAACGGATGGTACCAACCGGTCAACCAATCCGTGCACCGTAACCCATTCACGCGGTGGCTGCTTGTCGGCCAGCTAGATCGGAGAGGATTTCGGTCGCGGGTCTCCGAATGGGTTACGCTCATTTACATATTTCAGCCACCTATACACGCCCGTTTTCAAACGCGTTACCAACAAAACCATACGGAGAGGAAACCTATCCTACGTTACTCCGTATTTCTTCTTATGACCAGTCAAAAGAACAAAATCTAATTTTTATTTCGCGTTCCCGAATTCCCGACGTGGTACCGAAAAGTATACTACGTTAACTCAACCCGACGAGTGCTACGTTAAGGAAAAATCAAAAACAACTAAGGTACCGCGTACCGCGCACGACGCGAAACCGACCTCAGCGGATTTTTTCCAAACCCTACCCTCGCGACGGCATACTTACCCTGCACCCCATTGCCCGCTGAAAAGCAGAACTACTGTAAAGAAAAGTCCATTTTTTGTTAGCAATCCATATTATTGTTTCGTATAGTGTAATTTAAACAAAATATAAATGTATATTATTTGATAAAATATGTAGGTCTAACCTACGCTGTCCTAATTGTTTATTTCATATGCATTTGTTGCAAGAACAATTTCAGTTGTTTGTTGCTTTTTATACCTGAGCGCCTGGATATGTGCACATAAAATACGATGTACATTTATTGTTATGCTTTGTTTGATTTCTTTCAGAAAAATATATTTTTTTTTGTTCATTTATATCATGAAAAATATTTTCTTCATCAATTATTTTTGGCAATTAATGGATTTGTCGAATATTCTAGTTCATATGAATTTAATTCTATTTGCTTCTTGCTGTTTACCTAGCTGCATTTGTATTGTATTTTTCATGTTATTAGAATTCGATTTTACATTATTTCATTTTCTTTTTTTTTTTTTGTTCAAAAAAATATTATTTAACCTTTTTTGTACTTCAATGGTGAATCACTGAGCTCATTGTAGTTTAAATGTATTTCTTGATGTCTAATTCTAAATATATATCGATATATAGTATATAATGAATATTTACTGTTTTTTGTGTATATCTTAAATTTTTTTTTTGATTTTTTTCTGAATTATTTTAACAACAGGCATAATATACTAGAATCTTTTTTAAATCATTTCTTTTGTTTGAAGATGGGTTGAAGTTTTCTTGTATATTTTTATTTACTTATACGTTGAAACCATGAAAATATTAATTTCTTTTCCTTTCATTGTAATAGAATGTACATACATAAAGTTTATGTTGTTTGTAACATTGAATTGAATATTCCTAAATTTTTTTTTTGTTTATTTAAAAAGTTTGTTTTTAAGATTTAGTAAATGTGCTCTTAGTTTTTTTTTATCGTTAATGTTTAAATGATATTTATGCCTAGGGTTTTCACTTTATTTTTTTGTTTTGCATTTTGGAATATTATTTTTTTAGAGAAATATATTTTTTTTTCATTGAAATGAAACCAATAAAATTCAGTTATGGTTTACGATTTAGTTGTATTGTTAACAAATTAATTAGTATAGTGGTCATTCTCTGCATTAAGTTATGAAATAAATTAGCCTAACCTTATTTCTTGCTTGTTAACACTCTTGAATATAACCGAAGATGTGAAGATGGGCTGCAATTATAACATATTGATTTTTTTTTTCTTCATAAAAATAATAGTATAGTATCTCTTCTTTCAACTACCAATCGAAATTCTGAGCCGACATTTAATTCTATATGATCGACTGTTAATATTTAAGTAGAATAAAAAATACTACGAATTTAATTTATGTTGATGTTTATTACTTTAAGATAAATCTGAGTTTATGCTGTGCAAATATTCCAGCTGAATTCCTTTTAATATGTTTGGTTTATAATATTGAATATCTGACGAATTTGAAAACCTGCTGTAATTAATTTGAAAAAAGGCTGACACCTGATCAAATAAATCTTATATAATCAGGTCAAAGTCACAAAAACTTTGTTAATCTACAGCATACTTATTAAATACCAAATTTGAAAGTACGTCAACAAAAGCGATTGCTCTCATAGTTCCTTCAGATAATTGGAAGGGTATAAGAAAGTAAGACTCAACACAATTATAGAAGAAAAACAATGTCAAAGTATTTTCGGGCTTGTTAACAAATTTACCGAATGATTGTACCAAGTGGTAGATTCCTCTCAGGTAATATTAGTCTATATTTGCCGAATTTAGTCATTTTAAACTCTATAAGAATACTAAACAAAGAAGCTCTGTATTGAGCTGCTATTTCAGTTGATAATAAAACCCATACACTTTTAGTTTCCCTGATCTATAAAATAAATGGTTAAATGCGCATGTGCGCATTCAACTAACAACTAAATTTACCAAAGTAACTAATAAGGAATATTTACAAGAATAATAGTTAAATATTAAAATTATTAAAGGAAAAAGGATTTTTTTGTTTCCAAATGTGGACATGCTCCTAATTTAAAACAGAGAAAGTAATAAAATTGGTAAATATTGCACGTTCGTCACAATTAAAAACAAGTTGGGTAGACAGACCTATGCTCATGTCAGAAGGGTTTTGTACTCAACTTACACAATGCAATAACCAGTAACGAATCAAATCAAGAAACATGTCATGTTCGAGGATCATACTATTATTAGCGAAGTTGAAAGAATTTTGACTTCTGAGGTATTTGTTATAGTTATACCCACAAATATCTCCCTTGATAATTATTTCAGATTTTTTAAGATCACGGGTGTCCATTCGCGAGGGAGGAAACACATTTTTATGTATTTCCGCGAGAATGAGTGGTTTGAGATTGGTCAGGAACTGTGGTGATGGACTCCAGGGTCGTACCGGAAAACAGCGCCGGGGCCAACTTAAATTTTCGAACGAAATCCACTCCTAGATAAAGATTCTGGATTAATTGAGGTATGATGTAAAATTCCAGAGGTTTAGTTACTCCCTTAAAGGTAACATCCGTCGTAATTCTTCCCACTACAGAGTGACGAGTTCCATCCGCCGTGCTTAACCAGGAGGTAAAATGGTGAATTTGATCCGCGTGCATTGCCAGTACCTCCCCTGCAAAATCGGCGGATATGCAATTCACGCTGGCTCCCGTATCGACTAAATGCCCCGTTTGTCGGCAGTTCCAACAGACCGTCGGGCTGGTAATTGCTTCAAGGGAGGGTTTATCAATCATTGCTGTGTCCTCAAGCTCCTGTGGTGCTCCGCTCCTCGGTACTGGTACTGGATCAGCAAGTAGGTGGTCCGCTGCCATCAACTCCGCGGTGTGATGATTTCGGGGATTTGGTCCCGTTATGCGAGGTTGTGGACGAAAGGTACCTCGCCGCTCATCCAATTGTTCTTGCCTACGGGCATGGAGGCGCAATCCCTGTATGGTGTTGATGGGAAAATGCAGAAGGCTGTTCTGAAGATCCCAACGCATATTCTCTCTGATAATTTCTACCAGTTCGTCCTCGGGCATGGTTGTTCGCAGGCGAGTGCTCAATCTCACTATACTTGTGTAGTACTGGTCGAATGGTTCGTAAGCGCCTTGTTTCCGTTTCTTTAATTGTTCCCTTAGTTCTCTCTCAGTGAAGCCATCCCCAAATCGGTTGCGGAAGGCTGCACTGAAAGAGTTCCAAGTGGGACGTGGCGTCGATTCCTTAAAACTCCAGTACCAGTTGGCAGCGTCACCGCTGAACCAAATATGTGCATGCCGGAGGAAGGCCAAGGAATCACCTCCCAGGGTGCTGGATACTAATGCCTGAATCCTGAAAAGGAACCGGTCCGCCGATATCATATCGTTGAAACCCGTGAAGTTCAGGCGCCAACTCTCCATGATACGAGGCGTCGGGTCTCGGAAAGGTGTCAATGCGTTCCCGGGGGGGATCGCATCCTCGATTGACCTGTTGTACGGAACTGCCTCGGGGACTGGAGGTACCAACGGAGGTGCGGTGCTGTGTCGTGGTCTATATTCGGGAGCTCTGGGATCCATTCCCGAGTTCCTTGGAGGTAGGGCCCACTGATCGGATGGTCGAGAGTGGGGCATAACCACATTGGGATTGGGCTCCCAGCCAAGCGGAGTTCTCACGCGGCTGGGTGGTTGGCTCATGGGGGGATTCTGGAGCTTTCCCTCCAAGTTGCCAATCCTCTCCGACATATCTCGCATCAACGCCACGAGGGTGTCAATGGAGTGGGCGGAAGGCATGGGGGTCACCTCGGACACGACAACTGCAGCCGGAACTTCACCGCCTACGGCTCCTTGAAGGTCCACCAGTGGTTGGGGCGGTTCGGCCTCTGGAACCCCTTTCGCCACTGCTCCACGCGTTGGGACGGGCGTTCCAAGGGGGACGTCTAGAGCGGTCCGCTCGATGGGTCGCCGGCATAACGGGCAAAGCTCGGACGTGAGGAGGAGCTGTTGGACACAGGCACGATGGAATAGATGTCCACAATCCAATCGCACGCTGTGTACCCCCTCCACTACGTCTTTGAAGCAGATCCCGCAGTAAGCTGGTTGGACCGTTTTGGATCTGGTCCAACGCTTGTCTGGGGTCCGCTTCGTTGTCATTGTCGTGTGGGTTTATTATGGTTGTTGGTGCTGTATCTTACTGAAAGAAGAAAAAAAAATTAACTTAATCCTACTTCTACTTCTAATCTGTATACATATGCAAAGACTTAATGCTGGATAAGTGGCCGATAGTGGCGAGCTATTTATATCGAATGGAGAAAAAAATGTATTTAATACACACTTTTATTGAATTTAAGGGTACCGTCTAGATTTTATTCAAGAAAACATAAAATCAATAAATCATACTATTACTAACAAAGTTGAGTGAATTTCGACTTCTCATGCATTTGTTGTTATTGTACTCATTAAGGCCTACATCCATGATTTTTTCAGATTTTTCGGATGAAAGGTGTCCAATCGCGAGGGGGGAGGTACGCGAAAAGTTCGTACATTTCCCCTTCCCCTGCCCCCCTCGGTACTCATAAAGCAATTTTAAGACTTGTTTTGAAAAGATCTCATTGAGACCTTTCCAATGACACCCTACTCGACTACCAATGGTGAAATTTTTTTTTTGGGGGTCACTTCCCTATATGGGGAGACCCCCCTTAAACCCCTTTGAAAATTTTTTTCACCATTGAACTTTCAAGAGGTCACCACTTCTGACCTTTCCACAAAGTTGCATGACCGTAGCTTCTATAGTTTCGGAGAAAAAGTGCTGTGACATACAGACGGACGGACGGACGGACGGACGGACAGACGGACACAGGTCGTGATTGCAATAGGGTTTTGTATTTTAGTACAAAACCCTAATAACGAAAAAGAGGAATCTAAATGTTGGAGTAGTTTGAATCGCTTGTTGATTGTTTGCAATAGTTAAGGTAGCCCTGAATAGAGTTTTTGTGGACCCGGTCACTGAGTAAAATTTGAATTTTACTCATATTTCACTCAAAATTAAGGTCGTAAGAAGTGTTTAGAAAGTGTTAATTTTCAGAATAATGCAGAAAAAAGTTTCATTGTCTATAAGATCAGTGCCAGCAATTTGTTGCGTTTAAAAACCTATGATACTCGAATCATTCAGCCGATAAACGAGTTTTTTCTGCATTTTTGTCCAAACCGACGTCTGTGGAAAATTAGGTGTTAAAGATTTTGTTTAGTATAAATTCTTGATTGATCTGTCAGTGATAGATATGATGGTGTTTTAACGTTTCCGTTTGATTTCCACAAAAAATAACCAACGTTTTTGTATATGTGTAGGCAAGTCAATGTACTCAGTGAAATAAATTTGTAAGATTAATTGCTGATTTTTATTACATTCTTGGTATTTTTCAAAATATCAGCGATTGTCCTTTGTCCATCACTGGAATTTCAGCAATTACTCTATTCAAAAATTGATAGTTTTTGATGCTGATAGACTACTCCAAATGAAATGATATTTCTATTAATAGAAGCCTCAAACAATTGCGTTCAAAATAAATATAAGGGGGGCACACAGGTAGTATAACTTCTAGAACGACCAAAATACGTTTTCCTTCTAGAAACGTTTTAGCTTTCCGCAACGAATATTTTGTTTAGTGCGCAAAGTTGTCGCAATAAATTACAAAGCATAATTGAAAAAGAAATTTAAAAACAAATAACAATATTTCTCTAAAAAAAATTGCATTCCATCTTAAATGCTATTGTATCCCCGGTGGCGGTTGTCCCAGTTCAGTTGCGAAATATGCTACAAACATGAAATATTACAAATTTTACATACCATGGATACGAATTGTTTCATCATCCCTACCGTCACGATCGCATTCCACTTCATCCAGAATGCCCGCGATCAATTCTTCATCCACGTTCAGATTCGAGTTCTTGCTAAGCTCGATGCAACCAGTGCTGTGCGAACTATGCAAGCTTACTTTTGTTGGATTTCTTTCCGAATGGAAAATGAAGTGTTCGACGTCGTTTTGTTTGAACTCGCCTTATAACTTCACCGTCGAGCATAGGAATGCGATAGGATTGCGAACTCAGCTTATCGAAAACTCGTTTACATTCACTTAATATCCGACAAACGACGTTTTGCTTGGCATGCGTGTGTCCTTTTATTGTTTGAACAGCAACACTCAAATCACATAATCGAACTTCGCTATGGATTTTCGCATGTCATTCCATCAGATAATTTATGCAAAGTTCATCAACATCAGCTGACGCTTAACTCCATATTTTCAGGATATCATGAAGGTTTATTAAATCCACTAAACCATACACTTGTGTACAGTCTTTTTGCAGAGGTCACGTTTAATATGCAAATTTTTTTTCCTCTATTGTTTTGTTTTTTTATAATGCACTGAATTTCACGCCATGAAATTTAAAATACACATTTTACCTACTTGTTTGATAAATTTTTGGTCAGCCTACCTGGTACGATTACGTTGATTCATCCGTTAAACAGTTATGGTGATTATGTTGTTCAATTTTCGCATCGCAACCTATTCTTGAATAACGGTTTAACTTTCTCCAATTATATTGACTGCGTTAAAGTACTGCATCACATCCATTACTTTGTCCTTCTATAGAGGCGAATCCTTTGCTTCCTTCAGTAGTTTAAATTCCCTTGACGAATTTCATGATCGATGAAAAAGAAAAACTGACTAAATGCACGCGGGCAATAAGCAGATGACTGGAACGACGTGCACTGTTAAAAGATAACGAGTAACGCAGTTAAAGCGATCTGAGCCCATAACCTTTTTGACGTTGGATGGCAATTGTGGGCGGCATTGCCAGATAGGTATGCTTCGAAATGTATCAGTGTTTACTTACAGCGGATCCCATTGACAGAAAATATTTCTCCACAAATATAAATATTTGAAGAAAATTATTTTCGGCGCAATGATATCTGCACTAAAGACGAAGTCTGCTTGCACTTCGAAGTCATACATATCTGGCCGGGTGCCAGGGTTCGGGATCGGAATCACTTCGATTCCCGGGCGTAATCGAAGTAATTCCGATCCCGCCTCCTATGTAAAAGGTCTTGGTTAGGGCCGTGGCGGGTCGATGGTCGATTTCGAGGAATAGGCTACAACAATTTCAGTGAAAACTCGACAGTGGCTATACAGTAGGGAGTCAGGTGTTACTCGGAGGTCTTCGTCCAGGCAGAGATTTAGGTAAGCCATAGTTTTTCGTGTGAAATAGTTGCACTTCATCGTCTAAGGTCTTTTGCGTGGTAAATTCCCAGGGTTTTACCAGCCATGTCCGCGATGAGGTATCGTGTGGGACTTATTACTTGTAGGACTCGACAATTCACGAATTTCATTGTCTAGTTTGGCATTGTAATGTCGGGTGGCATCGCTCTGCCGGAAGTTTCGACGATATATTTCGTCGCCTGCCTTAAAGCCAGAAGGATGGGATCGCAAGTTGTACCGCTCCTCTCCCATCCGTCTACTTTCTTCAATCTTCTCCCGCAGTTGATCTCGCAGAAGTTGAAGCTTTTCGTGCAGTTCCAGAACCACGATTGGGTCCTCTAGCGATTTCAGCTGCCGCAATAGCCGGTAAGCGCTTCCATGACGGATCATGTACTGGCCGAACAATGCGAAATACGGCGAAATGCCGGTAGTGGCGTGGTACGACGAGCGCAGAGCACTAGTGATGGCGGACAACTTGCGATCCCAGTCCTTCTGATTCAGGTGGACATAGGCGCGAATGGCCGCTATGAGTGTACGGTTCAGTCGTTCGGATGCGTTGGCTTGTGGTGAATAGACGGCGGCTCGTTAGTGGATGATGCCGAATTTGGACATTAGCTCTCGGAACTTGCTTGAGGTGAACTGGACCCCGTTGTCGGAGACAAGTTGCTTCGGAACTCCAAACATGTGAAAGACTCGGTTCTCCAAGAAGCTGAGTATAGGTCCAGTGTGCATGTTACGTAGTGGTTCTATGATAGGGAATTTAGAGAGCTGGTCCAAGACCACGACAGCTCCCTTGTGACCAGAAGCAGATTGAGGGTAAGGACCGATAAGATCAATGTACAAGCGCTGGAACACGCGCTCGGGGACCTCAACCTTACCCATGGGAGGCCGAAGAATGGTGTTGGGCGCTTTAGTGCACTTGCATAGCTCACAGGAGGCTACGTACGCTTTTATCTGTTGTGCCATCTTAGGCCAAAAGAAACAGGTTTTCAACCGCCTAAGTGTACGACCGTATCCGCCGTGCGCACTCAATGGGTGGTCATGAGCCCGTCTGATAAGATCAGTGGTTAATTCTTCGGGCACCCACAACTTCCACTGTTCTTCTTCTTGTATGGGGTCTCCGGATGCGTGTCCCATCCGCTTATAAATAAATCCATCCGTCAACCGCAGTTCAGGAAGCTGGGACAGTTGATTCTGGATAGTGTGAATCAGTTGGGTGTAGCTGGCTGACTTGAAGGCAGGATGGTCCAGATCGATCAATTGGGGGCTGTCGTCCTCCTGGACCAATTCGGCTCCTTCAGGAGCGAACATTCTGGATAGGATGTCGGGGACTACATGCTGGCTTCCTTTTCGGTGGCGTATTGTGAAGTCAAATGCCTGTAATTTCAGTGCCCACCTGGCCAATCTGCCGTTGAGATCCGTCTGGCTCATTAGCCATTTCAGAGAAGCGTGGTCCGTAACGATTTCAAAGGTGTGTCCCTCCACATAGGCTCGGAAGCGTTTCACTGCCAACACCGCAGCTAGACATTCCTGCTCGGAAACCGTGTAATTTCGCTGGGCTGGGTTCAACCTGTGAGACATGAAGGCTATAGGTCTCTCCTCGCCGTCTTGTGCAACCTGGACCAAGACTGCTCCCACCCCATGTTGACTCGCGTCACAATGGATTGAAAACGGTTTGTCAAAGTCCGGGCTGTGCAGTACGGGGGCGGTAGTCAGACTCTTTTTAGCTCTTCAAAGGCTCGCAAGCTGGGCTCTTCCCAGACGAACTTACGTCCCTTACGCAGCATGTCGGTCAAGGGAGTGGTAATGGTGGCATAGTCACGTACAAAACGCTGGTACCATCCGCATAAGCCTAAGAATCGGCGTAATTGCTTGGTGGTCCTGGGTAATGGAAAAACGTCAATCGCTTGAGTCTTGTCCGGATCGGTCTTGATATGGCCATGCCCAATGATGTGACCTAAATACTTCACCTCCGTCATCACGAACTGACTCTTCTGTATGTTGATGGTTAACCTGGCCCTCCGGATGTGTAGAGCCACCTCCTGAAGCAGGTCGATGTGTTCGTTAAAGGTCTCGGTTATAAGCAGCAGATCATCCAAGTAAACGAAAACTTGGTGCCGCAAATGAGGTGGTATCACCTTATCCATAAGGCACGTCATTGTTTGGGGGGCATTGCACAATCCGAATTACATGGTCACGAATTGATACAGGGGCCGACCTGGGACTGTGAAGGCTGTCTTCTCCTTTGAGCCAGGGTCTAAAGGAATTTGCCAGAAGGCGTCCTTGAGGTCTAAGCTCGTGATGAAGTGGGCTTTAGGCAACCGACTCAAAATAACTTCAATCAACGGTAGAGGGTATGCGTCCTTGACAATGACGGCGTTCAAGCGTCTGGCATCTAAGCATAGCCGGACCTTGTTCGGCTTGACAACAAAGGTGACTGGGGAAGCCCACGCGCTCTGCGATTCTTCGATCACGGCTAATGCTAGCATTTGATCAACTTCGGCATATAACAACTTTTCCTTCGCCGGAGATATGGCAAAATGTCTCTGTTTTATGGGTTTAGCATCCCCCACATCTATAGTGTGTAACACCAGTGCTGTCCGCCCTAGACCTTCCCTCTCGTGCGATGGAAAAGCCGATATAGCCGAGTCAAGTCGCAGTTGCTGATTTACATCCAGTGTATGTCGTAATAAATGAGTGGTTTGAGATTGGTCAGGAACTGTGGTGATGGACTCCAGGGTCGTACCGGAAAACAGCGCCGGGGCCAACTTAAATTTTCGAACGAAATCCACTCCTAGATAAAGATTCTGGATTAATTGAGGTATGATGTAAAATTCCAGAGGTTTAGTTACTCCCTTAAAGGTAACATCCGTCGTAATTCTTCCCACTACAGAGTGACGAGTTCCATCCGCCGTGCTTAACCAGGAGGTAAAATGGTGAATTTGATCCACGTGCATTGCCAGTACCTCCCCTGCAAAATCGGCGGATATGCAATTCACACTGGCTCCCGTATCGACTAAACCTGACACTCGTTTTTGCAGGAGGTGTACTGACGCATATGGCCGAACGTCATCCCTCAATAATTCGTCTAAGTGTATGTCCTTCAGCACCTTCCTCGACTGCCTGACTTTTCTCCAGGAGCTCCGCATCCGACGCGTGGCTCGCTTTCTTCGCGGTGGGACAGTTGTAGCCAACTCCTCATGGAAGATGCGCTGTCGAGTAGCCAAATAATTCCGCAGCCTGACGTGGAAAGGTTTGACATGCCAAGGAACTTTCGCCTCGCTATCATTTCCCTGCGCGTTGGCCTCGGCGAAGGATGGCGTCGGTTGTGGAACTTCGGGAGAACTGTGTTTAGCGGTGCGAGTCAGCAGAATTGGAGTCATGTCTTGGGCTTGGTCATAGCTAGTGATGGGGTCAGGATTGGTTCGTCCGGGGTCTAGGAGTGCCGACGGGTGGCCGCGGCACTCGGTGGCACGTTTTTCCTCAGTTTGCAATTTGCGCAATCAGGTGCGTATGTGTCGGCCTTCCCGCATCGGTAACAGAAAAGCGTCGGCTCCGCTGGACATGCATAGAACCGATGCCCCGTTTGTCGGCAGTTCCAACAGACCGTCGGGCTGGTAATTGCTCCAAGGGAGGGTCGATCAATCATTGCTGTGTCCTCAAGCTCCTGTGGTGCTCCGCTCCTCGGTACTGGTACTGGATCAGCAAGTAGGTGGTCCGCTGCCATCAACTCCGCGGTGTGATGATTTCGGGGATTTGGTCCCGTTATGCGAGGTTGTGGACGAAAGGTACCTCGCCGCTCATCCAATTGTTCTTGCCTACGGGCATGGAGGCGCAATCCCTGTATGGTGTTGATGGGAAAATGCAGAAGGCTGTTCTGAAGATCCCAACGCATATTCTCTCTGATAATTTCTACCAGTTCGTCCTTGGGCATGGTTGTTCGCAGGCGAGTGCTCAATCTCACTATACTTGTGTAGTACTGGTCGAATGGTTCGTAAGCGCCTTGTTTCCGTTTCTTTAATTGTTCCCTTAGTTCTCTCTCAGTGAAGCCATCCCCAAATCGGTTGCGGAAGGCTGCACTGAAAGAGTTCCAAGTGGGACGTGGCGTCGATTCCTTAAAACTCCAGTACCAGTTGGCAGCGTCACCGCTGAACCAAATATGTGCATGCCGGAGGAAGGCCAAGGAATCACCTCCCAGGGTGCTGGATACTAATGCCTGAATCCGGAAAAGGAACCGGTCCGCCGATATCATATCGTTGAAACCCGTGAAGTTCAGGCGCCAACTCTCCATGATACGAGGCGTCGGGTCTCGGAAAGGTGTCAATGCGTTCCCGGGGGGGATCGCATCCTCGATTGACCTGTTGTACGGAACTGCCTCGGGGACTGGAGGTACCAACGGAGGTGCGGTGCTGTGTCATGGTCTATATTCGGGAGCTCTGGGATCCATTCCCGAGTTCCTTGGAGGTAGGGCCCACTGATCGGATGGTCGAGAGTGGGGCATAACCACATTGGGATTGGGCTCCCAGCCAAGCGGAGTTCTCACGCGGCTGGGTGGTTGGCTCATGGGGGGATTCTGGAGCTTTCCCTCCAAGTTGCCAATCCTCTCCGACATATCTCGCATCAACGCCACGAGGGTGTCAATGGAGTGGGCGGAAGGCATGGGGGTCACCTCGGACACGACAACTGCAGCCGGAACTTCACCGCCTACGGCTCCTTGAAGGTCCACCAGTGGTTGGGGCGGTTCGGCCTCTGGAACCCCTTTCGCCACTGCTCCACGCGTTGGGACGGGCGTTCCAAGGGGGACGTCTAGAGCGGTCCGCTCGATGGGTCGCCGGCATAACGGGCAAAGCTTGGACGTGAGGAGGAGCTGTTGGACACAGGCACGATGGAATAGATGTCCACAATCCAATCGCACGCTGTGTACCCCCTCCACTACGTCTTTGAAGCAGATCCTGCAGTTAGCTGGTTGGACCGTTTTGGATCTGGTCCAACGCTTGTCTGGGGTCCGCTTCGTTGTCATTGTCGTGTGGGTTTATTATGGTTGTTGGTGCTGTATCTTACTGAAAGAAGAAAAAAAAATTAACTTAATCCTACTTCTACTTCTAATCTGTATACATATGCAAAGACTTAATGCTGGATAAGTGGCCGATAGTGGCGAGCTATTATATCGAATGGAGAAAAAAAATGTATTTAATACACACTTTCCTTTCCAGTAGTCGACTGCTCCAAAGGAAAATGAGAGTGCGTGGTAATCTGCCGAAGAAAGGGTGCTTTCGGTCGATTTACAAAATTTATCCCCTAAACCCACATACATTACAAAACCGTCTCTAAACTACGTTAAATGACTCGACGAGACAAGTGGTAGAGCTACCGTAACGGTTTTGTACGCGGTCGAAATTCCCGACGCGTGGAAGCATTCCGGGCTCCGCAACTCCAGCATACGCCACCGAACGTTGAACCGATGCCACTCGTCTATCACGCATACGAAATAATTAGAATCCTTCCGCGACATAAAGGCAAGGTAGCCTTCTATTTTCTTGAGAGTCCATGCTGATAGGTAAACCCGTCAGGCTGGCAGTTCCATCAAGAAAATAGAAGGTCCTTACAGGGGTTAGCCTGGGACAACACATCGGAAGGATTCTGTCGCGAAAACAAAATCAAACAAAGGAGAGCGGAAGCTACAACTCACGTGAAGCGACTGCTAGAGTGTATCACACAACTCCACTGCTCCTGATAGTGGGACTCGAGTACCAAAGTACCTTACATCCTCCGTAAAGGACCAGCTCGTCCGAAGACGCGAATTTCTTTCCCCCTTAGGATGTTTTAGGCCCCACGTTGGGCGCCATTTGTAATGATTTAACGATTTACGTCCGAACGCGGAACCGACCTCTCATCGGTTCTAGACGTTAAGTCTGAGTAGTGCCAACGGATGGTACCAACCGGTCAACCAATCCGTGCACCGTAACCCATTCACGCGGTGTCTGCTTGTCGGCCAGCTAGATCGGAGAGGATTTCGGTCGCGGGTCTCCGAATGGGTTACGCTCATTTACATATTTCAGCCACCTATACACGCCCGTTTTCAAACGCGTTACCAACAAATACGGAGAGGAAACCTATCCTACGTTACTCCGTATTTCTTCTTATGACCAGTCAAATTTTTATTTCGCGTTCCCGAACTCCCGACGCGGTACCGAAAAGTATACTACGTTAACTCAACCCGACGAATGCTACGTTAAGGAAAAATCAAAAACAACTAAGGTACCGCGTACCGCGCACGACGCGAAACCGACCTCAGCGGATTTTTTCCAAACCCTACCCTCGCGACGGCATACTTACCCTGCACCCCATTGCCCGCTGAAAAGCAGAACTACTGTAAAGAAAAGTCCATTTTTTGTTAGCAATTCATATTATTGTTTCGTATAGTGTAATTTAAAAAAAATATAAATGTATATTATTTGATAAAATATGTAGGTCTAACCTACGCTGTCCTAATTGTTTATTTCATATGCATTTGTTGCAAGAACAATTTCAGTTGTTTGTTGCTTTTTATACCTGAGCGCCTGGATATGTGCACATAAAATACGATGTACATTTATTGTTATGCTTTGTTTGATTTCTTTCAGAAAAATATATTTTTTTTTGTTCATTTATATCATGAAAAATATTTTCTTCATCAATTATTTTTGGCAATTAATGGATTTGTCGAATATTCTAGTTCATATGAATTTAATTCTATTTGCTTCTTGCTGTTTGCCTAGCTGCATTTGTATTGTATTTTTCATGTTATTAGAATTCGATTTTACATTATTTCATTTTCTTTTTTTTTTTTTGTTCAAAAAAATATTATTTAACCTTTTTTGTACTTCAATGGTGAATCACTGAGCTCATTGTAGTTTAAATGTATTTCTTGATGTCTAATTCTAAATATATATCGATATATAGTATATAATGAATATTTACTGTTTTTTGTGTATATCTTAAATTTTTTTTTTGATTTTTTTCTGAATTATTTTAACAACAGGCATAATATACTAGAATCTTTTTTAAATCATTTCTTTTGTTTGAAGATGGGTTGAAGTTTTCTTGTATATTTTTATTTACTTATACATTGAAACCATGAAAATATTAATTTCTTTTCCTTTCATTGTAATAGAATGTACATACATAAAGTTTATGTTGTTTGTAACATTGAATTGAATATTCCTAAATTTTTTTTTTGTTTATTTAAAAAGTTTGTTTTTAAGATTTAGTAAATGTGCTCTTAGTTTTTTTTTTATCGTTAATGTTTAAATGATATTTATGCCTAGGGTTTTCACTTTATTTTTTTGTTTTGCATTTTGGAATATTAATTTTTTAGAGAAATATTTTTTTTTTTCATTGAAATGAAACCAATAAAATTCAGTTATGGTTTACGATTTAGTTGTATTGTTAACAAATTAATTAGTATAGTGGTCATTCTCTGCATTAAGTTATGAAATAAATCAGCCTAACCTTATTTCTTGCTTGTTAACACTCTTGAATA
Organism: Odontomyia ornata; assembly: GCA_963969285.1. Taxonomy (NCBI): domain Eukaryota; kingdom Metazoa; phylum Arthropoda; class Insecta; order Diptera; family Stratiomyidae; genus Odontomyia; species Odontomyia ornata. The sequence continues at coordinate 197,307,101 of OZ017740.1, forward strand.
TAACCGAAGATGTGAAGATGGGCTGCAATTATAACATATTGATTTTTTTTTTCTTCATAAAAATAATAGTATAGTATCTCTTCTTTCAACTACCAATCGAAATTCTAAGCCGACATTTAATTCTATATGATCGACTGTTAATATTTAAGTAGAATAAAAAATACTACGAATTTAATTTATGTTGATGTTTATTACTTTAAGATAGATCTGAGTTTATGCTGTGCAAATATTCCAGCTGAATTCCTTTTAATATGTTTGGTTTATAATATTGAATATCTGACGAATTTGAAAACCTGCTGTAATTAATTTGAAATAAGTTGGGTAGACAGACCTATGCTCATGTCAGAAGGGTTTTGTACTCAACTTTCAAAATAGCGTAACCAGCAACGAATAAAATTAAGAAACACGTCATGTTCGAGGATCATACTACTATTAACTAAGTTGAAAGAATTTTTTAATTCTGAGGTATTTGTAAAACTTATACCCATAAATATCTCGCTTGATAATTTTTCAGATTTTTTTTAGATCACGGGTGTCCATTCGCGAGGGAGAAAACACATTTTTCATGTATCCCCCCCCCCCCCCCTCTGTGCCCCTACTGAAGCAAAAACTGTCAGTTTAAGAACTGTTTTGAAAAGCTCTCATAGAGAACTTTCATTAGATACTCATATCGGCTACCTTTCATGAAATTTTTTTCAGGGGCCACTCCTCTGTACTGTAAGCATCGATTCATGGCCTATTTTTTCGAATCCTAGAATGGCTACAAAGCCCTTTTGCTAGGAGCTCTCTCCTGCCTCTTCGACTTGTTTCAATTGTATGTAGTCATCCTCATGATATCTATCATTCCTGAAATTTTCATACAAATCCTAGCAAAGCTGTAGTGTCTAAGTCAGTAAAAAGCGCATATGGCTCCATAGCCATATGTTTCCATAGTAACACAGGGCACATTGTTCCATAGTAATACAGGAAAATTCAAATCGCTATAACTTCGTTAAATACTATTCGATCTTTATGAAACTTTCAGGAAAGTTCAAACTTATAAACAGTCATCTGTTTGCTAAATTTTATTGAATTTAAGGGTACCATTTAAATTTTATTCAAGAAAACATAAAATCGATAAATCAAACTATTACTAACAAAGTTGAGTGAATTTCGACTTCTCATGTATTTGTTTTTGTTGTACTCACTAAGGCCTACATTCATGATTTTTTTCAGATTTTTCGGATGGAAGGTGTCCAATCGCGAGGGGGGGGTACGCGAAAAGTTCGTACATTTCCCCTTCCCCTGCCCTCCTCGGTACTCATAAGGTAATTTTAAGACCTGTTTTGAAAAGATCTCATTGAGACCTTTCCAATGACACCCTACTCGACTACCAATGGTGAAAATTTTTTTTGAGGGGGTCAACTCCCTATATGGGGAGACCCCCCTTAAACCCCTTTGAAAAATTTTTGCACCCTTGAACTTTCAAGAGGTCACCACTTCTGACTTTTCCACAAAGTTTCATGGCTGTAGCCTCTATAGTTTCGGAGAAAAAGTGCTGTGACATACAGACGGACGGACGGACGGACGGACGGACGGACGGACGGACAGACGGACACAGGTCGTGATTGCAATAGGGTTTTGTATTTTAGTACAAAACCCTAAAAAGGCTGACACCTGACCAAATAAATCTTATATAATAAGGTCAAAGTCACAAAAACTTTGTTAATCTACAGCATACTTATTAAATACCAAATTTGAAAGTACGTCAACAAAAGCGATTGCTCTCATAGTTCCTTCAGATAATTGGAAGGGTATAAGAAAGTAAGACTCAACACAATTATAGAAGAAAAACAATGTCAAAGTATTTTCGGGCTTGTTAACAAATTTACCGAATGATTGTACCAAGTGTTATCCTCTCATGTAATATTAGTCTATATTTGCCGAATTTTGTCATTTTAAACTCTATAAGAATACTAAACAAAGAAGCTCTGTATTGAGCTGCTATTTCAGTTGATAATAAAACCCATACACTTTTAGTTTCCCTGATCTATAAAATAAATGGTTAAATGCGCATGTGCGCATTCAACTAACAACTAAATTTACCAAAGTAACTAATAAGGAATATTTACAAGAATAATAGTTAAATATTAAAATTATTAAAGGAAAAAGGATTTTTTTGTTTCCAAATGTGGACATGCTCCTAATTTAAAACAGAGAAAGTAATAAAATTGGTAAATATTGCACGTTCGTCACAATTAAAAATAACGAAAAAGAGGAATCTAAATGTTGGAGTAGTTTGAATCGCTTGTTGATTGTTTGCAATAGTTAAGGTAGCCCTGAATAGAGTTTTTGTGGACCCGGTCACTGAGTAAAATTTGAATTTTACTCATATTTCACTCAAAATTAAGGTCGTAAGAAGTGTTTAGAAAGTGTTAATTTTCAGTATAATGCAGAAAAAAGTTTCATTGTCTATAAGATCAGTGCCAGCAATTTGTTGCGTTTAAAAACCTATGATACTCGAATCATTCAGCCGATAAACGAGTTTTTTCTGCATTTTTGTCCAAACCGACGTCTGTAGAAAATTAGGTGTTAAAGATTTTGTTTAGTATAAATTCTTGATTGATCTGTCAGTGATAGATATGATGGTGTTTTAACGTTTCCGTTTGATTCCCACAAAAAATAACCAGCGTTTTTGTGTATGTGTAGGCAAGTCAATGTACTCAGTGAAATAAATTTGTAAGATTAATTGCTGATTTTTATTACATTCTTGGTATTTTTCAAAATATCAGCGATTGTTCTTTGTCCATCACTGGAATTTCAGCAATTACTCTATTCAAAAATTGATAGTTTTTGATGCTGATAGACTACTCCAAATGAAATGATATTTCTATTAATAGAAGCCTCAAACAATTGCGTTCAAAATAAATATAAGAGGGGCACACAGGTAGTATAACTTCTAGAACGACCAAAATACGTTTTCCTTCTAGAAACGTTTTAGCTTTCCGCAACGAATATTTTGTTTAGTGCGCAAAGTTGTCGCAATAAATTACAAAGCATAATTGAAAAAGAAATTTAAAAACAAATAACAATATTTCTCTAAAAAAATTGCATTCCATCTTAAATGCTATTGTATCCCCGGTGGCGGTTGTCCCAGTTCAGTTGCGAAATATGCTACAAACATGAAATATTACAAATTTTACATACCATGGATACGAATTGTTTCATCATCCCTACCGTCACGATTGCATTCCACTTCATCCAGAATGCCCGCGATCAATTCTTCATCCACGTTCAGATTCGAGTTCTTGCTAAGCTCGATGCAACCAGTGCTGTGCGAACTATGCAAGCTTACTTTTGTTGGATTTCTTTCCGAATGGAAAATGAAGTGTTCGACGTCGTTTTGTTTGAACTCGCCTTATAACTTCACCGTCGAGCATAGGAATGCGATAGGATTGCGAACTCAGCTTATCGAAAACTCGTTTACATTCACTTAATATCCGACAAACGACGTTTTGCTTGGCATGCGTGTGTCCTTTTATTGTTTGAACAGCAACACTCAAATCACATAATCGAACTTCGCTATGGATTTTCGCATGTCATTCCATCAGATAATTTATGCAAAGTTCATCAACATCAGCTGACGCTTAACTCCATATTTTCAGGATATCATGAAGGTTTATTAAATCCACTAAACCATACACTTGTGTACAGTCTTTTTGCAGAGGTCACGTTTAATATGCAAATTTTTTTTCCTCTATTGTTTTGTTTTTTTATAATGCACTGAATTTCACGCCATGTAATTTAAAATACACATTTTACCTACTTGTTTGATAAATTTTTGGTCAGCCTACCTGGTACGATTACGTTGATTCATCCGTTAAACAGTTATGGTGATTATGTTGTTCAATTTTCGCATCGCAACCTATTCTTGAATAACGGTTTAACTTTCTCCAATTATATTGACTGCGTTAAAGTACTGCATCACATCCATTACTTTGTCCTTCTATAGAGGCGAATCCTTTGCTTCCTTCAGTAGTTTAAATTCCCTTGACGAATTTCATGATCGATGAAAAAGAAAAACTGACTAAATGCACGCGGGCAACAAGCAGATGACTGGAACGACGTGCACTGCTAAAAGATAACGAGTAACGCAGTTAAAGCGATCTGAGCCCATAACCTTTTTGACGTTGGATGGCAATTGTGGGCGGCATTGCCAGATAGGTATGCTTCGAAATGTATCAGTGTTTACTTACAGCGGATCACATTGACAGAAAATATTTCTCCACAAATATAAATATTTGAAGAAAATTATTTTCGGCGCAATGATATCTGCACTAAAGATGAAGTCTGCTTGCACTTCGAAGTCATACATATCTGGCCGGGTGCCAGGGTTCGGGATCGGAATCACTTCGATTCCCGGGTGCAGGCGTCACATTACAATCCTTAAGAATTGCAATTTGCAACCTTTGTAAAATTAGTAATAATACAAAACATTTTTATTACTTGCTCTAGATATTTTCATATATCCATGGCTTTAGTTTCATCTTAATATATTTATTCATTTCAATTGGTACTTTATAATTTTTTGAAAGTTAATTGAACAATTTTATAGCGATAATATTGCAGTTCTTATCACTACATTTTTGGTAAAATGATACTTTTATATATGGTGTTTCTTGTTGACATTTCATATTGATTTGTAAATTTACAGTAAAGTATGTTAGTAAACACACTAAACAGTATAAATCCTCAATATTATGTGGATCGTTTTTTTATAACAAAATGTTTTTTGTTTATGATTTGAAAATTCTTATTTTGCAACCACTGCAGTAGATTTTGATTTTTGAATAAGCTCCTCCCCAAGCAACTATTTCATATTGCTGTATACTTGAAAGTTAAAATAAGCAACCCCTTATACCGTAATAATATAATTTCTGCAATTATATTTCATTATTTATAGTGTCAAAAGCTTTAATGAGGTTATCTAAAGTCACAATAATTGGTTTAATTTTATTGAAACATTTGTTTATTGCAATACATATTAGGGGTACCGGTTAATTCGTGCGGTTTTCTAACAAATGGCGTAACTTGATTTTTATTCCAGTGATTCACCTTCCAAATATGTGTTGGAAAGCTACTGTCATATAGTTTCAGAATCAGTGTGTGTCATTTAGCTGAAGCGTAAACAACAATACTTATTTTTACTCTGAAAATGTCGAATTTTGTGCCGAATAAAGTGTTTTTGCGGGGAGTACTTCTTCACTGAAGAAAAAGGCTGCCGAAAGTCATCGTATTTTGGTGGAAGTGTATGCTCTAGCTGAGCGCACGTGCCAGAAGTGATTTGCAATGTTTAAAAGTCGCAATTTTGACTTGAAGGACGATGAGCGGCCCGGACAGCCAAAAAAGTTTGAAGATCACGAATTGGAGACATTGGTCGGCCAAGATCCATCCCAAATACAAGAAGAACTTGCAAAATCACTTGGTGTCGCCCGAAAAACATTTCCGATCGTCTAAAAGCAATTTTTCACAATAAAGCTTCAATTTTCGAAAAAAAAACCGGTACCCCTATTATATAAACTAAAGCGTCTTTTATTCCTAGCCCTTTAATGAATTCGAACTGATTATTGGAGAATATTTTATGTTACTTCAAAAATTCAGGATATACTCGTATATTGTAATAATATCAACGATTTTTGGCACATTTGAACGTAAGGACAAAGGTCTATAATTTATTGATTTGCTTCTATCATTAGACTTTGACATTGGAACAACAACATCTGTTTTCAAGATATGTGGCCATTTCGACAGTTCATTGCACAAACTGATAATTTGTGTTAAAGGCTCAGATATGTAATTGGAAGTAGCTTTCAGGACTCTAGAATAAATATTGCCTACACCGCCAACTTTATCTTTTAAATCATCAATTTTATCTTTAATTACTACCTTAGTTGTTGGATCCAGAAAAATGCTATTTTTAATCATATATGGTATTTTCAAATTATGTATTCCGACTAGATGTAGTTATTTTGTTACTTGAATTTACTCATATTTCACAGAAATATTTATTCTAATATTCAGCAATATCGTCAGGCTCACCTATAGTTCTTTATGATTACAAGGCCAACAAATATTTTAAAATAGAACTCCGATGAACCTTGTTAAGAATCGCACATTTAATGAATTTTATGTTGTTATCCATAAAATCAAAAGGGGGCCCTTAAATTAGTCAAAAACATATATCTAAGTTTCATTGTACCATATGTATGTATCCTAGAAATTTCTCAATAATAAACAACTATATTACAGCCGATTGCAAAAACAATTATAAGCAACACAAATTTTCTAGGGCAAACTATTCCTTGGAGTGAGGATCTTAAATATCTTGGACTTATATTCGATAAAAAACTAACCTTCAGAAGACATATTGAGCATATTAGCGTTTAAGGCCGTGCTTTCGCTTTACCCCCTTCTTAATCGTAACTCACGTCTCAACACCACAAACAAAGTCCTCATCGTCAAAATGGCAATCCAACCGATCATCCTATACGGCTCACCTACCTGGATCCAATGTGCTAAATATCTAGTAACAAAGCTTCAGAGCACCCAAAAAAGATACCTGAAAATGGTACTTAATAAACGGTTTTACTTCTCTTCTGAAAAGCTACACAGCCTTGCTGGCGTTAGTCCAATTCGTAAGCTCGCTGCATCGCGCCGTGACAAATTAATCGCGAAAGTGAATGACTCGCCCAATCCGCCAATTCATGCCCTGGCGAATTGAAAATCAGCAGTTGCTACCACCTATCTTTTGGCCGTAACCTAGCCTCATAGTTTTTTAACTAGTTATAAGTAGATAGTTAAGTTATGTTAAGCTAGTATAAGTTGAGTAGAGGTTTTGGCCTACATTTTCCTCTAGCTAATTGTAATAATCACATAGAAATACGATATCATGCATAGCTTTAAGTAATATTCAAACGATGGTGAGATGACTTTGTCAGAACACCTACTATATTATAAGGCCTCTGTACCGCATACATTCTAATAAAGAAAATTATATATATATATATATATATATATATATATATATATATATATTATATATATATATATATATATATATATATATATATATATATATATATACATATGTATATATATATATATATATATATATATATATATATATATATATATATACATATATATATATATATATATATATATATACATATATATATATATATATATATATATATATATATATATATCTATATATAGATATATATATATATATATATATATATATATATATATATATATATATATATATATATATATATATATATATATATATATATATATATATATATATATATATATCTATATATAGATATATATATATATATATATATATATATATATATATATATATATATATATATATATATATATATATATATATATATATAAGCAACACGTGATTCTGTTTAGATACATTGTAATGATTTAATGTCTACGTGCGAACGCGGAACCGACCTCTCATCGGTTCTAGACGTTAAGTCTGAGTAGTGCCAACGGATGGTACCAACCGGTCAACCAATCCGTGCACCGTAACCCATTCACGCAGTGGCTGCTTGTCGGCCAGCTAGATCGGAGAGGATTTCGGTCGCGGCTCTCCGAATGGGTTACGCTCATTTACATATTTCAGCCACCTATACACGCCCGTTTTCAAACGCGTTACAAAACAAAACCATACGGAGAGGAAACCTATTCTACGTTACTCCGTATTTCTTCATTTATCAGTCAAAGAACAAAATCTAATTTTTACTTCGCGTTCCCGAAATTCCGACGCGGTACCGAAAAGTATACTACGTTAACTCAACCCGACGAAAGCTACTCTAATAAAACGGCAAAACAACAAACGTACCGCGTACCGTGCGCAACGCGAAACCGACTTCAGCGGATTTTCTCAAACCCTACCCTCGCGACGGCATACTTACCCTACACCTCATTTCCCGCTGAAAAGCAGAACCACTGGAAAGGAAAGTCTATTTTTTCGTTAGCAATTCATGTTGTTTTCTATTTTGATTTCTTATGCCATACAGTTTCCCTTTTTTTCCTTATCGATGTTTTGTAAATATATGTATATATTTAAGATGTGTATATAATTATTTATAATATTGTATGTAATGTTGTATGTGTATAATTATTAAAGTTAGCAAAAATCACATATCATTGCACATTTACATATCGAATATTCTCGTCACAGAATCATTTCATATTTTATCATTATCATTTAATCCTTTTCACTTATCCTGTAAATATTTTTTTAATTGATATCAATTTTTCATTGTTTTTCTTTTTCTTATTCGCATCTACCAATATTTTAAATTATTTGTTTCATTTTCATTGTTTACGTTAATTCTTATTTTTTTTTGTTTCTTTTACTTATTTTAATTTCCTCAATTACAATTACTACGTTGCAACTTGTATATGGAAATTGAAAATGTGTGGCTAAATTTGATGTAGATTTTTATCGTTTTCGATTTTTTTTCATATCATGCATCGTCTTCAACTTACAAGTGAAAAAAAAAAATTATTTTATTTATAAAATTAAACTAAGGTATTGGCTACTTAACGTACATTAAAATAAGCTTATTATCAATACATGTAGTTTCGATTCGCGTGAGTGAATTATTTTTTTTTTTTGTATTACTTTGGAAAAATCAAAAGCAATATATAATATAACCTTCGTAGTGCAGACTCTGACACATTCTATGTACAATGATCCAATAAATAAATTGCTCTGAATATGTAAATATAAAGTCTTGGACATTCAAATTAACCATAACAAATCAAAGGGAAAAGATATTATTCAAATAATAAAATAGAAAAAATAGAATCGTTTTAAAAACAGTCAACAGGTTAGAATAAAAGTTTTTCTTTTTCAACAACCGGACGTTTAGTATCCTTTCCATCCAGCGGAGGCCGACAAAGAATCGAATCATATAAGCGGAAAACAAGATGTTAGCGAGGAAAATGAATGAGCGATTCAAAATGGAAATGAAGAGTTTTACACAAACTATTTTTTTACAAGTCTGATCAAAGACTTTTCTTGTTGCAAGTTCTTTTTCTTTTTCATGCTACCTCACACCTCTGATTTTCATAACGGTTAACAATCTATTTTTGCTATTCTCGCTCTCTCATTCATTCTCTGCATTTTTTTACTATTTTACTTTCTAGTTACGTTTCCAAACAAATTAACTGAAGAGTTAGCAATTCAGCTATGCAATTCTTTCGCTTCATTTTTTCTCTTAGGTTATGTTTGTTTTACTTCAATTAGAATTCACGTCTAGATTTTTTCATACACCTTATTATATTTTCCGTATAATTTGTTTCCATTTGATTTTATCTTTTTTTTTTAATAAGTTAGACACGACATGATCTATGGGGTGTTGCTTTTTGTTATTACTTTACTTTTTGGGGTAGCTATTTTGCGTTTACGCTCATAAATTAGTTTTACAGTCTACTCGCAAGGAGTTTCACCTAGGGCATGTGTTTTCTTCCATTTTCATCTAATCCTACTTTATAATTTAATGAATTGGGTTTTCTTAGTTTAGATATAGGTGGTTTGTTAATCTACGTCTCCCAAATATTGTTTCTTTTACTACTTTATATACCTATTTGGCTATGGTTTTCATCAGAATGCTTTTATGACCATTACAATGCTAACTCAAAGCGCAATCCAGCATTTTACGAAATTTCGTCCTCTTACCCCGGTAGCATGGCAAAGATCAATCATGCAGAAGCTAGTAAGCATTCACGCTCGCTTCATCGTGATTGTTCTCAATCACATAACCTTAACACGATTCCTGGGATAGATAAGACAGTGCTTGCATAACGAATCGTCAATGCTGACTTGAGACACTCTAGGGGTGAATCCTCATTGCAATCGTGGCAGACATGTGTCGAGCGTATGAATTTCAGATGACGGATTGGCGAAAACATCACACATTTATCGCCTTTTTATACACGACCACTTGCAAACTGGCTAAGCATTAGCGGCGCACTGATTTTATCGTCCTAGCGAGAATTAAGAACTAAGTTACATCACCAGTTACCCTCGTCCAAAAGCATGTTTACCTGAAATGTTTACGTTTGGGTTTAGGTTGTAACACAGAATCTTCACTTTATCCACAAAACTCACAATGGAATTTGCACACTAAAATCCCGCGGCGATAAAAGCAATTCCATTCGATGGCACTCGCTACCCACACACCTGCTACCATGTGGCTGTCAAAATTCTGTTGGCATCCCACGATAAAATAGACGTGGGATGGGCACTGGTCACAACCAACGTAAAATGACAAGCCACCAAGCAGTAGGAATTTTGATAAATATTTTATAAATGGTTTGTAAAATTCATATGTTACTATACTCATGAAACAATGGAGTCAGCACACTGGAAACAAAATGGAATTTAGCTATCAGTTTATTTAAAATGTTTACATGTTTTTTATATTCAGCCTTCAATGCTTCATTATCAGCATCCTGCGAAGTTTTATAGATTTTTATATATATTATTTTCTTTATTAGAATGTATCCGGTACAGAGGTCTTATAATATGCTTGGTATTCTGGCAAAGTCATTTCACCATCATTTCAACATTACATAGAACTTTTTGTAGTATCGTATTTCCAATGTGAGTATTACAATAAGCTAGAGGAGAATTTCGGCAAAAACCTATACTGAACTTATTATTAGCTTAACATAACTTCGAACTATTTACTTATAGCTAGTTAAAATCTATAAGGCTACGTTACGGCCAAAGAAATATCCCGTTGACCGAAGTTCCCTGGTTCAACTCTCGACGGTGGCAACGTGATTTAGTTCGAGTAATTCTTCGAACGGACTTTTAGCCCGTTCAGTTATGATACATGCTGGTTTCAAATCAGAACGTATCACAGCTGGTTGGATGGACACTCGACCAAAGCGTTATACTGACCATATCACCGTGGCGAGTGCCTATACATTCGATCATGATAATGAGACGCTAACTATCTCTAAGGTAAGGCCCACAAGGGGCTGTAGCGATACACAAGCTTGAGGAGATCAAGATTTATATGTTCATATACATTAGATACATTGAGAATGACAATCATTTTTAACTTTGAACCCTGGTCTTTTACAAGTTTGAGCATCAGTGTATCGAGACAGGACGAAGTCAACCTGAGTTTTCTATATGCGTGGCAATTTGGGGATAATATATGGTTCTCCTCAATGAGACCGTCGAGTTTGATTTTAGCCAGTTTGTTAATAATTTTGCCTAGTACACTAATTAAAGGAATCGACTTGTAACTATTAAGATGTGCTAGATCTTTGTTGGGTTTCAGAATAGGGGTGATTCTAATAAACCTGCCTGAACCTGGGATTTTTCACTCAATAACAGCTTTACCACAAGCCTCGAGAAGGCAGTGAAGGTGATTAGCAGCAATAATTTTTAGCATGTTATAATCAATTGAGAACTCCGCCGTAGCCGATTCCAAGCCCATTTTGGAAAAGAGAAGGGAACTCATTGTTTCCTTAATCCCCAGATTTCATTATTTCTCATTCCGAACCCCCCAATTAAATGCTAGAAAACGTTCTTGGTGTCGCTCATTGAGTTTACTGGTTCCCCAATAATGTAACATTAAATGCAGAGAAATGCTAAAAACTGTTAATAAATCTACAGCTTTACTACTAAATCCTACTTACACCCGCATTGTGGGGACGAAAGAGGATGAAGGCGAAATTTTCATGCCTGATAACGGAATCGAAGTAATGGAGGCTCGGCAACTGGCTAACTCCCCGTCCCTGGAAAACCCTACAATGTTCGAAACTGCAGAAAAGCTTCGGAATGGATTGGACTCACGGCGCCGACCTCGCAAACGGAAAAAGGACTATGGCATTGGATCCTGGAATGTCAGATCACTCAATTGCCCTGGTGTTGTTAAGGACCTTTTACAACAGGCCAGTCAATATAAATTAAAAATACTGCCAATCCATCAAACGAACTGGACTGGAAATGGTATTCAAGACGTGAGATCGTACACAATATTCAAAGGTGGGAAGCCTACCGGAAAACGAGAATTCGGAGTGGTCTTTATTGTGAGTAGGGAGTTCAAAGCACATGTTATTGATTTTAAGGCAGTCAATGAACGATTGTGTGCGATCCGCATAAAAGCGAAATTCTTCGAAATCTGGCTGATTAATATTCACGCCCTGACCGAAGATAAGGACGAAGGAATGAAGAAAATGTTCTACAATTATGTGGAAATTATCTGTAAACGACACAAAAATAATTCTGGGTGATTTCAATGCAAAGATTGGCAATGAGCTATGCCATCGGGGAATGACTGGAGGATTTAGCCTCTACAATGAACCAAATGACAATGGCCAGCTCCTGATTGACTTTGTATGTAGGAGAAATCTATTCATATGTTCGACTTGCTTCCCACATTGACGCATTCCTTAAATGACCTGGATATCACCGGATGGTAACACACAAAACCAGATCAACCATGTTCTGACCCAACAACGTTGGGCCTCGAACATACTTGACGTCCGCAAATACCGAGGAGCCAATTGTAGCTCCAAATGGCGTCTGTGGCCAAAAATTTCACGGAGACCCTTGACAATCAGCTGGCTCCCATCTTACCAGACGCACCGCTGAAAACAAGGAACGAGCTCTGGGTGGAAGAGAAAGCGGCTATTAAGACCATGGCAGAACCGATGATCGGACATCAAGCCCGGTGCAAGAGAAATGATTGGTCGATGATGAGTGCCAGAATGCGTTAGACATAAAGAAGCAAGCGTACAAAGAATACGTAGGTAGTAAAACTGGGATGAAGAGAGAACGCTATGAAAATCTCAGAAGAGTAGCGAATAAGATAATTAGAATTAAGAAAGAAAAATACTCTGACGACCAACTGAGAAGTATAGATGTAAGTTTAGCGAGCAACAACACAAGACAAGCATACAAAGCAGTGGAAGGTCTGAAACGCAGTTAAAAACCTCGCTCTATCATGATAACATCACCGATATCATCGCTGATGAAACCAGGATTAAGGAAAGATGGGCATCATATTTCAAGAACCTTCTTAATCCTACGCACAGCGCCGGAGCATTGGCACTTATAGATGTTTCGGGAGAGCTTCCATTGGCCCCACCAACTCTGGATGAAATTTGGTTCACCAGCAAAGCTCAAGAGAATAATAAAACGCCGGGCATCGATGATATTCTAGTGGAACTCATCAAATATGGTGGCAGCAGTGTTCATAAAGCTCATCCAGCACATTTTGTAACAAGAACATATGCCAAAGAAGTGGAGCCAGTCAATTATATTCCCTATTCACAAAAAGGGTGACAAACTATGGTGCAAAAACAATAGAGGCATATCACCGGTTGATACGGCGTACAAAATATTTTCAAAGATCTTAGAAAAAAAAATCGGATCATATTCCAACAGTATTATTGGGGAGCATCAAGGTGGTTTTAGGGCACGTATCGACAATAGACCAATTTTCGCTGCCACGGAAACCTTCGTTGACTTTAAGCAAGCATACGACAGTATTGATCGTAACGTACTGTATCAAATAATGCTTAACTTAACTATAGAGGCATATCACCGGTTGGTACGGCGTACAAAATATTTTCAAAGATCTTAGAAAAAAAATCGGATCATATTCCAACAGTATTATTGAGAAGCATCAAGGTGGTTTTAGGGCACGTATTGACAATAGACCAATTTTCGCTGGCAAGGAAACCTTCGTTGACTTTAAGCAAGCATACGACAGTGTTGATCGTAACGTACTGTGCCAAATAATGCTTTTCTTTGGCATCTCTGCCAAATTAGTCTGTCTCACCAAAATGGCAATGGTGTCGACGACCTCCCAAGCCCGCATCAATAACCAACTCACCGATGCCTTTGACACAAATATCGGACTAAAGAAGGGAGATGGGCTGGCCCCATTGCTATTGAATTTGGCTCTGGGATACGGCATAAGGAAGTTAATTGTCGATACACAAGGTGAATTGGTATACAAGTCAAGCCAAGTAGAAGCCTATGCGGACGACATCAACATTCTGTTACGGTCATTATCAACTGCCAAAGAACTCTTCCTGAAACTCGACAGCGAAGCAAAACTGGCAGGGCTACAAATCAATGTAAACAAAACAACGCTGATGAAACTGTCGAGGAAAAATACCTCAAGTACATAAAAGATCACACCTGGCGAATACAGCATCAAAAATATGGGCGAATTTGTGTATTGAGGTCGCCAAAATAACGAGAACCAAGAAAATATTTTTTTCTGTGTTGACAATCTTGAAGACCAGCTGCATACACAGGAAAACAAAGCTCCAAGTATACAAATCTGTGATAAGACCTGTATTATGCTATGGGTGTGAAACATGGACCCTAACCCAAGCATCCGCAAATATATTGAACGCCTTTGAGTGACGGGCAAATGCAATGGGCAGGCCACATGAATCGTATGGACGAACAAAGTATACCCAAAAAGTATCCATTGGGGGAACTGAGGGGCGGAGACCAGTGGGTAGACCGAGGAAACCCTATTCTGACTCGGTCGACGATGACAATAGACCGATCATTTGGTGGCGCTATTTGCATGAAGCGAGAGGTGTAGTGGGCTTCCTTTGCGCGTTGCAAATTTGTCGTACCTCCTTGACTTTATTTTGGATGCTTGGGGTTAGTGGCTGTTACAGCTTCCTTGGTGATATCGGTGTTAAGATGTTCTTGTTCCTGCTATATTGAAGCAAACGTAAACTTTCCTCTTCATCCATTTGATTGTTCTTATTTCTATTCTTGTGATTTTGATGCTGTTGTTAAAGGTCCAGAAACATTCAATATTACTTTCGTCACGGACACTAAGCACCATTTTTTCCACTCATGTTTTGCTTCATTCTTTCCAAGACCTTCATTAATTCTTTTGTGTGGTATTATGGTCGATAATGTAGCTCAAGTCATTGAAGATGTCCTCAAAATCTCTGTTGAAAGAACTAGTCGCGATATCATTACTAATAATGTGTCGAGTCCGTTTTAATTGCGATTTTAATTGGACAATGACCAATTTTCACAGACCATAATATCCGGAGAAGACAAAACCTATTTGCCGTCAACTGTGATTCTTCTAAAGTATAGATTCCGGTGTGAAGTATTTTGAATTTCAAATTGTCAACCCATTACAGAAGAATTTTGCCTTTGGTATTGAGAGATTTTTACCCCAGTATGTGCGTCTCACATTAACCACATCCGATGTCAATGCTTCTGGGATATTTGGTCTTCTCTCGAGTCAATGACAGGTTACATACGTCATAGGTGAAATGGTCGTCGTCGCCATCGCTCCAAAATCAAGTGATGAAACCAAGAACCACTTGTGAACGGAAGTTTCTTTGGGAAAAAATTAAGTCTATATGTTTCATTTTCTATAAAACCAAGGACATTTCACGCAAGCTTCCAGAACAAAACAAGATTGCTTATATTGGCCTGCGTTGAACGCTCTCATAATTGCGCTTCGTCTCCTGTATTATGCCCTTAGTGTGAAGCAGATCACGATCATGGCCAAGGGTATTCTTACGCTTTCGTGTAATGGTTCATCAATTTTGATTTATTAAAAGATGCCAGTTCGTGCGATATTCGCGCTAAGCATGTCACCATGATGACCAAGGAAAGCAACTTGTTCGTCATATTCGTGGTGAAAGTCCTCAAATTGATTGAAAAAAAAACGTTTTCCAAAGAGTAAATTGAGTCAAAGCATGTGATGATTGGTTTGTCGGAGATGCCAATTTGTGAAGCGTATCACCATCATGGCCAAGGATGTTCGCTACTATTCCATAGAGCGGGTGTGATAGTTCCTCAATTCAGTTTGTTTGTCATATTCGTGGTAAGCGATATATTACAAAATAATCTGCAAAGCTTAAATTTAATGAAATTTTCCAGGAAATATTTGGAGTGCGGCAATCTAAAAAGGATATTCAATGGATTCACAGATCAATTGGTGCCCTATTATGCACTTTTCATATTATGTGTGTCACCAACTTAGCGAAGGATTTTAACTTGCTCGTTGCATTCGTTGTGAACGTACCTGAAGTTTTTATTTTTATTTATTTAAACCAGCATAAAATTATATTGTAAGTACAAATTGTAATTTCTACAGATGTATAACGATACGTGTGCGTAGAAAACTAGTGATTTGTAAACTTTTGAACATACTTTAAACTAGAGAATATAATATAGAAAGTAAAGTAAAATATCAAGTATAATTTGAAAGCATAGATATTATAAAGACAATTTAAAAGTATAAATAATACCCAAACAAAAAAATAAGGGAAAATATAAGCCAGCATCCTTAAGATTTGCAATTTGCAACCTTTGTAAAATTAGTACTAATACAAAATATTTTTATCACTTACTCTAGATATTTTCATATATCCATGACTTTAGTTTCATCTTAATATATTTATTCATTTCAATTGGTACTTTATAATTATTTGAAAGTTAATTGAACAATTTTATAGCGACAATATTGCAGTTC
This sequence comes from Odontomyia ornata, assembly GCA_963969285.1. Classification (NCBI taxonomy): domain Eukaryota; kingdom Metazoa; phylum Arthropoda; class Insecta; order Diptera; family Stratiomyidae; genus Odontomyia; species Odontomyia ornata. The sequence continues at coordinate 197,323,675 of OZ017740.1, forward strand.
TTATCACTACATTTTTGGTAAAATGATACTTTTATATATGGTGTTTCTTGTTGACATTTCATATTGATTTGTAAATTTACAGTAAAGTATGTTAGTAAACACACTAAACAGTATAAATCCTCAATACTATGTGGATCGTTTTTTTATAACAAAATGTTTTTTGTTTATGATTTGAAAATTCTTATTTTGCAACCACTGTAGTAGATTTTGATTTTTGAATAAGCTCCTCCCCAAGCAACTATTTCATATTGCTGTATACTTGAAAGTTAAAATAAGCAACCCCTTATACCGTAATAATATAATTTCTGCAATTATATTTCATTATTTATAGTGTCAAAAGCTTTAATGAGGTTATCTAAAGTCACAATAATTGGTTTAATTTTATTGAAACATTTGTTTATTGCAATACATATTAGGGGTACCGGTTAATTCGTGCGGTTTTCTAACAAATGGCGTAACTTTATTTTTATTCCAGTGATTGACCTTTCCAAATATGTGTTGGAAAGCTGGTGTGTCATTTAGCTGAAACGTAAACAACAATACTTTTTTTTACTCTGAAAATGTCGAATTTTGTGCCGAATAAAGTGTTTTTGCGGGGAGTACTTCTTCATTGAAGAAAAAGGCTGCCGAAAGTCATCGTATTTTGGTGGAAGTGTATGCTCTAGCTGAGCGTACGTGCCAGAAGTGGTTTGCAATGTTTAAAAGTCGCAATTTTGACTTGAAGGACGATGAACGGCCCGGACAGCCAAAAAAGTTTGAAGATCACGAATTGGAGACATTGATCGGCCAAGATCTATCCCAAAAACAAGAAGAACTTGCAAAATCACTTGGCCTCGCCCGAAAAACATTTCCGATCGTCTAAAAGCAATTTTTCACAATAAAGCTTCAATTGTCGAAAAAAAACCGGTACTCGTATTATATAAACTAAAGCGTCTTTTGTTCCTAGCCCTTTAATGAATTTGAACTGATTATTGGAGAAGATATACTCGTATATTATAATAATATCAAAGATTTTTGGCACATTTGAACGTAAGGACAAAGGTCTATAATTTATTCATTTGCTTCTATCATTAGACTTTGACATTGGAACAACTACATCTGTTTTCAAGATATGTGGCCATTTCGATTCATATTTCACAGAAATATTTATTCTAATATTCAGCAATATCGTCAGGCTCATCTATAGTTCTTTATGATTACAAAGCCAACAAATATTTTAAAATAGAACTCCGATGAACCTTGTTAAGAATCGCACATTTAATGAATTTTATGTTGTTATCCATAAAATCAAAAGGGGGCCCTTAAATTAGTCAAAAACATATATCTAAGTTTCATTGTACCATATGTATGTATCCTAGAAATTTCTCAATAATAAACAACTATATTACAGCCGATTGCAAAAACAATTATAAGCAACACAAATTTTCTAGGGCAAACTATTCCTTGGAGTGAGGATCTTAAATATCTTGGACTTATATTCGATAAAAAACTAACCTTCAGAAGACATATTGAGCATATTAGCGTTTAAGGCCGTGCTTTCGCTTTACCCCCTTCTTAATCGTAACTCACGTCTCAACACCACAAACAAAGTCCTCATCGTCAAAATGGCAATCCAACCGATCATCCTATACGGCTCACCTACCTGGATCCAATGTGCTAAATATCTAGTAACAAAGCTTCAGAGCACCCAAAAAAGATACCTGAAAATGGCACTTAATAAACCGTTTTACTTCTCTTCTGAAAAGCTACACAGCCTTGCTGGCGTTAGTCCAATTCGTAAGCTCGCTGCATCGCGCCGTGACAAATTAATCGCGAAAGCGAATGACTCGCCCAATCCGCCAATTCATGCCCTGGCGAATTGAAAATCAGCAGTTGCTACCACCTATCTTTTGGCCGTAACCTAGCCTCATAGTTTTTTAGCTAGTTATAAGTAGATAGTTAAGTTATGTTAAGCTAGTATAAGTTGAGTAGAGGTTTTTGCCTAAATTTTCCTCTAGCTGAGAGATGACTTTGTCAGAACACCTACTATATTATAAGGCCTCTGTACCGCATACATTCTAATAAAGAAAATTATATATATATATATAAATATATATATATATATATATATATATATATATATGTATATATATATATATATATATATATATATATATATATATATATATATATATATATATATATATATATATATATATATATATATATATATAAGCAACACGTGATTCTGTTTAGATACATGTATCCAAAGGACCTAAACACTACAGATAAGTAGGAATTTTGATAAATATTTTATAAATGGTTTGTAAAATTCATATGTTACTATACTCATGAAACGATGGAGTCAGCACACTGGAAACAAAATGGAATTTAGCTTTCAGTTTATTTAAAATGTTTACATGTTTTTGATATTCAGCCTTCAATGCTTCATTATCAGCATCCTGCGAAGTTTTATAGATTTTTATATATAATTTTCTTTATTAGAATGCATCCGGTACAGAGGTCTTATAATATGCTTGGTGTTCTTGCAAAGTCATTTTACCATCATTTCAACATTACATCGAACTTTTTGTAGTATCGTATTTCCAATGTGAGTATTACAATTAGCTAGAGGAGAATTTCGGCAAAAAACTATACTGAACTTATTATTAGCTTAACATAACTTCGAACTATTTACTTATAGCTAGTTAAAATCTATAAGGCTACGTTACGGCCAAAGAAATAGGTGATAGTAACTGTTAGTTTTCAGTTCGCCAAGACACAAATTAGCGGATTGGGCAAGTCATTTGCTTTCGCGATTAATTTATCACAATGCGATGCAGCGAGTTTATAAATTGGACTAACGCCTGCAAAGTTGTGAAGTTTTTCAGAAGAAAAGTAAAACTGTTTATCAAGTACCATTTTCAGGTATCTATTTTGCGTGATCTGAAGCTTTGCTACTAGATATTTAGCACATTGGATCCACGTAGGTCAGCCGTGTAGGATGGTCGGTTGGATTGCTATTTTGACGATGAGGACTTTGTTACTAGTGTTGAGATGCTAATTGCGATTAAGAAGGGGGTATAGCCAGAGCACGGCCTTAAACGCTTTGGAGCTAATATGCTCAATATGACTTCTGAAGGTTAGTTTCTTGTCGAATATAAGCCCAAGATAATTGAGATCCTCAGCCCAGGGAATAGTTTGCCCTAAAAAATTTATTGGTCGCTTAGGTATGTGAACATGCTTAAGCTTCCTAGTGAAGAATATTGACTTCGTTTTTTCAACATTAATTTTAAGATTCCATTATGGTAGTATTGATAAGTAAGTTCTAACGTCGTTTCAAGGCTGGCTATAATGGAATTTGAGTCTGCACCTATGCTATTTAGGCAAATGTCGTCTGCGAACGCTGCAACTTGGCAGTTTGGTAAGGGAGGGTAGTCGGCTGAAATCGTTGCAAAGCGAAGTGAGTGTCACAAGCTTCAGCATGAGGCTCAACGGGGACAAAACCGTGACGAGGCATACAACCGGGTGGCAGCATATATGTTGGCCAAGACATGCCATCGTAAATTGATTAACAACAGCAAGGCTCGCTGCTGGCAAGATCTAGTGGACAATGTGAACAAGTATCCGTGGGGCCTTGGCTACAAGTTAGTTATGCGGAAGCTTGGCACCCCCGCATACATGATGCGGAAAAGATGGGCGAAATAGTCCGGTACTCTTCCCGCCCATCCCGTCCGTGTTGACGTTGTTCATGATGAAATAGCAGTCGAGTGTCCACCTTTCACACAGCTGGAGCTGGAAGAGGCAGCCCTTTCACTGAAAGTAAGGAAGGCTCCAGGTCCAGATGGTATTCCAGCTGAGGTATTGTAACTTGTCTATCACCATTGTCCTGCCTTGCTGCTCAGCACATTTAAGCCTTGCCTACGGGACGGGGTTTTCCCGGTACAATGGAAGGTGGCTAGGCTCGTGCTGATCAGCAAGAAGAAGCGAAATCCCGAATCACCGTCTGCATACCGCGCGTCATGCATGCTAGACACTGCTGAGAAAGTGCTAGAGAAACTCATCAAGGGAAGACTCACTGACGCGATTCGTGTTGCTTGGAACCTATCTCCTCAGCAGAACGGCTTAAGAGTAGGACATTCTACCATCGATGCAATTGCAGAGGTGGTGAGCACGGTCCAAAAGTCAGAGGCATATAGCCACACAAAGTGACGGATTGTCCTAATAACTCCGCTGGATAGGTGGAAAACCCTTTTCAAGTTCCAGAATATCTAACTGAGGGACTACCTAAAAAACCAAAGACCTGTGGAACGTGTCTTACGACGAGCTACTGAGGCTGGAGGTACCAGATAACTCACGCTTGATCGGCTTTGTGGATGATTTTGGGGCTCTGGTCGCTGGACCACCGCTGAACAAGCGCAACTTAGGCTCGGTATGCTAACGCGTCGAGTATTGGGGACATACAAGTCGAATCGAAGCCAGCGGTGAAGTACCTGGGGCTACTGATCGACTCGAAGATGAGTTTCTCTGAGCAAATCAGGGCAACGGCTGAGAAGGCTGCTTCTGGAATATCGGCTCTGAGTTGATTTAAGGTCAATGCAGGGGGACCCAGCCCATCAAGAAGACGCCTCTTGATGAGCGCTGTAGCTTCAGTGCTACTGTACGGAGCAGAAGTATGGGGTGACGCTCTCAGTAAGGAGGTATGCTGAAAACGCCTGGCACAGGTACAGAAAAGACGAGCACTGAGGATTGCATCTTCGTTTCTGACAGTCTCTGATTCGGCGGTGAGAGTTATTGTAGGCGTGAAACCTGTTGCCCTCCTTGCTAGAGAAGACCGCGCTATTTACCTGTGTCGAAACGAGGATGTGAGGAAGATGGTTACCCGCGAAGAGAGACAGCGCTCACTGAACGATTGGCAGCAGTATTGGGTGAACTGCACGGATATGAGACCGTGGCTACATCGAAGGCATGATGAGACTGACTTCTATCTGACCCAGGTTTTAAGCGGACATGGGTGTTTTCAGTCTTACCTGCACAAGATTGGTAAGACCCGGTCCCCCGATTGTCGGTTTTACCCAGGAGAGGAAGATGATGCCTGCCACACTTTTTTTGCGTGTAAAATATGGGACAGTCTGCGAAGGGACCTACGCAGGGAGACTTGAGAGCTCTGCCCGAATAGAGTAGTCGTGGTGATACTCGAATCGGTTGACAAATGAAATAAGGTGGCACATTATGCTCGGGCAGTTGTAAAAGATAAAAGGGCCACAGAACAGCCGGGGGCGTTGGGGCTGAGGGATCACTTGTCTTGCAATTCCTCTTCCCTTCTCCCCTCCTGCTAGTAGAGGGATCCTTCAGCCTGAAGGTGCCTCATAGTGCAACAAAACGAGACTTGGCCCGAAGTAATGTGTCAAACGGTTCCAGGCTGGGTTCTCAGGTTGACAGGAAAGGTGTTTAGTAGGTATTCTAGCCGTCTTCTTACGAGCATGAGAGTCCCACACTCAATGCGTAAATGGCATTCACCTCCCAACACAAAAAACATGCAATAAAATTTTTCTATAGAATTCAACCTTATGCCTTTTTATTATAGATTAATATGCAAACCTTGTAATGATTCACCCTATATATCTGGTATCTTTAGGGACTTTGGATCTTTTATTACTTATAAAGGCTTTTCTTTTATTTATTAATAGAGGTTCCCGCTAAAAGAGGTCAAAAGGTACCGTTATTCCTTTATAGAGGTAGATTTACACGTTGATAGTGCATTAGTTTTTGCTGTTACTATGGAGTTATTTTTTAAAACAATACAAAACGTATCGCTTCAAGAAATGAGTCATATTGGTAAGTATTTGAGTGCTGGTTGTTTTTTGGGGTGTTTCTCTATCGTATAAGTTTTATGAAATATACTAGAATTAGCAATATTTGACATCTAAAAATATTGTAGTCAATTAGTAAATATTTATGTAATGTTTCGAATACTTTTTCTGCCTCACGCTTTGATACTCTTTCTAAAGTAACTTCAAAACCCTCTTCTTTTTCTTCTATTTCCAAAGAAGAAAAAGAGTACGTAGAAACAATGTCGTCGTCAGTGAACTTGGAATGAATCGGCCCTGCGCCACTGCCGACTAATACATATGCAAATTGCTACCATATGGCTTCCTATCTAACTTCAGTTTTGACCACTTCCCATCCTACGTCAGTTTTGTCTGGGAATGTCAAACGGGCAGTCGAGCTGAGAGAGCCGGCATAGCAACCAGGAGCGAGTGCTCCATGTGATTTTCGATTCAGTGCGAGATTTGGTACAATAAATAGTGCGGGGACATTTGCATTGTTTCTACGTGCTCCGCGTAACCTGCTTAAGGATTCCCATTTTTTTATGCAGTTAAAAGGCTTATTCAAATGTGGTTGTAGTGGGTGCCGGATAGCGGTGAACTGCCACACCTGTTACTTTGCACGTGTTTATGTAATACACACAGCAAGCATTAAGTAAATGATCCTCTTCTGTCTTCACGACTTGAACAATTAATGAAAATTAATGAAGGTACATACGAGCAATCAACTCTACTGTTAATGAGTCTTTAATGGTACTGCATGTTTCTAATCCTTTTTGAAGAATTTTGACCTTCATGTTGGAACTAGGTGTATCGATGTCTCCGCTACGTACGTTGGAGCACGTCACTATTTGCCAGATGGATCAATTTTATCGACTCCACACTATGACGAAGTGTTCTAGGTGGCATGACATCATCTGTAAGATTGGCTTCATTGTGATTATGCAAAAAATGACTGACCTGAATTTCGATTCCACTTTCGATTGAAGCATAAGTTGCTTCATAGTACGAGTATGTGGGCGGGCGGAGTCATTGGACCCTACGATAACACAGAACATAAACTTAAATCTTTTACAATTAGGTTTCCACTTACACTAAGCTGTAATGTCACGGGACCTGGCTTTCCTGAACTTAAGTGGCGAAAGAATGGAACAGGCGTCGATCAAGTGAAATCGCTTAAGAGCCAACATACTATTATAGCTGAAGAAAGGAAATCCATAAATGAACAAGTTGGGTAGACAGACCTATGCTCATGTCAGAAGGGTTTTGTACTCAACTTTCAAAATGGCGTAACCAGCAACGAATAAAATTAAGAAACACGTCATGTTCGAGGATCATACTACTATTAACTAAGTTGAAAGAATTTTTTAATTCTGAGGTATTTGTTAAAGTTATACCCATAAATATCTCGCTTGATAATTTTTCAGATTTTTTTTAGATCACGGGTGTCCATTCGCGAGGGAGAAAACACATTTTTCATGTATCCCCCCCCCCCCCTCTGTGCCCCCACTGAAGCAAAAACTGTCAGTTTAAGAACTGTTTTGAAAAGCTCTCATAGAGAACTTTCATTAGATACTCATATCGGCTACCTTTCATGAAATTTTTTTCTGGGGCCACTCCTCTGTACTGTGAGCATCGATTCATGGCCTATTTTTTCGAATCCTAGAATGGCTACAAAGCCCTTTTGCTAGGAGCTCTCTCCTGCCTCTTCGACTTGTTTCAATTGTATGTAGTCATCCTCATGATATCTATCATTCCTGAAATTTTCATACAAATCCTAGCAAAGCTGTAGTGTCTAAGTCAGTAAAAAGCGCATATGGCTCCATAGCCATATGTTTCCATAGTAACACAGGGCACATTGTTCCATAGTAATACAGGAAAATTCAAATCGCTATAACTTCGTTAAATACTATTCGATCTTTATGAAACTTTCAGGAAAGTTCAACCTTATAAACAGTCATCTGTTTGCTAAATTTTATTGAATTTAAGGGTACCATTTAAATTTTATTCAAGAAAACATAAAATCGATAAATCATACTATTACTAACAAAGTTGAGTGAATTTCGACTTCTCATGTATTTTTTGTTGTTGTACTCGCTAAGGCCTACATTCATGATTTTTTTCAGATTTTTCGGATGGAAGGTGTCCAATCGCGAGGGGGGGGTACGCGAAAAGTTCGTACATTTCCCCTTCCCCTGCCCCCCTCGGTACTCATAAGGTAATTTTAAGACCTGTTTTGAAAAGATCTCATTGAGACCTTTCCAATGACACCCTACTCTACTACCAATGGTGAAAATTTTTTTTGAGGGGGTCAACTCCCTATATGGGGAGACCCCCCTTAAACCCCTTTGAAAAATTTTTGCACCCCTGAACTTTCAAGAGGTCACCACTTCTGACTTTTCCACAAAGTTTCATGGCTGTAGCCTCTATAGTTTCGGAGAAAAAGTGCTGTGACATACAGACGGACGGACGGACGGACGGACGGACGGACGGACGGACGGACAGACGGACACAGGTCGTGATTGCAATAGGGTTTTGTATTTTAGTACAAAACCCTAAAAAACCGAACAAAATGATGCCGGTCAATATGAATGTTAGGTAGAAAGATTGAAGCAAGGTGCTATTTTCAATGTTTACGCTGCTGTGGCTGTGAAATTCCCGTCAAATAGAGGTATTGTGGAAGACAAGAAGCTGACTATTCACTGTACAGTTGTCGGTATAGATCTAACAATTGCTTGGGCCAATCGGCAACAAAACTATCAATGAAACAACAGGCGTATAGGGCCGGTGCAAATGTGAGTACTTTATAGAAATTGTGGTACATTATCCAAGCCAGCCTGTTTTTTTGCTTCGCCACGTTCAGTTTTAAAGTAGCAGAATAATGAAAGTCCCTTCAAAGCAACAGAAATTTAAGTACAACACAAGTACCTACAATAGGTGGACCCGCGTTAACTTAGCAAACATTTATTCATTCGTATGTTCATTTTACTTTCCTTATCGTGTTCAAAAAAATTCAAAATTGAAGTACCACCGGCACAATTCTAAAACGACCTGGAGCAAAATCATGAACTCCTATTAAACGTTTTTTTGTAAGGAACATTCTGATAGACGAATATATTGACTGGGATTATATACATGTAGGATCTCAATTAAAACCTAGGATAACTCTGCATAATAAAATCAAAATGATTGGAAAAATAAGCTAAAATTAAATTGCATATATATCAGACGAACAGGTTAATAAAAGTAACGCAAAGTTAAAATACTCGAAAATAGAAGACACTGAATATATACCTTCCCATCCCAACTAGAAGTTATAAGAAGTTATAATATGACCAAAATGTTTTGAAAACATTTGTCAACCGAAGAAAAACAAATTTAAACAACCAAACGCACAATGATCTAATAGACTTAACATATTCATATTTACACTCATACTCGTATGCATCCATGCATGTGATTTAATTTTGGTTATACGAAACCTAATTGCAATAGGGTGAAGACGAGAATGGCTGCTTTCTTTACTATTCATTACATATTTAGTGTCCTTTGAAGTTGCAATAAGTTTTCAGTATTTACAAATATCGTGACTAACCTTTTTACGGTTTTGTACTAAAATACAAAACCGTATTGGATTCACGACCTGTGTCCGTCCATCCGTCTGTACGTCACAGCACTTTTTCTTCGAAACTATAGAAGCTACTGCAACGAAACTTTGTGGGAAGGTCAGAAGTGGTGACTTCATGAAAGTTCAAGGCTGAAAAAATTTTTCTAAGGGGTTCAAGGGGGGTCTCTCAATATAGGGAGGTGAACCTTAAAAAAAGTTTTTTTCACCATTGATAGTCAAGTAGGGTGTCATTGCAAAGGTCTTAACGAGATCTTTTCAAAACAAGTCCTAAAATTGCTTTACCGGTACCGTGGGGGACAGGGGACAGGGGGTCTTTTATATGTTTCTTGATTTTATTCGTTGCTGGTGACTGCATTTTGTAAGTTGAGTACAAACCCCTTCTGACATGAGCGTAGGTCTGTCTACCCAACTTGTTAATATTGTAGTTTTCTTCTGGCAAATGAGGTAGAACAAATCCAAATTTGGTACTCGGATCGTTATAGATGTTTACATTTTATGAAAAAAAACATTTTTTTTTCTAATAACTTTGCTCCAATAAGTTTAAAACAAATCTTTTCTTAACTATTTAGTAAATATAGTTTTGACAATATACTTTGGAGTTCAGTGAGAAATTTACTAAATTTCTTTTGCTTCTCAACAAAATGACCCGTGCTAAAATAATGATTTTAAAAATGTTTATTCGCCGAGACTGCTATGTAATGTAAATTAAGAGTGATTCCTTCCCTAATAATCATTATAAATGTTGTATCTGAATTTGTTCGCCTCAGCCAAAAACCATATCGAGCTAGATATAATCTATAAAAAGAAAAGGTAGGCCATTGAAAGGGATCTATTACGTTTTAAAATCGCCAAATGTCGTTGTAGTATGTAAACGAAACTACAATAAGTATTTTCAAGAAAAAAATGCCTCTGCGTTAGAAAAGTAAAATAAAACGAATCGTTGAAAAGAGTGATTTTCGGAAAAGACTACATTACGCCAAGGTTATTATATATTTAAGTTCATTTCATCAATTTAGCTGTAGGTGGATAATAAAAGAAAGGCTCTAGAAAAAAAATTAAATGTCGAAATGAAGGCCAAAATCTCTGTTGATAATCATAAGTTATTTCGTGTTTAAAACGAATTTTACCATTTCATCACCATTTTTATTCGCGTTTTATTACTTGTAAAAGCCACACAACTGACTGGAAAAAAATCTTAAAAGCTTCAGGGATATGTTAAACTGAAGATTATATATAGTAATAAGATGGAATTATTAAAAAGAATTGAGGCTGATTAGAATAAGAAAACTTACGTCGTTAAAAGGCTTTAAGAGAATTCAGATCTAGAAATATTTAATAAAATATCCTCGGGAATGTGCCGATTGACTCTTGAATGGAAAGTGTGGAAACTTTTTTTAAATTAAGTTTAAAACGAAAACTTATGTTTGTACAAATTATTCGAATGCTGAAAAATACTTTGATAATTTCCATTCCAAATACTAAGATATAACGAGCCAAGTTGATGTTTCAAATTGATTTTTTTCTACCACATAAATGTACTTGTATATCCTAAGATGTAACAGGCCAATTGAAAAGTCCCCGGTCAAATGGGGCCGTTTTTTAACTATTTCATCCTTTAAACGATCCAATAACGCTGTATAATAATTGCTGTTGATGGTCTAGCCCTTTTGGAGGTAATCAATGAATATTACACCTTGCGCATCCCAGAATACTGATGCCATAACCTTGCCAGCTGACTGTTGTGTTTTTCCTCGCTGTGGATTCGGTTCATCGTGTGCATTCCACTCAGCTGACTGTCGATTGGACTCCGGAGTGAAATGATGGAGCCATGTTTCATTCATTGTCACATACGGATGCAAAAATCCAGGGTTATTGCGCTTAAACACTGCTCAGAATCATTAACATGTTGTTGCTTTTGACCGATTGTGAGCTCAAGTGGCACCCATTTTGCACACAGCTTTCTCATGTACAAATATTCGTGAATGATATGATGTACACATTCAAATGATATCTTCATAATGCCTGCTATCTCGATCAAGTTCACTTTACGGTCATTCAAAATTATTTTGTGAACTGTTTTGATGTTTTCATCAGTGACTGCCACTTTTGGGCTGCCACTTCGTTTGCCGTCTTTGGTGCTCATTTTACCACGTTTAAACTTAGCATACCAATCAATGATGGTTGATTTTCTTGGTGCAGACCCCGGAAACTCTCTATCAAGCCAAGATTTTGATTCAACTGTATTTTTTTCCTTCAAAAAGCAATATTTTATCAGCACACGAAATTCTTTTTTTTCCATCTTTTTTCAAATAACAAAAGTAGCTACACTCACAACGCAATATCTCACAAACTAATGGTCGGACTGCTGTCAAATTTTGACATGTATCGTTTGAAGGTTGGTAATAACTAAAAGTCATTGGATTTAATACTAGCACCACCATCTGTGTATCACACCGGGGACTTTTCAATTGGCCTGTTATCTTATAATATCAACTGGAAAATTAATTTTCAAGAACGCTATAAATTTCATTAGAATTGTAATCAATTTATGAATTTTGTTTGGAGGAACATCCTATATTAGTAACTTGATTACGTATATGATAAAATACAACAGAACAAATAAAAAAATTAATTGCTAAATCATAACGAAGTCTTCTCTTTCCAGAATGCCCTTCTTTTCCAGCAGGAGTGATGGCGAACGGTAAGTATGCCGTTAAAATGGTAGGGTTCAAGGAATCCGTCGATGGCCGGTTTCGTGTCGTGTGCGGTGCACGATACCATAAATTGTTTTGCGTTTTTATTAGACTAGCTTGTTCCAATTTCGAGTTAGAGTAGAATATTTTTTGGAACCGCGTCGTTAATGTTCGGGAACGCGAAAATAAATCTAGTTTTTGTTGTGGGCTGGATGAAAAGAAGGAATACGGAATAAAGTAAAGTAGGTTTCTTTTCCGCATGCTTGTATTTTTGACGCGTTCAAAAACGGGCATGTGAACCGATGGCTGAGTTGTTGTATCTCGGACTTAGTCTGCTCGCGTGAGACCTACGACCGAACTCCTCTCCGAACTAGCCAGCTAGCCAGCAGCCACCTCGAAGTAGACTAAGTGTGTCCGGGCTTGTTCACGTCCAAACATTTCACGTCTAGAACCGATGAGATGTCGATTCCGATTTCGTTCGAGCGATTTTAAATGAAAAGGATGGATCGTAGTAGTCTTTGCGTATAGACGTCTTTTAAATCGCTCCTGTCAAAAGTTTTCAAAAATTCAATTAATTTTTTAAAAACGTTAGTCCGAAGTTAATTTTTATCGGAAAAAATCTTATATTGTCGAAGTAATCGACTAAGGAAATTTCTATCGAATATTTTTACTTCGATTGGTAACGAAAAACAAATTCACAAAGAAAATTTCGCCACTGGTATGGAGGAGCCCGACGGCTTCCCACCGTTGGGGCAACCTGGGGAAACGACGAATACGAAACTGGCGACAATCACCAAAAGAAAACATAACGAAGAAAACTCCGTAGATGGAGGGTGCAAGCTGCAAATAATAGTGGACAATCAACAAATGGCCAAATTGCAGAAAGAAAATGATGAACTAAGGCAAGAGATACAGTCTCTCAAGGATCTTTTCAAGAAAGGGATGAAGCCTCAAAAGACGCAGCCACAAAATCAAGGGCAACAGGTAACAAAGCCGAAGAAAAGTACAAAGCAAGTAAATCCAGAGGAAGTTCTAAGTGCTGGTGGCACCAACGAGAGCCAAAATTATTTTGCAGCGCTGGAGGGATTAACCGAAGATATGGATAAACTGGCCAGTTTTGAAATCAAAAGAGTTAATGCCGAAAAATTAACTATAAGAACGAAATCACTGGTTGATTTCAAGTCAGCCAAAGATGCGCTGATTTCTGGGGAGGTTCCACACTTCACCTATACCCCAAAATGTGAAAAAAATCAGACCTTCTTGTTGAAGGGTTTGGACAGCGGAGAGGATACGGTCGATCTTCTTCAGGTGCTCAAGGAGGCTGCACCAGATATTGATTTTGTTTCAGTCAAAGCCTTTGCGACAAGAAGGTCGACCATAGAAAGGAAGAATTTACCACTTTACCTGGTACAAATTGCAAATAAGAGCAGTCCAAGTGCCCTTCAACAAATAAGGAACTTGAATTTCAGAGTGGTGAGGTGGGAACGCCTCCAGAAAAGAGAAGTCAACCAGTGTTACTGGTGTCAAAGATTTGGACATTCGGCTGCCAATTGTGCCATGCACTATCGTTGCGTTAAATGCAAAGACGTTCATGCTCCCGGTGAGTGCAAATTGGCTCAGACGGAGCCTAAAGAAAAATTATACTGCGTTGACTGCGGTGTTTTTGGTCACCCAGCATCAAATCGAGGATGCTCCCGATATCAAGATGCAAAAGTTAAATTTGCTCCAAAGCAAACACAAGTACACCGTAATATCATACCTTCCAACTTCGTCAAGCCCGGAGTATCATTTGCACTCGCCGCTAGAGGACCAGCAGAAAATGCTGGAAATAATGTAAATAATGTAAGTGGCAATAATGAGCTGCTTCTCAAAATTTACCAGCAACTTAATTCTTTATCGGAGAGAATCGACAAACAAGATTCAAAAAATAACTTTGCTTTTCAGCGTTTAGGTCTTTCAAATGCCTAATAATAACTTGTCATCCAGTCATATTCCCATGGATAGGCTTCGCTATACATCGACGTGATTATCTCCTTGAATTTGTTGTTAAGCAAAAGCCTGACATCATACTTCTCACTGAAACCCACCTCAATTCATGGCATTCCATGGAATTCAAAGATTTTGCATTCGTAAGAAACGATAGGGTAATAGGTGATGGGGGAGGTGGCACCGGGATATTGGTTAAAAGACCTTATTGTTTCCAAAATATTGAAAAAGTCGAATTCAAAAACCTTGAATTTCTTGAAGTGTCCGTCATCAAAATTTCACTGCCAGGTGGGGATAACCTCTTCGTTATCTCTGCCTATGCAACTGGTCAAAATGTTCTCAAGTTCAAGGAGGAACTCAATTCCTTGTTTGAAATACTCGAATTGAACAGGCTGCATAATTATTATATTTTTGCCGGTGACTTGAATGCCAAGCATACATCATGGCTAAACGCCACCAATAATCCAAGAGGTGTATTCCTGAAATCGTGGATAACAGAGAACCAAATTGAATACAGGTGCAACCTATATGGGTCGGAGTTCCCAACATACCCTAGGACAAATTCATATTAGGACCTCTGCATTGCTGACGCAAGACTTGAATTCAGCTTTAATAGTCCTCAACGGAAACTGCAGGTGCTTCCTTACGATAGCGACCATAACGCAATCGTAATGGAAATCAATCATCAAAGGGATGATTTCTTTCTCATTCCAGTTCAACATGAAAACCATCCATTGAATTTCAAAAAAACAGACTGGGGAAGTTTCAAAAGAAGTTTAATCGGGAGTACCAGAAGCAATGTCCCTCTTCTGATGATGGCAACGCTTGCTCAATGGTTCCTAATAACAGAAATCTAACTGACGGTGAAATAGATCTCTATTTGTCGAAGTTAGAAAAGCTGACGTTGGAAACGATTGAGAAAGTTGTTCCCAAGATTAAACATCGAAACAATATGGAAGGATATGAAACACCAACCATCGCAAGGTTGAAAAGATTGAAAAGCCTTCTTCTCACCCGCGTCAACAATATTTATCGACGATTTTTGGACTACAACCATCCCTCGTTGGCTTTGTTGAAATTACACCTGAAGAATGTCCGGAACTTAATCCGTTCATACTTCAGGAGTGAGGTCAGCAATCAATGGGCGGAAGAACTGAGAGGTATTAGCCCACAGGACCCAGATGGTATTTCGCGAAAGTGAATAGCTTATTCCACAGGAAGTCTCGAGTGAAGGTATCGAATCTTGAAGTCACTAGTGATGAGATAAATCTTCTCGATAGAGCTGGTATCGAAATTGATAGTACGACTCCGGATAGAAATGGAAACAGGATTATATGTGATGGATTGCAGAAACGTGCCCTTATTGGAACACATTTTGAATTGGTTCATCGGCCAAACCCAGAGAGAAGGAATGAAATATTTTCGGAGGTCGTTGAAGCAAAAGTTTTCGACTTCAAATCAAGCCTAAACGGCCAATCAATTCTTTATCTCATTGATATGGAGAAAGTCTTTGATACGTTATGCTTAGATGGACTAGTTTTCAAACTTCTTCAGGACAGGTTCCCCAGACACCTTGTCGCCATGATGTGTAACATGTTATACGGGAAATCGTTTGTTGTAACTGATGGAAATCTGACAACAATGCGCGAATTCAAGGTCTTGAATGGTCTACAGCAGGGAACAGTTACTGCGCCCCTGCTTTTCTCAATATTCATTCGCAAGCTATTGAACAGCTTTGATTTTAATGTCTCGCCAACGCGATCATTGGTAGTGTTTGCTGATGATCTGATCATCTATACGGTAGACCAAAAAGCTACAATAGTTCAGAGCAATCTTCAAAAAATGTTTAATGATGTGCAGCTCTACGCCGACAATTGGCGAATGAAAATCAATGCGCAGAAGTGCGAAACAATTTTGTTTCGGACAACGCTGCAGGGGGCCAGTCAAGACCTGAAACGTAATTGGAAGGATTTCCACATTATGGCTGGTGAGAGTAGTTCAGAACGGGTTCCACATAAATCCTGTGTTCGATACCTCCGTGTTCATCTCGATCAGTATCTGTACTATACTGAACAAGTCAAAATCATGCTCAGTAAACCACTAAAAGTAGTCATGGCCCTTTGGCGACTCTTTCATTCTTGATACATTGATCAGAAAGTCTAAGTTATTTGTTACAAGACCCTGGTTAGGCCAGTTTTGACATACGGATGCCAGATTTGGTTCAACCAGAGTGCTAGTACAATGGAAAGATTAAGAGTTTTCGAAAGGAAATGTCTTCGTGCATGTAGTGGTTTGTACAGAAAGCCTGAGATGGATTGGAAGCACTATATATCGAATAGAAAAATTTATTAAACCGCTCAAGTGACAAGATTCGATATCTTCATATTGAAGCTTCTTCATAATCATATCGCAAGATCTGTAACTGTGAGTGAAAACCCTTGGATTTCACAGCCGTTCCACCCTACAGACGGGTATATTGTGACTTGCCTCACTACTGGCTTCGTTCCTCCGGCAGCATTCGTGTATTTGGACATGAATCGATATGTTTTTGATTCTGACGGCGTCCCAATTATATATCACATATACCGACGGGCCACCGATAAGAAGATAAAATATCCTCCAAATCTGAGTTCACGAGACCAACAATTCCAATGGAGATACTCATTTGCTAGATTCGTTGAGGCTGGTCGAGCTGAGATGGAGCAATCTAGGTATTGGTGGCTGAATGACAATGTCTAAATTATTCGTGTTTATTTTCTGTTTTTGTGCTTTTTCTCGTTACTCAGTTTTTTAGATTCATCTCATTATTGCTACATCTAGTGTTGTTGGTATAGGTATAGGTTTCAATATAAGGTAACGTTTTTTTTTTTTTGATTGAACTTATTTAGAATTAGGGTGTAACATATTAGGTATAGGATATAAGTTCATTGTTGTGTTAGTAGTATAAGTAATTTTTGAATAATGCTGGTTGGTTTTTTCTCCTTTTTCCAATTGAATAAAAAAATATGTAATATTCTTAATTAATTTAAATTTGCAAGTGTATTTTTTTCATTAAATGTGTTTAACTGATAACGTATAAATTTAGAGAGCCATTCGGGCCATTAAGTTTTTTATAGTTTTATTGTTTGGAATTTGCTTTATGTTCTTTTAAAAATTTATAATGATTGGTATTAAATAAAGCGCTTTTGACTTTGACTTGACATTTTAAATGAAAATCATTACCAACTCTTCTGAAATTATTACATCATTGTCCACTCGACCAACATCTTCAAAATTCGGCAGTTATTCATTTTCGTAGCTACAAAAAGTGGTAATGATATAGTTCCATTCCGCGAATGTTTGACTTTTCTCGATTTCATCCTGTATGCCCACAGCCTCAGGCACTTCTGGCATCTTGCAGCCAGGTTTTTTGAAACAATTACTGATGATGGATTTCGCTTGCAAAAATCCAAGCTTCTCTTGCAAATCTCTTAGCTTGGAGGGTCTTGGTTTCGGAAGTTGTATTCTCTTCTATAGATTTGAGAACATATTGCACGACTTCTTTCCTGCAGTAAACTTTAAAGTTGTTCAAACCTCGATCCATTGGCTTTATTTTACCTGTATTGTAGTATTGCCAGGTAAATACACTAATTAAACGCAGTGCAATTGCCGACGAACAAAACAAATTTTCTCTTGTGGACCTTCGTGTTAACGATGATTTTTTTCAACCAATCAACGTAGTACCACCAGTTACTTGAATATATACATGAATTTATATATATATATATATATATATATATATATATATATATATATATATATATATATATATATATATATATATATATATATATATATATATATATATGTATATATATATATATATATATATATATATATATATATATATATATATATATATATATATATGTATATATATATATATATATATATATATGTATATATATATATATATATATATATATATATATATATATATATATATATATATATATATATATATTGTTACATGTACAAATAATTCTGCGAGCTACTGTCGCAATTGTTTTCACAGCCATTAAGAATATCAAAACGAATTTACTCGAAACCACGAGAACCCAACAAGCATGATCAACATCTGAAAGTGAGTCACTGCTCGCTCCATTCATTAAGCTGCTGGAATGTTCCAGCTAATTCACAAATGTACGAGAAGTGAGTTGAATGATTAGAGACCCTATATAAAGGCGAGCTGAATGAACGGGCGGGATCATTCATTCAACTGCGACAGCAAAGACGGTGATAGTGCGTGTAAAGCGAAATTGATCGAGTAATAATGAAGTGATTTAGAAGACAATTGCGATAAGAAATTTATGGACAAGTGTTAGATTTTTAACAGTGAAAATTAAAATTAGTGAAAGTGTTAAACTGATTATTGTGCATTTTTGTAATTAAATAAACTCTTTTAACTTAAATTAAAAGACATTGCGTTTTCACTTTCCCGGAACCTTAAAATTATTAGCCGCAAACCAAAAAACACGCGACAGTGGTGTCGAGAAGTGAGAAAGAAAATTTCGAGAGTGAAAACATTTAAACATTTTTAAACTGCACAGTTGTGAAATATAACGTGGAAACCGGTGCAAAAATAGCCCAAACAATAAAAATGCCAAGAAACTTTCATCTAAAAACTGATCAATTGACCATATCGGAGCTCAAGGAGGAGTTGGAACAGCGGAATCTGGCCACACGAGGTACAAAGGCCATACTGATTGCACGTTTGCGTGACGCGATCGAGTTGGAAGGCGTGAATCTGGATTCAGGTGAGCTCTCAGATGCGGAAAAAGGCGCAGAAGGTGGAAAATTAGAAACACCAAAATCAAAGGAGCCAGAAAATGCGCTAACGCAAATGTTAATGCTGATGTCACCCAATTTAACTACGAAGCTAGATGAACAATAAGCGAAGTTAAATGAACAATCAGCGAAGTTAAATGAACAATCAGTGAAGCTGGACCAAAGAGTGATCGAAATCAAGGCAGACATCAAGGCAGACATCACACAGAAGCTGGAGAAACAGTCAACCGAAATAAAAGCGGAGCTCGGTCATCTGAACAAACAAATTAAAGGCGTCGAGAAAAAGGTTGACCAGGTCAAGGAAAAGGCTTACCAGGTCGAGGAAAAGGTCAGCCAGGTCGAGGGAAAGGTCAGCCAGGTCGAAGAGAGAATAAACCATGCGATGGAATAAGTGAAAAAAGAATTGGAAGCAGCGAAGGCAGTAGTAACCACTTCACCAGCCCCGCTTATAACCGCAGCGCAAAGCACATCCAGAAATGTGCAAGCACCAATATTCGATGGGCAAACGGTCTGGAGTATTTACAAGACTCAGTTTGAAGCTGCCGCAAGGGCAAATCACTGGAATGAGCAGGAACGATCAACTGCACTGATTCTTGCTCTAAGAGGACCAGCTGCCGAGCTTTTGCAGACGATCCCCGATGAATTGCACTCAAACCCGAATGCTATAATGAATGCGCTCGACATGCGTTATGGAGACGATAATCTCAAGCAGATTTATTGGTCACAGCTAAGGCATCGGGTGCAGAAGTCTGGTGAAACCCTACAGCAGCTAGCCCAAGACATTGAGCGACTAGCACTTTTGGCTTACCCAGCCTATGACCCAGAACATCGAGATGATGCAGCGACAGAAGCATTCATCAGCGCACTAAAGGACCCAGGATTGCAACAAGCCATGCGTTTAGCTCAAAAGCAAACGGTTAAGGACGCATTGGCTTACAGTCTGAACTTTGAGGCAGCGAAAAATGTGACTCGTACCACTGCCCGGGCTCGTGAGGTAGTGACAGACGAGTGCAGGTGTGACTCGCATGTAAATGGTGCGCCTAGATGCTGGAATTGCGAAGAGAAAGGGCACCTGCAAAGAGACTGCAAGAAGCGAAGAAAACCGAGCTACTGTCCAGGGTGTGCAGCTAGGAAAAGATCTGGACCGAGTCAGGAGCCCAGAATGGAAGCCCTTCAAACAGAGGGGTCGGGAAACATGTAAGAGCCAACTTCGTGGGGCAGAGGTTGGCTAGGAGGATCGACGAACCCAGCACCACCATCACCGTGTCAAGACTACATCATGGAGAAGCGGACTTATGCCTTCCGGGTCAAGTTGACGGAGAACACTGCACCATAACAATCGACACTGGTGCAACCCGATCGATTTTCCGACCAGACCTAGTTAGACAGCAACAACTTCACAAGGGCAGAATTTTCTCACAACGAACAGCTACGGGAGAAACTGCACCTGTTCATGGAGAGGTCAACCTCCAGATACAGTTGGGAGACCTTGCGTTCCGACATAATTTTCTGGTCGCGAACATTATGGATGACTGCATTCTCGGAATGGATTTTCTGCGACCACATGGAATCACGTTGGATTTGGGCAAACGTGTATTGAAATGGCAGAATGTCGAAGTACTGATGGAGGATCCCAGCGTCCAAATTCCCAAGATGAATGTAGTGGTATGTACTGACACTGATGTACCGAATTCTTCCGAAAGCATTGTATGGGCCAAGCTTGATGGTGATTCTGGAGACCACCGATCTTATCTGATAGAGCCAACGAAGACGTCCGCATTGCGCAGTTTGATTGTAGGACGAAGCCTTGCAAGATCTTTAAGGAACGGATATGTGCCGGTTAGAGTCCTTAACACCGCAGACTCAACCACGAGCATCAAAGTGGGAGAAGTCATCGGCAGCTGCCAGCTTGTTTCCACCATCACCTCTTTGGAAGCTACTCACGACCAGCATTGGAAAAGGCAGCAAGACACAGAAAAAGCCCAGGTATACACGTCTGCAATATTGAAGCAGGTCAAATTGCCAGTGCAGCTATTCAATCGAGCCTCTGATCTGGTCACCAAGTACAGTGACATCTTCTCAACAAGCCCGGATGACCAAGGCCGAACGAGTCTGGTAACTCACGTCATAGATACACAGGGAGCCACGCCGATTTGTCAAGCATCCAGATGCCTCCCTATAGCCAAACAAGAAGAAGTGAGCGCGCTGATCTCGGACATGGAACAACAAGGCGTTATTGAACCTTCTGTCAGTCCATGGGCCGCGCCTGTAGTTCTAGTAAAGAAAAAGGATGGTAGCACTCGTTTTTGTGTCGACTATAGGCAGCTTAACGACGTCACTAAGAAAGAAAGTTACCCGCTCCCACGCATCGATGACATCATGGACACTTTAGCTGACGCAAAATGGTTTTCTACACTCGATCTCAAGAGTGGCTACTGGCAGGTAGAAATTGACAAGAAGGACCGAGAGAAGACCGCATTTTCAGTTGGGACTGGATGTGGCAATTTGTGGTGATGCCATTTGGGCTTTGCAATGCTCCAGCCACTTTCGAACGCCTGATGGAGTACGTGCTACGTGGCCTCACCTGGAAAACCTGCTTGGTGTACCTAGATGACATCATTGTCATCGGGAGAACGTTCGAAGATCATGTGCGGAACATAGAAGAGGTTTTCTCCCAATTGCGACTGGCAAATTTGAAACTTAGTCCCGACAAGTGTTCCCTTTTTGCAGCTGAAGTAAAATACCTGGGACACGTTGTATCTGCAGAAGGAGTCAAAGCAGACCCTTAGAAAATTTAAGCCGTGAAAAGCTGGCCAACACCAAACAACAAGCGCCAACTACGAAGTTTCCTGGATCTGGCAACCTACTATCGAAGATTCGTCAAAGACTTTGCCAAAATAGCTAAGTGTCTCCATCAGTTAACCGAGAAAAATCGTCCGTATGTCTGGAATGAACAATGCCAGGTAGCCTTTGAGACCTTGAAGGAGAAGCTGTGTGAATCACTCGTGCTGGCATATCCGAAACCCGGAAAAATGTTTGTAGTGGACACCGATGCAAGCAACGGCGGTATTGGAGCTGTACTCTCCCAGCAGATCAATGGCGAAGAAAGAGTCCTCTCGTATTACAGTCGAGTTCTTTCAAAAAGTGAGAGGAACTACTGCGTGACCAGGAAGGAGCTATTGGCTAGAATAGAGGCCACCAAGCAGTTCCATAAGTACCTATATGGCCAGAAATTTGTTCTTCGAACGGACCATGCATCACTGAGATGGCTGCTCAACTTCAAAAAACCCGAGGGACAAGTTGCGAGATGGATCGAAAGATTGCAGTCATACGACTACGAAATTGTTCATCGGAAGGGCGGAGCTCATGGAAATACTGACGCCCTATCCCGCCATCCTTGTCCAGCTAACTGCAAGCATTGCCAACGGATTGAGGAAAAGGAACCGCCCGTTGATCTGCGATTGATAACGACCGAATGCGATGAAGGTTGGTCATCGGAGGAGATTCGAAACGCCCAGTTAGCCGATGAAGACATCGGACCATTGTTTGTATGGAAGGAGACGACTGGACGACCTGAGTGGAAAGACGTTTCGATGCATGGTGCAACCCTGCAAGGCTATTGGGCACAATGGAACTCCCTTCAGGTGGAGGGTGGCATACTCAAGCGGAAATGGGAAACGGCGGATGGCAGCTCGTATAGGATGCAAACTATACTACCCAAAAGCCGAATCCACGATGTGATTAAGGAAATGCACGAAGGATCCTCGGGAGGCCACCTTGGTGTTAACAAGACCTTAGTGAAATTGCGGGAAAGATTCTACTGGCTCCACGCTCGAAAAGACGTAGAGGACTGGCGACGCAGATGCACGATTTGCGCTTCCGTCAAAGGTCCAAAGCGACGACTGAGAGGACAAATGCAAACCTATAACGTGGGGGTACCATTTGAAAGGATTGCCGTTGACATCGCAGGATCCTTTCCTGAATCGAAACGGGGAAATCGATACACGCTGGTTGTAGCCGATTATTTCAGCAAGTGGCCCGAGGTCTACCCCATTCCCAACCAGGAAGCAACGACCGTAGCCGAACAGCTAGTGCTAAATTGTGTCAGTAGGTACGGTGTACCTTGCGAATTACATTCGGATCAAGGCCGAAACTTTGAGTCACTAGTTTTTGGCGAAATGTGTGAACTACTGGGATTACGGAAAACGAGGACAACACCGCTGCATCCCCAATCCGATGGAATGGTCGAACGTTTCAACGGTACGCTAAATAAACATCTGGCCAAGATGGTTGACGAGAACCAAGGGGACTAGGACCGACATATCCCACTATTTTTGATGGCGTACAGAGCTGCCGAACATGCATCGACGGGCCAAGCCCCTGCCAAAGTCATTTTTGGAAAGACTATTCGTCTGCCAGCCGATATAAAGTTCAGAACACCCCCCGAGAAACCCCAAACCATCTCGAAGTACGCAAGTGAGCTAAGGCAACGGTTGAACCAGATACATCGGACAGTGCGAAAACACCTCGAATCGGCTACTGACCGCATGATGACCAGGTATGATCTGAAGGCAAATTCTACTGGCTTCCAGCAAGATGACTTGTTGTGGCTATATAACCCGCAAAGGTGAAAGGGTAGGTCTCCAAAGTTGCAACATAATTGGGAGGGACCATACCGGGTCACAAAGCGAATCAACGACGTCGTATATCGCATACAGGAACATCGTAAACCGAGAGCCAAAATGAAAATCGTGCATCTGGACCGTCTTGCCCCATATTACACCCAGAGAGAATTGACTACAAATGGCGACACATCTTTTCGGGGCGAAAAGAACTGAGGTGGGGGCAGTGTTACATGTACAAATAATTCTGCGAGCTACTGTCGCAATTGTTTTCACAACCATTAAGAACATCAAAACAAATTTACTCGAAACCACGAGAACCCAACAAGCATCATCAACATCTGAAAGTGAGTCACTGCTCGCTCCATTCATTACGCTGCTGGAATGTTCCAGCTAGTTCACAAATGTACGAGAAGTGAGTTGAATGATTAGAGACCCTATATAAAGGCGAACTGAATGAACGGGGGGGATCATTCATTCAAGCGCGACAGCAAAGACGGCGATAGTGTGTATAGCGATATTGGTCGATCAATAGTGAAGTGATTTAGAAGACAATTGCGATAAGAAATTTATGGACAAGTGTTAGATTTTTAACAGTGAAAATTAAAATTAGTGAAAGTGTTAAACTGATTATTGTGCATTTTTGTAATTAAATAAACTCTTTTAACTTAAATTAAAAGACATTGCGTTTTCACTTTCCCGGAACCTTAAAATTATTGGCCGCGAACCAAAAAATATATACATAGATATATATATGTATATATATATACATGTATTTATATATATATATATATATATATATATATATATATATATATATATATATATATATGTATATATATATATATATATATATATATATATATATATATATATATACACATACATATATATATATATATATATATATATATATATATATATACATAAATATATATATGTATATATGTATATATATATATATATATATATATATATATATATATATATGTATATATGTATATATATATGTATATATATATATATATATAATTTTTCGAGAAAAGTTTACATATTGCGGAGAGTACTTCATATATTTTGTATATATATATATATATATATATATATATATATATATATATATACAAAATATATGAAGTACTCTCCGCAATATGTAAACTTTTCTCGAAAAATTTACCCTAAAAAGGCA
Organism: Odontomyia ornata; assembly: GCA_963969285.1. NCBI lineage: Eukaryota > Metazoa > Arthropoda > Insecta > Diptera > Stratiomyidae > Odontomyia > Odontomyia ornata. The sequence continues at coordinate 197,348,427 of OZ017740.1, forward strand.
TAACAAGCAAACAACGATATAGTCAAGTCCGAGTTCTGTTCGGAAAATATTTTCATTTCAGAACGAATATTTTTCGCATATTAATATACATTTTGCTTGATACGCGCATTGGATTCCAGTTTATCAGTACTTATATATTCTTCTATTGAATAAATTGTAAAACCCCAATCCCAGTACAAAATAAACCAGTTCGCCATAAAATAAATCATTCGCGCATTATTACCAAATAATCTAAGAATAAACTAATAGTATCAAGGAAATATTTTATACTTATATTGTTAGTATTTTTGATTGTATTATACAATTTTTTGTTAGTAAAATATTTCTTATAATGTTTCGCATTCTTTCCAGACTATTCACACTAAAACTTTCTTCGCAAGCAAATTTCTAACTTCCAACATATTTACATACTCTTCATCTTTTCCCACCGCCTAAAATTAAAACATAAAAGAGTCTCCGATGCTCCCAAAAGAAATTGATTGAAGCATCACATACATATTTCTATGTGTTGGTAATGGGAAAAATAATCTTCTTAACAATCCCATTCATTCATCTTATGAATGAGCCCAACAAATCGAAAGCGCAAATCCATTTCAAATGCATGCGATCCACATGCATACAAACAAGAGTCACGTCCTCATATTCGTGAAAATATAAACAGATATATATCTATTCAAATGATCACGTCGAAGTTTCGAAGCTCTACTGATGCCGGGTTGTGTTTTTTCGAAAAGAATTTTTTCATATAATACACAAATTATAAGACATCAGCGCCATGAGCTTCTTGCTTGTCTGCATGTAAATGCAAATGAAAAATGATAGCACAACTATGTAAATAAAAACAATGATATATAGGGTGAATCATTACAAGGTTTGCATATTAATTTATAATAAAAGGCATAAGGTTAAATTCTATGTTCTGTGGCCCTTTTATCTTTTACAACTGCCCGAGCATAATGTGCCACCTGATTTCATTTGTCAACCGATTCGAGCATCACCGCGACTACACTATTTGGGCAGAGCTCTCAAGTCTCCCTGCATAGGTCCCTTCGCAGACTGTCCCATATTTTACACGCAAAAAAAGTGTGGCAGGCATCGTCTTCCTCTCCTGGGTAAAACCGACGATCGGGGGACCGAGACTTACCAATCTTGTGCAGGTAAGACTGAAAACACCCATGTCCGCTTAAAACCTGGGTCAGATAGAAGTCAGTCTCATCATGCCTTCGATGTAGCCACGGTCTCATATCCGTGCAATTCACCCAATACTGCTGCCAATCGTTCAGTGAGCGCTGTCTCTCTTCGCGGCTAACCATCTTCCTCACATCCTCGTTTCGACGCAGGTAAATAGCGCGGTCTTCTCTAGCAAGGAGGGCAACAGGTTTCACGCCTACAATAACTCTCACCGCCGAATCAGAGACTGTCAGAAACGAAGATGCAATCCTCAGTGCTCGTCTTTTCTGTACCTGTGCCAAGCGTTTTCAGCATACCTCCTTACTGAGAGCGTCACCCCATACTTCCACTCCGTACAGTAGCACTGAGGCTACAGCACTCATCAAGAGCTGTCTTCTTGATGGGCTGGGTCCCCCTGCATTGACCTTAAATCAACTCAGAGCCGATATTCCCGGAGCAGCCTTCTCAGCCGTTGCCCTGATTTGCTCAGAGAAACTCATCTTCGAGTCGATCAGTAGCCCCAGGTACTTCACCGCTGGCTTCGATTCGACTTGTATGTCCCCAATACTGATCATCCTTACCCTTGCGACCCTCTTTTTTGTCAAGATGACCACTTCGGTGTTCTCGAGTGCTGAACTGAACCCGCAAGCAGTCATAAAATCTCTCACTCGGCGCGTTAGCATACCGAGCCTAAGTTGCGCTTGTTCAACGGTGCGCCCATCCACATAGCCGATCAAGCGTGGGTTATCTGGTATCTCCAGTCTCGGTACCCCATCGTAAGACACTTTCCAAAGGTGTGGACTAAGAATAGATCCCTAGGCAATAGCCGATGTAATCTCCATCCCTCGTTGGCCATGTGTCGTGTCGTAAAGCAGGCTTTGGTTCTTTTGGTAGTCCCTCAAAAGCCGCATTAGATATTCTGGAACTTGAAAAGGGTTTTCCAGCGTATCCACCTATCTAGCGGAGTTGAAGGCGTTCCTTATGTCAAGTATCATCATTAGGACGATCCGTCGCTTTGTGTGGCTATATGCCTCTGACTTTTGGACCGTGCTCACCACCTCTGCAATCGCATCGATCGTAGAACGTCCTACTCTTAAGCCTTTCTGCTGAGGAGATAGGTTCCAAACAACACGAATCGCGTCAGTGAGTCTTCCCGTGATGAGTTTCTCTAGCACTTTCCCAGCAGTGTCTAGCATGCATAACGCGCAGTATGCAGACGGTGATCCGGGATTCCGCTTCCCATTGCTGATCAGCACGAGCGTAGCCACCTTCCATTGTACCGGGAAAACCCTGTCCCATAGGCAAGCGTTGAATGTGCTGAGCAGCAAGGCAGGGCAATGATGATAGACAAGTTACAATACCTCAGCTGGAGCACCGTCTGGACCTGGAGCCTTCCTCACATTCAGTGAAATAACCTGCCATCTCAGTTGTTTCCTCCACTTGAAGTGCGAAAAGATCCGATGGATAAAAGTTATCTTTGGAATTATAGACTTCCATCAAGACGTAGCATACAAAACGTATACCCATCTCAGTTTCCATCTCCAGACCGCCACCCAACAAAAAGCACTGAGGAAAAAAGACTAATTCCAAAAGCAGTTTTATTTCTCTAAAGCAATCCCGAATAAGGAAAAACAAATTGGATGTTGAAAAACAAATAAGAAATTTGATGAAGGATATAAGCCAAGAGGCTCAGCTTTGAATACGTTCCCAGCTTTCCCACAAGCCTAATGCCCCTTTGGAAAAATTTTTTGCTTGAAATAATATTATAAGGGACCTTATTAATGAAAGTGCACACCTTTTTGTGAGAAATAATTTAAGAAATAATACTTTAAATGAATTTAAAAGATTATGAATTCATTTTATTTAAATTGATTTTCCTTATCGCTAAGTTTACTTTCTATGGTTTTTTTTTCTAAACAATAATTTATATAAAACTAGATTGTTGAGTGTAATTCTATTTGGAAACGTCGAATATCTAACTAAGCAAGTATACATATTAGAATTAGAAATAGTGATGTTAATAAAATCACAACCATAGTTTTTATTCTTGTCGATTTTAAAATTATCATTGAATTAATTGCAATGAAAAGATTTTTTGACTCTGACAAACGCTTGGAAATATAAAAAAACCGCTCAAGTGTGATCAGTGAGTATTTCATTGAAATATTTTTCCTAAATTATTGTCAAATCAAAGTATGTCTTTGCTTTATTTTGTACGACAAGGGATATCAGCTGAATGCTGACTCTTGGTTGCAAGGACTGAAATATAATTGCTTTCTTTTGTATGAAAAATGTAACATTTAAAAGTTTATAGTAGTAGTATCCAATCAAACTCTTTATAGCTTTTTGTCTTATTTAACTTTCAAAAGAAAAATCATGCTTTCTTTTCGTGACTTTATTTGATTAATGTTTAGCATGTACGTATTTCGATGGTAGTACCTGTCTCGTCAATACAATATACTAATTTACTTAAGAACAAATCATTACCATCAAATTACGTACACACTGAAAGTTGATGAGAAATGAAAAAATTAATTTTCAATTTCATAAAAGTTAGAAAATTAATCCTGAAAAGAGTGATTTTCTTTAAGTCTTATTTGTGTTTATTTTCAAGCAATGGTAAATATAATTATTTGTCGAGCATAATTATATTTCGCAATGATTAAATTACAAAAAATTAATGATGAAGTCAAATTGATAATACTTTTTACTTCGCAATTAATTTCAAGCTTGTGATTTCGATATCGATTGTGATTTCGATGCCAAGAAGCTTTAAAAAATTGTTCTTTCGATAGTCTTGTTTTGTAGGGGCTTATAAAAATTATTTTTTCAACAAAATTGACAATATCAGTTTGCTCATTCGTGTGCCCAATATGCCAATGAACGTTTTAGTAAAATAAAAAAAAAACCTCAGTGGCGTTTCGGGAGGCCTGAGTATATAAAATACTTTACTTACTATATAAAAATAGCATATTTTCCCCGCACCACTAGGAAGTAAAGTGCAAAGGTGTTTTTAATGTGGTATCACCTGTATGCTTTATCCATTTCACACAACATGCGTTTAAAACTTCTGATAATCGTAATCCCTCCGATAGCCTGATCGCAATAAGAAGTTTTGGATATAATGAGGCAAATGCCATGATCTTCACGAAGGTGTTGACGAAAGAAAAGAGATGCAGATAAAATTACCTTCTAATACAAGCAAAAATGATGAAAGGATTGCTAAGCTGTAGCGGAATGAGAAAAAAGTAACAGTTATAAGTGTAGCGTACGTTGCTAATAATTTCTGGAGCTGAAACTCAACTATCACGCGAAGCATGCTGGACACACGGTTGCGTGACAAAAAAAAATTAACCCCAACACAAAGAACCTGCGCTTGATAAATAAAAAATAGTACACATTAGTAGAAAATACGTGGCAAACTGATCAAATTATAGGAAACAAAACTTCAGATCTTTGGGATGCTATGGCTTTGAAACATCACCGATTACTTAACTACCATTTAAATCTGGATCTGAGGTGGTTATTTACAGTACATAAGGAATAGGGGGATAACATGCAAACATAAGTGATGTGGAATATTTAACAGACCTTACTGTTGCAATATGAAAAGAATATTCGGCCGTACTAGTTGCACATCTTTCCTAATCGTCATTACGTTTGGAATATGATGATTCAACAGCTGCTGAAATCGTTGCAGATACGGAATTGCTTAAGGCTTGCCCATGTTATCGAAGCTACTTGGGTTTATATGCACGCCCGTGAGTTTATGAATAGTGGTGATAACATTATTATCAAATTCACGCACCTTTCTCCGTGAAAAGATTTTACTATAGCAGCGGATGTTATTTTTTAAATGGATATTCCTCAAATTTTTAAGAAGTTGAAGCATATCGAAAGAGTTGTATGGATTTCAGTAGAGAATCTAATTAAGTTTAAGCATCGTCAATTTACTGCACCCTGATCACAAACCATTCCTAACATATCTAAACCAACACTGAAAATCTAATTCATGGTTGTTTTTATAAAAAAAAATAGTAGATTTCCATTGGATGAGCCAACGATTTACCCAATTCCTTGCTTCAAAATTAGAAGCAGAGTGTTTGATGCTACGTTGTTGAACCACCCAGTGCTTCCAAAATCACAAAAACTATAAATGATGTCTTCTGCGGAATTATATAAGTATTCCAGTTCCGTTCTTATTGATATCTCGTCAAAAAGTAAAACACGTCAGCCATCTAAACATTCCTTTGATTTTTTCTTAAACACGTCTTTTATGGAATCAGCAAAACCAGTTTGGAAGTGAAAATTCAAATAGCAGTGCTGAATAGTCCTTACAGAAGGAACACTGGATCCCATGTTTAGAAATACCCTATAAAGGGAAGGGGACTTATAGTATATTTTCAAGTTAAAAAATTTGCTCATTTTTCCTTCGGATCTTTTCACAAGTGGAGGTGACAACTGAGATGACAGGTTATTTAAATTTAAATCGGCTGAAATTGGACGAATGGAGTTTCGTTTGGGCTTTTCTCTGGGCTGAATGGGATGAGAATACTCAAAATATTTTTCTTTGCAGCTTCCAACTCAAAACTACACTGAGGATGCATAACATACTCACTACTTGGGCAAACGCTACTAATAACAGGCGTTAGCAATGCATTTTGCTTCAATATCTTTCTATGGCTTTATTTTCTAATACAGGAGTTATAAAAATGATCCTCACCCAGAAATTGGAATATTTTTCAAAAAGTTTGAGTGTGAAATGCTTATATGCTTTAACTGAACATTGATTCTCTAGTCCTGAGGTATTCCAAAATTTTTATACCTACATATGAATTTCTATATAAAAAGCTACATAAAAATTTCAAAATAAAATACAAATAAAATTTTAAAATATTCAGGCGATATACTACCCTTTGGGGGAAGAGCTTTTTAGGGCAAAGCTTTGCGCCTGAGATTAGCAGATGAACATAGGTGAAATTCAAGCGCTACAAATACCTGCGAATTGAATAGGATGGGTGAAGATATATAATAGGATAGCTCCTATCGTATTTAGCGAAGATGATAACCCATCAGCTGTTCCGTTCAATTACATTTCTGACTTCTGATAATGACATTAATTGACAGCATTAAGTATCAAACGCGAATGTATTTTCAATTCGTCGAAATAGTTTTAATTTCTTTAGTTTAAAGATTAAAGTACATATCAAACGCGTTTTTTTTTGACCGTAGGTACGCGAAAAGAGTTTTCTTCGAAGAAATCTGGGCAATATTATATGGGAGGCGGAGCGCAACTTTAAAGATTATTATTTTAAAGATTATAATTTTTCCTCAAAGAAACTTCGCTTGGAGCATTGTTTTATCGAATAGTTACCGCTGGACCAATTGGACTGAAATTTTATATGCTGTAGCACTTGCCGGAGCACTTTTTAATTACATAACCGATGAGGTGAGGAAAAATTAGATTTAAGCATTTTTTCAATTGCATTTAATGTATTTTAGTTTTGACATAACAGCTGAAAAGCGCTACATTCTTTCGTCAGTTTACAGCTACCAAATTTATTTCTTTTAGAAGGGTGTCCTTCTAAAGGAAGGAAGGGTGTCCTACAAAAAAAAACGGGTGCTCTTCTACAAAATACGTGCTCTTCTAAACAAGGAGCTTACATCGAATGTCTCCTCACCTGATTTATACTAACAGAAGCCCGATGGCGCTGAAATAGTTTGTGGCAAATACGAGTATATCAAGATGAGGAGACATTCGATGTTAACTATTCTTCTTTAGGAGAGCATCTGTCTATTTTTTAGAAGAACACCCTTCTTTCCTTTAGGAGACTTTTCTAAAAGAAATAAATTTGGTAGCTGTAGACCGACGAAAGAATGTGGTGCTTCTTATCTGTCAAATACGTTAAATTTAATTGAAAACAATACTTAAATCCAATTTTTCTTCACCTCTTTGATTTTCTAATCAAAAAGTGCTCCAGAATATTAAATTTCAGCCCAATCTGTCCAGCCGTAAAAATTCAAAACAGTGCTTAAACAGAAACTTCCTTACATAAGTAGTTCTCCCTCAAATCATACTCGTACCGAAATCCGAACAAAGTACCCATCACTGACTTTCTCGAGCTATTACCGAAAAAAATCAATACTACCCCAGCGAATGAGGCGTAAATAAAAAATTGTAAGTTAACTCCGTAAGATTTTTCATGTTGTATTTCCAGGGACGCCATTGAGGATTTTCATCATAAGCACCCGCTAGTTGCCGATGTAGGTTATAAATTTGCGGTGCGCTATAGATACGTTTATACCTAGCCTCGGAACAAAAACAGAGTGGCACAGGCGCGAGGCCGTCGGCGATCGCCAACGTTCCCGACGCCTAACGTCGCCACTGAGGGACGCCATTGAGGATTTCCATCATAAGCACCCGCCAGTTGCCGATGTAGATTATAAATTTGCGGTGCGCTATAGATACGTTTATATGAGCGAGATGAGTCAGTCCAGAGAAAACTAACAGCACGAAAAAATAGTTCTGCCGCAATACACTTTCCACACCACTTTTTGCCGACGCTGTCGCAGCTCCTCCAAAGCTGTTTTTGCTCGCCAACGCTGTCCTTAGCTCGTCCTCCCTAAACACTCCAAGAATGATCCACCACGTTCACTCGTCCCAATGTCGCAACTTCTACACGCCACAACAAGATTACGCCGAAATAGTAGTGCGGCACTCTGGGTGTGTTCGGTTGCAAATGATTATTTAAAAGTTAAAAAGTTGCATATAGCTAAATACAGGAAAAATTCAGGAATCAATGTGACAAATTTGAAAATCTAGGATGCATATCTTTTTTTATTTTTCATATTTTGTCATATTATATGCATCCTAGATTTTTGCATTTGTCACATTAACTCCTGAATTTTTCCTGCATTTATATATATATATATATATATATATATATATATATATATATATATATATATATATATATATATATATATATATACTTTTTACTTTTTAATCTTCACATAGTCATTTGCAAAATGAAGCTAAACTTCCCACCGGACACTCCCAGAGTGCCTCACTGTGTTTTTTAGGTCTTTGTAAAAAATTTTTTTACAAAGACCTACAAGTTTCGCGACCTGTCTGTCCGTCCGTCTGTCCGTGCGTCACAGCTAGTTTCCTCAGAAACCATAGAAGCTAGAATACTCAAACTTTGTGGAAAGGTCAGAAGTGATGGTCTCTCAAAAGTTAAGGTCTTGACAAAAATTTAAAAAAATTTTAAGGGGGTTTAGTAACGAATGCACCCTAAAAAATTTTTTTTACCAAAGGTAGTCGAGTGGGGTATCAAATCTTGATTAGAACTTTAAGAACCTGAAATAAAAATATCATTTTATGAATCAGGGGGTCCAGGGGAAGGCAAAATGTACGCAAAATTTGTGTCCCCCTCCCCTCGCGATTGGACACCTTTGAGCCGAAAAATCTGAAAATTGTCACGGACGTGGACCTTTATGGGTACAAGGGCAACAAATACCTCAGAAATCGAAATTCACTCAACTTTGTTAATATTATAATTTGTAGATTTCACATTTTCACCCATAAAATCAAAACGGTACCTTTAAACTTCTTGAAATTTTGCAACTATATAAACTGATATAAAATATGTAAGTTTACAAAATTTAATCGAGATCGAATCATAATCAAGTGAGTTATGGCGATTTCAATTGTATGGAATTACAACAACAATAACACGTGTTTATGGTTGATACATATTTCAAATTGACCTAGGCACTTTTATTTTTTTTAAATTTTCATGAACATTTAAGGGATAGTGTTTAACTTAAATATGTTCAATTGGCCGAACATTCAGAACAATCATTTAAGCTAGATTAAAATGGCGGCTGCACTGTGCTTATGAATGAAACTGTGCATCTTTTGCATAAATTTGAACGATTTCATATCCAAGTATTGGACGAATAATTCAAGTTATCGATTTACGCTTTTAAAAAATTTGTTTCTTACCCTAGGATGTTTACAAAGACCTTCTGGTAGGAGCACTGTCCTGCTTACTCAACTTGTTTTTCTTACAATACGATTGACTATATGGGAAGCACTTATATAACTCTATAAATTTGTTATGTTCCTTTATGCGTTGGACGTAGGAAATTTTTAACATGTTATAATTTTTAAGCATGTTATAACCAATTGGGCCAAGAGCAGGTATAGTGGGCTTCCTTCGCGCCTTGAAAATTGGTTGTACTTCCTTGGCTTTATATAGTATTCTTGGGGTTAATGGCTGTTACAGCTTCCTTGGTGATATTTATTCTTCTACCTGCATTCCCTACCACTCTCTCCATCACACTTTCTTCGTCGCACAACGCTCGTGCGATCTGCACTTCACATTTCGTCGCTTGTACTAGTGTGACACCCAGGCAATGTTATTGCATATTGGTGTCAGAATATTGCTTGTTCCAGACATCCTGAATTTAATATTACCTCCTTCGCGGTCATTAAGCATAATTTGTAGATCTTTCTAAAAAAAATTTTTCATGAAAACTTACGAGTTTCTGTGCCTTCGTCCGTTCGTCTGTCCGTGCGGCACAGGAGTTTCCTCAGAAACTATAGATGCTAGAAAGCTCAAACTTTGTGGAAAGGTCAGAAGTGGTGGTCTCTCAAAAGTTTAGGTCTTACCAAGCATTTCAAAATTTTTAAAGGAGGGTCACCCATTATAAGAAAGTGGCCCTTGAATTTTTTTTAAATTAAAGGTAGTTCAGTAGGGTATCAAATAAAAGGTCTTGACTAGAAATTTTAAAATCTGAATTTATAAAGTTATTTTGAGCATCAGGGGGTCCAGGCGAGGCAAAATGTACCAAAATTTTCTATCTCCCCCTCGCGATTGGACACTTTTGAGCCAAAAATCCGAAAAAAATCAAGAAGGTAGGTCTTTATGAGCAGAAGGGCGATAAATACCTCCGAAATCGAAATTCACTCAACTTTGTTATAATAGTATGATTTGTAGATGTCACATTTTTGCCCATAAAATCAAAACGGTACCTTCAAATTTCTTAGAATTCAGCAATTATATAGATTGAAATAAAAAATAAGATCCTTTATGGAAATCCAATCATAACCAAGTGAGTTATAGCCATTTCAATTGTTTGGTATTACAACAACAATAATGCGTGTTCATGGGTGATACATACTTCAAATTGACCTAGGCACTTTTATTTTCTTCCAATTTCCATGAAAATTTAAGGATTAGTGTTTAGTTTGAATATTTTCAATTGGCCGAACATTGCATCTTTTGCATAAATTTGAACGATTTCTTACCCAAGTATTGGATGAATACTTCAAATCACCGATTTACGCTATTAGAAAACTTGTTTCGAACCCTAGGGTGGTTACAAAGACCTTCTGGTAGGAGCACTCTCCTACTTACTAAATTTGTTTCCACTCATGTTTTGCTTCATTCTTTCCAGACCTTCATTAATTTTTTCGACGACCAATACTTGTTGCTGGGTTTAACTCTCTTGCGTATGGTATTATTGTTGATAATTTGGCTTAAGTCATGGATGATCTCCCTGAAATCTTGGTTGAGAGAACTAGTCGCGATTACATTACTCATACTGTCCTTGTATCGACACAGCCGCCAAGCATTCGAGTCCGTTTTTATTGTGATCTTTATTGGACAATGACTGATTTTCACAGATCATCATATCCGGAGAGGACAAAATACATTTACTGTCAACTGTAATTTCTCTAAAAGTATTGATTCCGGTGCTAAGTATTGTGAATTTCAAATTTTCAACCCATTACAGAAGAATTTCGCCTTTGATATTGAGAGATTGTTACCCCAATATGTGTGTCTCACATTAACATCACATTCGATGACAATGCGTCTGGTATGTTTGGTTTTATCTCGAATCAATGACAGGTTACCATAGGTTATAGGTGAAATGACCTTCGCTGCCATCGCTCCGAAATAAAGTGATGAAACCAAGAACTACTTATGAAAGGAAGTTTCTTTGAGGAAAAATTAAATTTTTAAGGTTTCATTTTCTAGAAAACCAAGGACATTTTGCGCAAGCTTCCGATACAAACATGATTGCTAACACTTATCTGGATTGAACGCCATCAAAATTGAGCGTTGTCTCCCGTATGATTCTCATATTGTGAAGCGGATATTCTGCACGTTTCCGTGGGATGGTACATCAATTTTGATTTATTCAAAGATGCCAGTTCATGCGATATTCACGCTAGGCATGTCACCATGATGATCAACTTGTTCGTCATATTCGTGGTGAATCAAAATGATTGAAAAATGGCCTTTTTCAGGGCTAAAAAACTATTTCCAAAGAGTAAATTCACTCAAGGTGTGTGATGATTGGTTTGTTCGGAGATGCCCATTTGCGAAGCGTATCAGCATCATGGCCAAGGATATTATGTACTTTTTCATAGTGCGGATGTGATGGTTCCTCAATTTGGTTGTTCGTTACATTCGTGGTAAGCGATATATCATAAAATAATTTGTAAAGATTAAATTTAATAGTCTTACAGGAAATATTTGGATTGTGTCAATTTTAAAAAGGATAATATTCAACGGATTTATTGATTCACTGATGTTTATGCACTATTCATATTAAGTGTGTCACCATCGTGGCCAAGGATATCAACTTGCTCGTTGCATTTGTGTTGACCGTGCCTGAATTTTTTATTTTTATTTAAACCAGCATAAAATTATATACTAACTACAAATTGTAATTCATACAGACGAATAAGAATACATGTGCGCAGCAAACCAGTGTTTTATAAACTTAAACTTACTTTAAACTAGAGAATATAATATTGGAAGTAAAGTAAAATATAAAGTAAAATTTGAAAGCATAGATATTATAAAGAAAATTTAAAGATAATAATACCTCAAACCAAAAACTAAGGAAAATAATAGCCAGCGTCCTTATGAATTTCAATTTGCAACTTTTGTAAAAGTAGTAATAATACAAAAAATTTTTATTACTTATTCTAGATATTTTCATATATCCATGACTTTAGTTTCATCTTAATATATTTATTCATTTCAATTGGTACTTTATAATTATTTGAAAATTGATTAAACAATTTTATAGCGACAATATTGCAGTTCTTATCACTACAAATTTGGTAAAATAATACTTTAATATATGCTGTTTCTTGTTGACATTTCATATTGATTTGTAAATTTACAGTAAGATAGTAAACACACTAAATATATAATTTGTCAGTATTATGTGGATCGTTTTTTAGAACAGATTGTTTTTTTGTTTATAATTGGTAAAACCGCTGTAGTAGTTTCGATTTTTTGAATAAGCTCCACTCTAAGCAATTATTTCAGATTGCTGTCCATTTGAAAGTTAAAAGTTTAAAGAAGTAACCCCTTAGGCCATAATAATATAATTTCTGCAATTATATTTCATGATTTATAGTATCAAAAGCTTTAGCGAGATTATGAAAAGTCACAATAATTGATTTAGTTTTATCGAAAAATTTGTTTATTGCATTACTTATATAAGCGCAAGCGCCTTTTGTTTCTAGTCTTTTAATGAATTCGAACCGCTTATTGGACAATATTTTATGTTTTTTCAAAAAATTTGAAAAATTCTGTCATAAATATTGTAATCTCTTCAAAGATTTTTGCCACATTTGAATATAAGGATATAGGTCTATAATTTATTGACTTGCTTCCATCATTAGTCTTGAAAATTCGAGCAACTACAGTTTTTTTTTAAGATATGAGGCCATATCAACAGTTCAATGCACATATTGATAATTTGTGCTAAAGGTTCAGATATGTAATTTTTTTTGTGGTAGGGAGGTAAATGCGATTTATGCACAGAGTGTGGGACTCCCATGCGCGACTGAACTACCTACTAAACACCTCCCCTGTCAACCTGAGAGCCCAGCCTGGAACCTGCTATATCGTGAGGGCGTAAATACTAAAACACTTTATTTAAATTCAAATTATTAACTTATTATTTATTGAACTAGAAGTCACATGGTTATGTGCGAGCTATGACACGCGGATGTTCACAAGAGGATGTACACTGAATCACATATGCATGAATGACAGCTAAGCTTTTCAAGTAGTGCCAACTATCAGATGTAATAAAAATTTGTAATAGAATATAAAAGTGAGCAATTTAAAAGTAACGATATTCAAATAATTAATATGTTCATTATGAATACAACATTTTCTCCCTCCTTTAGAGAATTTTTGATCTTCAAGTTGGTTTGTAGAAGTTTGGTGGATGACGTTGTCGCATCGATCTTCGTAGAACTGCATTTGGCTGGTTATTTTCGATACCTGGTGGTTCACCGGCGGGCGGAAATTGTACTGGAGCTTCTTGACCTTGTTTTACCTTTGGTGCTGGTTGATCAACAAAATCTGCCGCTACTGGTTGCTCGTGATTTTCATAGAGATGAAACTGTCTGTTTGATTCTGCCGGTTTGTTGTTAACTTCTTCGGATTCCAGTTTGTTTTTAGGGTTTTGTACTAAAATACAAAACCCTATTGCAATCACGACCTGTGTCCGTCTGTCCGTCCGTCCGTCCGTCCGTCCGTCCGTCCGTCCGTCCGTCCGTCCGTCCGTCTGTATGTCACAGCACTTTTTCTCCGAAACTATAGAGGCTACAGCCATGAAACTTTGTGGAAAAGTCAGAAGTGGTGACCTCTTGAAAGTTCAAGGGTGCAAAAATTTTTCAAAGGGGTTTAAGGGGGGTCTCCCCATATAGGGAGTTGACCCCCTCAAAAAAAATTTTCACCATTGGTAGTCGAGTAGGGTGTCATTGGAAAGGTCTCAATGAGATCTTTTCAAAACAGGTCTTAAAATTACCTTATGAGTACCGAGGGGGGCAGGGGAAGGGGAAATGTACGAACTTTTCGCGTACCCCCCCTCGCGATTGGACACCTTCCATCCGAAAAATCTGAAAAAAATCATGAATGTAGGCCTTAGCGAGTACAACAACAACAAATACATGAGAAGTCGAAATTCACTCAACTTTGTTAGTAATAGTATGATTTATCGATTTTATGTTTTCTTGAATAAAATTTAAATGGTACCCTTAAATTCAATAAAATTTAGCAAACAGATGACTGTTTATAAGGTTGAACTTTCCTGAAAGTTTCATAAAGATCGAATAGTATTTAACGAAGTTATAGCGATTTGAATTTTCCTGTATTACTATGGAACAATGTGCCCTGTGTTACTATGGAAACATATGGCTATGGAGCCATATGCGCTTTTTACTGACTTAGACACTACAGCTTTGCTAGGATTTGTATGAAAATTTCAGGAATGATAGATATCATGAGGATGACTACATACAATTGAAACAAGTCGAAGAGGCAGGAGAGAGCTCCTAGCAAAAGGGCTTTGTAGCCATTCTAGGATTCGAAAAAATAGGCCATGAATCGATGCTTACAGTACAGAGGAGTGGCCCCTGAAAAAAATTTCATGAAAGGTAGCCGATATGAGTATCTAATGAAAGTTCTCTATGAGAGCTTTTCAAAACAGTTCTTAAACTGACAGTTTTTGCTTCAGTGGGGGCACAGAGGGGGGGGGGGGGGGAATACATGAAAAATGTGTTTTCTCCCTCGCGAATGGACACCCGTGATCTAAAAAAAATCTGAAAAATTATCAAGCGAGATATTTATGGGTATAACTTTAACAAATACCTCAGAATTAAAAAATTCTTTCAACTTAGTTAATAGTAGTATGATCCTCGAACATGACGTGTTTCTTAATTTTATTCGTTGCTGGTTACGCCATTTTGAAAGTTGAGTACAAAACCCTTCTGACATGAGCATAGGTCTGTCTACCCAACTTGTTTTGTTGTTGATCAAGTTGTCGAAAGCTTCGCATTTGATCAACATGTTTTTTGAAGGTTTTTCCATCGTGACTGATGTGATAGTGTAGGTCACCAATTTTCGCAGAAACAACTCCGTAGATCCATTTGTCCATTCTGAAGTTATTAGACATGAAGTAGACCATCTGCCCGGGCTGGAATTCTCGAAAATTTGAGTTGAATTTTGATTGTTGCTTCTCAGTCATTTGTGTGTGAATGTTTTCAGGGCGTACCAGATCTAAGCGGGTCCGAATGTTTCTACCAAGAAACAGCTGTGCAGGAGATTGTCCAGTTGTAGAATGAGGGGCTCTTCTATACTGCTTCAAGAATTTATTTAGATCTTGTTGTAGAGTAGCTTTCGTGGTTTACATTTTGTAAAGAGAATCCTTAACTGTACCAACATATCTTTCAGCCTGGCCGTTTGTAGAAGGATGGTATGGAGCAGTTAGTTTGTGATATTTAACTCCGTTCATCTTGAGGAATGTAATAAATTCATCAGAAACGAATTGACGGCCATTGTCGGTTACTACAGTAACAGGAGAGCCATACGCAGCAAAAAGCTCATCCATAATTGAAATTGTTGCAGTGCTGGTAGTTGAATTTGTCGCTTTTACTTCTACCCATTTACTGTAGGCGTCAACCACGATAAGTAGCATTGTACCAGCAACAGGTCCTGCGTAATCGATATGGATACGTTGCCATGGACCCTTTGGATACTCCCAATGATGCTCACGAAATTTTGCTGGAGCATGTGCAAATTTAGCACACTCAGTACACGCTTTTGCGATCCGTTCTATATCAGCGTCCAGACCTGGCCAATAAACATATGATCGAGCTAAACCTTTCATTTTGGTTATTCCAATGTGTGCTGCATGCAGATCTTGTAGTATAGGTTGACGCAATGAAGTAGGAATTACAACGATGCTCAAACAGGAGGCACCCGGATGAAAATTAATAATTACTTTCTGGAGCTTTGAGTCCACTTCGAGTCAAGTCTTGTCCATCTAGTAGCATTTGTACTATTTTTCCAAGATGTGGGTCTTTCTTCGTTTCTTTGGCGATAAGTTCCGCTCCTACAGGAAGTTGATTGATTTGACGTAGGATGAATATGTCCATTCCATCCAGATCCATAACTTCTTCCTCCCTTTGTGAAGTGATTTTACGAACAAGTTGTGGCTTATGAAGAGCTCTAGAACAGTAATCTGCGTTAGCATTAGCTTTTGTATTTTTGAATTCCACTGAGTAGTTAAAATTAGCTAAGTAATCTGCGTAGTTGGTCATTCTACTTATGCATAAAATTGGAAGTGATTTCTCTGAATGAAGAATCTGCGTTAATGGTTTATGGTCTGTTATAAGAAAAAAATGCCGTGCATATAAATAGTAAAAGAACTTCTGACAACCCCAGACTATAGAAAGTGCCTCTTTGTCGATCTGTGGATATTTTTGTTCTGTTGCGGTCATTGTTCGGCTAGCGTATGCTATTGGACGTTCTGTCCCGTCAATAAGTCGATGAGATAATACTGCACCTAAGCCTACCTGGCTAGCATCTGTAGCGAGGACCACTGGTAGTGCTGGATCATAAGGCATCAGGACTTGAGGCGAAATTAGAATATTTTTCAAGTCAGCATATGCTTTTTCTGCTTCGTCCGTCCATTGAAAAGTTTCCTTTAGAAGCATATCCCGTAGTGGTCGTGCTCTAGTAGCCAAGTCGGGTATGAATGCGTTGTAGTACGTTGCTTTCCCAATGAACAGTTGTAAATCTTTTGGTGTGCTTGGTTTAGGTGCATCTCTTACTGCTTTAATGTGTTCGTCAGATTTGTGAACTCCTTGTGCATCAATTTTATGACCAAGAAACTCGACTGCGGAAGCAGCGAAAGTACATTTTGAGCGGTTTAGGTGAATACCATTTTCCTTGAGTTTGGAGAGTATAACGTCAAGATCTATCAGTAAAGTATCAAATGAATCTGAAAAGACAAGCAGATCATTCAAAAAAATTCAAGACAGAAGGCATATCTTTTATAATCGACTCCATTCTGCGTTGCCAAATTGCAGGTATGTTTGCTGCTCCATAAACTGCTCGAGTTGGTCGTATTAAGCCATGTGTAGGAGTGTTGAGTGGTAGTGCTTTACTAAACTCTTCATCGACAACCAAATGTGTGTATGCATCTGTGATATCCAAATGACAAAATATTTTCGCTCCTTTCATTTTGTTGAATATATGCTCTTGCATTCGCGGATTCAAAGTGGGTTTGTAGTTGCCAGTAATGCGAAGTTTGCCAGTAGTTTTCTTGGTGACAACATGCGTAGTAGAAGCCCACTCCGAGTGATCAACTCTTACGTAGTGAACAGCTTCTAGTTTTGCATCAATTGCTTTTGCATATGCATCTCGAAGAGCGTATGGAATATCTCGGGCGCGTGCAAAAACCGGTGTGGCTCCTGGTTTTAAATGCATTTTTACAGGTGGGCCCGAAAGTTTGCCAGCCTAAAGATTGAAAATATCTTTGTGCCTTTTTAGCAGCATATCTAAACGATCGATTTGCTCTTTCGTAAGTTCCGGAGATGCGACAGTAAGGTTATGTACATCCATTGGAGTGAACATTTCATTCATGTTAAGTTCGGATATGAATTCTGCGAGCCACTCTCGACCGAATAACGAGTCATAAGCCCCTTCGACTACATAGAGATTAAGTCGGCGTGTAAGATTCCCTACCGTCACATTTACAGGGAGCCGTCCAATGCAGTTGAGACGATGATTCGTGTAACTTGCAAATTGTCCGTTTGTTGGTTTTAAGTGGAAATTTTGCTTTATCTTTCGCAATGAATTACTGCTAATGATGCCACAAGGTGCTCCCGTGTCAAGCTCCATTTCGAACTCCACTCCATCGATTTTAACACTGATCATTTTTCGATCTACTAATTTTGCAGCATGAAAATCTTCGATTTTATCAATTCCATTTAATCGAACTGTCGTGTTGATTTGTTGTGATACTGTACGAGTATCTTGAATTTGGTTAACGTTGCGTTGTTTAATTTTGGCTCTACACACTTTAGCAATATGCCCCTTCTTCTTACAAAAACGACACTCACTATTTAAGAATGGACATTGAGCACGTAAATGTGCATCTCCACATCCGTAGCAGTAGAGGGGTTTTCGGTTGTTTTGTTGAAGACTTTGTTGTGAGTTATGATTAGCAGTATTTGGTGCAATTTTTCTCTGTCCGCGCGTTTTCGGTTTAACTTTTGCAGTGCCTTTATTTTGCTTGTATTGCTGTGTTGTTGATAGCAGTGTGTGTATAGTTTCCGATGACAGTGATTGTAGCTTAACCTCGTCCGATGTTTTGTGCGTCGACTCAAGAGCGTGAGCGGCCGCGTAAGCTTCTGCGAATGTAGTTGGTTTCTTTGCAATAATCACATCGCACATGGAGCGATCACAAAGCCCATGAAGAATTTGCTCGATGAGCATTCTATCAAGAAAAGAATCGTATTCGCAATACGCTGCTCCTTGCTTCAACCGTAGAGCAAAGTTGGCAATCGATTCATATTTCTTCTGCATGGTATGTCTGAATTTAACGCTTTCAGCGTATTTATTTTTCTCGCTGTCGAAATGTTTTGTAAGCGCTTGTACTATCTCGTTGAATGAACAAGATTCCGGAGTTTTTGGTGCTATTAAGAATTTCAAGGCATCATTTAGTTCGGTGCCCATGTGCACTCGAACGTAATCTACATGGATTTCTTCCGGGATTTTGCTTAGATTTAAGGCCCACAGAAACCGTTTGAAGTAGTCTGTAACTGTGGCACCTTCACTTGAACGGAATTCTTGAAATGAAAATGGCGGCGGCTTGAACTGCCCGGCATCGCCTGTAGATGCAAGTGCTGTAGAATTAGCATTTTTCAAAGCAGTGGCAAGAACTTCGACTAACTCTCTCAATTCCTCCGAAAGAACCATGATTCATTGCAGGGTTTTATTTTCTTCAGTATTTGCACTTTGAAAACACATTCAATATGGGCTCAATTTACGTGTGCTCGAATCACTTTTTTCTGACACCAAATGTTATATCGTGAGGGCGTAAATACTAAAACACTTTATTTAAATTCAAATTATTAACTTATTATTTATTGAACTAGAAGTCACATGGTTATGTGCGAGCTATGACACGCGGATGTTCACAAGAGGATGTACACTGAATCACATATGCATGACTGACAGCTAAGCTTTTCAAGTAGTGCCAACTATCAGATGTAATAAAAATTTGTAATAGAATATAAAAGTGAGCAATTTAAAAGTAACGATATTCAAATAATTAATATGTTCATTATGAATACAACAGAACCGTTTGACACACACACACGTGCCAAATGTTTTCGGGATACCTCCTTGCTGAGAGCGTCACCCCATACCTCTGCTCCGTACAGTAGCACTGACCCTACAGCACTCATCAAGAGGCGTCTTCTTGATGGGCTGGGTCCCCCTACGTTGGCCATGACTCGACTCAGAGCCGATATTCCCGAAGCAGCCTTCTCAGCCGTTGCCCTGATTCGCTCAGAGAAACTCATCTTCGAGTCGATCAGTAGCCCCAGGTACTTTACCGATGGCTTCGATTCGATTTGCAAGTCTCCAATACTAATCATCCTTACTCTAGGGATTCTCTTTTTTGTCAAGATAACCACTCTGGTTTTCTCCAGTGCTAAACTGAACCTGCGAGCAGTCATCCAGTCCCTCACTCGGCGCATTAGCATACCTAGCCTAAGTTGCGCTTGTTCAACGGTGCGTCTAGCGACCAGAACCGCAACATCATCCGCATAGCCGACCAAGCGCGACTCATCTGGCATCTCAAGTCTCAGTAGCCCGTCGTAAGACACGTTCCACAGGTCCGGACCAAGGATAGATCCCTGGGCAAACCCGATGTAATTTCCATCCTTCGTTGGTCCTGTGTCGTGTCGTAGAGCAGGCTTCGGTCCTTTAGGTAGTTCTTCAAAAGCCGCATTAGATATTCTGGAACTTGAAAAGAGTTTTCCAGCGTATCCACCCATCTAGCGGAGTTGAAGGCGTTCTTGACGTCAAGTGTCACCAACAGGACGATCCGTCGCTTGGTGCGACTGCCTTTTGGACCGCGTTCACCACCTCTGCAATTGCATCAATGGTAGAACGTCCTGCCGAGTAGATAGGTCCCCAGCAGCACGAATCGCGTCAGTGAGTCTTCCCTTGATGAGTTTCTCTAGCACTTTCCCAGCCGTATCTAGTATGCATAACGGGCGGTATGCAGACGGAGATTCGGGATTTCCCTCCCCTTGCTGATCAGCACGCGCCTCGCCACTTTCCATCGTACCAGGAAAACCCCGTCCCGTAGGCAAGGATTGAATGTGCTGAGCAGCAAGTGGCAAGAGCACGGACGTCGGGAGACAGCATCACTGATCTCAAGCAGAATGCACTGATGATCACTTGCTGAGCATTCCTCTAATACTTTCCAATTGTGTATCCTCCGTACTAAGGACTCCGAGACGAATGTCACGTCCGGTATGGTTCCCTCACAGCCAATACGGCGGAAAGTCGGCGTTTTTCCGGAGTTTAGTACGACGAGGGCCATCCTGGCCGTCATTTTCAGGATTCGTTTTCCCCGCGGATCCGTCTGAGGTATGCCCCATTCGATTGCTTTAGCGCTGAAGTCGCCCCCAACGAGCATGTAATTCAGGACTCTCGAATGAATATTGCCTAATTGTTTCCTTAGCTGTTGGATCTAGAAAAATGCTATTTTTAGTTATATGTGGCATTTCCAAATTATTCCTGCTAGATGTAATTATTTTGTTACTTAAATTTACTCATCTTTCACAGAAATATTTATTCTAATATTCCGCAATATTGTCAGGCTTACCTGCAGTTCTTTATGATTACAAGGCCGACAAATATTTAAAAATGAAAATCCGATCAATTTTTTTCAATAATTGTACATTTAATGAATTTTACTTTTATGCCCATAAAATCAAAAGGAGGCCCTTAAATTAGTCAAAAACATGTATCTAAGTTTCATAGTAACATATGTATGTGTCCTGAAAATTTCTCAATAATCGTACTATAAACAACTAATTTACAGCTGATTGCAAATTTAACAATTACATGCAACACATTATTCTGTTCAGATACACATTTGCAAACGACCTACACCCTACAGAAATGTAGGAATTTTGATAAATATTGTATAGATGGTTTATAAAATTGATATGTTACTATACTCATGAAACAATGGAGTCAGCAAACTGGAAACAAAATGGAATTCAAATGCATATTAACCATATTTAGTTTTTTTAACTCAATTTATGCTATCTATATATGGCGTGTTTTGATATTTATAAGAACTTGTTTAATTTACTAATTAGTTTAAAACACCCTCCTGGCAAGAATACTCTACATCTACTCCGACTTGTTTTCTATTAAATCTCTTTCATATTTGATCTTAGCGGCAGCTATAAGTTTATTTAAAAATTTTACATGTTTTTAGGGTTTTGTACTAAAATACAAAACCCTATTGCAATCACGACCTGTGTCCGTCTGTCCGTCCGTCCGTCCGTCCGTCCGTCCGTCCGTCCGTCCGTCTGTATGTCACAGCACTTTTTCTCCGAAACTATAGAGGCTACAGCCATGAAACTTTGTGGAAAAGTCAGAAGTGGTGACCTCTTGAAAGTTCAAGGGTGCAAAAATTTTTCAAAGGGGTTTAAGGGGGGTCTCCCCATATAGGGAGTTGACCCCCTCAAAAAAATTTTTCACCATTGGTAGTCGAGTAGGGTGTCATTGGAAAGGTCTCAATGAGATCTTTTCAAAACAGGTCTTAAAATTACCTTATGAGTACCGAGGGGGGCAGGGGAAGGGGAAATGTACGAACTTTTCGCGTACCCCCCCCCCCCCTCGCGATTGGACACCTTCCATCCGAAAAATCTGAAAAAAATCATGAATGTAGGCCTTAGCGAGTACAACAACAACAAATACATGAGAAGTCGAAATTCACTCAACTTTGTTAGTAATAGTATGATTTATCGATTTTATGTTTTCTTGAATAAAATTTAAATGGTACCCTTAAATTCAATAAAATTTAGCAAACAGATGACTGTTTATAAGGTTGAACTTTCCTGAAAGTTTCATAAAGATCGAATAGTATTTAACGAAGTTATAGCGATTTGAATTTTCCTGTATTACTATGGAACAATGTGCCCTGTGTTACTATGGAAACATATGGCTATGGAGCCATATGCGCTTTTTACTGACTTAGACACTACAGCTTTGCTAGGATTTGTATGAAAATTTCAGGAATGATAGATATCATGAGGATGACTACATACAATTGAAACAAGTCGAAGAGGCAGGAGAGAGCTCCTAGCAAAAGGGCTTTGTAGCCATTCTAGGATTCGAAAAAATAGGCCATGAATCGATGCTTACAGTACAGAGGAGTGGCCCCTGAAAAAAATTTCATGAAAGGTAGCCGATATGAGTATCTAATGAAAGTTCTCTATGAGAGCTTTTCAAAACAGTTCTTAAACTGACAGTTTTTGCTTCAGTGGGGGCACAGAGGGGGGGGGGGGATACATGAAAAATGTGTTTTCTCCCTCGCGAATGGACACCCGTGATCTAAAAAAAATCTGAAAAATTATCAAGCGAGATATTTATGGGTATAACTTTAACAAATACCTCAGAATTAAAAAATTCTTTCAACTTAGTTAATAGTAGTATGATCCTCGAACATGACGTGTTTCTTAATTTTATTCGTTGCTGGTTACGCCATTTTGAAAGTTGAGTACAAAACCCTTCTGACATGAGCATAGGTCTGTCTACCCAACTTGTTTATATTAAGCCTTCAATGTTTCATTATCAGGATCCAATCGCGAAATTTAATATAATTGCTCTCTTGTAAAAGAGAATTCATAATACCTTCAGTTATACACGATTTTCTGGGAACGTACTTAGATTTGTTTATTCGATCAGCATTACTAAATCGATATTTTAGAAGGTAATCTTTTATTCAACTTATTAAACATTGAAGGCTAAATTAGGCTTGTTAAGTAAAATTTGATTCCATTTTGGTTTGCTAGCAGAAATCTTTATTTTTTTATACTAGATTTTATAAAAGGCAGTACTTCATTTCTTACTAATGTTCTGTTTAATAGTAATATGGAGGAGATAATGTTCAGGAAAAACTGTACTAAGCCTTAGAGATTGAATATTGATAGAATTTGGTTTAATGAACAATATTAGCAATACAAGAACCTCCTACTTAATTGTCGGAAGGCCTTGTTACCTCTTGAAAAAAAGTAGTGTATCCTCTTTCCAAAAGATTACTCAAACGTTCTTGGGTTATCATATTAAGATCTAATAAATCATTACAATAAAATCATTTTTGGAGTTTGGATAGTATTCCAAAATCTAAGTCTCAGAACATACAATACAATAATAACCGGTTTATTATTAATCCTTTGTATAAAGATTCGTAGTTGATCATGATTTGAATTTAAACTTTTGATACTAATATCAAATAATAAATTATTATTAGGCATAGTCAATTATTTTGTTTTTTTGATATCCGCAGGCCTCTTCTCTTATTTCTTCAAAAGCTGTCGAGCCTTGCCTTTTTAGGTGAGCAGATGCGCTTCGACTCCTTCGAGATATAGAAGATGACTCAAAGGAGTCGAAATGCGTCTGCTCAGTTAAAAAGGCAAGGCCCAACGGCCTTTGAAGAAAAACAAGTTGGGTAGACAGACCTATGCTCATGTCAGAAGGGTTTTGTACTCAACTTTCAAAATGGCGTAACCAGCAACGAATAAAATTAAGAAACACGTCATGTTCGAGGATCATACTACTATTAACTAAGTTGAAAGAATTTTTTAATTCTGAGGTATTTGTTAAAGTTATACCCATAAATATCTCGCTTGATAATTTTTCAGATTTTTTTTAGATCACGGGTGTCCATTCGCGAGGGAGAAAACACATTTTTCATGTATCCCCCCCCCCCTCTGTGCCCCCACTGAAGCAAAAACTGTCAGTTTAAGAACTGTTTTGAAAAGCTCTCATAGAGAACTTTCATTAGATACTCATATCGGCTACCTTTCATGAAATTTTTTTCAGGGGCCACTCCTCTGTACTGTAAGCATCGATTCATGGCCTATTTTTTCGAATCCTAGAATGGCTACAAAGCCCTTTTGCTAGGAGCTCTCTCCTGCCTCTTCGACTTGTTTCAATTGTATGTAGTCATCCTCATGATATCTATCATTCCTGAAATTTTCATACAAATCCTAGCAAAGCTGTAGTGTCTAAGTCAGTAAAAAGCGCATATGGCTCCATAGCCATATGTTTCCATAGTAACACAGGGCACATTGTTCCATAGTAATACAGGAAAATTCAAATCGCTATAACTTCGTTAAATACTATTCGATCTTTATGAAACTTTCAGGAAAGTTCAACCTTATAAACAGTCATCTGTTTGCTAAATTTTATTGAATTTAAGGGTACCATTTAAATTTTATTCAAGAAAACATAAAATCGATAAATCATACTATTACTAACAAAGTTGAGTGAATTTCGACTTCTCATGTATTTGTTGTTGTTGTACTCGCTAAGGCCTACATTCATGATTTTTTTCAGATTTTTCGGATGGAAGGTGTCCAATCGCGAGGGGGGGGTACGCGAAAAGTTCGTACATTTCCCCTTCCCCTGCTCCCCTCGGTACTCATAAGGTAATTTTAAGACCTGTTTTGAAAAGATCTCATTGAGACCTTTCCAATGACACCCTACTCGACTACCAATGGTGAAAATTTTTTTTGAGGGGGTCAACTCCCTATATGGGGAGACCCCCCTTAAACCCCTTTGAAAAATTTTTGCACCCTTGAACTTTCAAGAGGTCACCACTTCTGACTTTTCCACAAAGTTTCATGGCTGTAGCCTCTATAGTTTCGGAGAAAAAGTGCTGTGACATACAGACAGACGGACGGACGGACGGACGGACGGACGGACGGACGGACGGACGGACGGACGGACGGACGGACAGACGGACACAGGTCGTGATTGCAATAGGGTTTTGTATTTTGGTACAAAACCCTAAAAAACAAATTATTATTATTATACTATTGATACACACACACACACAATCATTTCAGATTGCTGGAAAGTAAGTTTTTAGGGTTTTGTACTAAAATACAAAACCCTATTGCAATCACGACCTGTGTCCGTCTGTCCGTCCGTCCGTCCGTCCGTCCGTCCGTCCGTCCGTCCGTCCGTCTGTATGTCACAGCACTTTTTCTCCGAAACTATAGAGGCTACAGCCATGAAACTTTGTGGAAAAGTCAGAAGTGGTGACCTCTTGAAAGTTCAAGGGTGCAAAAATTTTTCAAAGGGGTTTAAGGGGGGTCTCCCCATATAGGGAGTTGACCCCCTCAAAAAAAATTTTCACCATTGGTAGTCGAGTAGGGTGTCATTGGAAAGGTCTCAATGAGATCTTTTCAAAACAGGTCTTAAAATTACCTTATGAGTACCGAGGGGGGCAGGGGAAGGGGAAATGTACGAACTTTTCGCGTACCCCCCCCTCGCGATTGGACACCTTCCATCCGAAAAATCTGAAAAAAATCGTGAATGTAGGCCTTAGCGAGTACAACAACAACAAATACATGAGAAGTCGAAATTCACTCAACTTTGTTAGTAATAGTATGATTTATCGATTTTATGTTTTCTTGAATAAAATTTAAATGGTACCCTTAAATTCAATAAAATTTAGCAAACAGATGACTGTTTATAAGGTTGAACTTTCCTGAAAGTTTCATAAAGATCGAATAGTATTTAACGAAGTTATAGCGATTTGAATTTTCCTGTATTACTATGGAACAATGTGCCCTGTGTTACTATGGAAACATATGGCTATGGAGCCATATGCGCTTTTTACTGACTTAGACACTACAGCTTTGCTAGGATTTGTATGAAAATTTCAGGAATGATAGATATCATGAGGATGACTACATACAATTGAAACAAGTCGAAGAGGCAGGAGAGAGCTCCTAGCAAAAGGGCTTTGTAGCCATTCTAGGATTCGAAAAAATAGGCCATGAATCGATGCTTACAGTACAGAGGAGTGGCCCCTGAAAAAAATTTCATGAAAGGTAGCCGATATGAGTATCTAATGAAAGTTCTCTATGAGAGCTTTTCAAAACAGTTCTTAAACTGACAGTTTTTGCTTCAGTGGGGGCACAGAGGGGGGAGGGGGATACATGAAAAATGTGTTTTCTCCCTCGCGAATGGACACCCGTGATCTAAAAAAAATCTGAAAAATTATCAAGCGAGATATTTATGGGTATAACTTTAACAAATACCTCAGAATTAAAAAATTCTTTCAACTTAGTTAATAGTAGTATGATCCTCGAACATGACGTGTTTCTTAATTTTATTCGTTGCTGGTTACGCCATTTTGAAAGTTGAGTACAAAACCCTTCTGACATGAGCATAGGTCTGTCTACCCAACTTGTTTATTTCTAATTAAGGATAAGTATTGCATTTCAATATTGCTTACAGGCTTACGATTGCCTCGACGACGGAGGGTTCAGCCATTTGAAAGTGAACCACTCGCTGAATTTTGTTGACCCCGAGAGTTGTGCACATACAAATACGATAGAGGGGCAGTGGTCACATTTGAAACGTTCGCTTCCCAGCTTTGGAGCTAGGAAAACAGACCTCCCTGGCTACTTTGCCAAATATATTTTCCATAAACGGGCAATGCAAATGAAGTTGCACCCTACCTTGGAATTCTCCAAATGGGCTGGTGAAATATTCAACCCTAATGATATTTAAAGGTAAATAAACAAAACAATAAATATTTTTGGGAAAGGTTTAATGATGAATTACCTTGCAGGGCTCGCTGGCGTAAATTAGATATATATATTTTCCATAAACGGGCAATGCAAATGAAGTTGCACCCTACCTTGGAATTCTCCAAATGGGCTGGTGAAATATTCAACCCTAATGATATTTAAAGGTAAATAAACAAAACAATAAATATTTTTGGGAAAGGTTTAATGATGAATTACCTTGCAGGGCTCGCTGGCGTAAATTAGATTTAGGCATATTTTTGTACATATTAGAGATAAGGTTAAACGTTTAGGCTAGGAATTTTTTCGTAGCATTGTATTAGTCTAAGATAAAACTTTTGATTGAATTTGTTTAGAATTAGGTTTGACATATTAATATAGATTTAGGATAAAAGTTCACCGTTATGTTGTGTTAATATTATTATTAATTTTTGAATAGTATTTGTTTATTAATTTTAATTAAATTGAATTTGATCGTGTTTTTTGATTAAATGTTATTGATTAACAATGTACAAATTTAGAGAGCCAAGTGGGCCATTAAGTTTTTAGTATTTATATTGTTTGGAATTTGCTTTATAATCTTGAAAATTATAATAAAGTGCTTTTGATTTTGACTTTGACCTCTGAGTTCATATTTATCCAATCAGTAATTATTTTTATTACTTGCTTACGTAGAACTTTTTTATTGGTTTTATCACTTTGGAAAAAAAATAAGAAATGCAATGCATACTACCTTAGGCTTGAAGAATGTTCCAATTCGAATTTTTTGAGCTTCTTTTTTCTAATTATCATATAGGTCTCGATAGCATTCATAAGCTGCACTAATTTTGTTATGAACGTTAAGACTCCTGTCCAAATTTATATCACTGGTTCAAAAAATTTCATTGCATCTTCTAAATTTGCATAGACTTCTGAACATATTTTGTTGAAAGATTCTTTTCAATTCCTGCAACAAGCGATGTCATTTCTTGTGATTGTATTGATTCTTTCTGTACCTGTGTAATTCAATGGGATCCTCATTGGTTGGCTAATTTGGCAGTAGTTTCTGCAATTTCATCCATTTGACTGATCCATGGATGAAGAGGAATCATGACGCTGCTGCAATATTTTTTATGCCTTGCAAGATTTTTTAACCTGCCTGTAAAATATTTTTCCTAAGCCCAAATTAACTAAATGAGCTTCACTTGCTTCTCCAAGCGCCAACACGCTACTGACTATGGTACTATAAATTTTTTTTGTTTGATTTTTTTCTTGAAAAGCCGTCGGGCCCTGCTTTGTTATATGAGCTCACACAACAAACCAAGGCTCGACGGCTTTTCAAGAAAAAAAAATTGCCTGCGGTTATCAAACAAACAAAATCGTTGAATATGCTTCGGCATGGTGGTGATAAGTTTAGCATGAATTTGTATCTTCGAATAAATCAATCAAATAAGCTTCACTTGCTTCATGACGAACAATCACACCCAAACTATGGAACAGTAGGCCCATCAAATATCTTTGGTAAATTGTCTCACTTTCTAAATATTCCCTACAAAATTTCAATAATGTAACACTTTGAATGCAAGTTTTTAGTTCTGAAAAGGACCCTTTCAAATGAATTCAATATTTTTTGAATCAATTTAAGCACTTTAACCATGAATGCGACGAGGGAATTGATATTCTGGCCATCATGGTAACAAGCTTAGTATGAATAGCGCACGAGCTTGGTATCTTCGAACAAACCAACCAAATAAGCTTCACTAGTTTCTTGAAGAGTCAACACATCCGAACTATGGATTTGTAAATACGTTGAATATCCTCCGTAAATTTCCCCACTTTGTAAATATCCACCAAAAAACCATCAATTTCACTCCCTGAATAAAGTTTTATAATCTTGAATAGGACCCTTTTTAATATAATAATAATAATTTGTTTTTTTTTTTCTTCAAAGGCCGTTGGGCCTTGCCTTTTTAACTGAGCAGACGCATTTCGACTCCTTTGAGTCATCTTCTATATCTCGAAGGAGTCGAAGCGCATCTGCTCACCTAAAAAGGCAAGGCCTGACTATACCTAATAATAATTTAATATTTTATATTAGTATCAAAAGTTTAAATTCAAATCATGATCAACTACGAATCTTTATACAATATATTGTAATGATTTATTAGATCTTAATATGATAACCCAAGAACGTTTGAGTAATCTTTTGGAAAGAGGATACACTACTTTTTTTCAAGAGGTAACAAGGCCTTCCGACAATTAAGTAGGAGGTTCTTGTATTGCTAATATTGTTCATTAAACCAAATTCTATCAATATTCAATCTCTAAGGCTTAGTACAGTTTTTCCTGAACATTATCTCCTCCATATTACTATTAAACAGAACATTAGTAAGAAATGAAGTACTGCCTTTTATAAAATCTAGTATAAAAAAATAAAGATTTCTGCTAGCAAACCAAAATGGAATCAAATTTTACTTAACGAGCCTAATTTAGCCTTCAATGTTTAATAAGTTGAATAAAAGATTACCTTCTAAAATATCGATTTAGTAATGCTGATCGAATAAACAAATCTAAGTACGTTCCCAGAAAATCGTGTATAACTGAAGGTATTATGAATTCTCTTTTACAAGAGAGCAATTATATTAAATTTCGCGATTGGATCCAGATAATGAAACATTGAAGGCTTAATATAAAAAACATGTAAAATTTTTAAATAAACTTATAGCTGCCGCTAAGATCAAATATGAAAGAGATTTAATAGAAAACAAGTCGGAGTAGATGTAGAGTATTCTTGCCAGGAGGGTGTTTTAAACTAATTAGTAAATTAAACAAGTTCTTATAAATATCAAAACACGCCATATATAGATAGCATAAATTGAGTTAAAAAAACTAAATATGGTTAATATGCATTTGAATTCCATTTTGTTTCCAGTTTGCTGACTCCATTGTTTCATGAGTATAGTAACATATCAATTTTATAAACCATCTATACAATATTTATCAAAATTCCTACATTTCTGTAGGGTGTAGGTCGTTTGCAAATGTGTATCTGAACAGAATAATGTGTTGCATGTAATTGTTAAATTTGCAATCAGCTGTAAATTAGTTGTTTATAGCACGATTATTGAGAAATTTTCAGGACACATACATATGTTACTATGAAACTTAGATACATGTTTTTGACTAATTTAAGGGCCTCCTTTTGATTTTATGGGCATAAAAGTAAAATTCATTAAATGTACAATTATTGAAACAAGTTGGGTAGACAGACCTATGCTCATGTCAGAAGGGTTTTGTACTCAACTTTCAAAATGGCGTAACCAGCAACGAATAAAATTAAGAAACACGTCATGTTCGAGGATCATACTACTATTAACTAAGTTGAAAGAATTTTTTAATTCTGAGGTATTTGTTAAAGTTATACCCATAAATATCTCGCTTGATAATTTTTCAGATTTTTTTTAGATCACGGGTGTCCATTCGCGAGGGAGAAAACACATTTTTCATGTATCCCCCCCCCCCCTCTGTGCCCCCACTGAAGCAAAAACTGTCAGTTTAAGAACTGTTTTGAAAAGCTCTCATAGAGAACTTTCATTAGATACTCATATCGGCTACCTTTCATGAAATTTTTTTCAGGGGCCACTCCTCTGTACTGTAAGCATCGATTCATGGCCTATTTTTTCGAATCCTAGAATGGCTACAAAGCCCTTTTGCTAGGAGCTCTCTCCTGCCTCTTCGACTTGTTTCAATTGTATGTAGTCATCCTCATGATATCTATCATTCCTGAAATTTTCATACAAATCCTAGCAAAGCTGTAGTGTCTAAGTCAGTAAAAAGCGCATATGGCTCCATAGCCATATGTTTCCATAGTAACACAGGGCACATTGTTCCATAGTAATACAGGAAAATTCAAATCGCTATAACTTCGTTAAATACTATTCGATCTTTATGAAACTTTCAGGAAAGTTCAACCTTATAAACAGTCATCTGTTTGCTAAATTTTATTGAATTTAAGGGTACCATTTAAATTTTATTCAAGAAAACATAAAATCGATAAATCATACTATTACTAACAAAGTTGAGTGAATTTCGACTTCTCATGTATTTGTTGTTGTTGTACTCGCTAAGGCCTACATTCATGATTTTTTTCAGATTTTTCGGATGGAAGGTGTCCAATCGCGAGGGGGGGGGGGTACGCGAAAAGTTCGTACATTTCCCCTTCCCCTGCCCCCCTCGGTACTCATAAGGTAATTTTAAGACCTGTTTTGAAAAGATCTCATTAAGACCTTTTCAATGACACCCTACTCGACTACCAATGGTGAAAATTTTTTTTGAGGGGGTCAACTCCCTATATGGGGAGACCCCCCTTAAACCCCTTTGAAAAATTTTTGCACCCTTGAACTTTCAAGAGGTCACCACTTCTGACTTTTCCACAAAGTTTCATGGCTGTAGCCTCTATAGTTTCGGAGAAAAAGTGCTGTGACATACAGACGGACGGACGGACGGACGGACGGACGGACAGACGGACACAGGTCGTGATTGCAATAGGGTTTTGTATTTTAGTACAAAACCCTAAAAATTGATCGGATTTTCATTTTTAAATATTTGTCGGCCTTGTAATCATAAAGAACTACAGGTAAGCCTGACAATATTGCTGAATATTAGAATAAATATTTCTGTGAAAGATGAGTAAATTTAAGTAACAAAATAATTACATCTAGCAGGAATAATTTGGAAATGCCACATATAACTAAAAATAGCATTTTTCTAGATCCAACAGCTAAGGAAACAATTAGGCAATATTCATTCGAGAGTCCTAAATTACATGCTCGTTGGGGGCGACTTCAGCGCTAAAGCAATCGAATGGGGCATACCTCAGACGGATCCGCGGGGTAAACGAATCCTGGAAATGACGGCCAGGATGGCCCTCGTCGTACTAAACTCCGGAAATACGCCGACTTTCCGCCGTATTGGCTGTGAGAGAACCATACCGGACGTGACATTCGTCTCGGAGTCCTTAGTACGGAGGATACACAATTGGAAAGTATTAGAGGAATGCTCAGCGAGTGATCATCAGTGCATTCTGCTTGAGATCAGTGATGCTGTCTCCCGACGTCCGTGCTCTTGGCACTTGCTGCTCAGCACATTCAATCCTTGCCTACGGGACGGGGTTTTCCTGGTACGATGGAAAGTGGCGAGGCGCGTGCTGATCAGCAAGGGGAAGGGAAATCCCGAATCTCCGTCTGCATACCGCCCGTTATGCATACTAGATACGGCTGGGAAAGTGCTAGAGAAACTCATCAAGGGAAGACTCACTGACGCGATTCGTGCTGCTGGGGACCTATCTACTCGGCAGGACGTTCTACCATTGATGCGATTGCAGAGGTGGTGAACGCGGTCCAAAAGGCAGTCGCACCAAGCGACGGATCGTCCTGTTGGTGAGACTTGACGTCAAGAACGCCTTCAACTCCGCTAGATGGGTGGATACGCTGGAAAACTCTTTTCAAGTTCCAGAATATCTAATGCGGCTTTTGAAGAACTACCTAAAGGACCGAAGCCTGCTCTACGACACGACACAGGACCAACGAAGGATGGAAATTACATCGGGTTTGCCCAGGGATCTATCCTTGGTCCGGACCTGTGGAACGTGTCTTACGACGGGCTACTGAGACTTGGGATGCCAGATGAGTCGCGCTTGGTCGGCTATGCGGATGATGTTGCGGTTCTGGTCACTAGACGCACCGTTGAACAAGCGCAACTTAGGCTAGGTATGCTAATGCGCCGAGTGAGGGACTGGATGACTGCTCGCAGGTTCAGTTTAGCACTGGAGAAAACCGGAGTGGTTATCTTGACAAAAAAGAGAATCCCTAGAGTAAGGATGATTAGTATTGGAGACTTGCAAATCGAATCGAAGCCATCGGTAAAGTACCTGGGGCTACTGATCGACTCGTAGATGAGTTTCTCTGAGCGAATCAGGGCTACGGCTAAGAAGGCTGCTTCGGGGGTATCGGCTCTGAGTCGAGTTATGGCCAACGTAGGGGGACCCAGCCCATCAAGAAGACGCCTCTTGATGAGTGCTGTAGGGTCAGTGCTACTGTACGGAACAGAGGTATGGGGTGACGCTCTCAGCAAGGAGGTATCCCGAAAACATTTGGCACAGGTACAGAGGAGAGGAGCACTGAGAATTGCATCTTCGTATCCAACAGTCTCTGACTGGCAGCAGTCTTGGGTCAATTGCACGAAGGGAAGGTGGACTGCACGCCTCATTCCGGATGTGAGAACGTGGCTCAATCGAAGGCATGGTGAGACTGACTTCTATCTGACCCAGCTTTTGAGCGGGCATGGGTGTTTTCAGTCTTACCTGCACCATATCGGTAAGTCACGGTCCTCCGATTGTCGGTTTTGCCCAGGAGAGGAGGACAATACCTGCCACACATTTTTTGCGTGTACAAAATGGGTCAGGCTGCGAAGAGAACTCTACAGGGACACGAGAGAGCTCACACCGCGTAATATAGTTGTGGTGATGCTCGAATCGGTTGACAAATGGAACCAGGTGGCACATTATGCCCGGGCAGTCCTAAAATATAAAAGGGACTCACAGCAGCCGGGGGCGCTGGGGCTGGGGAATCACTCTTCTGACAATTCCGCTTCCCCTCTCCCCTCCCGCTAGAAAAGAGACTCCCCAGCTTGAAGGCGCCTCACGCCGTAACAAAACGAGACCTGGCCCGAAGTAATGTGTCAAACGGTTCCAGGCTGGGTTCTCAGGTTGACAGGGGAGGTGTTTAGTGGGTAGTTCAGTCGCGCATGGGAGTCCCACACTCTGTGCATAAATCGCATTTACCTCCCTACCACAAAAAAAAATTACATATCTGAACCTTTAGCACAAATTATCAATATGTGCATTGAACTGTTGATATGGCCACATATCTTTAAAAAAAACTTTAGTTGCTCGAATTTTCAAGACTAATGATGGAAGTAAGTCAATAAATTATAGACCTATATCCTTATATTCAAATGTGGCAAAAATCTTTGAACAATTACAATATTTATGACAGAATTTTTCAAATTTTTTGAAAAAACATAAAATATTGTCCAATAAGCGGTTCGAATTCATTAAAAGACTAGAAACAAAAGACGCTTGCGCTTATATAAGTAATGCAATAAACAAATTTTTCGATAAAACTAAATCAATTATTGTGACTTTTCATAATCTCGCTAAAGCTTTTGATACTATACATCATGAAATATAATTGCAGAAATTATATTATTATGGCCTAAGGGGTTACTTCTTTAAACTTTTAACTTTCAAATGGACAGCAATCTGAAATAATTGCTTAGGGTGGAGCTTATTCAAAAAATCGAAACTACTACAGCAGTTTTACCAATTATAAACAAAAAAACAATCTGTTCTAAAAAACGATCCACATAATACTGACAAATTATATATTTAGTGTGTTTACTATCTTACTGTAAATTTACAAATCAATATGAAATGTCAACAAGAAACAGCATATATTAAAGTATTATTTTACCAAATTTGTAGTGATAAGAACTGCAATATTGTCGCTATAAAATTGTTTAATCAATTTTCAAATAATTATAAAGTACCAATTGAAATGAATAAATATATTAAGATGAAACTAAAGTCATGGATATATGAAAATATCTAGAATAAGTAATAAAAATTTTTTGTATTATTACTACTTTTACAAAAGTTGCAAATTGAAATTCATAAGGACGCTGGCTATTATTTTCCTTAGTTTTTGGTTTGAGGTATTATTATCTTTAAATTTTCTTTATAATATCTATGCTTTCAAATTTTACTTTATATTTTACTTTACTTCCAATATTATATTCTCTAGTTTAAAGTAAGTTTAAGTTTATAAAACACTGGTTTGCTGCGCACATGTATTCTTATTCGTCTGTATGAA
The DNA here is from genome assembly GCA_963969285.1 of Odontomyia ornata. Classification (NCBI taxonomy): domain Eukaryota; kingdom Metazoa; phylum Arthropoda; class Insecta; order Diptera; family Stratiomyidae; genus Odontomyia; species Odontomyia ornata. The sequence continues at coordinate 197,383,203 of OZ017740.1, forward strand.
TTACAATTTGTAGTTAGTATATAATTTTATGCTGGTTTAAATAAAAATAAAAAATTCAGGCACGGTCAACACAAATGCAACGAGCAAGTTGATATCCTTGGCCACGATGGTGACACACTTAATATGAATAGTGCATAAACATCAGTGAATCAATAAATCCGTTGAATATTATCCTTTTTAAAATTGACACAATCCAAATATTTCCTGTAAGACTATTAAATTTAATCTTCACAAATTATTTTATGATATGTCGCTTACCACGAATGTAACGAACAACCAAATTGAGGAACCATCACATCCGCACTATGAAAAAGTACATAATATCCTTGGCCATGATGCTGATACGCTTCGCAAATGGGCATCTCCGAACAAACCAATCATCACACACCTTGAGTGAATTTACTCTTTGGAAATAGTTTTTTAGCCCTGAAAAAGGCCATTTTTCAATCATTTTGATTCACCACGAATATGACGAACAAGTTGATCATCATGGTGACATGCCTAGCGTGAATATCGCATGAACTGGCATCTTTGAATAAATCAAAATTGATGTACCATCCCACGGAAACGTGCAGAATATCCGCTTCACAATATGAGAATCATACGGGAGACAACGCTCAATTTTGATGGCGTTCAATCCAGATAAGTGTTAGCAATCATGTTTGTATCGGAAGCTTGCGCAAAATGTCCTTGGTTTTCTAGAAAATGAAACTTAAAAATTTAATTTTTCCTCAAAGAAACTTCCTTTCATAAGTAGTTCTTGGTTTCATCACTTTATTTCGGAGCGATGGCAGCGAAGGTCATTTCACCTATAACCTATGGTAACCTGTCATTGATTCGAGATAAAACCAAACATACCAGACGCATTGTCATCGAATGTGATGTTAATGTGAGACACACATATTGGGGTAACAATCTCTCAATATCAAAGGCGAAATTCTTCTGTAATGGGTTGAAAATTTGAAATTCACAATACTTAGCACCGGAATCAATACTTTTAGAGAAATTACAGTTGACAGTAAATGTATTTTGTCCTCTCCGGATATGATGATCTGTGAAAATCAGTCATTGTCCAATAAAGATCACAATAAAAACGGACTCGAATGCTTGGCGGCTGTGTCGATACAAGGACAGTATGAGTAATGTAATCGCGACTAGTTCTCTCAACCAAGATTTCAGGGAGATCATCCATGACTTAAGCCAAATTATCAACAATAATACCATACGCAAGAGAGTTAAACCCAGCAACAAGTATTGGTCGTCGAAAAAATTAATGAAGGTCTGGAAAGAATGAAGCAAAACATGAGTGGAAACAAATTTAGTAAGTAGGAGAGTGCTCCTACCAGAAGGTCTTTGTAACCACCCTAGGGTTCGAAACAAGTTTTTTAATAGCGTAAATCGGTGATTTGAAGTATTCATCCAATACTTGGGTAAGAAATCGTTCAAATTTATGCAAAAGATGCAATGTTCGGCCAATTGAAAATATTCAAACTAAACACTAATCCTTAAATTTTCATGGAAATTGGAAGAAAATAAAAGTGCCTAGGTCAATTTGAAGTATGTATCACCCATGAACACGCATTATTGTTGTTGTAATACCAAACAATTGAAATGGCTATAACTCACTTGGTTATGATTGGATTTCCATAAAGGATCTTATTTTTTATTTCAATCTATATAATTGCTGAATTCTAAGAAATTTGAAGGTACCGTTTTGATTTTATGGGCAAAAATGTGACATCTACAAATCATACTATTATAACAAAGTTGAGTGAATTTCGATTTCGGAGGTATTTATCGCCCTTCTGCTCATAAAGACCTACCTTCTTGATTTTTTTCGGATTTTTGGCTCAAAAGTGTCCAATCGCGAGGGGGAGATAGAAAATTTTGGTACATTTTGCCTCGCCTGGACCCCCTGATGCTCAAAATAACTTTATAAATTCAGATTCTAAAATTTCTAATCAAGACCTTTTATTTGATACCCTACTCAACTACCTTTAATTTAAAAAATTCAAGGGCCACTTTCTTATAATGGGTGACCCTCCTTTAAAAATTTTGAAATGCTTGGTAAGACCTAAACTTTTGAGAGACCACCACTTCTGACCTTTCCACAAAGTTTGAGCTTTCTAGCATCTATAGTTTCTGAGGAAACTCCTGTGCCGCACGGACAGACGAACGGACGAAGGCACAGAAACTCGTATGTCTTCATGAAAATTTTTTTTTAGAAAGACCTACAAATTATGCTTAATGACCGCGAAGGAGGTAATATTAAATGTTGCTGCACATCTATCTATCTTGAGGATGTCTGGAACAAGCAACATTCTAACACCAATATCACCAAGGAAGCTGTAACAGCCATTAACCCCAAGAATACTATATAAATCCAAGGAGGTAAAATCAATTTTCAAGGCGCAAAGGAAGCCCACTACACCTGCTCTTGGCCCAATTGGTTATAACATGCTAAAAATTATAACATGTTAAAAATTATCCTACGTCCAGCGTAAAACGAACATAACAAGTTTATAGAATTATATAAATACTGCCCATATAGTCAATCGTGTTGTAAGAAAAAAAACACAGTGAGGCACTCTGGGAGAGTCCAGTGGGAAGTTTAGCTTCTTTTTGCAAATGACTATGTGAAGATTAAAGATTATGTGAAGATATATATATATATATATTTGCAAATGACTATGTGAAGATTAAAGATATATATATATATATATATATATATATATATATATATATATATATATATATATATATATATATATATATATAATATATATATATATATATATATATGTATATATATATATATATATGTAGATATATATATTTATATATATATATATACTTTTATATATATATATATATATATATATATATATATATATATATATATATATATATATATATATATATATATATACTTTTATATATATATATATATATATATATATATATATATATATATATATATAGATATATATATATATATATATATATATATATATACTTATATATATATATATATATATATATATATATATATATATATATATATACATATATATATATATATATATACTTTTATATATATATATATATATATATATATATATATATATATATATATATGAATGCAGAAAAAATTCAGGTTGTTGTTTGTTGTTTCAATTACGCAATACACTCGTATACCTATTGATCACATTATATATGCCATTCTGTTTTTGTTCGGAGGCTAGGTTGATTGTGGCTTGTGGCTACTAAATGAGCATACAGTGGAGACTCGATTAACTGGACCAATTTTCACCGTTTATCATTAGATAGCCAAATATCAAGAGATTCAATTTTTGTTTTTTCATACATATTTATATATATTGCAGAATGAGATCCTGACATCGTTTACATTCGTTTCATAACTATATTTAGCGGTTAATAGATAATGTATAAAATAAAACTTATGAAAATTAAACGAAAATTCATATTCATTAAAATAATTGAGATACACTTTCGTAACTATTTGTGTATTTCCTTAAAATTATGTGCTACATCAAATAATTTCAAGTCATTTTTTAATTTACATAACGAATTTGGTACGATTGTGTGTACAGATAATCGTGAAACCTTATAACTGACATTCGGTTATTCGAGTCTCCACTGTACTATGTTATTCATTTCTGTAAGAGTGTAGAAATATTTATCCAGAGCTGCCTGACAACGTTATTAGTAGATTTTGGCCATTTCGCGCTAATTTACTCAGCTATCTCCGAATCTTTTATAGCCTAGTAGTGTTGTGATTTAGATAAATATATTGTATTTATCATCAAAGTTAATATTTTTTTCAAGATATACTGTTGTGATTAATCTCATACTTGTAAGATAAGTTACATTTCTTAGTATTATTTGGCTGTAATGGGCCCACAAACGAGTGGCAGAACTTCCGCGCCTCTCCCGTCACTTGCGTTCGCCGAGAATTATTGTAATATATATATATATATATATATATATATATATATATATATATATATATATATATATATATATATATATATATATATATATATATATATATATATATATATATATGTATATATATATAAATATATATACTTATATATAGATATATATATATATATATATATATATATATATATATATATATATATATATATAGATATATATATATATATATATATATATATATATATATATATATATGTATATATATATATATGTATATATATATATATATATATATATATATATATAAATATATATATACATATGAATATTTTTATATATATATATATATATATATATATATATATATATATATATATATATACATAAATATATATATATATATATATATATATATATATATACATATATATGATTTACATAAATATGTACACATATACGAGTATGTATCTCAAAGTGTATTATTTGCAACAGAATGATTTTTATTTGCTATAGAGTGAATTCTGTTCTTGAAGGGTTGAGCGTAGTGATATGAATATCAGAAAATAATCACTGAAATCAATTTCGTGAGATTTCACGCCAATCACCATCATCAACGGCGGGACAGCCCAAGTAGAGCCTTGGCCTCCAGGATTAGACACCTCTAATCATCGCGGTTCTGCGACCTCGTTCACTATTTGATAACTCCCAGCAACGATCTGGTGTCCGCTTCTATCATGTCTTCCCATGAGTCCTCGATCTTCCTGCAAGACGTCTACCTTTAATTTTCGTGGAAGTTTTCTGCCATTCTTTCTACAGCCCTCTACAGCCCTTTGTAGTTTGCATAGCTTTACGTACTTTTGCAGATATAGATGGTTCATCAAATCAACTTATTGTAACGTTGTCTCCAATTTGTTCCTTATTACACTGGGCCGTAGATTTTTCAGAGCACCCTACGTTCATAGATATGTATGTACTGCCTGTTCCGAGCCATTCGTCGGGGTCCATGTTTCGCTTCCATATAATAGTACAGGCTTGGTTTGTAAATACGAAGCTTATAGTTCCGGTGTACATCTCTGGACCTCAGGATGAGAAGTATGGAGTAGTAGGCCTTATTTGCGGCATTTATGAGGCAATCGACCTCGTCTTTTTCATTGCCTCTTCTATTCCGGTGAGCTCCAACGTGACAATCTAGTTGGAGTTATTTATATTCAGGCTTTGTCGAGCTGGAACGTTCTTTTTTAATTGAGTTATGAATTTAGCTTTTCTTTCATTAACTCGTAGTCCAATTCAGTGTGCTTCAGACTCTAGGCTCAGAAATGCTCCCTGGGCGTCTGATAGTTTCGCACCGTTAATACTTTAAAAACCTTTAATTTTTGCGAAATTAGACCCAATACAACGTTAAATAAACATACGTTAGTATTTTCTCTTGATATCGTAAATCATTGCAGTCTTTTTGCATATAAAGGAAACATTTATGTTCGGACTTGTTCACTCAATTGCCATAATCTAAGAAATGATGCTTTCAACTTAGTTATGAACATCCATATCATGTGTGTATTGACGACTAAAGTAGACGACCAAGTTAACCTTCTGTGGGCCAATTAACGCGTGAAGCATATAGGCTGCCACAAACAGTCCATGAACGTGTCACATTTCAGGTATTTGCTGTTAAATTCCACCGTCTGTAGCGATGTTTGGTCCGAAAACATCGCTACAGACGGTGAAATTTAACAGCAAATACCTGAAATGCGATACGTTCATGGACTGTCTGTAGCAGCCTTAACGCCTTCTTGCATTTATCTTCCGTTAACCTTTGAGAAACCTATGCAACTGCACACAATGAATATTATACCTAATGGAAGGCTAAAAAATACAGCGAATTTTTATTATTATGGAAAGTATAACCTCATAGGTAACTTAACTCTTATCAAGAGAGTATGAAACATATAACTCCAGAACTTTCAAAAAGCAATTAATTTTAATCGTTTTTCGCTGAATGAATCATTAATTTGAGCTGATAAATCATATAATGGAAAGGATCCATTGTGGGCAGTGATTTTTGCTGCGCTTCACGCGCTACACTATATGCTGAGTATTTTAAGTACTGTACCTATTACCTACATAATAAAAAAATATTTTTGTAGATCATCATGCCTGGAGGATACTCAAGAGACAGAGATATTGGGAGGAAATGGGACTCCGGTGCATCAAAGAGGAAAAAATCGCTGAGACGGCTATATCCAACCAGGCTATGAGTTCCAGGATGCTGAAATTTCTTAGGAAATCTTCAAGTTTCACTGCTCCAGAGACGTTTACAGAACCTCTTATTCAAGCTTCATTAATTTCTGAGACAGGATCAGCTTTAGGGTCAAATGAATCTGCCATCGATTCTGATATAACATCTGAGTTGGTTGAAACTGCTGTGATCCATGATTCTGAACCGAAGAAACACACAGAAAGTGAAAATGTTTGTGGCTCAAAAAATCAAGAGCAACCTGTTCATGTGAAAGAGTCATTTATAGAATCAGATCAGTCAAAGATTCGCAGCGTCATTACTTAATTGAAAATTGCCCCCAACAAAACCTAGAGAAACATGATGAAAGTTATCCCAAAGACACAAACAAAAGACATTTTTCTAAATTTCATTTCACCAGGAAATTGAGTAATGGAGAAAAGCAACATCGCAGATGGTTAGCTTACTCTATATGTCAAGATAAAGTTTAATGCTTTCCATGTCGACTTTTTTCACATTTCCAGACACAGATGGTAATGGAAGGATGTTGTGACTGGAAAGACTTAAGTAAGATATTACAAAGACATGAGCAAAGTCAAGGTCACACGGAGTGCATGATAAAATGGATGGAGTTCCATAAAAGAATTAAATATGGAAAAACACTAGACCAGGAAAACGAGCGACAGATAAGAGAGTCACAAAAGTATTGGTTTAACTTGTTTGAAAGGTTAATCGACATAATAAACTTCTTAGCGTCACACAATCTAGCATTCAAAGCTCATCGAGAATCCCTTAGCCTGGCAGATAGTGGAAACCGTGGAAATTTTGTAGATTTAATTAAATTGTTATCTAAATATGATCTTACGCTAAAAGAGCACTTGCATCGCATTCACGAAAAGCAACTGTCTTAACATTATCTAAGCCATGACATTCAAAATGAGTTAATTACATTAATGTCAAAACAGGTTATCGACGAAATTATAAAACGAATTAAGGAAGCAAAATATTATGCTTTCATGCTCGATTGTTTCAGGGATGTCAGCCGTATAGAACAAATGTCAATAATATTAAGATTATGCAATTCCACAACTGGAGTAATAGAGGAACATTTTGTTGGATTTATCGCCGTCGCCGAAACAGCGGGCGAGTACTTAACTAATGCAAGTTTGAAGGAACTACAAAAAATTTTTCTAGATATCCAGAATTGTCGAGGGCAAGGATATGATAACGGCGCCAATATGATCGGCATTAATAAGGGTGTTAGAACAAGAATACTGAATTTTAACTCACGAGCATTTTTCATGCCGTGTGGATGCCATTGTTGGAATTTGCTTTTAATAGATGCAGCTAACTTTTTCTACTTCATTAACAAAATTTACAAGCAGGTGTTGGGATCTCATTAAATCCAAATTAAAATTAACGTTAAAACCTTTATCTGAAACAAGATGGGAAAGTAGAATTGGAGCAATAAAGGCAATATATTTGCAATTTGATGATGTCATCGACTGCGTGAATGAATTGAAAAATAAAACTGATGATTCTGAAGCCCTTAGCGACTGTGAAGCAGTGCTGAATGAAATGCTAACATTTATGGTACGAGATTTTGCTGTGCGTAAATAATATTAGTTAATTATGACAATCGGTTCAAGTGAACTTGAAAGTCGCTGTCGATACTTTACGTTCATTTCGTGACTGGTCTCAAGAATTCCATAAAACAGGATTCGAAACAATCGTTGCAGAAGCTCGGTTATTTGTATATAAAAGTAGGTACGAAATTGAGTCTCAATTAAAAAAAAAAGAATAGCTAAGAAAAAGCGGTTGTTCGGCTATGAACAAACTGATGAAGCTCTACAATCAGTTGAAATTCAGTTCAGAGTCGATTTTTCCAAAACAATGATGGATGCTGTAATAGTGTACACCGATTCCCGATTTAAAGCACTCAATGAATATTTTGAACGATTTTGCTTTATTTATGATAGAAATTATTTAAAATCGTTATCCAAGGAGGATCTTCTCGGGCGCTGTAATGATTTGGGTACAATACTTCGGGAAGGTGAAAATAGCGATATACAGCCTTCCGAGCTTTATGAAGAACTCCAACTATTAAAATTAAACTCACTGGGTTCCATCAATGACGTAAGACAACTGATTCACTATATTTTGTGAAACAATTTGGAGGAAGTATACCCAAATGTTTATATAACTATCCGAATTATCCTCATAGCTTCTGCTGAGAGAAGCCTTTCAAAGTTAAAATTAATTAAAACCTACTTGAGAAGCACGATGAGCCAAGAGCGACTCTCTGCGCTATCAGTGCTATCAATTGAAGCTGAAATAGCGGCTGGTATTAATTATGACACCATCTTAAGAAAATTTAGTGAGGCAAAAAGCCGAAAAGTTCGTCTATTTTAATTTGTATTTCTTTATCTTATTTTTGTTATTGTTTAATTAAAAATATTACTACTAGAGCATACTCATGAAGTAAGTACTTAATTTATCATTATCACATAATTAATTAATTTCTATTTTTACTATAGGCCCTTGCAGGCCTTCGCTCAGAGATAGAGGATGTTTGACGTGTGTCCACTAAGCTGTGATACGTTCTGATTTCAAACCAGTATGTGCACTCACATTGCACCATTGTCATCTACAAGACTTAAATCAGAGACCTTCAGCTTACGCTTTAACTACTACCACTGCAACATACAGACTACACTTCATTCAAATTTACATATTCTTTGTGGCCGGAAAATTAAAGAGACCTCGCAAAACTAATGTCGCCGACGCCCATATTTCGTATAGCGCCGCCACTGGCGTCTCTAGAAATACAACATGAAACAATCTTACGGAGTTAACTTACAATTTTTTATTTACGCCTCATTCGCTGGGGTAGTATTGATTTTTTCGGTAATAGCTCGAGAAAGTCAGTGATGGATACTTTGTTCGGATTTCGGTACGAGTATGATTTGAGGGAGAACTACTTATGTAAGGAAGTTTCTGTTGAAGCACTGTTTTGAATTTTTACGGCTGGACAGATTGGGCTGAAATTTAATATTCTGGAGCACTTTTTGACTAGAAAATCAAAGAGGGGAGGAAAAATTGGATTTAATTATTGTTTTCAATTAAATTTAACGTATTTGACAGATAAGAAGCACCACATTCTTTCGTCGGTCTACAGCTACCAAATTTATTTCTTTTAGAAAAGTCTCCTAAAGGAAAGAAGGGTGTTCTTCTAAAAAATAGACAGATGCTCTCCTAAAGAAGAATAGTTAACATCGAATGTCTCCTCATCTTGATATACTCGTATTTGCCACAAACTTTTTCAGCGCCATCGGGCTTCTGTTAGTATAAATCAGGTGAGGAGACATTCGATGTAAGCTCCTTGTTTAGAAGAGCACGTATTTTGTAGAAGAGCACCCGTTTTTTTTGTAGGACACCCTTCCTTCCTTTAGAAGGACACCCTTCTAAAAGAAATAAATTTGGTAGCTGTAAACTGACGAAAGAATGTAGCGCTTTTCAGCTGTTATGTCAAAACTAAAATACATTAAATGCAATTGAAAAAATGCTTAAATCTAATTTTTCCTCACCTCATCGGTTATGTAATTAAAAAGTGCTCCGGCAAGTGCTACAGCATATAAAATTTCAGTCCAATTGGTCCAGCGGTAACTATTCGATAAAACAATGCTCCAACCGAAGTTTCCTTGAGGAAAAATTATAATCTTTAAGCTTGGTTTTCTCGAAAACCAAGGACATTTCGCACAAATGTCCAGAGCAAATGTGATTCCTTACACTCACCTGGCTATCAAAATTGCGCTCCGCCTCCCTTATAATATTGCCCAGATTTCTTCGAAAAAAACTCTTTTCGCGTACCTACAGTCAAAAAAACGCGTTTGATATGTACTTTCATCTTTAAACTAAAGAAATTAAAACTATTTCGAAATGTAATGTAATTGAACTGAACAGCTGATGGGTTATCATCTTCGCTAAATACGATAGGAGCTATCCTATCATATATCTTCACCCATCCTATTCAATTCGCAGGTATTTGTCGCGCTTGAATTTCACCTATGTTCATCTATTAATCTCAGGCACAAAGCTTTGTCCTAAAAAGCTCTTCCCCCAAAGGGTAGTATATCACCTTTAGAAATTCCATACTCCAGATCGAACATTCGCGTCAAGCAACAAATTATTCGCAGCAAACGGCAATGCAATAAGCACATATGGGACGAAGAACATAACGCTGTCACTGGGACTACCTAAACCACTGACTTGGAAATTTCACTTAGCGGCCGTGTCTCGGCCAATACTAAGCGCCGATTTTCTTAAGCATTTTAGGATAGTTGTAGACCTTAAAAGAAAACTAACCAACCCCACTGGACGATCAACGAAAGGACAAAAGGCCAATCTAGCTGGGCAACGGTGTTCACCGTGAAAAAAATTCGGTAGTCCACGCTTTATTAAGAGAGTTCCCGGAAATCACGAACTCATGTAAAACGCGCAAAGTCACAACTCATAAAGTTCAGCGCCACATAGTCACCACTGGACCACGCGTAGCCAATCGTCCACGTAGGCTTACTCCCAAAAAGTTAAAAATAGCAAAGTCTGAATTCGACTACTTAATCAGAAAAGGGTTTTGTTGCCCTTCCAGTAGCCCATGGGCCAGTCCACTCCATTTAGCACAAAAGAAGGATAGTACGTGGCGCCCATGCGGCGATTCTCGCCAGTTGAACTCAAAAACTCAACCCGACCCGTACCAAATGCGGAACATCGAAGATATCACTGCTATCGCAGCTAACAAGGTAACCTTCTCAAAAGTGGATTTATTGAAAGCGTTCCATCAAATCCCCATCACCGAAGAAGACAACCCAAACACTGCCGTAACAACGCCATTTGGATTATGTGAATTTACGGCAATGACGTACGGGTTGAGGAACGCGGCACAGTATATCCAAAGACTTATGGACGAAGTTTTAAGAAATCTCATGTTTTGCACATACTATGTAGATGACATTTTTGTCGCGTCTGACTCACAAGAGCAACACTTACAACATCTTCGCTTAATTTTCGAAAGATGAAGCAAGTACGGAATCGTTTTAAATCCTGAAAAGTAAGTTTTTGGCATACCAAGCATCGAGTATCTAGGACATATAATAAACGAGAAAGGAATCTCACCACCCCCGTCGTGAGTAACAGCAATCCGCACATACCCGAAACCCGTAAACGTACTGTAACTTCGAAGGTTTTTGGTAACATTAAACTTCTATCGACGTTTCGCATATTCAAGCCCTCTACATAAAATTTTGTCGCAGACTAAAAACAATGATGAGCGACCGATTCAATGAACCCTAGAAACCAACAAAGCATTCGTGGACTGCAAGAACTGTTTGACAGATGCAGCTTTACTCATACGCTATCAGCAAGGAAAACCAACGAGGCTGGTATCAGACGCATCTGACAACGCTATTGGGCCCGCCCTGGAACAACGCCAAAATGACCAATGGCTCCCATTGGCTTTCTATCAAAGAAAACGATCCCCCAGAAAAGAGATACAGGGCATATGACCGTGAACTGTTAGCCATTTACAGCAGTATTTGTCATTTTCGCCACGCGCTAGTAGACACCGATTTCATAATATACACGGATCACAAACCGCTCGTCTATGCGTGCTCTCAAAAATCTGACAAGGCATTACCTCGACAGCTCCGCCATTTAAGCTTCATATCTCAGTTCTCAACGGACATGAGACACATCGCTGGTAGTAAAAACGGTGTTGCAGACACCTTGTCATGCCTCAGGACCATATCAACGCCCGTGTCCGTTGGAGTCGACGGATTAATACATCATCAAAACCCAGACGAAGAGCTCCAAGCCCTATTAAGGAACAACACGTCATCTCTTCAATTAAAACTCATCGCCTTCAATGGTGGATCTGAGCTATACTGCGATACATCGACAGGAAGAACTCGCCCTTTCGTACCAGTTTCCCTGCGAAAAAAATATTCAATGCGTTCCATCAGCCATCACACCCTAGCGGCTGCCCCATATACAAAGCTGTTTTCCGAAGTTTCGTCTGGCTCTGCATACGAAAAAATACACACCAATGGGCATGAAACTGCATCCCGTTCTAGCGCTCCAAAGTAGGCCGACATCAAAGAAATTCACCTCAGCATTTGCAGTTCCAGCTGAAAGGTTTCAGCACGTCCACCTTAACATAGTAGGACGACTTCCTCCTTGCCAGAAATTCAAATACGTCCTCACTATTATATATCGATTTTCACAGTGGCCTGAGGCAGTTCCGCTTAGCGATCAAACGGCCAAATCAGTCGCCAAAGCGTTTTTCAACAATTGGGTGGCATGGTTTGGAGCCCCAAAGACCGTAACTACGGACCCAGGCATACCATTTCAGTCGTAATTTTTCACAGCTTTAGCTAACCTCATCGGCTGCAAACGCATTAGAACATCACCATACCACCCCTCGTCTAATGGGGTGATTGAACGATAGCATCGATCCTTGAAACAAGCTATCATGTGCCACGAAAAGAACTCAGCCTGGGTACTCCCGACAGTATTGTTGGACCTTAGAAACACAAGAAGACATTGGTACATCCTCGGCAGAGATGGAATACGGGACAACGCTTACGCTTCCAGGTGAATTTTTCATACCCAGCAACGAAGCAATAACTCCTCACGCATTTTTAAATGACCTCCGTCAAACGATGCAAAAAGTCCGACCCACCAACAGCTACGAACAGCAGTTCACCAACATTCCGCCACAAATTTAAGCAATTCCTCACACGTATTTCTTCGCGTGGATGCCGTACGCAGGGCTCTATCGCAACCATTTAACGGAACTCATAAAGTACTAAATCGATTATCAGAAGTGCTATACAAAATTGACGTAAACGAGCGCTCAGTAAATGTGGCCACCAAGCGATTGAAGCCCGCATTCCTCGAAGAAGTCCCAAATGCAAACAACTACCCCAAAATTAGCCAACCCAGTGCGGCAGCGACCACATCGCAGCATCTAACCTGTGAATTCCGATCCACCGTGCCGCGATCGCCCAAGCCCTGGATACCAATTAATCCACCACCACCAAGCATCACGCGCACATATGCACCAGCTAAACGTCATATCGTGACGATGTTATGGACTCACTGCAAGAGATGATGCAACGCCCAAAATGAGAATTAGACAACAATGCATGAGTTGAGAACCAACAGTCAGTCGATGACGCCATTCGATGCAAGCAACCGATACGTGATTATTGTTAGTTACTAAGTTAAATAAAGTTATTTACAGTGACGACGCTTGTATTGTATTATGTGATGCCCACAAAACCATCTAAATTGTACCTAGGGACTAGGTTTGATTTGCTTATTTGTTTGGGAATCAATAAGTTTTGGAGGAATGTTGCTAATAGAAAAGCGTTTCATTCGATGTGGCTTGCGAATTGTTGTTGTTGTTCCATTGCTAAGGCTTTAGTATAAGTTACTCATAGGGTGGTTTTATGGAGTGTGGGGTAATGAGTGTGTAACCTACGCTTTTCTCTTAATGTTCATGGTTCATGTTGTTAGTGGGATACATAGATTGATGGTTTGCATGAAGGTGCTTAATGAACTTTGAAAACAAGATGATCAGGAGAACAGCTTTGTCTTTTGTTGTTTTCACAGCTTTCACATGTGCCATATGTCAGGAAGGTTTTAATATGTATATTATACTTAGTAATTTGTGGTTGGCGGGTAATTCCGATGAAGATTGTTTGTTTCTTATTATATTAGCTTAATGTAGTTTGTGGTAGATAGGGCTTACTGTGGGATCATATAACTTTTAAGGTATATGCGTGTATTCATGTGAGTTAGTACAAAGGGAACTTTATTTGAATTATTTGCTCTGTCTTTTTGACTATGTGTAAATAGTTGCAAATCGATGACCGCGTGTTATTTTGAAATTTTTTTTTATTAAATTTAGAAATTTTGGGCGAATTATTATAAATTTTATTGATCATTTATCTGAAATAAAATTAGACGAAAAAATCTTAAACTAGAAAGTCCTGGAATAAACTTTGAATGATTTCAGCAAACTGGTAAGCAGAAATACTGCGTTAAAAACATCTTCCGAGAAAGAGCTTGAGGCGACACTATCACTACATGTTGGGCTTGAGAACATATCGTTTTGGTCTTCATTCACGACCCTATATATTCTATCTAATTTCTCCCCAATAAGTGTCTGTTTGGTTTAGCGTAACTCTGTCATTGACGTTGCTGGAAGACAGTACACTACCGTACGAGATCAGCTCATTAGCCATTTGTTAAAATTATTGGTCCTGATCTCGAAGATACGTATAAAGTGAAAGGATGGGAAATGAGTGGGTTTAAATTTTCTTGCGTTATCTACAGGGGTTTTACACAAACAAAGTAAATAGTGGCAGTGTGTCTGCAAATAATTTTAGAGCAACAGCTCATAGGCTCAGACTGGTTGGTAAATCAGTGTCTATTTTACTGATATGCATACGACTTAATACTAAAAGTAGCGTGTCTACCGGAAATTGAAATCGAGCAGCTCAGAAACTATTATAGGTTTCTATTGTGACTTATAAATAGAAAAAGCGTGTTCGCTGACAGCTGAGGTCCACGGCTTAGAAACTATTGTTGGTTTCCTTGGCCACTTGTAACTAAAAATAGCGTGTCTGCTAACAGCTTCGTTTGAGGGCTCAGAGGCTATTGTTTAATCTACTGGGTGAAAAATTTATTAAAATTTAATCAATACTGACCACAATAGTGTTTATCTAAAAGGTTAAATTGTTAGAGAAAAGTTTCTAATCTACTGGCATTTATTCCAGTGAACATGTGACTTAGACATAAAAATAGCGTGTCTGCTGATGGTTTCAGATCAGCAGCTCAGAGGCTATTTTCTTTTTTCTTGTTCTTTTTTGCTTAGACCGGGGGCAGAGTGGCTACCGACATTTTCGTTTTGAAGTGTCCACATTCATAGCTACTACCAGTAAGTTTTTGGGGAAACATTCAACTTATTCGTTTTTTTCCATTTATTTACAAAATATTTCCGGGATTTATCGGCTCGAATGCCACTAGTTTCCAGTTTATTACTGCTAGTGCTATGAAATTGCACATTAAGTGCTGAATTCATATTTGGTCATATGAGAGTAAAATAAAACAGTACTTGAAAGAAATATTTGGTTTTAAGGTAAATTTGTTTGCATTGAACAGGCTTACGTCGTATTGGGTTACAATAACTAAGAGTCTGTTGTTTCACAGTTCATACACTAGGATTATTTCAATTAAACTTGAAATTATTGGGTGCGCGTTATTGCTATTATTATTGTTTCAGTCGTTTCAGCGATAAAAGGTGTTATGTTGCCATCATGATGGATACGCGTTTGCTTACTCGTTATTAATGTTTTCATTTCGCTTGCTTGTGTTTAATGATCACTTGTACTGTTTATAGTTTTGCATGTTTGTCAACTAAAACTTTATATCTTCGATAAATTCTACGTTAAATTATGTTTGAATCGTTTAGTTTATTTTAATGATTGTTGGATAGACAAGGTTAGAGTTCGAAATATGAATTGAATTTCTCTGCATCGATTATTCGATATTAATATTGTATTGTTGTTGTTATTTTTGCGAATACTGATCTAGTTTGATAGACAGTGTAAGTAGCATTAGTGTTATACAGGAGTTGAGTGGCATCGGATATCAGCTGGGAAGGGAAATATACAGCCCAGTTAATTTTTCTGCATAATGCGCTACATTGTGATCTTTGCAAAACCGATATTCTACCGGCTGCGCCAATTTTGTTACAAAACATGTATGTGGGATGTGGACTTTGATGAACATAGCTGGAGATGGCTATGATGAGCTTATGTTTATTCATTTCCACATGTATACCCTATGTATAGCGGCATGAACTGGGAGCTTGATATGATGTCATCAAGGCTCCCGGCGGCAGAGAGAGATCTCACTGCGTACCACTTAAATGCTACTTGTTAGTACAATTTATTACAGAGATAGTTAATGAAGTTTTATGTTTTCATATGCATAAAGTTGGAGCATTAATAGAGCTGTAAAATTCTGTGATTTATGTCTACTTTAATTATATTTGTTATTTAAAGGAAATGAAATGTATGATATAACTTGATATCATACTCGTATTTGAAAAAAACAATCAATTAAGACTATAACTGCAGCCCCGGGGGTAAGTGCCTTAGGGCACTCATATTTGGCTGTAGTATGCGGTTATATTTATGAATCAATTAATTAATAATCTAACAACTGTCCCGAGGCACAAACCCTTGGGACGTTAATACTCAGATTGATAAATCAATTATTTATTAGTTCAACTGCAGGCCCCGGGCATAACTGCCTGGGGGCGCAGTACACAGTTGAACGTATTTTTATTCGCTTATCCCGGGCTAAGTGCCTTCGGATAGAATAAGGTCGGGTGCATGCTTCAAGATAGCGAATGGAGAAACACTTCCCGATTTTCTTACCTGTATCATTTTCTTTTATAGCACTATTATGCTGGCTTCATTGCCTACCAACCAAAATAATGAAGACAATTTAAACTAGTCCATGATCAAAGTTTGAATATTTTTATCGCCATCTCTCTGTGACTGGCGCAACCACAAAGCTCAAGCTTACACTCGATTTGCCTAATTACGCATGCGTGTAACCAATTCGTTCCACTAAGGCAATACGGTTGATAGTAAAGTCTGATGTGTATATGTTTTAATCCCTAATGCGAGTATGAATACACACCCACATTTGCTAATGCATGATACGACAGCCACCCCCACAGATGGTTTGCTTACGATTTGCAGCTTTTCGCATATGTTGCCAGTCTAAGTACACAGAGAGGAACGACGCGACGTTGACCGAGTCATAATTGCACTGCGGCTTCCGTAACACTTATCAACGGGTGCTGTAAAGCATAGAAAACTTCCTCATGAATGCGTGGTCAATTTTCCGCGTTGATTATCGAAGGGTATGTAAGCTTAAGGATAAACGGCATTATAGACAAGTTGGAGATGTATGATGCTTGTTGGAGAAAAATGTTCGGAATGTGGATTTGCTTGCCAGTGAATGCTGTTAGGCATGAAAATTGGCTTTGAAGACACGTGGCATATACAAGTGACCTTGCTGGTCAAAGGTGGTGTTGTGTGCGCGTAAACTGGCCTGTTGGGGAGAGTTTGAAAGCCTCAGAATTTACATCGTAGAGGAGAAGTTGTTTGTTGGAGGTGGGTATGATTGCTTGGCTGTGGTAGGAGTGTTGGACTTTTTGCGGTGCGCGTTACTTGGTGACTGGAATTGCTAGAAGCGCTTAAGTTTTTGTGGTGCCCAGTAAAGTGAGACGTGTATTCATGTATGCTTTATGTTGCCGATTGTTCCTCACTTTGGTCGTTTTTAATTTTACAAAACTCAGGAACGCTGTTTCCTCAGTTTCAAACCATTTCTAAGAATTTTTATTACTCTTCCGCTTTCAATGTAGTTTTTTGGATAGATTATTATGTTGGATGCTGAACTCTATAGATGCAGTGAAACAGATTTTAATGTCTGCTGTAATACTTTTTTGGTATTTAGATTAGTTTTAAAGAGAAAAATTGTGAAATTTTTACTGGGCAACAGTTTAGAACGCTTCCATGAAGTGCTTTCGGTGCCCAATTAAACGCGTACCCAAGCAATAGATAGAAGGGTGCCCTTACTGGTTAGCCGGTGAGTGCGTGAGAAATAAAATACGACTCGTGGCCCAAACCCAAGTAGGTCCACCCCATTTGTTATTTATATGTCATAGAACCAAGACAACTGCTTCCAATCGGGTTGGACAAATTGCAATGACTAACGCAACGAATAATGGAGTTTTCTTTTGGAGCTTGGAATGTTAGATTATTGAACAGACCAGGTGCGCTGCAACAACTTCTGGATAATATACAGAAATATAGAATCAACATCCTCAGAGTGCAAGAAACTAGGCGTTATGGAGAAGATACATTTGACATGTGAACCCACACCTAAAACCCATAAATCGGAACCAATTTCTTTGATGTCTGGCTGGTCAACTGTGAAGTTCCAAGAAGAAAAGAAGGAGGCTACTAAGGAGGAACTCTACAGCACCTTGGAATACTCTGTCGATGCATTTCTGTTAAATGATGTTAAAATTATTCTAGAAGCATCTTATTGATAAATGATTAGTCAAACCGGTGTCTTTATCTGGAAGTGAAGCATGGACCCTAACGTCGGAATTCAAAAAGGCAACAGACATATTTTAACGCAAAGTGCTTCGAAAAATTGATGAACCGGTGAAACAAGGAACAGAGTGGAGACTGCATCACAATGATTAGTTGCATGAGCTCTTTGGTGAATCACATGTGTCTACTTGCGAAAAAATACGCAAATTGCGAAGGGCAAGTTGTGTAGAAAGAATGGAAATAAACCAGCTACCCAAAATTACATTATAGGGAAGAGCACAAGGCAGATGCCCAGCGAGAAAACCGAGGTCTCGATGAGAAGACACCACAAAAGCTGACAGTAGATTCTTGCTGGGAGTGATCTACTGACAAACGAGGTCACGGAACCATAGTGATTAGAGGAGATCAGTCCTGATGATTAAGCCCCTTCTTGAGTTGCACACCGTCGATGATGATTAGTATAATTTGTTTCGGTCAGTATATCATTTTGTGTCGACTGTTGATTATTTTTGCGAATTTCTTCGGGTAGCTTAGCATGGTAGTTTCTTTATCTCATTCTCTGATTTTTAAATCATGGTGGGGATGACAGTATATGCATGTTCATGATATTTTTTCTCTACTTTGGCTTGCTCATAAGTTTAGTCCAACAGTATCAGATGATTATGCTTCCAGGGTAATTTAAGTTTAGAATGAATGATCTAATGATTGTAGCGATTTTTAACTTGTTCACGTTCGCTCGAGATTTTCTGAAGGAAATCTAAACCGACCTCTTATCGGTTTTAACGTGAAGTCTTCGAATGTGTCAGCAAACTGTAACATACACGCCAACAAGTCTCGACACCCTTAGTTTACTTTGACGTGGCCGCTGGTAGGCTAGCTAGCTTGGAGACGAGTTTTGGTCACAGATCTTACACAAGCAGATTAAGTCCTAAAATACAGGTTACCAGACACCGATCCAAATACCCAATAAAAAAACGCGTCAAAACTTTCCTTCAAGCCAACTTTACTTTACTTTTCTTTGCTTCAATTTCATCTCCTTCCAACCGTACGAACAGCCCAAAAGACAGAAATCCAAAAAAGACAAGTTGATTCAAAATTACACGTCCCTGAATGTTCACGCACATGGAACCCGAAATAAACTACACGAATCCAAAACTGAATCAATCTACTCTAATTAAAAACGCAAAGCCAAACTATGGCACCACGTACCGAACCGCAACATAAAACCGACCATTCGCTGATTATCCTTACATCCTTGGCGACATACTCACCTTCGGCTTCCCTTCCTCCTGAAAGAGAACGGCTACCTACTGAAGAGGAAAGAGCTAGCTCTTGTTCAGCAAATCATATTTATGTTTATTGTATTTAGATATTCAGACATATATTCGTCTCTTGCGCCAGGAACGTCAGAGGTGAACATATAAAGAAATAGGTCTAATATAGAGCCCTATAGAATCCTCGAGTCAATATACGATAGGTCTGACCTGGCTCCACCAGCCACCGCGAAAGCAGTTCCTACTCTCATCAAACTACCTATAATAAAAATCTATCTCTAAGAATATCACGATAGGTGGAGTCGTAGATTTTCGAATGGTTCCACCAGCGGGAACTTCGATAGTTCATCTAGAACAACTATAGTTCAGTGTGTTCCATAGAAAAACGAGGATGTGGACCGAGTAGATCTATATACAGACGTTAGAATACGCGCTCCAGACTGTTGAGTTCCGTCAAACGATGCAAAAAGTCCGACCCACCAACAGCTACGAACAGCAGTTCACCAACATTCCGCCACAAATTTAAGCAATTCCTCACACGTATTTCTTCGCGTGGATGCCGTAACCAGGGCTCTATCGCAACCATTTAACGGAACTCATAAAGTACTAAATCGATTATCAGAAGTGCTATACAAAATTGACGTAAACGAGCGCTCAGTAAATGTGGCCACCAAGCGATTGAAGCCCGCATTCCTCGGAGAAGTCCCAAATGCAAACAACTACCCCAAAATTAGGCAACCCAGTGCTGCAGCGACCACATCGCAGCATCCAACCTGTGAATTCCGATCCACCGTGCCGCGATCGCCCAAGCCCTGGATACCAATTAATCCACCACCACCAAGCATCACGCGCACATATGCACCAGCTAAACGTCATATCGTGACGATGTTATGGACTCACTGCAAGAGATGATGCAACGCCCAAAATGAGAATTAGACAACAATGCATGAGTTGAGAACCAACAGTCAGTCGATGACGCCATTCGATGCAAGCAACCGATACGTGATTATTGTTAGTTACTAAGTTAAATAAAGTTATTTACAGTGACGACGCTTGTATTGTATTATGTGATGCCCACAAAACCATCTAAATTGTACTTAGGGACTAGGTTTGATTTGCTTATTTGTTTGGGAATCAATAAGTTTTGGAGGAATGTTGCTAATAGAAAAGCGTTTCATTCGATGTGGCTTGCGAATTGTTGTTGTTGTTCCATTGCTAAGGCTTTAGTATAAGTTACTCATAGGGTGGTTTTATGGAGTGTGGGGTAATGAGTGTGTAACCTACGCTTTTCTCTTAATGTACATGGTTCATGTTGTTAGTGGGATACATAGATTGATGGTTTGCATGAAGGTGCTTAATGAACTTTGAAAACAAGATGATCAGGAGAACAGCTTTGTCTTTTGTTGTTTTCACAGCTTTCACATGTGCCATATGTTAGGAAGGTTTTAATATGTATATTATACTTAGTAATTTGTGGTTGGCGGGTAATTCCGATGAAGATTGTTTGTTTCTTATTATATTAGCTTAATGTAGTTTGTGGTAGATAGGGCTTACTGTGGGATCATATAACTTTTAAGGTATATGCGTGTATTCATGTGAGTTAGTACAAAGGGAACTTTATTTGAATTATTTGCTCTGTCTTTTTGACTATGTGTAAATAGTTGCAAATCGATGACCGCGTGTTATTTTGAAATTGTTTTTTATTAAATTTAGAAATTTTGGGCGAATTATTATAAATTTTATTGATCATTTATCTGAAATAAAATTAGACGAAAAAATCTTAAACTAGAAAGTCCTGGAATAAACTTTGAATGATTTCAGCAAACTGGTAAGCAGAAATACTGCGTTAAAAACATCTTCCGAGAAAGAGCTTGAGGCGACACTATCACTACATGTTGGGCTTGAAAACATATCGTTTTGGTCTTCATTCACGACCCTATATATTCTATCTAATTTCTCCCCAATAAGTGTCTGTTTGGTTTAGCGTAACTCTGTCATTGACGTTGCTGGAAGACAGTACACTACCGTATGAGATCAGTTCATTAGCCATTTGTTAAAATTATTGGTCCTGATCTCGAAGATACGTATAAAGTGAAAGGATGGGAAATGAGTGGGTTTAAATTTTCTTGCGTTATCTACAGGGGTTTTACACAAACAAAGTAAATAGTGGCAGTGTGTCTGCAAATAATTTTAGAGCAACAGCTCATAGGCTCAGACTGGTTGGTAAATCAGTGTCTATTTTACTGATATGCATACGACTTAATACTAAAAGTAGCATGTCTACCGGAAATTGAAATCGAGCAGCTCAGAAACTATTATAGGTTTCTATTGTGACTTATAAATAGAAAAAGCGTGTTCGCTGACAGCTGGGGTCCACGGCTTAGAAACTATTGTTGGTTTCCTTGGCCACTTGTAACTAAAAATAGCGTGTCTGCTAACAGCTTCGTTTGAGGGCTCAGAGGCTATTGTTTAATCTACTGGGTGAAAAATTTATTAAAATTTAATCAATACTGACCACAATAGTGTTCATCTAAAAGGTTAAATTGTTAGAGAAAAGTTTCTAATCTACTGGCATTTATTCCAGTGAACATGTGACTTAGACATAAAAATAGCGTGTCTGCTGATGGTTTCAGATCAGCAGCTCAGAGGCTATTTTCTTTTTTCTTGTTCTTTTTTGCTTAGACCGGGGGCAGAGTGGCTACCGACATTTTCGTTTTGAAGTGTCCACATTTATAGCTGCTACCAGTAAGTTTTTGGGGAAACATTCAACTTATTCGTTTTTTTCCATTTATTTACAAAATATTTCCGGGATTTATCGGCTCGAATGCCACTAGTTTCCAGTTTATTACTGCTAGTGCTATGAAATTGCACATTAAGTGCTGAATTCATATTTGGTCATATGAGAGTAAAATAAAACAGTACTTGAAAGAAATATTTGGTTTTAAGGTAAATTTGTTTGCATTGAACAGGCCTACGTCGTATTGGGTTACAATAACTAAGAGTCTGTTGTTTCACAGTTCATACACTAGGATTATTTCAATTAAACTTGAAATTATTTAAGTTAATTATTAAGAATTTGTGTTGGGAAATTTTCTTTCATATGTAAATGAGTTTTTGTATTCGTTTTGCATAGTTTGTTTATTTTGTTTTTACTTTAATTTAATTGCATTAAAAATTATTGTCCAAATATCTACTCATTGATTTATTTAGTTAAATGCATATTTTTGTATGCAATTAATTTATGAAATATAAGTGTCTAGCGACTAGGAACTGTACCGATCACTTAATTTCATTAAATGCTGTCGGGATATCATTCGAATGCTAGTTCAATTTAATAAGCCTCGAATAAGCATGTGGGTGCGCGTTATTGCTATTATTATTGTTTCAGTCGTTTCAGCGATAAAAGGTGTTATGTTGCCATCATGATGGATACGCGTTTGCTTACTCGTTATTAATGTTTTCATTTCGCTTGCTTGTGTTTAATGATCACTTGTGCTGTTTATAGTTTTGCATGTTTGTCAACTAAAACTTTATATCTTCGATAAATTCTACGTTAAATTATGTTTGAATCGTTTAGTTTATTTCAATGATTGTTGGATAGACAAGGTTAGAGTTTGAAATATGAATTGAATTTCTCTGCATAGATTATTCGATATTAATATTGTATTGTTGTTGTTATTTTTGCGAATACTGATCTAGTTTGATAGACAGTGTAAGTAGCATTAGTGTTATACAGGAGTTGAGTAGCATCGGATATCAGCTGGGAAGGGAAATATACAGCCCAGTTAATTTTTCTGCATAATGCGCTACATTGTGATCTTTGCAAAACCGATATTCTACCGGCTGCGCCAATTTTGTTACAAAACATGTATGTGGGATGTGGAATTTGAGGTAAATAAAACAGTGCTAATATGTTTAGTCGTAGTCGAATTGATGTGTCCACGTCCACGGTCAAAAGGCAAGAGAGCGATCTTGAGTGACTTCATCCAATTGATACGATGTACATTACGGTTAGTTTCAATACAAGCAAGACTCAAAAAGTAATTGTAACAAATTAATACGCAACAAGTTAGTATTGCGAAGTTGTATGATATGAGTGTAGATTGAGGAACATAGCTGGAGATGGCTATGATGAGCTTATGTTTATTCATTTCCACATGTATACCCTATGTATAGCAGCATGAACTGGGAGCTTGATATGATGTCATCAAGGCTCCCGGCGGCAGAGAGAGATCTCACTGCGTACCACTTAAATGCTACTTGTTAGTACAATTTATTACAGAGATAGTTAATGAAGTTTTATGTTTTCATATGCATAAAGTTGGAGCATTAATAGAGCTGTAAAATTCTGTGATTTATGTCTACTTTAATTATATTTGTTATTTAAAGGAAATGAAATGTATGATATAACTTGATATCATACTCGTATTTGAAAAAAACAATCAATTCAGACTATAACTGCAGCCCCGGGAGTAAGTGCCTTAAGGCACTCATATTTGGCTGTAGTATGCGGTTATATTTATGAATCAATTAATTAATAATCTAACAACTGTCCCGAGGCACAAACCCTTGGGACGTTAATACTCAGATTGATAAATCAATTATTTATTAGTTCAACTGCAGGCCCCGGGCATAACTGCCTGGGGGCGCAGTACACAGTTGAACGTATTTTTATTCGCTTATCCCGGGCTAAGTGCCTTCGGATAGAATAAGGTCGGGTGCATGCTTCAAGAAAGCGAATGGAGAAACACTTCCCGATTTTCTTACCTGTATCATTTTCTTTTATAGCACTATTATGCTGACTTCATTGCCTACTAACCAAAATAATGAAGACAATTTAAACTAGTCCATGATCAAAGTTTGAATATTTTTATCGCCATCTCTCTGTGACTGGCGCAACCACAAAGCTCAAGCTTACACTCGATTTGCCTAATTACGCATGCGCATTGTGTTTCTATACATAGTGGTGTCACGGTGAACGCCAATTGGCAGGATAGATGGCGCTGCGATGTCGATTTTAGCATTTCGAGCAAAAGTTTCTTTCCGCCGATGTGTCTTAGATGGATGCATGTCGCTTTGGCGAGCTTCAATGCATCGTTGGCTAATGATCAAATCTGCTATGGAAGGAAATGAATTTTATCGTAGTTAATTGCAACGTTGCAAATGATGTTCGTGGGCTCTTTTGAGGAATATAATATTTGCGATAGGAATGTTGAATGAATGAATGGAGTTGCTTTAAAAAAAGTAAATCAATTATAATTTCCAAATAAGGACAATTTGCTTGTCAGTTGGAAATAACTAACCCATTATGAATGAAGTAATTAATTCATATTATAATTTAAATCAAAATATTTTAAAGTAAATTTTAATATATTTTTAAACATGCCAACAGTTGCATGATGTAAAAGAAATAAATTACATATATAATTTTTCATGTACAATTTTTACATTGTATTCTATAGTTATTTTCCAGTAATGCAAAGCACATCTTTTAATACTAAGAGGGAGACCCGTAATCTCATGTATCAATTAGTGAAAAGAGCTTGCTTTGTATCGCTTCATTATAGCAATTCCTTATTTGAAACATCTAGGAAATATGCGATACTTGTATTTTTGTTGAGTTATTGGAGAAAAGGTGTGATCAAGTGACTTTCAAATGCGAAAAGTTCACAATATCGGTATTGAACTCGAAGGTAGCGTCAATGCAAAGTTGCCTGGTTATCATTATCTTATGAGAAGCTGAGAAAATTATCATTGTTAGAGGCGACATGGCAAGTGAGAAGTAAATTTAAAGATATTTTGTGAGTATTCGTAGGAAGATATAACTTGTAATATAAATTTTGCAGCTGTTAATAGAAGTTTTACGATACGCGAGTAAATGAATTTTGCATTGAGTGTAATTCAATTTAGATATGTGATTTTCAGGTTATGATTACGAATGCTTAATAATTCCTCTTATGATTTTGATTTGAAGAATTCCATACCTTACATTGATAGTAAGCTTTTGCGAATTAATTTCGAAATGTAAACACACATTTAATAAAAAAGATATACCTGACTTTGTGTCAGTTTCTTTATTTTGAGTAATGATAATTGTGATGTTTGGAATAAATGAGTGGATTAGGAAGCACGAACAGGATATACCTAGCGAAGTCATCCTGCTTTTATCTTTGTTGGAATCAAAGAAAATGTACGATGCACTTCTAAAGGGGAATAGCTCATCAAATAGAATCTAATTGAAAGAAAATATAGTTAGTAGCCAACTACTAGTAACAAAGTTGAAAAGAATGATAATATCATCTTTTTTGTATAAAATAATAATGATATTTGATAATAATTTCGACAAGTCACTAAAATAAAGAATGAAATAGAATAAAGGAATTCAAATAAGCATTGTTTTTTTTAAAATGGATTTGATGTGAATGAGATGTTCAGAAGCAGTTAAGATGGCCTAATTATCTTACAAACAGGTTTCAGAGCAGTTTCTGAAATTCGAAACATTCTTCAGTTATTAGATAAGCCTTTGTGCACATAATAAATGCGCAAAAAATACAAAGCAATAGAAGCGCTAAAGACTGTGAAATGAAAACTCTAAGAAGAATTCAAAACTGGCTCGGAAACACGCTTAAGAGTAAAAATGATAACAATTGAGAGTAGTACTCCATATGACTTATTCCATATAAAGGCCAGAATTGCGAATTTATGTCGTCGGGATATGTGCAAATGGATGTGGCGAGACCCCGTGAAACTTTTGGACGTTTTACTGCATTTTTTGAATTCACATTCGTAGTACAGTGTGATATGTTTTTGCCATTGATGACCTGCGAAGAATTCTTTTAAAAACAACCGATAATCGATATTCAATAAAATGACCGAGACACCATGGGTACACATTATCTAGTGAGTAGAGCTATCCAATTCTAAATTCTACGAATAACCATTATTCTAAGTTTTCACGAGATATTTTGGAATATATTCCACAATCAAATCTTCGTTGATTATAATGGATGTCATCCTGCGATGCATTTTAGAAAATTCTACCATTGTGACACAAAAGCATAAAAATGTATTCTAAATAAGTAAACAATCAACTAATAAAAGGGAAAAACAAAACTAAAATTGGTACACAGACCGGGTATCGAACCCACACCCCCTGGTTGAACCGATCGCGCACTATGAAAGACTTATTTATGGCAAATTTTTAACAACCCACAATCAGAAAAATAAAGCACCCTAACGATTTTGGCTACCTTCGAAATCGCTTTCCACAATCAAGATGCCAAAATGAAAAGCGTCTAAATGTGGGGAAAATTCATGGTGTCTAATGTTTCATAGGCTTCACCGTTAGAAAGTTTTGAATCAATGCAATGTACTGAAATGGGTCATTACATCTTTAAATTTGAAGTGAGAAAGTGTTTAACTGTGAATTCATTAAAGGAAAGGCTTAATTATCAAATTTTAATTGTATTTTATTTTGAAATTTTTATGTAGATTTCTTATATAGAAATTCATATAAGAATCACCTTCACGGCCATACGTTTGGTTTTTCCTTGAGTTATTTTGGAATATCTCAGGTCAAGAGAACCAATGTCTAATTAAAGCGTATAGGCATTTCGCACTCAAACTTTTTGAAAAAAATCCCAATTTCTGGGTGAGGATCATTTTTAAAGCCCTGCATTAGAAAATATGGCCATAGAAGGGTATTGAAGTAAAATGCATTGCTAACACCTGTCATTCGTAGCGTTTTTTCAAATAGTGAGTATGTTATGGATCCTTAGTGTAGTTTTGAGTTGGAAATTGCAAAGAACAATATTTTGAGAAACCTCATCCCATTCATTTTAGAGAAAAGCCCAAACAAAGCTTCATTCATCCAACTTTAGCCGATTTAAATTTAAATAACCTGTTATCTCAGTTGTTTCCTCCACTTGAAGTGCGAAAAGATCCGAAGGATGAAAGCCATCTTCGGAATGTTAACCTTCATTCAAGACCTAGCATACTAAACGTACACCCATCTCAGTTTCCATCCCCAGACCGCCGCCTAACAAAAAGCACTGAGGAAAAACAATCAATTCCAAAAGCATGTTTTGTTTCTCTAAAGTATTACCGAATAAGGAAAAATAAATCGGATGTTGAAAAACAAGCAAGAAATTTGTTGAAGGATATAAGCCAAGAGGGTCAGCTTTTAATACGTTCCCAGCTTTCCCACAAGCCTAATGCCCCTTTGGATCAACGTGCAATTTTTTTACTTGAAATACTACTATAGGCCCCCTTCCCTTTACAGGGAATTTCCAAACATGGAATTCAGTGTTCCTTCAGTCAGGACTATTCTTCACTGGTATTCAAATCTTCGCTTAAAAACTGGTTTTGTTGATTCTATAAAAGACCTGCTTGAGAAAAAATCAAAGGAATGTCTAGTTTAGATGGGCAGTATGTTTTACTTTTTGACGAGATATCAATAAGAACGGAACTGGAATATAATTGCGCAGAAGACATTATTGATGATTTTTGTGATTTGGGCGGCTTAACAACGTAGCATAAAACACTCTGCTTCTAATTTTGAAGCAAGGAATTGGGTACATTGTTGGCTCCCAAAATGGAAATTTACTAGTTTTAATTATAATAACAACCATAAATTATGTTCTCAGTGTCGGCCTCGATGTATTAGGAACGGTTTGTCATCAGCCCACAGTAAATCGACGATTCTTATACTTACCTAGGTCCTCAACTGAAATTCATACTTTGCGAGAGAAGTTAGAGGAACATACAACTGTTTTGACATGTTTCAATATCTTAAAAATTTAAGGAATATCCATCTGAAAAATGACATCAATTAATATAGTAAAATCTTTTCATGGAGAATTATTCGAAAGGTGCGTGAATTGGATAATAATTTTATCACCACTATTTGTAAACTCACGGACGTGCATATAAAACCATGTAACTTCGATAAAATGCGAGTAAAACTAGAAATGCAAGCCCTTAGCAATTCCGTATTTGCAACAATTTCAGCCGCTGTTGAATCGGGGTATTCCAAACGTAATGACGATCAAGAGGGATGTGCTAGTTGCACATCTGTACTAGTTGTACGGCCGAATATTTATTCAAGTAGTCTTTTCATATTGCAACAGTAATGTCTGTTAAATATTCCACATCGCTTATGATTGTATGTTATCCACCTATTCCATATGCACTGCAACTAACCACCTCAGATCAAGATTTAAATGATAGCTAAGTAATCGGTGATGTTTCAAAGCCAAAGCATTCCAAAGCTCTAGTTTAAACCTGAAGCTTTGTTTTCTATGATTTAATCAGTTTGCCACCTAATTTCTACTGATGTGTACTATTTTTTCATTTATCGAGGGCAGATTTTTGGCATTGGGGCTAATTTTTTGAGTTGCATCATGCTTATAGCTTTTGTCACGCAACCATGCACCCCAGCGTGCTTCGCGTGATGGTTGAGTTTCAGCTCCAGAAATTATTAGCTACATACTACATATACCTCTTCCTTTTTCTCATCGCGCAATACCTTATCAATGCTTTCATAGTTTGTGCTTGTATTAGAAGGTAATTTTATCTGCATCTATTTCCTTTGACACAGTTAAAACCTTCGTGAAGATCATGTTAGTTGCCTTATTAAACCCAAAACTTTTTATTGTGATCAGCCCATCGGAGAGACTACGATTCTCACAAGCTTTAAACGCATGTTCTGTGAAATGGATAAGGCCTACAGAGGATACCACATTAAAAACACGTCTTGCACTTTGCCATGATTCTCACAAGTTTTAAGCGCATGTTCTGTGAAATGGATAAAGCATACAGGGGATACCACATTAAAAAAACGTCTTGCACTTTATTCCTAGTGGTATGGGAAAACGTGCTTTTTTTTTACGTGGAGCCCTTTAAAGTATTTTATATACTCAGGCCTCCCGAAATGCCTCTGAGGTTGTTTTTTTACTAAAAACGTTCATTAGCTTATTGCTTATAAACGAGTCCGAAAGGTCGATTATATCGTTTGTAGTTGCTCGAGAAACTTGCTCTAATGCAAAAACGGGCACACGGATGAGCAAACTGATATTCTCAATTTTGTTGAAAAAATAATTTTTATAAGCCCCCTACAAAACAAGATCATCGAAAGAACAAATTCCGAAACCTTCCTGATATCGAAATTACAAGCTTGAAATTAATGCATAGTAACAATTATTATCGATTTGACTTTATCATTAATTTTTTGCAATTTACTGATTGCAAAATATAGTTATGCTCGACGAATAATTATATTTACCATTGCTTGAAAATAAACACAAGTAAGACTTAACGGGTAATTAAAGAGACGAAATACGTCGAAGAATACAGCTCGCAAATCAAATATTTTATTCAGTATTGACGATCTTGAAGACCAGCTGCATACACAGGAGAACAAAGCTCCAAGTATACAAATCTGTGATGAGACCTGTGTTATGCTATGGTTGTGAAACATGGACCCTAACCCAAGCATCCGCAAATATATTGAACGCCTTCGAGCGACGGGTCTTGAGGCGAATAATTGGAATGAAGCTTGATGGGGACCAATGGTGAATTCGATACAACCATGAGCTGTATGAAATGTTTGACAAACCGGAGGTCTCAAAGATTGTAAGACTGCAGAAGCTGCAATGGGCTGGCCACATGAATCGTATGGACGAACAACGGATACCCTAAAAGGTATTCGTTGGGAGAACTGAAGGCCGGAGGCCAGTAGGGAAACGGAGGGAGCAAGACAGTTCATCGCTGCTCAAATTTCGGAATTGGAAGACGCCGTCAACGGACTGAGATAATTGGAGGCGCTATTTGCAGGAAGCGAAGGCCCGAGAGGGGCTATTGGGCTAAAAAGAAGAAGACTAAGCGAAAATCACTCTTCTCAGAATTAATTTTATAACTTTTATGAAACTAAAAATTCATTTCTAATTAACTTTCAGTGTGTACGTATTTGACGACTATGATTTGTTCTTAAGTAAATTAGTTTATTATATTCACGAGACAGGTGGTACAGTGAAACCCGTAGATGCTAAAAATTAATCAAATAAAGTCACGAAAAGAAAACATGATTTTTATTTTGAAAGTTAAATAAGACAAAACACTTTAAAAAGTTTAATTGGTTAATGCTGCAACAAAATTTTTTGATACCAAGTGATAGATTTTTCGTGCAAAAATCGACTTACCATTATTATACATTAAAATAAAAGCAATTATATTTCAGTCCTTGCAACCATGAATCAGCATTCAGCTGATATCCCTTGACATACCATATATAGCAAAGACATACATTGATGTAACAATAATTTAGGAAAAATATTTAAATGAATTTCTCACTGATCGTACTTGAGTGTTTATTTTGTTTGTCAGAGTCAAAAAGTCTTTTCATTGCAATTTATTCAATGATAACTTTAAAATCGACAAGAATAAAACCTATGGTTGTAATTTTTTTAACATCACTATTTCTAACTCAAATATGTATACTTGCTTAGTTAGATATTCAACGTTTACAAATATGATTACACTCAAAAATCTAGTTTCATATTTATTATTGTTTAGAAAAACACATAAAAAGAACACTTAGCGATAAAGAAAATCGATTCGTATATAATGGATTTATAATCTTTTAAATTCTTTAAAAGTATTAATTCTTATATTTCACACAATAAAATTGTGCACTTCCATTCATAAAATGAACACACCCCAAATTTATGAATGGACACACAAAATCGAAAACATGTGCATTTATTTACAATCTTCTATAATCGCGAAGAATGAAATAATCTTACGACTAGCTTTAGCCCTACATGGCGGTGGTGAATCTTCACACAAAACGCATAGCGAACATACATCCATCCTGCATAATTTATTCGCTGGGATTTGCCAATATGTTGATACATGTACATCATATATCTCAAAACTCATAACAACTTTCAAAGCAGCTTTAAAAGTTTCTGTACTTGGATTGGATTTTCACTAAAGATATTCTACCTCAGACATTTACCAGCGATACGTGCGCCACCAGAAATATGGGTTCCCCCAATGTAGAGTTAAAATGTTCGCTACGATGACACCACTATGTATAGAAACACAATGGCATGCGTGTAACCAATTCGTTCCACTAAGGCAATACGGTTGATAGTAAAGTCTGATGTGTATATGTTTTAATCCCTAATGCGAGTATGAATACACACCCACATTTGCTAATGCATGATACGACAGCCGCCCCCACAGATGGTTTGCTTACGATTTGCAGCTTTTCGCATATGTTGCCAGTCTAAGTACACAGAGAGGAACGACGCGACGTTGACCGAGTCATAATTGCACTGCGGCTTCCGTAACACTTATCAACGGGTGCTGTAAAGCATAGAAAACTTCCTCATGAATGCGTGGTCAATTTTCCGCGTTGATTATCGAAGGGTATGTAAGCTTAAGGATAAACGGCATTATAGACAAGTTGGAGATGTATGATGCTTGTTGGAGAAAAATGTTCGGAATGTGGATTTGCTTGCCAGTGAATGCTGTTAGGCATGAAAATTGGCTTTGAAGACACGTGGCATATGCAAGTGACCTTGCTGGTCAAAGGTGGTGTTGTGTGCGCGTAAACTGGCCTGTTGGGGAGAGTTTGAAGGCCTCAGAATTTACATCGTAGAGGAGAAGTTGTTTGTTGGAGGTGGGTATGAGTGCTTGGCTGTGGTAGGAGTGTTGGACTTTTTGTGGTGCGCGTTACTTGGTGACTGGAATTGCTAGAAGCGCTTAAGTTTTTGTGGTGCCCAGTAAAGTGAGACGTGTATTCATGTATGCTTTATGTTGCCGATTGTTCCTCACTTTGGTCGTTTTTAATTTTACAAAACTCAGGAACGCTGTTTCCTCAGTTTCAAACCATTTCTAAGAATTTTTATTACTTTTCCGCTTTCAATGTAGTTTTTTGGATAGATTATTATGTTGGATGCTGAACTCTATAGATGCAGTGAAACAGATTTTAATGTCTGCTGTAATACTTTTTTGGTATTTAGATTAGTTTTAAAGAGAAAAATTGTGAAATTTTTACTGGGCAACAGTTTAGAACGCTTCCATGAAGTGCTTTCGGTGCCCAATTAAACGCGTACCCAAGCAATAGATAGAAGGGTGCCCTTACTGGTTAGCCGGTGAGTGCGTGAGAAATAAAATACGACTCGTGGCCCAAACCCAAGTAGGTCCACCCCATTTGTTATTTATATGTCATAGAACCAAGACAACTGCTTCCAATCGGGTTGGACAAATTGCAATGACTAACGCAACGAATAATGGAGTTTTCTTTTGGAGCTTGGAATGTTAGATTATTGAACAGACCAGGTGCGTTGCAACAACTTCTGGATAATATACAGAAATATAGAATCAACATCCTCAGATTGCAAGAAACTAGGCGTTATGGAGAAGATACATTTGACATGTGAACCCACACCTAAAACCCATAAATCAGGACCAAATTCTTTGATGTCTGGCTGGTCAACTGTGAAGTTCCAAGAAGAAAAGAAGGAGGCTACTAAGGAGGAATTCTACAGCACCTTGGAATACTCTGTCGATGCATTTCTGTTAAATGACGTTAAAATTATTCTAGAAGCATCTTATTGATAAATGATTAGTCAAACCGGTGTCTTTATCTGGAAGTGGAGCATGGACCCTAACGTCGGAATTCGAAAAGGCAACAGACATATTTTAACGCAAAGTGCTTCGAAAAATTGATGACCCGGTGAAACAAGGAACAGAGTGGAGACTGCATCACAATGATTAGTTGCATGAGCTCTTTGGTGAATCACATGTGTCTACTTGCGAAAAAATACGCAAATTGCGAAGGGCAAGTTGTGTAGAAAGAATGGAAATAAACCAGCTACCCAAAAGAACATTATAGGGAAGAGCACAA
Organism: Odontomyia ornata; assembly: GCA_963969285.1. Taxonomy (NCBI): domain Eukaryota; kingdom Metazoa; phylum Arthropoda; class Insecta; order Diptera; family Stratiomyidae; genus Odontomyia; species Odontomyia ornata. The sequence goes on from OZ017740.1 coordinate 197,416,794, forward strand.
GGCAGATGCCCAGCGAGAAAACCGAGGTCTCGATGAGAAGACACCACAAAAGCTGACAGTAGATTCTTGCTGGGAGTGATCTACTGACAAACGAGGTCACGGAACCATAGTGATTAGAGGAGATCAGTCCTGATGATTAAGCCCCTTCTTGAGTTGCACACCGTCGATGATGATTAGTATAATTTGTTTCGGTCAGTATATCATTTTGTGTCGACTGTTGATTATTTTTGCGAATTTCTTCGGGTAGCTTAGCATGGTAGTTTCTTTATCTCATTCTCTGATTTTTAAATCATGGTGGGGATGACAGTATATGCATGTTCATGATATTTTTTCTCTACTTTGGCTTGCTCATAAGTTTAGTCCAACAGTTTCAGATGATTATGCTTCCAGGGTAATTTAAGTTTAGAATGAATGATCTAGTGATTGTAGCGATTTTTAACTTGTTCACGTTCGCTCGAGATTTTCTGAAGGAAATCTAAACCGACCTCTTATCGGTTTTAACGTGAAGTCTTCGAATGTGTCAGCAAACTGTAACATACACGCCAACAAGTCTCGACACCCTTAGTTTACTTTGACCTGGCCGCTGGCAGGCTAGCTAGCTTGGAGACGAGTTTTGGTCACAGATCTTACACAAGCAGATTAAGTCCTAAAATACAGGTTACCAGACACCGATCCAAATACCCAATAAAAAAACGCGTCAAAACTTTCCTTCAAGCCAACTTTACTTTACTTTTCTTTGCTTCAATTTCATCTCCTTCCAACCGTACGAACAGCCCAAAAGACAGAAATCCAAAAAAGACAAGTTGATTCAAAATCACACGTCCCTGAATGTTCACGCACATGGAACCCGAAATAAACTACACGAATCCAAAACTGAATCAATCTACTCTAATTAAAAACGCAAAGCCAAACTATGGCACCACGTACCGAACCGCAACATAAAACCGACCATTCGCTGATTATCCTTACATCCTTGGCGACATACTCACCTTCGGCTTCCCTTCCTCCTGAAAGAGAACGGCTACCTACTGAAGAGGAAAGAGCTAGCTCTTGTTCAGCAAATCATATTTATGTTTATTGTATTTAGATATTCAGACATATATTCGTCTCTTGCGCCAGGAACGTCAGAGGTGAACATATAAAGAAATAGGTCTAATATAGAGCCCTATGGAATCCTCGAGTCAATATACGATAGGTCTGACCTGGCTCCACCAGCCACCGCGAAAGCAGTTCCTACTCTCATCAAACTACCTATAATAAAAATCTATCTCTAAGAATATCACGATAGGTGGAGTCGTAGATTTTCGAATGGTTCCACCAGCGGGAACTTCGATAGTTCATCTAGAACAACTATAGTTCAGTGTGTTCCATAGAAAAACGAGGATGTGGACCGAGTAGATCTATATACAGACGTTAGAATACGCGCTCCAGACTGTTGAGTTCCGTCAAACGATGCAAAAAGTCCGACCCACCAACAGCTACGAACAGCAGTTCACCAACATTCCGCCACAAATTTAAGCAATTCCTCACACGTATTTCTTCGCGTGGATGCCGTACGCAGGGCTCTATCGCAACCATTTAACGGAACTCATAAAGTACTAAATCGATTATCAGAAGTGCTATACAAAATTGACGTAAACGAGCGCTCAGTAAATGTGGCCACCAAGCGATTGAAGCCCGCATTCCTCGGAGAAGTCCCAAATGCAAACAACTACCCCAAAATTAGCCAACCCAGTGCTGCAGCGACCACATCGCAGCATCCAACCTGTGAATTCCGATCCACCGTGCCGCGATCGCCCAAGCCCTGGATACCAATTAATCCACCACCACCAAGCATCACGCGCACATATGCACCAGCTAAACGTCATATCGTGACGATGTTATGGACTCACTGCAAGAGATGATGCAACGCCCAAAATGAGAATTAGACAACAATGCATGAGTTGAGAACCAACAGTCAGTCGATGACGCCATTCGATGCAAGCAACCGATACGTGATTATTGTTAGTTACTAAGTTAAATAAAGTTATTAACAGTGACGACGCTTGTATTGTATTATGTGATGCCCACAAAACCATCTAAATTGTACCTAGGGACTAGGTTTGATTTGCTTATTTGTTTGGGAATCAATAAGTTTTGGAGGAATGTTGCTAATAGAAAAGCGTTTCATTCGATGTGGCTTGCGAATTGTTGTTGTTGTTCCATTGCTAAGGCTTTAGTATAAGTTACTCATAGGGTGGTTTTATGGAGTGTGGGGTAATGAGTGTGTAACCTACGCTTTTCTCTTAATGTACATGGTTCATGTTGTTAGTGGGATACATAGATTGATGGTTTGCATGAAGGTGCTTAATGAACTTTGAAAACAAGATGATCAGGAGAACAGCTTTGTCTTTTGTTGTTTTCACAGCTTTCACATGTGCCATATGTTAGGAAGGTTTTAATATGTATATTATACTTAGTAATTTGTGGTTGGCGGGTAATTCCGATGAAGATTGTTTGTTTCTTATTATATTAGCTTAATGTAGTTTGTGGTAGATAGGGCTTACTGTGGGATCATATAACTTTTAAGGTATATGCGTGTATTCATGTGAGTTAGTACAAAGGGAACTTTATTTGAATTATTTGCTCTGTCTTTTTGACTATGTGTAAATAGTTGCAAATCGATGACCGCGTGTTATTTTGAAATTGTTTTTTATTAAATTTAGAAATTTTGGGCAAATTATTATAAATTTTATTGATCATTTATCTGAAATAAAATTAGACGAAAAAATCTTAAACTAGAAAGTCCTGGAATAAACTTTGAATGATTTCAGCAAACTGGTAAGCAGAAATACTGCGTTAAAAACATCTTCCGAGGAAGAGCTTGAGGCGATACTATCACTACATGTTGGGCTTGAGAACATATCGTTTTGGTCTTCATTCACGACCCTATATATTCTATCTAATTTCTCCCCAATAAGTGTCTGTTTGGTTTAGCGTAACTCTGTCATTGACGTTGCTGGAAGACAGTACACTACCGTACGAGATCAGTTCATTAGCCATTTGTTAAAATTATTGGTCCTGATCTCGAAGATACGTATAAAGTGAAAGGATGGGAAATGAGTGGGTTTAAATTTTCTTGCGTTATCTACAGGGGTTTTACACAAACAAAGTAAATAGTGGCAGTGTGTCTGCAAATAATTTTAGAGCAACAGCTCATAGGCTCAGACTGGTTGGTAAATCAGTGTCTATTTTACTGATATGCATACGACTTAATACTAAAAGTAGCGTGTCTACCGGAAATTGAAATCGAGCAGCTCAGAAACTATTATAGGTTTCTATTGTGACTTATAAATAGAAAAAGCGTGTTCGCTGACAGCTGGGGTCCACGGCTTAGAAACTATTGTTGGTTTCCTTGGCCACTTGTAACTAAAAATAGCGTGTCTGCTCACAGCTTCGTTTGAGGGCTCAGAGGCTATTGTTTAATCTACTGGGTGAAAAATTTATTAAAATTTAATCAATACTGACCACAATAGTGTTCATCTAAAAGGATAAATTGTTAGAGAAAAGTTTCTAATCTACTGGCATTTATTCCAGTGAACATGTGACTTAGACATAAAAATAGCGTGTCTGCTGATGGTTTCAGATCAGCAGCTCAGAGGCTATTTTCTTTTTTCTTGTTTTTTTTTGCTTAGACCGAGAGCTGAGTGGCTACCGACATTTTCGTTTTGAAGTGTCCACATTTATAGCTGCTACCAGTAAGTTTTTGGGGAAACATTCAACTTATTCGTTTTTTTCCATTTATTTACAAAATATTTCCGGGATTTATCGGCTCGAATGCCACTAGTTTCCAGTTTATTACTGCTAGTGCTATGAAATTGCACATTAAGTGCTGAATTCATATTTGGTCATATGAGAGTAAAATAAAACAGTACTTGAAAGAAATATTTGGTTTTAAGGTAAATTTGTTTGCATTGAACAGGCCTACGTCGTATTGGGTTACAATAACTAAGAGTCTGTTGTTTCACAGTTCATACACTAGGATTATTTCAATTAAACTTGAAATTATTTAAGTTAATTATTAAGAATTTGTGTTGGGAAATTTTCTTTCATATGTAAATGAGTTTTTGTATTCGTTTTGCATAGTTTGTTTATTTTGTTTTTACTTTAATTTAATTGCATTAAAAATTATTGTCCAAATATCTACTCATTGATTTATTTAGTTAAATGCATATTTTTGTATGCAATTAATTTATGAAATATAAGTGTCTAGCGACTAGGAGCTGTACCGATCACTTAATTTCATTAAATGCTGTCGGGATATCATTCGAATGCTAGTTCAATTTAATAAGCCTCGAATAAGCATGTGGGTGCGCGTTATTGCTATTATTATTGTTTCAGTCGTTTCAGCGATAAAAGGTGTTATGTTGCCATCATGATGGATACGCGTTTGCTTACTCGTTATTAATGTTTTCATTTCGCTTGCTTGTGTTTAATGATCACTTGTGCTGTTTATAGTTTTGCATGTTTGTCAACTAAAACTTTATATCTTCGATAAATTCTACGTTAAATTATGTTTGAATCGTTTAGTTTATTTTAATGATTGTTGGATAGACAAGGTTAGAGTTTGAAATATGAATTGAATTTCTCTGCATCGATTATTCGATATTAATATTGTATTGTTGTTGTTATTTTTGCGAATACTGATCTAGTTTGATAGACAGTGTAAGTAGCATTAGTGTTATACAGGAGTTGATTGGCATCGGATATCAGCTGGGAAGGGAAATATACAGCCCAGTTAATTTTTCTGCATAATGCGCTACATTGTGATCTTTGCAAAACCGATATTCTACCGGCTGCGCCAATTTTGTTACAAAACATGTATGTGGGATGTGGAATTTGAGGTAAATAAAACAGTGCTAATATGTTTAGTCGTAGTCGAATTGATGTGTCCACGTCCACGGTCAAAAGGCAAGAGAGCGATCTTGAGTGACTTCATCCAATTGATACGATGTACATTACGGTTAGTTTCAATACAAGCAAGACTCAAAAAGTAATTGTAACAAATTAATACGCAACAAGTTAGTATTGCGAAGTTGTATGATATGAGTGTAGATTGAGGAACATAGCTGGAGATGGCTATGATGAGCTTATGTTTATTCATTTCCACATGTATACCCTATGTATAGCAGCATGAACTGGGAGCTTGATATGATGTCATCAAGGCTCCCGGCGGCAGAGAGAGATCTCACTGCGTACCACTTAAATGCTACTTGTTAGTACAATTTATTACAGAGATAGTTAATGAAGTTTTATGTTTTCATATGCATAAAGTTGGAGCATTAATAGAGCTGTAAAATTCTGTGATTTATGTCTACTTTAATTATATTTGTTATTTAAAGGAAATGAAATGTATGATATAACTTGATATCATACTCGTATTTGAAAAAAACAATCAATTAAGACTATAACTGCAGCCCCGGGGGTAAGTGCCTTAGGGCACTCATATTTGGCTGTAGTATGCGGTTATATTTATGAATCAATTAGTTAATAATCTAACAACTGTCCCGAGGCACAAACCCTTGGGACGTTAATACTCAGATTGATAAATCAATTATTTATTAGTTCAACTGCAGGCCCCGGGCATAACTGCCTGGGGGCGCAGTACACAGTTGAACGTATTTTTATTCGCTTATCCCGGGCTAAGTGCCTTCGGATAGAATAAGGTCGGGTGCATGCTTCAAGATAGCGAATGGAGAAACACTTCCCGATTTTCTTACCTGTATCATTTTCTTTTATAGCACTATTATGCTGACTTCATTGCCTACTAACCAAAATAATGAAGACAATTTAAACTAGTCCATGATCAAAGTTTGAATATTTTTATCGCCATCTCTCTGTGACTGACGCAACCACAAAGCTCAAGCTTACACTCGATTTGCCTAATTACGCATGCGTGTAACCAATTCGTTCCACTAAGGCAATACGGTTGATAGTAAAGTCTGATGTGTATATGTTTTAATCCCTAATGCGAGTATGAATACACACCCACATTTGCTAATGCATGATACGACAGCCGCCCCCACAGATGGTTTGCTTACGATTTGCAGCTTTTCGCATATGTTGCCAGTCTAAGTACACAGAGAGGAACGACGCGACGTTGACCGAGTCATAATTGCACTGCGGCTTCCGTAACACTTATCAACGGGTGCTGTAAAGCATAGAAAACTTCCTCATGAATGCGTGGTCAATTTTCCGCGTTGATTATCGAAGGGTATGTAAGCTTAAGGATAAACGGCATTATAGACAAGTTGGAGATGTATGATGCTTGTTGGAGAAAAATGTTCGGAATGTGGATTTGCTTGCCAGTGAATGCTGTTAGGCATGAAAATTGGCTTTGAAGACACGTGGCATATGCAAGTGACCTTGCTGGTCAAAGGTGGTGTTGTGTGCGCGTAAACTGGCCTGTTGGGGAGAGTTTGAAGGCCTCAGAATTTACATCGTAGAGGAGAAGTTGTTTGTTGGAGGTGGGTATGATTGCTTGGCTGTGGTAGGAGTGTTGGACTTTTTGTGGTGCGCGTTACTTGGTGACTGGAATTGCTAGAAGCGCTTAAGTTTTTGTGGTGCCCAGTAAAGTGAGACGTGTATTCATGTATGCTTTATGTTGCCGATTGTTCCTCACTTTGGTCGTTTTTAATTTTACAAAACTCAGGAACGCTGTTTCCTCAGTTTCAAACCATTTCTAAGAATTTTTATTACTCTTCCGCTTTCAATGTAGTTTTTTGGATAGATTATTATGTTGGATGCTGAACTCTATAGATGCAGTGAAACAGATTTTAATGTCTGCTGTAATACTTTTTTGGTATTTAGATTAGTTTTAAAGAGAAAAATTGTGAAATTTTTACTGGGCAATAGTTTAGAACGCTTCCATGAAGTGCTTTCGGTGCCCAATTAAACGCGTACCCAAGCAGTAGATAGAAGGGTGCCCTTACTGGTTAGCCGGTGAGTGCGTGAGAAATAAAATACGACTCGTGGCCCAAACCCAAGTAGGTCCACCCCATTTGTTATTTATATGTCATAGAACCAAGACAACTGCTTCCAATCGGGTTGGACAAATTGCAATGACTAACGCAACGAATAATGGAGTTTTCTTTTGGAGCTTGGAATGTTAGATTATTGAACAGACCAGGTGCGCTGCAACAACTTCTGGATAATATACAGAAATATAGAATCAACATCCTCAGAGTGCAAGAAACTAGGCGTTATGGAGAAGATACATTTGACATGTGAACCCACACCTAAAACCCATAAATCAGGACCAAATTCTTTGATGTCTGGCTGGTCAACTGTGAAGTTCCAAGAAGAAAAGAAGGAGGCTACTAAGGAGGAATTCTACAGCACCTTGGAATACTCTGTCGATGCATTTCTGTTAAATGACGTTAAAATTATTCTAGAAGCATCTTATTGATAAATGATTAGTCAAACCGGTGTCTTTATCTGGAAGTGAAGCATGGACCCTAACGTCGGAATTCGAAAAGGCAACAGACATATTTTAACGCAAAGTGCTTCGAAAAATTGATGACCCGGTGAAACAAGGAACAGAGTGGATACTGCATCACAATGATTAGTTGCATGAGCTCTTTGGTGAATCACATGTGTCTACTTGCGAAAAAATACGCAAATTGCGAAGGGCAAGTTGTGTAGAAAGAATGGAAATAAACCAGCTACCCAAAAGAACATTATAGGGAAGAGCACAAGGCAGATGCCCAGCGAGAAAGCCGAGGTCTCGATGAGAAGACACCACAAAAGCTGACAGTAGATTCTTGCTGGGAGTGATCTACTGACAAACGAGGTCACGGAACCATAGTGATTAGAGGAGATCAGTCCTGATGATTAAGCCCCTTCTTGAGTTGCACACCGTCGATGATGATTAGTATAATTTGTTTCGGTCAGTATATCATTTTGTGTCGACTGTTGATTATTTTTGCGAATTTCTTCGGGTAGCTTAGCATGGTAGTTTCTTTATCTCATTCTCTGATTTTTAAATCATGGTGGGGATGACAGTATATGCATGTTCATGATATTTTTTCTCTACTTTGGCTTGCTCATAAGTTTAGTCCAACAGTTTCAGATGATTATTCTTCCAGGGTAATTTAAGTTTAGAATGAATGATCTAGTGATTGTAGCGATTTTTAACTTGTTCACGTTCGCTCGAGATTTTCTGAAGGAAATCTAAACCGACCTCTCATCGGTTTTAACGTGAAGTCTTCGAATGTGTCAGCAAACTGTAACATACACGCCAACAAGTCTCGACACCCTTAGTTTACTTTGACCTGGCCGCTGGCAGGCTAGCTAGCTTGGAGACGAGTTTTGGTCACAGATCTTACACAAGCAGATTAAGTCCTAAAATACAGGTTACCAGACACCGATCCAAATACCCAATAAAAAAACGCGTCAAAACTTTCCTTCAAGCCAACTTTACTTTACTTTTCTTTGCTTCAATTTCATCTCCTTCCAACCGTACGAACAGCCCAAAAGACAGAAATCCAAAAAAGACAAGTTGATTCAAAATCACACGTCCCTGAATGTTCACGCACATGGAACCCGAAATAAACTACACGAATCCAAAACTGAATCAATCTACTCTAATTAAAAACGCAAAGCCAAACTATGGCACCACGTACCGAACCGCAACATAAAACCGACCATTCGCTGATTATCCTTACATCCTTGGCGACATACTCACCTTCGGCTTCCCTTCCTCCTGAAAGAGAACGGCTACCTACTGAAGAGGAAAGAGCTAGCTCTTGTTCAGCAAATCATATTTATGTTTATTGTATTTAGATATTCAGACATATATTCGTCTCTTGCGCCAGGAACGTCAGAGGTGAACATATAAAGAAATAGGTCTAATATAGAGCCCTATGGAATCCTCGAGTCAATATACGATAGGTCTGACCTGGCTCCACCAGCCACCGCGAAAGCAGTTCCTACTCTCATCAAACTACCTATAATAAAAATCTATCTCTAAGAATATCACGATAGGTGGAGTCGTAGATTTTCGAATGGTTCCACCAGCGGGAACTTCGATAGTTCATCTAGAACAACTATAGTTCAGTGTGTTCCATAGAAAAACGAGGATGTGGACCGAGTAGATCTATATACAGACGTTAGAATACGCGCTCCAGACTGTTGAGTTCCGTCAAACGATGCAAAAAGTCCGACCCACCAACAGCTACGAACAGCAGTTCACCAACATTCCGCCACAAATTTAAGCAATTCCTCACACGTATTTCTTCGCGTGGATGCCGTACGCAGGGCTCTATCGCAACCATTTAACGGAACTCATAAAGTACTAAATCGATTATCAGAAGTGCTATACAAAATTGACGTAAACGAGCGCTCAGTAAATGTGGCCACCAAGCGATTGAAGCCCGCATTCCTCGGAGAAGTCCCAAATGCAAACAACTACCCCAAAATTAGCCAACCCAGTGCTGCAGCGACCACATCGCAGCATCCAACCTGTGAATTCCGATCCACCGTGCCGCGATCGCCCAAGCCCTGGATACCAATTAATCCACCACCACCAAGCATCACGCGCACATATGCACCAGCTAAACGTCATATCGTGACGATGTTATGGACTCACTGCAAGAGATGATGCAACGCCCAAAATGAGAATTAGACAACAATGCATGAGTTGAGAACCAACAGTCAGTCGATGACGCCATTCGATGCAAGCAACCGATACGTGATTATTGTTAGTTACTAAGTTAAATAAAGTTATTTACAGTGACGACGCTTGTATTGTATTATGTGATGCCCACAAAACCATCTAAATTGTACCTAGGGACTAGGTTTGATTTGCTTATTTGTTTGGGAATCAATAAGTTTTGGAGGAATGTTGCTAATAGAAAAGCGTTTCATTCGATGTGGCTTGCGAATTGTTGTTGTTGTTCCATTGCTAAGGCTTTAGTATAAGTTACTCATAGGGTGGTTTTATGGAGTGTGGGGTAATGAGTGTGTAACCTACGCTTTTCTCTTAATGTACATGGTTCATGTTGTTAGTGGGATACATAGATTGATGGTTTGCATGAAGGTGCTTAATGAACTTTGAAAACAAGATGATCAGGAGAACAGCTTTGTCTTTTGTTGTTTTCACAGCTTTCACATGTGCCATATGTTAGGAAGGTTTTAATATGTATATTATACTTAGTAATTTGTGGTTGGCGGGTAATTCCGATGAAGATTGTTTGTTTCTTATTATATTAGCTTAATGTAGTTTGTGGTAGATAGGGCTTACTGTGGGATCATATAACTTTTAAGGTATATGCGTGTATTCATGTGAGTTAGTACAAAGGGAACTTTATTTGAATTATTTGCTCTGTCTTTTTGACTATGTGTAAATAGTTGCAAATCGATGACCGCGTGTTATTTTGAAATTGTTTTTTATTAAATTTAGAAATTTTGGGCGAATTATTATAAATTTTATTGATCATTTATCTGAAATAAAATTAGACGAAAAAATCTTAAACTAGAAAGTCCTGGAATAAACTTTGAATGATTTCAGCAAACTGGTAAGCAGAAATACTGCGTTAAAAACATCTTCCGAGGAAGAGCTTGAGGCGACACTATCACTACATGTTGGGCTTGAGAACATATCGTTTTGGTCTTCATTCACGACCCTATATATTCTATCTAATTTCTCCCCAATAAGTGTCTGTTTGGTTTAGCGTAACTCTGTCATTGACGTTGCTGGAAGACAGTACACTACCGTACGAGATCAGTTCATTAGCCATTTGTTAAAATTATTGGTCCTGATCTCGAAGATACGTATAAAGTGAAAGGATGGGAAATGAGTGGGTTTAAATTTTCTTGCGTTATCTACAGGGGTTTTACACAAACAAAGTAAATAGTGGCAGTGTGTCTGCAAATAATTTTAGAGCAACAGCTCATAGGCTCAGACTGGTTGGTAAATCAGTGTCTATTTTACTGATATGCATACGACTTAATACTAAAAGTAGCGTGTCTACCGGAAATTGAAATCGAGCAGCTCAGAAACTATTATAGGTTTCTATTGTGACTTATAAATAGAAAAAGCGTGTTCGCTGACAGCTGGTGTCCACGGCTTAGAAACTATTGTTGGTTTCCTTGGCCACTTGTAACTAAAAATAGCGTGTCTGCTAACAGCTTCGTTTGAGGGCTCAGAGGCTATTGTTTAATCTACTGGGTGAAAAATTTATTAAAATTTAATCAATACTGACCACAATAGTGTTCATCTAAAAGGTTAAATTGTTAGAGAAAAGTTTCTAATCTACTGGCATTTATTCCAGTGAACATGTGACTTAGACATAAAAATAGCGTGTCTGCTGATGGTTTCAGATCAGCAGCTCAGAGGCTATTTTCTTTTTTCTTGTTTTTTTTTGCTTAGACCGAGGGCTGAGTGGCTACCGACATTTTCGTTTTGAAGTGTCCACATTTATAGCTGCTACCAGTAAGTTTTTGGGGAAACATTCAACTTATTCGTTTTTTTCCATTTATTTACAAAATATTTCCGGGATTTATCGGCTCGAATGCCACTAGTTTCCAGTTTATTACTGCTAGTGCTATGAAATTGCACATTAAGTGCTGAATTCATATTTGGTCATATGAGAGTAAAATAAAACAGTACTTGAAAGAAATATTTGGTTTTAAGGTAAATTTGTTTGCATTGAACAGGCCTACGTCGTATTGGGTTACAATAACTAAGAGTCTGTTGTTTCACAGTTCATACACTAGGATTATTTCAATTAAACTTGAAATTATTTAAGTTAATTATTAAGAATTTGTGTTGGGAAATTTTCTTTCATATGTAAATGAGTTTTTGTATTCGTTTTGCATAGTTTGTTTATTTTGTTTTTACTTTAATTTAATTGCATTAAAAATTATTGTCCAAATATCTACTCATTGATTTATTTAGTTAAATGCATATTTTTGTATGCAATTAATTTATGAAATATAAGTGTCTAGCGACTAGGAACTGTACCGATCACTTAATTTCATTAAATGCTGTCGGGATATCATTCGAATGCTAGTTCAATTTAATAAGCCTCGAATAAGCATGTGGGTGCGCGTTATTGCTATTATTATTGTTTCAGTCGTTTCAGCGATAAAAGGTGTTATGTTGCCATCATGATGGATACGCGTTTGCTTACTCGTTATTAATGTTTTCATTTCGCTTGCTTGTGTTTAATGATCACTTGTGCTGTTTATAGTTTTGCATGTTTGTCAACTAAAACTTTATATCTTCGATAAATTCTACGTTAAATTATGTTTGAATCGTTTAGTTTATTTTAATGATTGTTGGATAGACAAGGTTAGAGTTTGAAATATGAATTGAATTTCTCTGCATCGATTATTCGATATTAATATTGTATTGTTGTTGTTATTTTTGCGAATACTGATCTAGTTTGATAGATAGTGTAAGTAGCATTAGTGTTATACAGGAGTTGAGTGGCATCGGATATCAGCTGGGAAGGGAAATATACAGCCCAGTTAATTTTTCTGCATAATGCGCTACATTGTGATCTTTGCCAAACCGATATTCAACCGGCTGCGCCAATTTTGTTACAAAACATGTATGTGGGATGTGGAATTTGAGGTAAATAAAACAGTGCTAATATGCTTAGTCGTAGTCGAATTGATGTGTCCACGTCCACGGTCAAAAGGCAAGAGAGCGATCTTGAGTGACTTCATCCAATTGATACGATGTACATTACGGTTAGTTTCAATACAAGGAAGACTCAAAAAGTAATTGTAACAAATTAATACGCAACAAGTTAGTATTGCGAAGTTGTATGATATGAGTGTAGATTGAGGAACATAGCTGGAGATGGCTATGATGAGCTTATGTTTATTCATTTCCACATGTATACCCTATGTATAGCGGCATGAACTGGGAGCTTGATATGATGTCATCAAGGCTCCCGGCGGCAGAGAGAGATCTCACTGCGTACCACTTAAATGCTACTTGTTAGTACAATTTATTACAGAGATAGTTAATGAAGTTTTATGTTTTCATATGCATAAAGTTGGAGCATTAATAGAGCTGTAAAATTCTGTGATTTATGTCTACTTTAATTATATTTGTTATTTAAAGGAAATGAAATGTATGATATAACTTGATATCATACTCGTATTTGAAAAAAACAATCAATTAAGACTATAACTGCAGCCCCGGGGGTAAGTGCCTTAGGGCACTCATATTTGGCTGTAGTATGCGGTTATATTTATGAATCAATTAATTAATAATCTAACAACTGTCCCGAGGCACAAACCCTTGGGACGTTAATACTCAGATTGATAAATCAATTATTTATTAGTTCAACTGCAGGCCCCGGGCATAACTGCCTGGGGGCGCAGTACACAGTTGAACGTATTTTTATTCGCTTATCCCGGGCTAAGTGCCTTCGGATAGAATAAGGTCGGGTGCATGCTTCAAGATAGCGAATGGAGAAACACTTCCCGATTTTCTTACCTGTATCATTTTCTTTTATAGCACTATTATGCTGACTTCATTGCCTACTAACCAAAATAATGAAGACAATTTAAACTAGTCCATGATCAAAGTTTGAATATTTTTATCGCCATCTCTCTGTGACTGACGCAACCACAAAGCTCAAGCTTACACTCGATTTGCCTAATTACGCATGCGTGTAACCAATTCGTTCCACTAAGGCAATACGGTTGATAGTAAAGTCTGATGTGTATATGTTTTAATCCCTAATGCGAGTATGAATACACACCCACATTTGCTAATGCATGATACGACAGCCGCCCCCACAGATGGTTTGCTTACGATTTGCAGCTTTTCGCATATGTTGCCAGTCTTAGTACACAGAGAGGAACGACGCGACGTTGACCGAGTCATAATTGCACTGCGGCTTCCGTAACACGTATCAACGGGTGCTGTAAAGCATAGAAAACTTCCTCATGAATGCGTGGTCAATTTTCCGCGTTGATTATCGAAGGGTATGTAAGCTTAAGGATAAACGGCATTATAGACAAGTTGGAGATGTATGATGCTTGTTGGAGAAAAATGTTCGGAATGTGGATTTGCTTGCCAGTGAATGCTGTTAGGCATGAAAATTGGCTTTGAAGACACGTGGCATATGCAAGTGACCTTGCTGGTCAAAGGTGGTGTTGTGTGCGCGTAAACTGGCCTGTTGGGGAGAGTTTGAAGGCCTCAGAATTTACATCGTAGAGGAGAAGTTGTTTGTTGGAGGTGGGTATGATTGCTTGGCTGTGGTAGGAGTGTTGGACTTTTTGTGGTGCGCGTTACTTGGTGACTGGAATTGCTAGAAGCGCTTAAGTTTTTGTGGTGCCCAGTAAAGTGAGACGTGTATTCATGTATGCTTTATGTTGCCGATTGTTCCTCACTTTGGTCGTTTTTAATTTTACAAAACTCAGGAACGCTGTTTCCTCAGTTTCAAACCATTTCTAAGAATTTTTATTACTCTTCCGCTTTCAATGTAGTTTTTTGGATAGATTATTATGTTGGATGCTGAACTCTATAGATGCAGTGAAACAGATTTTAATGTCTGCTGTAATACTTTTTTGGTATTTAGATTAGTTTTAAAGAGAAAAATTGTGAAATTTTTACTGGGCAATAGTTTAGAACGCTTCCATGAAGTGCTTTCGGTGCCCAATTAAACGCGTACCCAAGCAGTAGATAGAAGGGTGCCCTTACTGGTTAGCCGGTGAGTGCATGAGAAATAAAATACGACTCGTGGCCCAAACCCAAGTAGGTCCACCCCATTTGTTATTTATATGTCATAGAACCAAGACAACTGCTTCCAATCGGGTTGGACAAATTGCAATGACTAACGCAACGAATAATGGAGTTTTCTTTTGGAGCTTGGAATGTTAGATTATTGAACAGACCAGGTGCGCTGCAACAACTTCTGGATAATATACAGAAATATAGAATCAACATCCTCAGAGTGCAAGAAACTAGGCGTTATGGAGAAGATACATTTGACATGTGAACCCACACCTAAAACCCATAAATCAGGACCAAATTCTTTGATGTCTGGCTGGTCAACTGTGAAGTTCCAAGAAGAAAAGAAGGAGGCTACTAAGGAGGAATACTCTGTCGATGCATTTCTGTTAAATGACGTTAAAATTATTCTAGAAGCATCTTATTGATAAATGATTAGTCAAACCGGTGTCTTTATCTGGAAGTGGAGCATGGACCCTAACGTCGGAATTCGAAAAGGCAACAGACATATTTTAACGCAAAGTGCTTCGAAAAATTGATGACCCGGTGAAACAAGGAACAGAGTGGAGACTGCATCACAATGATTAGTTGCATGAGCTCTTTGGTGAATCACATGTGTCTACTTGCGAAAAAATACGCAAATTGCGAAGGGCAAGTTGTGTAGAAAGAATGGAAATAAACCAGCTACCCAAAAGAACATTATAGGGAAGAGCACAAGGCAGATGCCCAGCGAGAAAACCGAGGTCTCGATGAGAAGACACCACAAAAGCTGACAGTAGATTCTTGCTGGGAGTGATCTACTGACAAACGAGGTCACGGAACCATAGTGATTAGAGGAGATCAGTCCTGATGATTAAGCCCCTTCTTGAGTTGCACACCGTCGATGATGATTAGTATAATTTGTTTCGGTCAGTATATCATTTTGTGTCGACTGTTGATTATTTTTGCGAATTTCTTCGGGTAGCTTAGCATGGTAGTTTCTTTATCTCATTCTCTGATTTTTAAATCATGGTGGGGATGACAGTATATGCATGTTCATGATATTTTTTCTCTACTTTGGCTTGCTCATAAGTTTAGTCCAACAGTTTCAGATGATTATGCTTCCAGGGTAATTTAAGTTTAGAATGAATGATCTAGTGATTGTAGCGATTTTTAACTTGTTCACGTTCGCTCGAGATTTTCTGAAGGAAATCTAAACCGACCTCTTATCGGTTTTAACGTGAAGTCTTCGAATGTGTCAGCAAACTGTAACATACACGCCAACAAGTCTCGACACCCTTAGTTTACTTTGACCTGGCCGCTGGCAGGCTAGCTAGCTTGGAGACGAGTTTTGGTCACAGATCTTACACAAGCAGATTAAGTCCTAAAATACAGGTTACCAGACACCGATCCAAATACCCAATAAAAAAACGCGTCAAAACTTTCCTTCAAGCCAACTTTACTTTACTTTTCTTTGCTTCAATTTCATCTCCTTCCAACCGTACGAACAGCCCAAAAGACAGAAATCCAAAAAAGACAAGTTGATTCAAAATCACACGTCCCTGAATGTTCACGCACATGGAACCCGAAATAAACTACACGAATCCAAAACTGAATCAATCTACTCTAATTAAAAACGCAAAGCCAAACTATGGCACCACGTACCGAACCGCAACATAAAACCGACCATTCGCTGATTATCCTTACATCCTTGGCGACATACTCACCTTCGGCTTCCCTTCCTCCTGAAAGAGAACGGCTACCTACTGAAGAGGAAAGAGCTAGCTCTTGTTCAGCAAATCATATTTATGTTTATTGTATTTAGATATTCAGACATATATTCGTCTCTTGCGCCAGGAACGTCAGAGGTGAACATATAAAGAAATAGGTCTAATATAGAGCCCTATGGAATCCTCGAGTCAATATACGATAGGTCTGACCTGGCTCCACCAGCCACCGCGAAAGCAGTTCCTACTCTCATCAAACTACCTATAATAAAAATCTATCTCTAAGAATATCACGATAGGTGGAGTCGTAGATTTTCGAATGGTTCCACCAGCGGGAACTTCGATAGTTCATCTAGAACAACTATAGTTCAGTGTGTTCCATAGAAAAACGAGGATGTGGACCGAGTAGATCTATATACAGACGTTAGAATACGCGCTCCAGACTGTTGAGTTCCGTCAAACGATGCAAAAAGTCCGACCCACCAACAGCTACGAACAGCAGTTAACCAACATTCCGCCACAAATTTAAGCAATTCCTCACACGTATTTCTTCGCGTGGATGCCGTACGCAGGGCTCTATCGCAACCATTTAACGGAACTCATAAAGTACTAAATCGATTATCAGAAGTGCTATACAAAATTGACGTAAACGAGCGCTCAGTAAATGTGGCCACCAAGCGATTGAAGCCCCCATTCCTCGAAGAAGTCCCAAATGCAAACAACTACCCCAAAATTAGCCAACCCAGTGCTGCAGCGACCACATCGCAGCATCCAACCTGTGAATTCCGATCCACCGTGCCGCGATCGCCCAAGCCCTGGATACCAATTAATCCACCACCACCAAGCATCACGCGCACATATGCACCAGCTAAACGTCATATCGTGACGATGTTATGGACTCACTGCAAGAGATGATGCAACGCCCAAAATGAGAATTATACAACAATGCATGAGTTGAGAACCAACAGTCAGTCGATGACGCCATTCGATGCAAGCAACCGATACGTGATTATTGTTAGTTACTAAGTTAAATAAAGTTATTTACAGTGACGACGCTTGTATTGTATTATGTGATGCCCACAAAACCATCTAAATTGTACCTAGGGACTAGGTTTGATTTGCTTATTTGTTTGGGAATCAATAAGATTTGGAGGAATGTTGCTAATAGAAAAGCGTTTCATTCGATGTGGCTTGCGAATTGTTGTTGTTGTTCCATTGCTAAGGCTTTAGTATAAGTTACTCATAGGGTGGTTTTATGGAGTGTGGGGTAATGAGTGTGTAACTGTATTGATTTTTCTACCTTCAGATCGAACGCGGAACCGACCTCTCATCGGTTCTAGACGTTAAGTCTGAGTAATGCCAACGGATGGTACCAACAGGTCAACCGATCCGTGCACCGTAACCCATTCACGCGGTGACTGCTTGTCGGCCAGCCAGTTCGGAGAGGATTTCGGTCGCGGGTCTCCGAATGGGTTACGCTCAATTACAATATTTCAGTCACCTGGACATGCCCGTTTTCAAAACGCGTTATCAAAAGAAAACAAAATCATACGGAGAAGAAACCTACTTTACGTTACTCCGTATTTTTCTTCCATTACCAGTCAAAGTACAAAAATCTAATTTTCGTTTCGCGTTCCCGAATTTCCGACGCGGTACCGAAAAGTATGCTACTTTAAATTAACCCGACGAAACCTACTCTAAATAAACAACAAAACAATCAAAGGTACCGCGTACCGCGCGCGACGCGAAACCGACCTCAGCGGATTTGTCGAAACCCTACCCTCGCGACGGCATACCTACCTTACACTCTCTGTTCCCCCTGAAAAAGAACGAGTCACTGAAAAGGAAAGTCGTTAGTTATCTTTTAGCAATTCATTTTTAATAATGTAAAAATTTTGAACAAAACATAATATTTGTATTGTTTCATTTCTTGTTCTTTTTTTTTTTTACGCTTAATTTAAAATACCATTTAGTAGATATTTAGCTTTGTAGCTTAACAATACTCATTTATTTATAGTTATTTCTTAATTCATGGATGTTCTATCTGTTTGATATATATTTGTTGTATCGCACCTTAGTTATTTTGAAAATCTACAAGTCATTTGGATCTTGGTTTAAGTAAAACTTAGAATGGTTTAGTGGACTTGTATTAGAAATACAATATTAATTATTATTGGAACTGTTTTTGGAAGGAACTACCAATTATTTAGGATTTTTTTTTTAGAATAATCGTTCAAGTTACATTTGAAAGGAGCATTTATCGTGGATGATTTTGAAGGATGTTAAGGAAGCTTCAATGAGAAAAGAAACAGCGAGAAAGTTTAAATTTCGAAAAAAGGCCATCAATCGTTTAGTAAAAAGTAATCTCAACATGATTTAAACTTCTTTCTCGTGACAGAAAATAAAGATTGCATCAAATAAATTTTTTTCGAACAATAGCATATCTCATCGTTATTATTAATATTTATTTTGGTTCATCTACGTATCACATAGATAGTGCAACAAATCATTAACTTGAGTTTGACAAGCTATTAATTATCCTCCAATGGTACAAAACAAATATCTAGCAAATATATTAAAGTTTTATAAATCTAATAATAAATATAAATAGAATTTTGTCAATCTTTTTCTTCGGTTGTTTAAATAAAATCCTTAAAAATATATTTATAGATCATCCAATTATTATTCTCATTTTCAATTCTCTACTTAGTTTATTACTTAGCTAGAAGAAACATTAGTAATCTAAAGTTAATTGCCTTAGCTGCCAATAACCGATTGCACTCTGAACTATCTGGCAAGGGTAGGAGATCATATTCACTTTCATTGCTCTCATCTGTGAATATGTGTTTGCAGATCTGAGTGTTTACTTTCATTTCCGAGAACGGTCCCCTTAAAGCAAAGAAGTGTATGTGCAATGGGGTACTTGTCTTACTTTTCAGTATGAGCTTTCAACAATTGAAATTAATCTAAATAAACAATTCCTAGCTCTCCACTTTGACCGTTCGAATTTTCAACGGTTTTGGAGGTTTTGGTTTGTGCGTATCACCCCGTTTGCGCAAATGATCGCGTCTGGTGAAGCCTTTTGAACAGGTTTCGCACACGTAAGCTTTTCTGCCTGTATGCGAATCGATATGTCTTCTCAGATCAGTTTTATGATGGAATTGTTTCGGACAAAATTGACATTGATGGGGTTTTTGTGCTGCACTGTGCTTCGCATAGTGCGTGTCGAAAGTGACTTCGTTGGGAAAACGTTTGCCACATCGATTACAACGGAATGGTTGCTCGCCCTTATGGAATGTTTTATAGTGTTGTGTTAAATAGCAAATCTTTGTAAATACCTTGTTACACTCGTCGCAACGAATTTCGCCAGTCGGTGTTTTTCGGCGCATCCAATTCATGGGGCGAGGAACTCTTTATTCCCAATCAAGAGCGGCCTTTACTTTTAGACACAACACTAACCTAGAGAGAGAGGTTAACTCTTAAACTTTTAATTGACGAAAAATTGCATCACTCACTTTCTTATTGCTGTTACTTAGCCAAACGATTAACCAATGTCCGTACAACAGCGGCAATTACCGTGACCCGTTCTTTTCATACACCTTCTCGGCTTTTACGTCCTACAAGAGGCGCCAAATTCACTGACATCTGTCCAAATGAAAGTATACTGACTGCCATCACCTCCATGTGGCTGTCAAATCCCTGGTTGTCACATCGGACAAAACATCTGTGCGTGGAATGGCACTTCATATGGCGGAAATGTGCTTCTCCAGATGTCGCCAGTGGCATAGTTTTCTCGATGGCCACGGTGGAGGGGCATTTCCAGATGGCTATGTCTCGAAATGTGCCGGGGTTGGATTAATTCTATATTTCGAATATTTATATCCACGGATCTAAATATTTGGACAGAAAAAAAAATATTTTCTGCACAACGATATCCGCACAACCGATGAAGTCCGCTGGCACTTCGAGGACATATCCATCTGGCAGGTTACAAGGGTTCGGGATTGGAATCACTTCGATTCCTGGGCGTAGGCGTCACATTACACATTCCCCCCCCCCCCAAAATCGAAGTAATTACGATCCCGTCTCCTTTGTAAAAGGTCTTGGTTAGGGACGTGACGGGTCGAAGATCGGTTTCGAAGGATAGGCTACAACCCTGTTCGTGAAGACTCGACAGTGACTATATAGTAGGAAGTCAGGTGTTATTCGGAGGCCTTCGTCTAGGCAGAGATTTGGGATAAGCCAAGGTTTCTCGTGGGAATTAGTTGCACTTCATCGTCTAAGGTCTTTTGCGTGGTAAATTCCCAGGGTCTTACCAGTCATGTCCGCGATGAGGTATCGGGTGGGGCTTATGACTTGTATGACTCGACACTTCACGAATTTCTTGTCTAGTTTGGCATTGTAATGGCGGGTGGCATCGCTCTGTCGGAAGTTTCGACGATATATTTCGTCGCCGGCCTTAAGGCCAGAAGGATGAGATCGCAAGTTGTACCGCTCCTCTCCCATCCGTCTACTTTCTTCAATCTTCTCCCGCAGTTGATCTCGCAGAAGTTGGAGCTTTTCGTGCGGTTCTAGAACCACGATTGGGTCCTCTAGCGATTTCAGCTGCCGCAATAGCCGGTAAGCGCTCCCATGACCGATCATGTACTGGCCGAACACTGCAAAATACGGCGAAATGCCGGTCGTGGCGTGGTACGACGAGCGCAGCGCACTAGTGATGGCGGACAATTTGCGATCCCAGTCCCTCTGATTCGGGTGGACATAGGCGCGAATGGCCGCTATGAGCGTACGATTCAGTCGTTCGGATGCGTTGGCTTGTGGTGAATAGACGGCAGTTCGTTGGTGGATGATGCCGTATTTGGACATTAGGTCTCGGAACTTGCTGGAGGTGAACTGGACCCCATTGTCGGAGACAAGTTTCTCCGGAACTCCAAACATGTGAAAGACTCGGTTCTCCAAAAAGCTGATTATAGGTCCAGTGTGCATGTTACGTAGTGGTTCTATGATAGGGAATTTAGAGAGCTGGTCCAGGACCACGACAGCTCCCGTGTGACCAGAAGCAGATCGAGGGTAAGGACCGATAAGATCAATGTACAAGCGCTGGAACACGCGCTCGGGGACCTCAACCTTACCCATGGGTGGCCGAAGAATGGTGTTGGGCGCTTTAGTGCACTTGCATAGCTCACAGGAGGCTACGTACGCTTTTATCTGTTGTGCCATCTTAGGCCAAAAGAAACAGGTTTTCAACCGCCTAAGTGTACGACCGTATCCGCCGTGCGCACTTGATGGGTGGTCATGGGCCCGTCTGATAAGATCAGTGGTTAATTCTTCGGGCACCCACAACTTCCACTGTTCTTCTTCTTGTATGGGGTCTCCGGATGCCTGTCCCATCCGTTTGTAAATAAATCCATCCGTCAACCGCAGTTCAGGAAGCTGGGGCTGTTGATTCTGGATAGTGTGAATCAGTTGGGTGTAGCTGGCTGACTTGAAGGCAGGATGGTCCAAATCGATCAATTGGGGGCTGTCGTCCTCCTGGACCAACTCGGCTCCTTCAGGGGCAAACATTCTGGAAAGGGTGTCGGGGACTACATGCTGGCTTCCTTTTCGGTGGCGAATTGTGAAGTCAAATGCCTGTAGTTTCAGTGCCCACCTGGCCAATCTGCCGTTGAGATCAGTCTGGCTCATTAGCCATTTCAGAGAAGCGTGATCCGTAACGATTTCAAAGGTGTGTCCCTCCACATAGGCTCGGAAGCGTTTCACTGCCAACACCGCAGCTAGACATTCCTGCTCGGAGACCGTGTAATTTCGCTGGGCTGGGTTCAGCTTGTGAGACATGAAGGCTATAGGTCTCTCCTCGCCGTCTTGTGCAACCTGGACTAAGACTGCTCCCACCCCATGTTGACTCGCGTCACAATGGATTGAAAACGGTTTGTCAAAGTCCGGGCTGTGCAGTACGGGGGCTGTAGTCAGACTCTTCTTTAGCTCTTCAAAGGCTCGCAAGCTGGGCTCTTCCCAGACGAATTTACGTCCCTTACGCAGCATGTTGGTCAAAGGAGTGGTAATGGTGGCATAGTCACGTACAAAACGCTGGTACCATCCGCATAAGCCTAAGAATCGGCGTAACTGTTTGGTGGTCTTGGGTAATGGAAAAACGTCAATCGCTTGAGTCTTTTCCGGATCGGTCTTGATATGCCCATGCCCAATGATGTGACCTAAATACTTCACCTCCGTCATCACGAACTGGCTCTTCCTTATGTTGATGGTTAATCTTGCCCTCCGGATGTGTAGAGCCACCTCCTGAAGCAGGTCGATGTGTTCATCGAAGGTCTCGGTTATAAGCAACAAATCGTCCAAGTAAACGAAAACTTGGTGCCACAAGTGAGGTGGTATTACCTTATCCATCAGGCGCGTCATCGTTTGGGGGGCATTACACAATCCGAATGGCATGGTCACGAATTGATATAAGGGCCGACCTGGGACTGTGAAGGCTGTTTTCTCCTTTGAACCGGGGTCTAAAGGAATTTGCCAGAAGGCGTCCTTGAGGTCTAAGCTCGTGATGAAATGGGCTTTAGGCAATCGACTCAAAATGCCTTCGATCAACGGTAGAGGATATGCGTCCTTGACTGTGACGGCGTTCAAGCGTCTGGCATCTAAGCATAACCGGACCTTGTTCGGCTTGACAACTAAGGTGACTGGGGAAGCCCACGCGCTCTGTGATTCTTCGATTACGCCTAATGATAGCATTCGATCCACTTCGGCATATAACGATTTTTCCTTCGCCGGAGATATGGCGAAATGTCTCTGTTTTATGGGTTTAGCGTCCCCCACATCTATCGTGTGGAACACCAGGGCAGTCCTCCCGAGACCTTCTTTCTCATGCGATGGAAAAGCCGATATAGCCGAGTCGAGACGCAGTTGCTGAGTTACATCCAGTGTATGCCGTAGTAAGTTAGTGGGTTGAGATTGGTCAGGAACGGTGGTGACGGACTCCAGGGTCGAACCGGAAAATAGTGCCGGGGCCAAGTTAAATTTTCGAACGAAATCTACTCCTAAATAAAGATTCTGGGTTAACTGGGGTATGATGAAAAATTCCATAGGTTTAGTTACTCCTTTAAAGGTGACATCCGTCATAATTTTTCCCACTACAGAGTGACGAGTTCCGTCCGCCGTGCTTAACCAGGAGGTGAAATGACGGATTTGGTCCGCGTGCTTTGCCAGTACCTCCCCTGCAAACTCGGCAGATATGCAATTCACACTGGCTCCCGTATCGACTAAGCCTGATACTCGTTTTTGCAGGAGGTGTACTGACGCATATGGCCGGACATCCTCCCTCAATAATTCGTCTAAGTATATGTTCTTCAACACTTTTCTCGACTGCCTGACTTTTCTCCAGAAGCTCCGCATCCGACGCGTGGCTCGCTTGCTTCGCGGTGGGACAGTTGTGACCAATTCCTCATGGAAGATGCGCTGTCGAGTAGCCAAATAATTCCGCAGCCTAACATGAAAAGATTTTACATGCCAAGGAACATTCGTCTCGCTATCCTTTCCCTGCGCGTTGGCCTCGGCGAAGGACGGCGTCGGTTGTGGAACTTCGGGAGAACTGTGGTTAGCGGTGCGAGTCAGCAGAGTTGGAGTCATGTTGGGAGCTGGGTCATAGCTGGTGATGGGGTCTGGATTGGTTCGTCCGGGGTCTAGGAGTGCCGACGGGTGGTCGCGGCACTCGGTGGCAAGTTTTTTCGTCCTTTGCAATTAGTACAGTCAGGTGCGTATGTGTCGGCCTTCCCGCAGCGGTAGCAGAAAAGCGTTGGCTCCGCTGGACATGCATAGAACCGATGTCCCGGTTGTCGGCAGTTCCAACAGACCGTCGGGCTTGTAATTGCTTCAAGGGAGGGTCGATCAATCAATGCTGGGTCCTCAAGCTCCGGTGGTGCTCCGCTCCTCGGTACTGGTACTGGATCAGCAAGCAGGTGGTCCGCTGCCATCAACTCCGCGGTGTGATGATTTCGGGGATTTGGTCCCGTTATGCGAGGTTGTGGACGGAAGGTACCTCGTCGCTCATCCAAGTGTTCTTGTCTACGCGCATGGAGGCGCAATCCCTGTATGGTGTTGATGGGAAAATGCAGAAGGCTGTTCTGGAGATCCCAGCGCATATTCTCTCTGATAATTTCTACCAATTCGTCCTCGGGCATGGTATTTCGCAGGCGAGTGCTCAATCTCACTATACTGGTGTAGTACTGGTCGAACGGTTCGTGAGCGCCTTGTTTCCGTTTCTTTATTTGCTCTCTTAGCTCTCTCTCAGTGAAGCCATCCTCAAATCGATTGCGGAAGGCTGCACTGAAAGAGTGCCAAGTGGGACGTGGCGTTGACTCTTTAAAGCTCCAGTACCAGTCGGCAGCGTCGCCGCTGAACAAAAGATGTGCATGCCGGAGGAAGGCCGAGGAATCACCTCCCAGGGTGCTGGATACCAACGCCTGAATCCGGAAAAGGAACCGGTCCGCCGATATCATATCGTTGAACCCTGTAAAGTTCAGGCGCCAACTCTCCATGATACGAGGCGTCGGGTCTCGAAAAGGTGCCAATGCGTTCCCGGGGGGAATCACATCCTCTATTGACCTGTTGTACTGAGCTGCCTCGGGGGCTGGAGGTGCCAACGGAGGTCCGGTACTGTGTCGCGGTCTGTATTCGGGAGCTCTGGGATCCATTCCCGAGTTCCTTGGAGGTGGGACCCATTGCTCGGATTGTCGGGAGTGGGGCATCGCCACACTGGGATTTGGCTCCCAGCCAAGCGGAGTTCTCACGCGGCTGGGTGGTTGGCTCAACGGGAGATTCTGGAGCTTTCCCTCCAGGTTGCCAATCCTCTCCGACATATCCCTCATCAACGCCACGAGGGTGTCAATGGAGTGGGCGGAAGGCATGGTTGTCACCTCGGACACGACACTTGCAGCCGGAACTTCACCGCCTACTGCTCCTTGCAGGTCTAAGAGTGGTTGTGACGGTTCGGCTTCTGGAGCTCCTTTCGCCACTGCTCCACGCGTCGGTAGGGGCGTTCCGATGGGGACGTCTAGGGCGGTCCGCTCGATGGGTCGCCGACATAATGGGCAACTCTCTGACGTGAGGAGGAGCTGTTGTACACAGGCACGATGGAATAGATGTCCACAATCCAATCGCACGCTGTGTACGCCCTCCACTACGTCTTCGAAGCAGATCCCACAGTTAGCTGGTTGGACCGTTTTAGATCGGATCCACCGCTTATCTGGGGTCCGCTTCGTGGCCATTTTTGTTTTGCTTCTAAAAAAAAGAGAAAAAATATATAAACTAGACTTATTCCTATTATAACCCTAATATATAAATGGACAAAACTTACTACTAATTAGTGGCCGATAGTGGCGAGCTATTGATACGTGGGAAGAAAAAAAATTATTTGATATACACTTTCCTTTTCAGTGGTCGAACTCTTCAGCGGGAAATGAGAGTGCGTGGTAATCTGCCGAAGAAAGGGTGCTTCGGTCGATTTTCGAAATTTATCCCCATACCCACATACATTACAAAAAACCCGTCTCTAAACTACGTTAAAGTGACTCGACGAGACAAGTGGTAGAGCTACCGTAACGACTTTGTACGCGGTCAAAATTCCCGACGCGTGGAAGCATTCCGGGCTTCGCAACTCCAGCATACGCCATCGAACGTTGAACCGATACCACTCGTCTAACACGCATAAGAAATAGTTAGAATCCTTCCGCGACATAAAGGCAAGGTAGCCTTCTATTTTCTTGAGAGTCCATGCTGATAGGTAAACCCATCAGACTGGCAGTTCCATCAAGAAAATAGAAGGTCCTTACAGGGGTTAACCTGGGACAACACATCGGAAGGATTCTGTCGCGAAAGCAAAATCAAACAAAGGAGAGCGGAAGCTACAACTCACGTGAAGCGACTTCTAATGTGTATCACACAACTCCACTACTCCTGATAGTGGGACTCGAGTACCAAAGTACCTTACATCCTCCGTAAAGGACCAACTCGTCAGAAGACGCGAAGTTCTTTCCCCCTTAGGATGTTTTTGGCCCCACGTTGGGCGCCATTTGTAATGATTTTTCTACCTTCAGATCGAACGCGGAACCGACCTCTCATCGGTTCTAGACGTTAAGTCTGAGTAGTGCCAACGGATGGTACCAACAGGTCAACCGATCCGTGCACCGTAACCCATTCACGCGGTGACTGTTTGTCGGCCAGCCAGTTCGGAGAGGATTTCGGTCGCGGGTCTCCGAATGGGTTACGCTCAATTACAATATTTCAGTCACCTGGACATGCCCGTTTTCAAAACGCGTTATCAAAAGAAAACAAAATCATACGGAGAAGAAACCTACTTTACGTTACTCCGTATTTTTCTTCCATTACCAGTCAAAGTACAAAAATCTAATTTTCGTTTCGCGTTCCCGAATTTCCGACGCGGTATCGAAAAGTATGCTACTTTAAATTAACCCGACGAAACCTACTCTAAATAAACAACAAAACAATCAAAGGTACCGCGTACCGCGCGCGACGCGAAACCGACCTCAGCGGATTTGTCGAAACCCTACCCTCGCGACGGCATACCTACCTTACACTCTCTGTTCCCCCTGAAAAAGAACGAGTCACTGAAAAGGAAAGTCGTTAGTTATCTTTTAGCAATTCATTTTTAATAATGTAAAAATTTTGAACAAAACATAATATTTGTATTGTTTCATTTCTTGTTCTTTTTTTTTTACGCTTAATTTAAATTACCATTTAGTAGATATTTAGCTTTGTAGCTTAACAATACTCATTTATTTATAGTTATTTCTTAATTCATGGATGTTCTATCTGTTTGATATATATTTGTTGTATCGCACCTTAGTTATTTTGAAAATCTACAAGTCATTTGGATCTTGGTTTAAGTAAAACTTAGAATGGTTTAGTGGACTTGTATTAGAAATACAATATTAATTATTATTGGAACTGTTTTTGGAAGGAACTACCAATTATTTAGGATTTTTTTTTTAGAATAATCGTTCAAGTTACATTTGAAAGGAGCATTTATCGTGGATGATTTTGAAGGATGTTAAGGAAGCTTCAATGAGAAAAGAAACAGCGAGAAAGTTTAAATTTCGAAAAAAGGCCATCAATCGTTTAGTAAAAAGTAATCTCAACATGATTTAAACTTCTTTCTCGTGACAGAAAATAAAGATTGCATCAAATAAATTTTTTTCGAACAATAGCATATCTCATCGTTATTATTAATATTTATTTTGGTTCATCTACGTATCACACAGATAGTGCAACAAATCATTAACTTGAGTTTGACAAGCTATTAATTATCCTCCAATGGTACAAAACAAATATCTAGCAAATATATTAAAATTTTATAAATCTAATAATAAATATAAATAGAATTTTGTCAATCTTTTTCTTCGGTTGTTTAAATAAAATCCTTAAAAATATATTTATAGATCATCCAATTATTATTCTCATTTTCAATTCTCTACTTAGTTTATTACTTAGCTAGAAGAAACATTAGTAATCTAAAGTTAATTGCCTTAGCTGCCAATAACCGATTGCACTCTGAACTATCTGGCAAGGGTAGGAGATCATATTCACTTTCATTGCTCTCATCTGTGAATATGTGTTTGCAGATCTGAGTGTTTACTTTCATTTCCGAGAACGGTCCCCTTAAAGCAAAGAAGTGTATGTGCAATGGGGTACTTGTCTTACTTTTCAGTATGAGCTTTCAACAATTGAAATTAATCTAAATAAACAATTCCTAGCTCTCCACTTTGACCGTTCGAATTTTCAACGGTTTTGGAGGTTTTGGTTTGTGCGTATCACCCCGCTTGCGCAAATGATCGCGTCTGGTGAAGCCTTTTGAACAGGTTTCGCACACGTAAGCTTTTCTGCCTGTATGCGAATCGATATGTCTTCTCAGATCAGTTTTATGATGGAATTGTTTCGGACAAAATTGACATTGATGGGGTTTTTGTGCTGCACTGTGCTTCGCATAGTGCGTGTCGAAAGTGACTTCGTTGGGAAAACGTTTGCCACATCGATTACAACGGAATGGTTGCTCGCCCTTATGGAATGTTTTATAGTGTTGTGTTAAATAGCAAATCTTTGTAAATACCTTGTTACACTCGTCGCAACGAATTTCGCCAGTCGGTGTTTTTCGGCGCATCCAATTCATGGGGCGAGGAACTCTTTATTCCCAATCAAGAGCGGCCTTTACTTTTAGACACAACACTAACCTAGAGAGAGAGGTTAACTCTTAAACTTTTAATTGACGAAAAATTGCATCACTCACTTTCTTATTGCTGTTACTTAGCCAAACGATTAACCAATGTCCGTACAACAGCGGCAATTACCGTGACCCGTTCTTTTCATACACCTTCTCGGCTTTTACGTCCTACAAGAGGCGCCAAATTCACTGACATCTGTCCAAATGAAAGTATACTGACTGCCATCACCTCCATGTGGCTGTCAAATCCCTGGTTGTCACATCGGACAAAACATCTGTGCGTGGAATGGCACTTCATATGGCGGAAATGTGCTTCTCCAGATGTCGCCAGTGGCATAGTTTTCTCGATGGCCACGGTGGAGGGGCATTTCCAGATGGCTATGTCTCGAAATGTGCCGGGGTTGGATTAATTCTATATTTCGAATATTTATATCCACGGATCTAAATATTTGGACAGAAAAAAAAATATTTTCTGCACAACGATATCCGCACAACCGATGAAGTCCGCTGGCACTTCGAGGACATATCCATCTGGCAGGTTACAAGGGTTCGGGATCGGAATCACTTCGGTTCCTGGGCGTAGGCGTCACATTACATAACCTACGCTTTTCTCTTAATGTACATGGTTCATGTTGTTAGTGGGATACATAGATTGATGGTTTGCATGAAGGTGCTTAATGAACTTTGAAAACAAGATGATCAGGAGAACAGCTTTGTCTTTTGTTGTTTTCACAGCTTTCACATGTGCCATATGTTAGGAAGGTTTTAATATGTATATTATACTTAGTAATTTGTGGTTGGCGGGTAATTCCGATGAAGATTGTTTGTTTCTTATTATATTAGCTTAATGTAGTTTGTGGTAGATAGGGCTTACTGTGGGATCATATAACTTTTAAGGTATATGCGTGTATTCATGTGAGTTAGTACAAAGGGAACTTTATTTGAATTATTTGCTCTGTCTTTTTGACTATGTGTAAATAGTTGCAAATCGATGACCGCGTGTTATTTTGAAATTGTTTTTTATTAAATTTAGAAATTTTGGGCGAATTATTATAAATTTTATT
The DNA here is from genome assembly GCA_963969285.1 of Odontomyia ornata. Classification (NCBI taxonomy): domain Eukaryota; kingdom Metazoa; phylum Arthropoda; class Insecta; order Diptera; family Stratiomyidae; genus Odontomyia; species Odontomyia ornata. The sequence continues at coordinate 197,446,545 of OZ017740.1, forward strand.
GATCATTTATCTGAAATAAAATTAGACGAAAAAATCTTAAACTAGAAAGTCCTGGAATAAACTTTGAATGATTTCAGCAAACTGGTAAGCAGAAATACTGCGTTAAAAACATCTTCCGAGGAAGAGCTTGAGGCGACACTATCACTACATGTTGGGCTTGAGAACATATCGTTTTGGTCTTCATTCACGACCCTATATATTCTATCTAATTTCTCCCCAATAAGTGTCTGTTTGGTTTAGCGTAACTCTGTCATTGACGTTGCTGGAAGACAGTACACTACCGTACGAGATCAGTTCATTAGCCATTTGTTAAAATTATTGGTCCTGATCTCGAAGATACGTATAAAGTGAAAGGATGGGAAATGAGTGGGTTTAAATTTTCTTGCGTTATCTACAGGGGTTTTACACAAACAAAGTAAATAGTGGCAGTGTGTCTGCAAATAATTTTAGAGCAACAGCTCATAGGCTCAGACTGGTTGGTAAATCAGTGTCTATTTTACTGATATGCATACGACTTAATACTAAAAGTAGCGTGTCTACCGGAAATTGAAATCGAGCAGCTCAGAAACTATTATAGGTTTCTATTGTGACTTATAAATAGAAAAAGCGTGTTCGCTGACAGCTGGTGTCCACGGCTTAGAGACTATTGTTGGTTTCCTTGGCCACTTGTAACTAAAAATAGCGTGTCTGCTAACAGCTTCGTTTGAGGGCTCAGAGGCTATTGTTTAATCTACTGGGTGAAAAATTTATTAAAATTTAATCAATACTGACCACAATAGTGTTCATCTAAAAGGTTAAATTGTTAGAGAAAAGTTTCTAATCTACTGGCATTTATTCCAGTGAACATGTGACTTAGACATAAAAATAGCGTGTCTGCTGATGGTTTCAGATCAGCAGCTCAGAGGCTATTTTCTTTTTTCTTGTTTTTTTTTTGCTTAGACCGAGGGCTGAGTGGCTACCGACATTTTCGGTTTGAAGTGTCCACATTTATAGCTGCTACCAGTAAGTTTTTGGGGAAACATTCAACTTATTCGTTTTTAGGGTTTTGTACTAAAATACAAAACCCTATTGCAATCACGACCTGTGTCCGTCTGTCCGTCCGTCCGTCCGTCCGTCCGTCCGTCCGTCCGTCTGTATGTCACAGCACTTTTTCTCCGAAACTATAGAGGCTACAGCCATGAAACTTTGTGGAAAAGTCAGAAGTGGTGACCTCTTGAAAGTTCAAGGGTGCAAAAATTTTTCAAAGGGGTTTAAGGGGGGTCTCCCCATATAGGGAGTTGACCCCCTCAAAAAAAATTTTCACCATTGGTAGTCGAGTAGGGTGTCATTGGAAAGGTCTTAATGAGATCTTTTCAAAACAGGTCTTAAAATTACCTTATGAGTACCGAGGGGGGCAGGGGAAGGGGAAATGTACGAACTTTTCGCGTACCCCCCCTCGCGATTGGACACCTTCCATCCGAAAAATCTGAAAAAAATCATGAATGTAGGCCTTAGCGAGTACAACAACAACAAATACATGAGAAGTCGAAATTCACTCAACTTTGTTAGTAATAGTATGATTTATCGATTTTATGTTTTCTTGAATAAAAATTTAATGGTACCCTTAAATTCAATAAAATTTAGCAAACAGATGACTGTTTATAAGGTTGAACTTTCCTGAAAGTTTCATAAAGATCGAATAGTATTTAACGAAGTTATAGCGATTTGAATTTTCCTGTATTACTATGGAACAATGTGCCCTGTGTTACTATGGAAACATATGGCTATGGAGCCATATGCGCTTTTTACTGACTTAGACACTACAGCTTTGCTAGGATTTGTATGAAAATTTCAGGAATGATAGATATCATGAGGATGACTACATACAATTGAAACAAGTCGAAGAGGCAGGAGAGAGCTCCTAGCAAAAGGGCTTTGTAGCCATTCTAGGATTCGAAAAAATAGGCCATGAATCGATGCTTACAGTACAGAGGAGTGGCCCCTGAAAAAAATTTCATGAAAGGTAGCCGATATGAGTATCTAATGAAAGTTCTCTATGAGAGCTTTTCAAAACAGTTCTTAAACTGACAGTTTTTGCTTCAGTGGGGGCACAGAGGGGGGGGGGGGGGGAATACATGAAAAATGTGTTTTCTCCCTCGCGAATGGACACCCGTGACCTAAAAAAAATCTGAAAAATTATCAAGCGAGATATTTATGGGTATAACTTTAACAAATACCTCAGAATTAAAAAATTCTTTCAACTTAGTTAATAGTAGTATGATCCTCGAACATGACGTGTTTCTTAATTTTATTCGTTGCTGGTTACGCCATTTTGAAAGTTGAGTACAAAACCCTTCTGACATGAGCATAGGTCTGTCTACCCAACTTGTTTTCCATTTATTTACAAAATATTTCCGGGATTTATCGGCTCGAATGCCACTAGTTTCCAGTTTATTACTGCTAGTGCTATAAAATTGCACATTAAGTGCTGAATTCATATTTGGTCATATGAGAGTAAAATAAAACAGTACTTGAAAGAAATATTTGGTTTTAAGGTAAATTTGTTTGCATTGAACAGGCCTACGTCGTATTGGGTTACAATAACTAAGAGTCTGTTGTTTCACAGTTCATACACTAGGATTATTTCAATTAAACTTGAAATTATTTAAGTTAATTATTAAGAATTTGTGTTGGGAAATTTTCTTTCATATGTAAATGAGTTTTTGTATTCGTTTTGCATAGTTTGTTTATTTTGTTTTTACTTTAATTTAATTGCATTAAAAATTATTGTCCAAATATCTACTCATTGATTTATTTAGTTAAATGCATATTTTTGTATGCAATTAATTTATGAAATATAAGTGTCTAGCGACTAGGAACTGTACCGATCACTTAATTTCATTAAATGCTGTCGGGATATCATTCGAATGCTAGTTCAATTTAATAAGCCTCGAATAAGCATGTGGGTGCGCGTTATTGCTATTATTATTGTTTCAGTCGTTTCAGCGATAAAAGGTGTTATGTTGCCATCATGATGGATATGCGTTTGCTTACTCGTTATTAATGTTTTCATTTCGCTTGCTTGTGTTTAATGATCACTTGTGCTGTTTATAGTTTTGCATGTTTGTCAACTAAAACTTTATATCTTCGATAAATTCTACGTTAAATTATGTTTGAATCGTTTAGTTTATTTTAATGATTGTTGGATAGACAAGGTTAGAGTTCGAAATTAGAATTGAATTTCTCTGCATCGATTATTCGATATTAATATTGTATTGTTGTTGTTATTTTTGCGAATACTGATCTAGTTTGATAGATAGTGTAAGTAGCATTAGTGTTATACAGGAGTTGAGTGGCATCGGATATCAGCTGGGAAGGGAAATATACAGCCCAGTTAATTTTTCTGCATAATGCGCTACATTGTGATCTTTGCAAAACCGATATTCTACCGGCTGCGCCAATTTTGTTACAAAACATGTATGTGGGATGTGGAATTTGAGGTAAATAAAACAGTGCTAATATGTTTAGTCGTAGTCGAATTGATGTGTCCACGTCCACGGTCAAAAGGCAAGAGAGCGATCTTGAGTGACTTCATCCAATTGATACGATGTACATTACGGTTAGTTTCAATACAAGCAAGACTCAAAAAGTAATTGTAACAAATTAATACGCAACAAGTTAGTATTGCGAAGTTGTATGATATGAGTGTAGATTGAGGAACATAGCTGGAGATGGCTATGATGAGCTTATGTTTATTCATTTCCACATGTATACCCTATGTATAGCGGCATGAACTGGGAGCTTGATATGATGTCATCAAGGCTCCCGGCGGCAGAGAGAGATCTCACTGCGTACCACTTAAATGCTACTTGTTAGTACAATTTATTACAGAGATAGTTAATGAAGTTTTATGTTTTCATATGCATAAAGTTGGAGCATTAATAGAGCTGTAAAATTCTGTGATTTATGTCTACTTTAATTATATTTGTTATTTAAAGGAAATGAAATGTATGATATAACTTGATATCATACTCGTATTTGAAAAAAACAATCAATTAAGACTATAACTGCAGCCCCGGGGGTAAGTGCCTTAGGGCACTCATATTTGGCTGTAGTATGCGGTTATATTTATGAATCAATTAATTAATAATCTAACAACTGTCCCGAGGCACAAACCCTTGGGACGTGAATACTCAGATTGATAAATCAATTATTTATTAGTTCAACTGCAGGCCCCGGGCATAACTGCCTGGGGGCGCAGTACACAGTTGAACGTATTTTTATTCGCTTATCCCGGGCTAAGTGCCTTCGGATAGAATAAGGTCGGGTGCATGCTTCAAGAAAGCGAATGGAGAAACACTTCCCGATTTTCTTACCTGTATCATTTTCTTTTATAGCACTATTATGCTGACTTCATTGCCTACTAACCAAAATAATGAAGACAATTTAAACTAGTCCATGATCAAAGTTTGAATATTTTTATCGCCATCTCTCTGTGACTGGCGCAACCACAAAGCTCAAGCTTACACTCGATTTGCCTAATTACGCATGCGTGTAACCAATTCGTTCCACTAAGGCAATACGGTTGATAGTAAAGTCTGATGTGTATATGTTTTAATCCCTAATGCGAGTATGAATACACACCCACATTTGCTAATGTATGATACGACAGCCGCCCCCACAGATGGTTTGCTTACGATTTGCAGCTTTTCGCATATGTTGCCAGTCTAAGTACACAGAGAGGAACGACGCGACGTTGACCGAGTCATAATTGCACTGCGGCTTCCGTAACACTTATCAACGGGTGCTGTAAAGCATAGAAAACTTCCTCATGAATGCGTGGTCAATTTTCCGCGTTGATTATCGAAGGGTATGTAAGCTTAAGGATAAACGGCATTATAGACAAGTTGGAGATGTATGATGCTTGTTGGAGAAAAATGTTCGGAATGTGGATTTGCTTGCCAGTGAATGCTGTTAGGCATGAAAATTGGCTTTGAAGACACGTGGCATATGCAAGTGACCTTGCTGGTCAAAGGTGGTGTTGTGTGCGCGTAAACTGGCCTGTTGGGGAGAGTTTGAAGGCCTCAGAATTTACATCGTAGAGGAGAAGTTGTTTGTTGGAGGTGGGTATGATTGCTTGGCTGTGGTAGGAGTGTTGGACTTTTTGTGGTGCGCGTTACTTGGTGACTGGAATTGCTAGAAGCGCTTAAGTTTTTGTGGTGCCCAGTAAAGTGAGACGTGTATTCATGTATGCTTTCTGTTGCCGATTGTTCCTCACTTTGGTCGTTTTTAATTTTACAAAACTCAGGAACGCTTTTCCTCAGTTTCAAACCATTTCTAAGAATTTTTATTACTCTTCCGCTTTCAATGTAGTTTTTTGGATAGATTATTATGTTGGATGCTGAACTCTATAGATGCAGTGAAACAGATTTTAATGTCTGCTGTAATACTTTTTTGGTATTTAGATTAGTTTTAAAGAGAAAAATTGTGAAATTTTTACTGGGCAATAGTTTAGAACGCTTCCATGAAGTGCTTTCGGTGCCCAATTAAACGCGTACCCAAGCAGTAGATAGAAGGGTGCCCTTACTGGTTAGCCGGTGAGTGCGTGAGAAATAAAATACGACTCGTGGCCCAAACCCAAGTAGGTCCACCCCATTTGTTATTTATATGTCATAGAACTAAGACAACTGCTTCCAATCGGGTTGGACAAATGGCAATGACTAACGCAACGAATAATGGAGTTTTCTTTTGGAGCTTGGAATGTTTGATTATTGAACAGACCAGGTGCGTTGCAACAACTTCTGGATAATATACAGAAATATAGAATCAACATCCTCAGAGTGCAAGAAACTAGGCGTTATGGAGAAGATACATTTGACATGTGAACCCACACCTAAAACCCATAAATCAGGACCAATTTCTTTGATGTCTGGCTGGTCAACTGTGAAGTTCCAAGAAGAAAAGAAGGAGGCTACTAAGGAGGAATTCTACAGCACCTTGGAATACTCTGTCGATGCATTTCTGTTAAATGACGTTAAAATTATTCTAGAAGCATCTTATTGATAAATGATTAGTCAAACCGGTGTCTTTATCTGGAAGTGAAGCATGGACCCTAACGTCGGAATTCGAAAAGGCAACAGACATATTTTAACGCAAAGTGCTTCGAAAAATTGATGACCCGGTGAAACAAGGAACAGAGTGGATACTGCATCACAATGATTAGTTGCATGAGCTCTTTGGTGAATCACATGTGTCTACTTGCGAAAAAATACGCAAATTGCGAAGGGCAAGTTGTGTAGAAAGAATGGAAATAAACCAGCTACCCAAAAGAACATTATAGGGAAGAGCACAAGGCAGATGCCCAGCGAGAAAACCGAGGTCTCGATGAGAAGACACCACAAAAGCTGACAGTAGATTCTTGCTGGGAGTGATCTACTGACAAACGAGGTCACGGAACCATAGTGATTAGAGGAGATCAGTCCTGATGGTTAAGCCCCTTCTTGAGTTGCACACCGTCGATGATGATTAGTATAATTTGTTTCGGTCAGTATATCATTTTGTGTCGACTGTTGATTATTTTTGCGAATTTCTTCGGGTAGCTTAGCATGGTAGTTTCTTTATCTCATTCTCTGATTTTTAAATCATGGTGGGGATGACAGTATATGCATGTTCATGATATTTTTTCTCTACTTTGGCTTGCTCATAAGTTTAGTCCAACAGTTTCAGATGATTATGCTTCCAGGGTAATTTAAGTTTAGAATGAATGATCTAGTGATTGTAGCGATTTTTAACTTGTTCACGTTCGCTCGAGATTTTCTGAAGGAAATCTAAACCGACCTCTCATCGGTTTTAACGTGAAGTCTTCGAATGTGTCAGCAAACTGTAACATACACGCCAACAAGTCTCGACACCCTTAGTTTACTTTGACGTGGCCGCTGGCAGGCTAGCTAGTTTGTAGACGAGTTTTGGTCACAGATCTTACACAAGCAGATTAAGTCCTAAAATACAGGTTACCAGACACCGATCCAAATACCCAATAAAAAAACGCGTCAAAACTTTCCTTCAAGCCAACTTTACTTTACTTTTCTTTGCTTCAATTTCATCTCCTTCCAACCGTACGAACAGCCCAAAAGACAGAAATCTAAAAAAGACAAGTTGATTCAAAATCACACGTCCCTGAGTGTTCCCGCACATGGAACCCGAAATAAACTACACGAATCCAAAACTGAATCAATCTACTCTAATTAAAAACGCAAAGCCAAACTATGGCACCACGTACCGAACCGCAACATAAAACCGACCATTCGCTGATTATCCTTACATCCTTGGCGACATACTCACCTTCGGCTTCCCTTCCTCCTGAAAGAGAACGGCTACCTACTGAAGAGGAAAGAGCTAGCTCTTGTTCAGCAAATCATATTTATGTTTATTGTATTTAGATATTCAGTCATATATTCGTCTCTTGCGCCAGGAACGTCAGAGGTGAACATATAAAGAAATAGGTCTAATATAGAGCCCTATAGAATCCTCGAGTCAATATACGATAGGTCTGACCTGTCTCCACCAGCCACCGCGAAAGCAGTTCCTACTCTCATCAAACTACCTATAATAAAAATCTATCTCTAAGAATATCACGATAGGTGGAGTCGTAGATTTTCGAATGGTTCCACCAGCGGGAACTTCGATAGTTCATCTAGAACAACTATAGTTCAGTGTGTTCCATAGAAAAACGAGGATGTGGACCGAGTAGATCTATATACAGACGTTAGAATACGCGCTCCAGACTGTTGAGTTGACTGGTTGGGAGCTTCAGTGCTTTAACGTGTCTTACAGGCGCCTACATACTCCTTGACCTGAGATCACATTATGGGCCAAAAGAAGTATTTCTTAAGGCGCTGAAGCGTCCAGCCATAACCGCCGTAGGCATTTTGAGGATGGTTATGTGCACGAAGGATCAGATCGTGAGTCATCTCCTCTGGCACCCAAAGCTTCCAAGACTCTTCTTCCTGCAACGAGTCACTTGTTGCGTATTTGTTACGTCGGTAAATATAACCGTCAAACACTTTCAAATCAGGCAACTGTGTTTGCCTCAACTCATTGTAGTTGTCTGAATTAAAATGTGGACTGTCCAATACAATCTCGATGAGACTGTCGTCATTTAATGCAAGTTCCGCTCCCTTGGCTGAAAACATTCGCGAGAGAGTATCGGGCATGATGTTTTGTGTTCCCTTCCAGTGTTTCATGCAAAATTTAAACCCTTACAATTTAAGAGCCCCTCGGGCCAGATGTTCATGTAGGTAAGCGTGGTTCATCAGCCATTGTAGTGAAGCGTGCTTGGTGATGATCTCGAATGGGTGCCACTTTATGTATACTCGGAATTTCTTACCAGCCACCATCACTGCCAGACATTCATGTTCAGGTGCGGTGTAGTTTCTCTGTATCTTCCTCTTCGGTTAATTGCGCTAGCACGGTTCCCACTCCAAGTTGACTTGTATCACAATGAATGAAGAAGGATTTCTAGAAGTCATGGCTATGCAAGATAGGGGCAGATGTTAAGGCTTGCTTGACCTCTTCGAATGGTTTTCGGGAGATCGGACCAGATGAACTTACCTTTCCGAAGCATGTCCGACCTTCGGTACTCACCGCACACTTCAAGGAAACTTCGTAGCTGCTGGACGGTCTGCGGTAATGGAAACTCATCAATCGCCCGAATTTTGTCCAGATCGGTCTTGATGGTACCATGTCCGATGTCATGTCCTAGATATTGGTCTTTGGTCATGACGAACTTGCTTTTCTGGACATTGATGGAGAGTTCCACCTTACTGGTATGCAGGGCAATTTCTTGCAACAGTAGAAAATGTTTATCAAACGTTTCTTTGTCCATTAGCCGGGTCATCGTTTACTGGCCGTTACATAGGCCAAAAGGCATTGTGACGAACTGGTATAGTGGTCATCCAGGCACTACGAAAGCAGTTTTATCTCTCGACCCTTTATTGAGTGGAATTTGCCAGAAGGCATCCTTCAAGTTGAGACTTGTAATATAGTTTGCTTTCGGCAGTCTTCCCAATATTCCATCGATGAGCGGAAGAGGGTACGCATCTTTAACGGTCACTGCGTTGACTTTCCTGGCATCTAGACAAAGACGAACTTTTCCTGGTTTTACCGCCAAGGTCACTGGGGAGGACCAGGCACTTGAAGGTTCCTCAATAACCTCCGACTCTAGCATCCTGTCCAACTCTGCGTACACTAGCTTTTCCATGGCCGGTGAGATGGCATAGTGTCTCTGCTTTATGGGCTTGCTATCACCAACGTCGATAATATGTGATACCAAAGCAGTTAGGCAAAGGCCTTGCGTAGTGTAAGATGGAGAAGCAGCGATGGATACTTTCAGGCGTTGTCGCTGGTTAGGAGTTGAATAGTGTCTTTCGGGCATAGATGTAAGTGCATGGACGTGTCTAGCGTTAAAGTGTGAGTCCAAGAGTAAATCTGTGGCCAAATCAAATTGAAGGATGAAATCGACGCCAAGGTACACGTTCTGCATTAGTGAGGCGATGATGAAGAATGTGTTATCCTTAGTTTGACCTCTAAACGTGGCAGGAGTTTCAACCTACCCAGCGGCACTCAAGTCAGAGCGCCAAAGTTTATATTAAATAATATACTTACCATTTTTCCTGTAAATAAATCAATACAACACACTCACCTATCATATGTAAAATTAAATAATAAGATTTATTATTTTGCAACACACTCACCTAGCATACAAAACCCATAATCGAGTTGACACACTTTCGACCCAATACATATCCAGTTAAACATGTGCACTTTCACTTTCACCAATTATGCACTTGCATCATGGGAAAATGCACATGTGAACTAGCGGCACGCGACAAAGCATTTCTCGATGCGTGTGGCGCGTTGGGTATGGGAATGCATGCTGAGTGTGTAAATGCATGCACTTTTAGAATGTAAACAACTTGTAAAAATTTGGGTTGTAAGAATACTATAAAAAGAAATGTTTTCAAAAATAAAGCTCAATTCTAAACTAGAATTCGTGGATGTTATTTTGCTGCGGCTTCGTAGCGCCTCCACTATCGTCGATTTGTATAAAAACGCGCCTAAGACATCAATCCTCGCAAGATTGTCCTTGCATAGGATCAGGTTAAGCACAGCAAATACTTAATCGTTAGGATGAGTATGTGGCCAACAATATCTGCGGCCCCACCGCTTGTGTAAGGTTTTCAGTATTATAAAATTCCTCCTTAATCCAAAATAAACTTAACATTATAGCCCTACTCAACGTAAAACACCTTATGGCGACCCTGCGGCTACGACCAGAGAATTTTCCGTTCCGTCAATAGAGTTTGAAGGCAGCGCGTAGGACTGTATTACAGCGTTCACCGAGGAAGAAGAACGGATTTTAGATGAGGCTTTCGAGCGAGATGCGTACAGTTACACGAGAAGTACGTTCTGCAACCAGTAAAGGCTGTTGCTGAACCATTACCGGTGTATGTTCCCACGAATATAGAGGAGCTCAAATCAAGAGGCCCCAAACCAAGGAAAATTCAGGAATTCTATAGCAAGAAGAGTATTGAAGCGGTGGAAGCGGTGGAAGCGGTGGAAGCGGTGGAAGCGGCTTTAACGGCTATTCCATCTAAACGTCGACCAAGAGGAGGCCATAAAACGAGGCTGAAACGTGAACGAGCGGAACTACACCGCCTGATAAGGATTTCGTGCCGACAACAAAAGCAGTTTTTCGAGAAGAAACTCCGCGAGCTGAAAGGGTGATGGAGAACAACTGCTCCACTGAAGAGGTGAAGCTAGTTCAAGAGTACCGGCAATCAATAACGACTTCAGCGGTATTTGTGGATTACAATAAGAAATATGTTATAAAACGTCTAAATCGAAATATTAATGTTTGATAGTATGTAGATTTGTGAATCCTGTCATTTAGATTTTAAATATATTTTCTTACAAATTTAAAGAATCAATCTCTGTTAGGGATGTATGGATGCTTTAGCAAGGCTGGTTGTTGAGAACGAAAGAATTTTGAGGAATTTTCGGAAAAGTTCAGCTAGGTTATATGCGGTTGGTTCTTTCCTTGACAAGCTCGAGGGTCTTAAATTAAGAAAAGCCAAATTTAATGAAATTATTGGCAAACTCGACGACAATAGCTCAAGATTATTGGATTTTAAGTTAAAATTCCAATCAGAATCTCTTATATTGAAGAAAGAAATTTTGCTACAACTTGCCAAACAGGGATATTTCATGGAAGATAACCAGCAAAACTGTGTGAATAAAGAATTAGAATCGAGCTTGCCAGAGTTAAAAAAGGAAATCACAATGTCTAATTTCAATTTGGAAACAGCGATTAAAATTATCCCCGTTTTTGATGGTAAATACAAAGAGTTGCCACTTTTCCTGAAAATCATAAGAGTTAGTGGATTCAACTTTATCTCCCACAGCAAAACCACAGTTGATAGATTTCGTGACTAGTGTGAAACTTAGCGCTACTGTAAGATTGTCCTTGGATGGTGTTTCGATAAACACTTTCAGTTCCTTACAAACGGAGTTGACCAAGAGGTTCAAGAATGCGAAAACTATCCCTCAAATTCACTCCATGTTAAGCAACACGTGTCAGAAGAAATCAACTGTATTAGTATTCAAGGATAAAATTTTGTCGCTAGTTGATGAACTAAACCAACTGCAGATACGAGACCTTGGCGACCAGGCTTCAGAAATTGAGAAAAAGGTTGTTTTGCATATGAATGACTCATACATATGCTTTGAGTATTTTTAAAAAGGGGTTGAACGATCAACTCAAGAATACGGTATTCTCGGCTAGACCAAGGAATTTCTCCGATGCAGTCTCCTTAGCTCAAGAACTCGAAAATGCTGAGGTACAAGCAGAGAATTCTGTGATGCATATTAGGAATAATACAGGGAGAAGGGACAAAAGGAACAATCGCAGAAGCAACAATAATGACCGTAACAAAAGAGATACTAAGAACAATAGGAATAATAGTAGGAATAGAAATAATGGTAATTACTGCGATAATAGAAATGCCAGAAATAATAATGATAATGGTAGGAATAATGGCAGAAACGATAATAGGAACAACAACTACAATAGCATTGGAAATAGTTATCGTGAAAACAGGGGAGACAATAGGCGCGGTAACAGGAATAATAGAAATTTTAATGATAACAATAGAAGAAATATTCATGTTGTATCGGACCAGGGAAACGCCCTAGGTTCCGGAGAGGATTTGCAGAGCCTCCCGGTATAAATAATGTTTTAAAAGAAAAGAAAATTTACAGAGTAACTAACAACTGCACAAATTTCGTTAGAATATATAATTTTGAAGCAAATGGGATTTATTATTTTTAATAGATACAGGTGCAGATGTATCAATCTGTAAGGTAGATATTTTTAGGAATTTAGAGTATCAAATAGAAAAGGAAAATAAGATTAGGTTAACTGGTATAACGAAAGAAGTAGCTACCTCGCTAGGGACTTCTAATTTAGACTTGTTGATTGGAAAGCGACGAACTACAGAGTCATTTCACATTGTGGATAGTAATTTCCCGATAAGTACAGATGGAATTATCGGAAGAGATTTGTTGGTCAATTTAATGTGTAAAATTGACTATGAGACTTTCACTATTTCATTCTGCGTGGATGATGAAGACGTCGTATTACCTATGGATACAAAAAGGCAGGGTCACACACACGTCAAAGTGGCAGCGAGAACTGAAACGATAGTTCCGATAAATGTGGATGTGGATGAAGACAGCATCGTATTGAATACAAAAATACAAAGGGGTGTTTTTGTGGGTAACACAATTATACCTGCAAAAGGTGCTCAGCACGTGATGATTCTGAATACAACGGACGAAGAAGTCGTGATAAAGGATTTCAATGTTGGAATCGAACCCCTGCAAAATTATCAGATTGTCAAGGGGGACAAACAAAAATGTGATGATGATGATCGATTCAAGAAACTCCTTGAGGTAATAGACATGAACCTTCTCGACAAGCGAGCCATGAATAGCTTACTTCATATACTTAAGCAGTATCAGGATGTTTTTCAGCTTGAGGGTGAAAAATTATCCACTAATAATTTCTATAAACAGAAATTACAAACAGTGGATGACAGTCCTGTGTACATTAAGAACTATAGGCTTCCCCAAGCCCAGAACGATGAAATCCTTCAACGTCAGAGACTTGGAAGTCAGTGATATCATCGAGCCGTCTACCAGCCCGTACAATTCACCACTGTTGGTTGTGCCAAAAAAGAGTACGGATTGTAAAGCTAAATGGCGACTTGTGGTAGATTTTCGGAGATTGAACGACAAAATTGTCAACGATAAATTCCCTTTGACCAGATTGGAAGACGTCCTGAATAGACTATGTAGAGCTAAATATTTTTCAACGCTGGATATGACTAGCTCTTTTCATCAAATTGAACTTGATAAAGAGTCTAGGCCATTGACAGCATTCTCTACTAGCGACGGGCACTATCAGTTTAAACGGTTACCATTTGGAATAAAGATCTCTTCCAACAGCTTCCAACGAATGTTGACGATAGCCTTAAGTGGGCTGAGCCACGAAGCGTTTCTGTATGTAGATGACATCATTGTTGTTGGATGCAGCATTAAACATCACAATGACAACCTTTGCAAACTCCTACATAGGTTACGTCAGCATAATTTGAAATTAAACCCTAGTAAATGTCAGTTTTTAAAATCGGAAGTCGTATACCTTGGTCATTTAATAACCAAGGATGGCATCAAAACAGATCCTTCAAAATATGATACAATCAAAAACTATCCGGTTCCAAAAAAAATGCTGATGAAGTACGCAGATTTGTAGCGTTCTGCAATTACTACAGGCGTTTTATCCCAAATTTTGCTGCAACCGCCAAAAGTTTAAACTCTTTACTTAAAAAGAACGTAACTTTTGATTGGACCGAAGAATGTCAAAAAGCATACGAAACGTTGAAGCAAAAACTGATAGAACCACCCATTCTCCAATATCCAAATTTTGATAAACCCTTTATCCTGACTACTGATGCATCCAATTATGCATTAGGAGCTGTCTTATCGCAAGGAGGGATTGGACAAGATTTGCCTATTTCCTATGCTAGCAAATCATTAGCTAAACATGATATAAATAAACCTGTGATTGAGAAAGAACTGTTAGCTATACATTGGGGAATCAATTTTTTTCGACCCTACCTCTACGGACGAAAGTTCGTGGTTGTAACAGACCACAGACCACTCGTATCCTTATTTACCCACAGAAATCCATCATCCAAACTTACCAGAGACACGGCTGGGAAAATGCTAGAGAAACTCATCCAGGGAAGACTCACTGACGCGATTCGTGCTGCTGGGAACCTATCTCCTCGGCAGTATAGATTTAGAGCAGGACGTTCTACCATTGATGCGATTGCAGAGGTGGTGAACGCGGTCCAAAAGGCAGAGGCATATAGTCGCACCAAGCGACGGATCGTCCTGTTGGTGACACTCGACGTCAGGAAAGCCTTCAACTCCGCTAGATGGGTGGATATTCTGAACACGCTGGAAAACTCTTTTCAAGTTCCAGAATATCTAATGCGGCTTTTGAGGAACTACCTAAAGGACCGAAGCCTGCTCTACGACACGACATAGGGCCAACGAAGGATGGAAATTACATCGGGTGTTGCCCAGGGTGGACTGCGCGCCTCATCCCGGATGTGAGACCGTCGCTAAATCGAAGGCATGGTGAGACTGACTTCTATCTGACCCAGCTTTTGAGCGGGCACGGGTGTTTTCAGTCTTACCTGCACAAGATCGGTAAGTCACGGTCTCCCGATTGTCGGTTTTGCCCAGGAGAGGAGGACAATGCCTGTCACACATTTTTTGCGTGTACCAAATGGGTCAGGCTGCGAAGGGAACTCTACAGAGAGACGGAAGAGCTCACACCGGATAATATAGTTGCGGTGATGCTCGAATCGGTTGACATATGGAACCAGGTGGCACATTATGCTCGGGCAGTCCTAAAATATAAAAGAGACTCACAGCAGCCGGAGGCGCTGGGGCTGGGGGATCACCCTTCTGGCATTTCCTCCCCAGCTTGAAGGCACCCCACGGCGTAACAAAACGAGACCTGGCCCGAAGTAATGTGTCAAACGGTTCCAGCCTAGGTTCTCAGATTGACACGGGAGGTGTTTAGTGGGTAGTCCAAGGATATTGTAATGAATCACGCGACGCCGCTGGTGACCACTACCAACACACTTTGCTGCTAGGTGGCTTGTCATTTTACGTTGGTTGCGACCAGTGCACATCCCACGTCTATTTTATCGTGGGATGCCAACAGAATTTTGACAGCCACATGGAGCAGAGTGTGTGGGTAGCGAGGGCCATCACGAGGAAGTGCTTTTATCGTAGCGGGATTTTGTGTGGAAATTCCATTGTGAGTTTTGTGGATAAAGTGAAGATTCTGTGTTACAACCTAAACCCAAACTTAAACATTTCAGATCGATAAAATCAGTGCGCCGCTAATGCGTAGCCAATTTGCAAGTGAGGAAACTTTCGTGCCAAGTGGATGAAAAACCTCTTGTGAATAAGGAGACCAGCGGTTGGAAGTGATAGAGGAAAAAGAAAATCAGCAAAAGGTTAATTGCAGAACTAGCCATTGTTCATCGCCACTGTAAAAACACCTTGGTTGAAGAATCGCCAGGTTTTGTTTGGTACCATCGTAGGGGCTATAGACCATGCTAAGAAAATTCAGTTTTATGACAGCCAATTGGGTAAATCAACTAAACAAATCATCTTTACCGACTGCGAACAACTTCAAACTGTGGTAGGAGTGCAGATAAGTATCCTAATTACTCTAAGTATGATGTGTAGGTCGACTTTGCATAACTGCTACAATGTGATATGATCGGAACTCACAAAATTAAATATTGAACGGCCTTTAGGGTTTTCAATGAAGGGTTGTAGCTGGTAGTGACGTTTGCTCGGCGCCATATAGGCCGATTTATTATTATTTACTTTAATACACATATAACAACAGATTATCATTGTTTGACTAAGCGTCCTAAGTGTGCGACGCTGAACTTTGGATCAAGGCTACAGAAAGAAATTAATAAAGTTGTCCTTATCTTTTTATTTTAAGTCATTAATTATGTAAGTTTAGTTATTTTCTGATACATTACACTGTATCGGGTATGACTATTTGAGGGAATGAAATTATCTTCGGTTTTGGTAGTTTGTCTAGTTGTTAAATTAGTCATATCATTTCTTTATTATGCTAGCTATTTGTATATAGCACATTCTGGCATATCACACACATATGAGTGCTTCACCGTAAATGCTGTCCATAACAGATGGGGTGTTGGTTCTGTAGATTTTGTTATGAGGTTAGCATACTCGTATTTTAAATTGATCAATAGAATGATAACGAATTAATACCAAATAAGACAATAAACAATTTTAAACCCACATACACCATGAGAAATATGTAAATAATGAGAAACTTGATTCATGTATCGAAATAGACTACAAATTTTTATTAGATTTTTATAAGTTAAGTATCATTTTGTTGTTTCTAATAGTGAGATGTACCTGAATGTTACAAATATGAAATAATTGCTATGGTGTTAAGGAGTATTAAGAGACGACTTTACAATATTTTGCATTCACTTACACTGTTTTTTAGAGTTTTCATTATTTATCACCATTGCATAGTTTGCTTTAAAAATGGGTTGCAAAATAAAAACCTGAAAAACAGAATTTTCTCAAAATGTACATTTGAGACTGAAAGAAAAACCACATCAATGCATTGATGAAAATCTATAAACGAATAAGATTTCGATAAATGTCTGCTAAATTTAGTAATGCTCGAAGAAGCGTTTTTACCACATTAAAGTAAAAATCTGAGAAATTATACAACAGAAATAAATCGTGCACTGAACATACTCTAAATATTTAAAAAATTGAGCCGTGTAATGTAAAATATATAGTTGTAGTGTTTTCAAATGAATAATAATATGAATTGCTAACGAAAAAATAGGCTTTCCTTTCCAGTGGTTCTGCTTTTCAGCGGGAAATGAGGTGCAGGGTAAGTATGCCGTCGCGAGGGTAGGGTTTGAAAAAATCCGCTGAGGTCGGTTTCGCGTTGCGCGCGGTACGGGGTACCTTTGTTGTTTTGCCATTTTATTAGAGTAGCTTTCGTCGGGATGAGTTAACATAGTATACTTTTCGGTACCGCGTCGGAATTTCGGGAACGCGAAGCAAAAATTAGATTTTGTTCTTTGACTGATAAATGAAGAAATACGGAGTAACGTAGAATAGGTTTCCTCTCCGTATGGTTTTTGTTTTGTAACGCGTTTGAAAACGGGCGTGTATAGGTGGCTGAAATATGTAAATGAGCGTAACCCATTCGGAGACCCGCGACCGAAATCCTCTCCGATCTAGCTGGCCGACAAGCAGCCACCGCGTGAATGGGTTACGGTGCACGGATTGTTTGACCGGTTGGTACCATCTGTTGGCACTACTCAGACTTAACGTCTAGAACCGATGAGGGTCGGTTCCGCGTTCGCACGTAGACATTAAATCATTACAGTATCCTCCATGGGAGTCCCACACTGCCAGACTCGGCGGGCGTAAATGCCTTCACCTCCCTACCACAAAAAAAAACTTACCAGAATTCGTATTGATTTGTCTGACTATAATTTTTCGATAGTGTACAAAAAAGGCAGCATGAATACGAATGCCGATGCCTTATCCAGAATTGAGTTGGATTCTGACTCCTTAAAGGCTATGATACCTCCAAATATAGATGAAAGTGCGAAACGCAAGCTATTAGCAATTACTCGGGGAATGGCAAATAAAGAAAAGGATAAGAAACAAAAAGCCTGCGACGAGAGCACCCACACAAAAATAGAATCTGATCAACTCTATTGTTGGGGTTGGACGAGTTTATCAGACATCACCGGTGTAATAAAATTAAAATTTATCCTGCGCAGTGAATATAAAAATAATAAGATAGATATTGTACGTACAAATAATCTTATTGAAGTACATTGTAGCGATATACCTGACGTGAGATTCGTCACGGTCAACGAAAAGCTTACAATGGAAAAGGGTACAAATAATGACACACACAATCTGAGACATAGTGATAATCCAAATTCAAAACACGTTTTGATCTTGGAGAAGCTATTAAAATTTGCGAAGCAAAACGATATTCAAGAACTCTCATTCTCTAGTGAAGACGTCATATTCAAGTCTATAGACAAAGAATCATTTAAGAAAATATTCAATATGTTGCAACAAAAATACAGAGACAGTACATGTACAAAATTAAGAGTATTAATATACAAGCCACCCACAAAAGTAGCTAGCAAAAATGAACAAACAAAGCTAATAGAAAGATTTCACGACACCACATGGAGGACACTTAGGGATTCGTAAAACGTTATTAAAATTAAAACAACGATACTGCTGGAAGAACATGGGCAGCATGGTTAAATCATACATAAATAATTGTATGGCCTGTCAAAAGAACAAACAAGTAAAGCACACTAACGAACAAATGATGAAAACTGACACACCATCAACCAGTTTTGAGACTGTATAAATTGATGCAGTCGGACCACTGAGAATTTCCAACAATTATAGATACATTTTGACTCTGCAATGCGAATTAACTAAATTCGTTGTAGCTTTTCCACTAGAGAATAAGGAAGCGCGTACTATAGCTGTAGGTATAATTAATGAATTTATATTAAAGTACGGACATTTTAAGACATCAAAGTCTGATTTAGGCACAGAATTTTCAAATAAACTCAAGAATGACATATGCGAGATGTTAAAAATAAGGCAAATATTCTCAACCCCGTATCACCATCAAACATTGGGCATAGTTGAAAGAAACCATCGGGTTTTGAATGAATACATGTATTCATTCGCCGATGACCAACAATGGGACAAATGGGTTCCATACTATACCTTCGCATATAACACAACTCCAAACATAGACACAAATTACATTCCGTATGAGCTAATTTTCGGTAAATTACCGTACCTCCCGAATGATATAATAGCTAGCAACGATGTCATTTATGACTTAGATAATTACGCAAAAGAGCTAAAAGCTAGATTGAGGATGTCAATAAGCAATGCGCGAATGCGCGATGTCAATAAGCAAGACGCAAAGAACCAAAAAACAAATCAACACTAATTCATTGGAATCAAAAATAGGTGATTTGGTATTAATAAAAAAATGAGAATAGGAAAAAACACCAACCACCTTATAAAGGTCCATACAAAATTATAGATATTGATGAATGTAATGTTCTAATAAACATAGAAGGAAATCATAAATTAATACATAAAAATAGATTAAAGCCTTACAATGTGAACAATCAAGTGACTTAGGTTTAATACATGTACATACATAAGCATATAAAATAAAAGGAGAAAACGATAATTACAATAATAATATGTAAATTAGATCTAATGATTCGTTTTCAAATATATTGAACCCGAATCAAAAAAGGGTAGAGGTGTAATGTATATTAAATAATTTACTTACCATTTTTCCTGTAAATAAATAAATCAATACAACACACTCACCTATCATATGTAAAATTAAATAATAAGATTTATTATTTTGCAACACACTCACCTAGCATACAAAACCCATAATCGAGTTGACACACTTTCGACCCAATACGTATCAAATTACACATGTGCACTTTCACTTTCACCAATTATGCACTTGCATCATGAGAAAATGCACATGTGAACTAGCGGCACGCGACAAAGCATTTCTCGATGCGTGTGGCGCGTTGGGTATGGGAATGCATGCTGAGTGTATAAATGCATGCACTTTTCATGCACTTTTAGAATGTAAACAACTTGTAAAAATTTGGGTTGTAAGAATACTATAAAAAGAAATGTTTTCAAAAATAAAGCTAAATTCTAAACTAGAATTCGTGGATGTTATTTCGCTGCAGCTTCGTAGCGCCTCCACTATCGTCGATTTGTATAAAAACGCGCCTAAGACATCAATCCTCGCAAGATTGGCAAACAATATCTGCGGCCCCGCCGCTTGTGTAAGGTTTTCAGTATTATAAAATTCCTCCTTAATCCAAAATAAACTTAACATTATAGCCCTACTCAACGTAAAACACCTTAGTACCTTTGAGCCGAGGCTCGGGGCAAAGCAACTAATACTTGCACCTGTGTCAATTAACGTGACCGCGATTACACCCAACACTTTGATTGGTGCGTAAGGTCTGGTGTCGTTCCGAGGTATTACATACGTTCAAGATTTGGCAGCAGATGCATACTCTCTTATGGAAGCTCCTCCAATTATGAATTGACCATTTTGTCTTGTGTAGGCGTGAGGTGACCTCTTCTGTAGTAAAAATCCGCTCCCGTGCGGCACGAAATTCCTGCAGTCTAATGTAATGTGGTTTTAATGCCCAAGGCAGTGGCTGTCGGGGTTCTTCAGAAAATAGCAGAGTTGATCGCATCAAAAATATCTTTGGAGAGACCTCCGAAAGAGATGCATCATCTGCAGTATCATGGACCAGCGAGGTGTCGGTGTGGTTGTGTATAGAGTGTTTTCTGCAAAAGGGCTCGTCTAAGTGGAACTCTCAGTAGACAGGACGGAGTGGGGTTCCATTACTGGTCTGTCTCGAGTGCTGCTTTTGCCTTCTTGAAATTGGTGCAATTCGCCACATATGATGTTCACCTCTGCCTGGTATGCGGTAAAACGATATCTTGTCTGCCGGCAGTTAAAACACTTGGTGAGTCGTGTCTTAGATGCTAATTCCTGGACTTCATTTTGATGGGCTTCGTTCAATTACGCATGTAATGGAGATACGGTCTCAGAAGCGCTGTCCATTATGGATGACTGATACAAGGTGGCGCGGGTAGGTCAGGTACGCTGTGTTCAATCTCAGCATAGAGCTTCGTAGCAGTCGCCTACCTTCTCTTGAGCCCGTTGGTGTCTACTTAGTAGCCATTGTTTCAATATGGCATCGCTCTCTACTGGTGTGAATTCACGTAATGTAGGTGCCTCAAAGTCTCCCTATCGTGTGTTGGAAAGGTATCAACGAAACGCCAGAACCATCGGAGAGCTCTCCCAGTGAACAGCATTTGGGTGTATCTGCCAACTAGTCACAGGTCTCCTCCCAGACTGAATGAAATCATGTTTTCTACCCTTCGTTAGAAGGCACCTATGGTCGCAGGGTCGTCTTGGGCCGAAAACGCCAACCTCCAGCTAGCTATGGTGTGCGCCAATTTAGTTGGTAGAACAGCGCTCGTGGAACGATTGCATTCGCAGCTGGCTAGTTGTGGTACCTTCTCATCTCGGTGCGCGGACCTTCCTATTGGACAACATTCTGGCTGACTCAGTGGCGAGAGATCCCAGGTGTACTATGGCATTGAGCCATGGTTAAGATCGGTCTGCTCAAAAATCTATCGATCAAGGTTCAGGCACGCGTGTTATTCCAGCAACGTGGGTGTTGCGTTGACACATTTAATCTAGTCCTATATCCTGGGGTCATTGGGTTCATCGCTGAGTCTTGGAGGTGCTGGACCACAAGCTAATATTAGAGGTAGCTCTGGGGTCTTTGTATTGTATACCCGCGACCATAGGATAGGAGGGCCTCCAGTTGTGGAACGGAAAGTTTTTCCAATTGTTTCCTCATCTGTTCCATACTGGCAGCCATCGTCTGTGTGACGGCCAGCAGCTGGGCCATTTTGGAAGTCGAGATGAGGATTGAGGCGTTAGTCCAACTGTTGGTAGCACTCCTACTCCAACTGTGTCGCTGAGCGTAATCAGTGGGTTCGATTAGCTGAGACCTGTTTTGGGCACTGCTCCACACGCGATGGAAGGCTGGTTCTGCCCTGATCGGTGGATGTTGGTTCTAGTGGTTGTCGGCATAGAGGGCATGTTGACGATTTCTGACGTAGTTGGACCATACATAATTTGTGGAGACGATAACCACACGGAAACGTCTGGCTAGACAACTCGTCCATGTTCTCATGACATATGGAGCGAAGCAGTGTCAGCTCGGCATCCGACCGAAGTTTTCTCCTCTCTGGGGTCGTTTTAGTGGGTATTTCC
Organism: Odontomyia ornata; assembly: GCA_963969285.1. NCBI lineage: Eukaryota > Metazoa > Arthropoda > Insecta > Diptera > Stratiomyidae > Odontomyia > Odontomyia ornata. The sequence goes on from OZ017740.1 coordinate 197,468,656, forward strand.
TCCTAAAATACCTATATACCTAGATACAAATCCTGTAGAATAAGTGTACCAAAATGTAACAAAACCCAAACCCAGAGATGCGTACTATATGTTGGCCCTAGAACCTATAACCTATTGCCAGATTTCATAAGATATGCTAACTCACCTGAAACATTTAAACTATTTATAAAAAAATGGCTCTTAAATATGTCTAATGAAGAATTTGGCAGAATTTTTAGTTTCATTAGTTAATAATGTTTAGTTTAAATATTTAATGTTAGTTTGATCTCGGAGGTAACAGTAAATTTGTAAATAGTTGCTATATAGACAACCTAAGACAAATAAGCTCCTTTCTCAAGCTCTGCTTTTAAGGAGTTTTTAAAGAAAAGTTTAATTTTAAGATCAATCAAATGCTATGTATATTTTCTGAATAAATAAATAAATAAATAATAAATATATGTGAAAAACCAAAATTCATATAAATTTTCCCCCCTCCCAGGTAGGGACATCAATGCTGAGTTCCCCTACATATTACAGGCACTACTTTCTTGAGGCACCGTGAACACCCAGGCTCTTAAATCGACTCAAGGTCGCTGGCGTTAATCCAGCTAAAGGCGGTCGGCCCAGGGTGAATTCTGATCCGCAAGCAGCGCGTGTTTTGTCATGGATAATCAAAGCTGCCAATCCACGAAATCAAAATCCGCGTAGTGGAAGATACTTAGGCACCGCTTGGCTTGGACTGCGAATCAGAACCCGCCGCAAAAGATATTAGGTAAAACTTCCGAATACATACAGGGACTCTAATATCATTTGGCCTTGCTAATCTTAAAATTGTGGTAAATCACTAATGTATAATTCAAAAGCAGGTCCAAACAATATTGACGTCCGAAGACAACACAAAACTCGAAAGTTGTTGCGATGCAGCGGCACGTTAACCGCAATTTCTTTCAGCAGTTACCTACTCGCCAAACACTTGGACACCTTGTGGGAGTGACCTAGAGACGATGGTCTGTCTCTGGCTCTCGACTGTTGATACAGCCGGGCTTTTCGGGCCACAAGTTGGGCACCATTTGTTGTGTTTACATGAGATGTTAAATTATCCGTTAAGAGCTGGAGCGAAGGATCAGTGACCAGTTGGATTGGCCTTGCCTGGGGATGCGCCGAGGGCAAGCTAGCGTTGTGGTCTCGTGGGGCGGGTTCTGTCCCACAGTGCGATGGCCCACTTCAAGTTATTTTCGTACCTACAAATTCTATGGTGACTGAGGTCAAAGCGGAACTGATTGGCTGGTATTAAATGTGCCAATGGCCAAAGTAACCCACCGAAAGCGATTAAAAATAGAAAACGCGATGACGAATCACTCATTCACCGCGCGCGATACCCAAGTCGATTTCGTCCTTGCTGAGGACGATTACCGCCCACAAATAAGAGTGGGGTATCTAAGTGGTGCTCCCACGCACCCCTCCCAACCGGATCAAAATCAAAAAAAATGCCGCCTTGGCATATAACGAGTGTGGAAGGCCAAGCAGCCCTGCGAGAGCACCTGCAACAAGCAAAAAAGAGGTGAACTCATCCGATGGTTCGTGAGTGGAGAGGCCAGCCAATGTGGCAGGCCACATACTCGGTCACGGTTTGAAAATGAAAAGACCGAGTGTTGTTTTTTAAGCGGACATTAACATACTTTCCGTTCTTTATTTTTATAAACAAAATTCAAGATACATTCCATCAAACATTCTCAAAGTAAAATGGTTTGTTATATACCGTATTTCAATTATTCAGGAGTAGAAAAATGCCTTTTTCTTACGAATTTAAGTCTATAAATCTGAGGAGAAAACGAACAAATTGATTCAATGTAAAGTAGGAAAATACAAATAAAAAATTTATAAAAAATATTTAAAAAATATATGCATATAAAATTTTAGGTAATGATAAAATGTGATAAAAATTTGAAAACAAAGAAGGGTACTCACCCGCTCCTTCGACGAGCGCTCCTTGTTGGGAGGGAGGGGGGTGTGTAAAAGTGCCTGAAACTTTAAATTGTTCTACCAAGACTAAATTCGATCATAATTATTGATAGTCCTTTACTTGAATTTTTTAACAGCACAGTCTTAAATATAATAGACATCCGTTAGCACTCATTTACATGAGGGGTAAGCGTAATTGCATCTATTAAAAGCATTTGGTTCCTCTGTATCTATTGATAATTCGTTTCTTTTGTGAATCTTTTGATGATGCTGCATTTGTTCACCAAAAAGTTTTACTAAGACCTTGATCCGTTAGGTATGGACAAAACATAAGCAACATAATAACACATTAAAAATTTCGGTTCAATTTAGTCACAGGTGATACGGGCATATATCTTTATATTTCTTTTCCTATTTTCTTGATCGTAAACTCATTATTTTTACACCAAAATTCATTATAACGTTATTCATAATAAAGCGGGCACAAGTCTACATTGAAAATCCAAAAGAATTTTATAAAAACCTACCAAAATCGCAACCTATCTGTCCGTCCGTCTGTCCGTGCGTCTGTCTATCCGTCTGTCCGTCCGCCCGCCCGTGTGTCACAGCAGTTTCTCTCGCAAAATACTTACAATAAGCTAGAAACACCAAATTTTACATGTAGGTGTAAAGTGAAGCTCTCTTGAAAGTTCAATTACAAAAAAAATTTTATGTGGTATTTACGGGGAATCTCCCCGTATAGGGGAGTGGTCCACGAAAAAAAAAATCATCAAAGGTAGTCAATATGGGTATCATATGAAAGGTCTTAATGAGAACTGTTCAAAACGGGTCTTAAACTGACATTTTTTGCTTCAGGAGGTGCACACGAAGGGGAAATACACGAAAATGTTGTGTGTCCCCCCCCCCTTGCGATTGGACACCTGTGATCCGAAAAATCTGAAAAAAATCATAGAGGTAGATGTTTATGGATACAACAACAACAAATACCTTAGAAGTCGAAATTCGCTCAACTTTGTTAATAGTAGCATGATGTTCGAATTTCACATTTTCCCCAATAAAATCGTATAGCTACCCTTAAACTCAACATATTTAAGTAGTTACACATTAGGACCTAATACTCTGCAAGTTTGATGAAAATCGAATCATATTCGCGGAAGTTATAGCCATTTGAAATTTCTGCAATTACAACTACAATAACACACGGTTTTGGTATTTTATGGACTTCCCATCGGTTCAGACACTGCAATTTTGATTTGATCTTCTTTAAATTTCCAGATAAGATTTATAACAATACATATTTTTTGGAATTTATGATTTGAGTGATTTTTGTTAGGTTGGAACAAAATAGTGACCGTTGAAAATGGAGAAACAATGGATTTTCCTTTAAACGTGCACATCTCTTTGACGTGTTTCTTGACTTTATTTGTTGCTGGTGACCGTATTTCGAAGAGGTTGGGTACGAAACCCTTCTGACATGAGCGTAGGTCTGTCTACCCAACTTGTTTTTTGTTGATTAATCGCTTTGTGTTGAAATATGTTAGAAAGTAATTTGTTGACAATACGGAATGATAATAAGAAATTCGCAATCAAAGCTCAAATATTCCTTCAAATTCCCACCGACACTCCGATCTGCCCGCGCTGGCGTTTTCGAAGCAACCCCTGCTCAACCCAACCGCCTAGCAAGTCGTCTTCCCATCTCGCCGAACCGGCACTTTGCCAAATCGTTTTGCTCTTTTCAGTATTCCCATAGTAGAGCAAGTTGGTTTCTGAAAGATGACAAATAATTCCGTCGAAAAAATGAAATCATGCGTTATCACTCAATGGGAAAATGATATGCGTGAGCATTTGAGGAACCGTTCGAACTGGTTTCTGCTAGCTCTCCCTTGCAATTGTACAACTTAAATTTCACCACTTTCATTTCTGATCAACATTAAATCTTCGTCTTCCTCAATATAGGTGTCTGTTAGCGCTTTTGTTACTTTAGATTTTTGATTTAATGTGCAATTAGGAAATGGATCATCAGCATTCAAATCGTTCAAAGTAACCACATCATAGATAGCGATTTTTTCATGTATTTGTTTTCCGCAGACATTAGTTTCTGATTTGGAAAGATCAGTTGATTGTTATCGCTTTTAAGAGATTATTCTTAAGACAATAGATGCTATTAGTATCAAATTTCATTTTCTGGTGATACCGAGACTACGAAATTGAAAAGCATGAGATATTCATACTACTACCTATATTCATCACTTGTGTATGTGGTTACAAACTTCGATGGGGATGGGATTGCGCTGGTAACAGTTGTTCTTTAGTTGGGTCAAATGTGATTCCAATTCACTAAATGATGTTTTATTTCATGCACTTGCCTTTGATGGAGTCAAGTTTTTCCCCATAGCACGATTATAATTTTGCGTGCACTCTGTACATATCTCTAGCATTGCAGGTTCACTTTTTGTATCCTTTGCTAGATGTTCTCTATGTACTACATACATAAGAAAACATCAAATAAGTAAGTTTATATTACAATAATACATTAAATTCATAACTACAATAATCTACATATATAAACATGCATAACCCGCTTTAAACCTAAAATCCTAACAAACGTGCATCTCCGCCATTAAACCTATATAAACCCACACATGGTATCATATGTACAACATCATAAAGGTACAACGAGCGAAGACAATCGCGGATTATATTACATGAAATGGTTGAAGGCACACGTTACATAAGAAACAAAAACAAATCGCCTTGAACACTTTCGTTTTCCTGAATGCACTTGACATTGTTCATATGTGGGGTCTTCTCATATGAAAACAATGTCTTTTTTCCTTTTTTTCCTTATAGGAGATTAACATGTAGAATAAGAATGCATTTACCCGTTGCCTTCTTACAGGCAACGATTTACCCCATGTAGAGCTAATGTTTTTTTGAATAGTATTTTGTATGGGAAATGCAACGTTTAAGGGATGCATCAGACTACGACTATTTAGCCGCACTTCTGTCGCAAGTTACACATGGTTAAATGGAAGCCCGCACACTGCGATTTTCGGCAATTTTGTCCAGGTCGGCAATCGCAGGAATTCGCAATTTTTCCTAAAACCAGTTTAGTAGGTAGTTTTTGTGATACTCGCGCAGGCGCAAATCATTTGGGCATTTGACGCTGACGTGCACGGAAGTTTCTTGAATAGCGCACAGAGTAAGGGTTCGGCCACATTGCGATTTTTCTGCCGTAACCAGCGATTTTCAGACGCAAATACGAACACACTGCGACAAGATTTGCAAAGGAACTTCACGCATGCGCAGAACTAATATGCTCATTTGAAGGTATGTCTTTGCCAGGAACACATGCGCTAACTCATTTGCACGCTATGCAAGAAACTTCCGTGCACGTCAGCGTCAAATGTCCAAATGATGTGCGCCTGCGCGAGTATCACAAAAACTACCTGCTAAACTGGTTTTAGGAAAAATCGCAAATTCCTGCGACTGCCGGCCTGGACAAAATTGTCGAAAATCGCAGTGTGCGGACTTCCATTTAACCATGTGTAACTTGCGACAGAAGTGCGGCTAAATAGTCGTAGTCTGATGCATCCCTTAGCGCATGTGTTCCGGGCAAAGACATACCTTCAAATGAGCATATTAGTTCTGCGCATGCCTGAAGTTCCTTTGCAAATCTTTTCGCAGTGTGTTCGTATTTGGTCTAAAAATCGCTGGTTACGACAGGAAAATCGCAATGTGGCCGAACCCTAAAATTACTGTGAGAATGTAATTTTTTTAAGGCATAGGTTTCGAATAGTGAATATTTAGTATATAAATTTTCATGTGTAAGGTTTTTATGTATAGATCCTGGATAATGAATATTTAGAATAGTAATTTTCATGTTAGATATTTTTTTGCTTGAGTAAAGAAAAATTTGTTAAAATTAAATGTGTATTAGTAAGAATGAACTTATGGAAATTTGTATAAATAGGATAAGTCAATATGAAGAAAATACATCGTTTTGTGATACATTAAACTGGCGATTTCGCCTCCGTTTTACTAAACAAACCATTCCGGCGTTGACCGCCTACTCTACATGCGTGCCTAGATGCCTACTACAAAAAAACGCGAACTATAAAAAAACTCTTATGCCACAACATCTAATGCTGCATTCACATGCATCCCGTGCAGCTCGAGAAGCAGCACGCCGTGCAGCTCGACAAGCAGAACGTCACGAGCCGGCGGGCCGTTCAAGCCATAGTATACTCAAATAGTAACCACACTCCATCAACCCTCCGGAAAAATCCGAACACAAGCCGAACAGCAAGCCATAAATCTTCGGTAACAGGTAGATGGTAGACGCTGATGCGAGGAATGGAGCGAATATAAACATATGCTTCGATGTGAGATTTCAGGGCTACCAGAGCTAAACAAGTTGGGTAGACAGACCTATGCTCATGTCAGAAGGGTTTTGTACTCAACTTTCAAAATGGCGTAACCAGCAACGAATAAAATTAAGAAACACGTCATGTTCGAGGATCATACTACTATTAACTAAGTTGAAAGAATTTTTTAATTCTGAGGTATTTGTTAAAGTTATACCCATAAATATCTCGCTTGATAATTTTTCAGATTTTTTTTAGATCACGGGTGTCCATTCGCGAGGGAGAAAACACATTTTTCATGTATCCCCCCCCCCCCCCCCTCTGTGCCCCCACTGAAGCAAAAACTGTCAGTTTAAGAACTGTTTTGAAAAGCTCTCATAGAGAACTTTCATTAGATACTCATATCGGCTACCTTTCATGAAATTTTTTTCAGGGGCCACTCCTCTGTACTGTAAGCATCGATTCATGGCCTATTTTTTCGAATCCTAGAATGGCTACAAAGCCCTTTTGCTAGGAGCTCTCTCCTGCCTCTTCGACTTGTTTCAATTGTATGTAGTCATCCTCATGATATCTATCATTCCTGAAATTTTCATACAAATCCTAGCAAAGCTGTAGTGTCTAAGTCAGTAAAAAGCGCATATGGCTCCATAGCCATATGTTTCCATAGTAACACAGGGCACATTGTTCCATAGTAATACAGGAAAATTCAAATCGCTATAACTTCGTTAAATACTATTCGATCTTTATGAAACTTTCAGGAAAGTTCAACCTTATAAACAGTCATCTGTTTGCTAAATTTTATTGAATTTAAGGGTACCATTTAAATTTTATTCAAGAAAACATAAAATCGATAAATCATACTATTACTAACAAAGTTGAGTGAATTTCGACTTCTCATGTATTTGTTGTTGTTGTACTCGCTAAGGCCTACATTCATGATTTTTTTCAGATTTTTCGGATGGAAGGTGTCCAATCGCGAGGGGGGGGTACGCGAAAAGTTCGTACATTTCCCCTTCCTCTGCCCCCCTCGGTACTCATAAGGTAATTTTAAGACCTGTTTTGAAAAGATCTCATTGAGACCTTTCCAATGACACCCTACTCGACTACCAATGGTGAAAATTTTTTTTGAGGGGGTCAACTCCCTATATGGGGAGACCCCCCTTAAACCCCTTTGAAAAATTTTTGCACCCTTGAACTTTCAAGAGGTCACCACTTCTGACTTTTCCACAAAGTTTCATGGCTGTAGCCTCTATAGTTTCGGAGAAAAAGTGCTGTGACATACAGACGGACGGACGGACAGACGGACACAGGTCGTGATTGCAATAGGGTTTTGTATTTTAGTACAAAACCCTAAAAATCAATAACATTGCAGAAAAACAAATTCGTTCCATGCAATCTTTTAGTTTTTATTAGGATCTGGCAGCACTCCTATGTTCTGAAATGCGTAAAAGAACACGTGCGTCGGAAATTTTATCTGCATTTTGCTTTGTTTCTTGAGCGCGCCAAAAATGGATCAGCTGTAATGCCCCGGATCAGCTGACGTGCCCCTGGAAAAATTCAAAAAGTGTGCAACACAGGGTAAATGAAAGGTGTGGCTACTATTTGAGTATACTATGGTTCAAGCTGTTCACATGCGTCCCGACAAGTCAGTCATCGCAAGCATGCAAGACAGAGCGGACGTTGATATTGTGGCAGCGATTGCCGTCGGGTTAAACTATTTTTATTGGAAGAAGAAAGAAAGTGACAGGCGACGAATAGAAAGGAAGAAAGAAGTTCAAAAAAGAAGGTAGTGGATGACGAAAATTCACAGAAATCGTACTAGGTGCGTATTTTTCGATTGCGATTCAATGTCAAACGAAAAATGCTTGCTTTTTTATATGGCATTGATTAGCTTTTTGAATGAAGTAAGATAATATATCTATGTCATTTTTGCAGGAACTTCATGGATCAAAAATTTGCGGAACTCCTTCATGAACCGTCTGGAGAGTTTGATAACTTCTGTCGGATGAGCTTTATTGATTTTGAGATTTTGCTGTGCAAAATTGCACCGATGATTTCTAAACAAGACACAGATTTCAGAGAAGCTATTCCAGCTAAATTTCGTCTTGCACTGACCCTGAGATATTTAGCATCTGGTGATAGCTTCAGTAGTCTACACTTTCTTTTTAAAGTCTCCAGAGCAGCCATATCAGGAATCATACGGGAAGTCTCTAGAGCTCTTAACGAAGTTTGTTACGGGTGACTAGCTTTTATCCGGGGACCACACCACGACCACTAAGGAGATCGGGATGCATGTCATTTACACACCCCCAAACCCGCTTGAGCATCGAGGTAGCAGTTGACTCATTGTATTTTTCTTTCGACACTAATACTACTCTCATGCAAAAGATGGAAATGTTATTGTTATATAAGTCAAATTGTTATATAATTGAAGAAGAAATGTTATTTTTGTACAAACAATATTATTTATTCGTCGAGCTAGAATAGGGCGTTAAATTTAGGTAGGGAGCAAACGGCAGCAACGGACGACGAACGACATCAGAAGGGGGCCGGTCGACCATCACTTTTCCCAACAAGGATAACCTATGGCAACGCATCTAACGCAAGCTTTACACTTGTGGCTATTCTCACATTCTTTAATGTGAGAAATGGAGTTCGAACATCTGGACTGATATTTTTGTTTTGGTTCTTGTTTACCATACTGAGTATACCAAGATGTAGAACCGAAGTTCGACTGAAGAATATGCGTGTTGATAACGGAATCGAGGACTCATGGGCCGAATACAAATACATCAGCTTTATGGTATCATTTGCTGCTTGTTGTGCCCTAGTAATATTAAATTGCTTCGGGGACAAGAAGCCTCGAAGGATGAAATATGAGACGACAGAGAAAGAATGCCCAGAATTGAGTGCAAGTTTCTTGTCCAAAATCACATATCAGTGGTTCGACATATTAGCATGGAAAGGTTTTCGAAACCCTCTTGTTGTCGAAGATCTTTGGGATTTAAAACCTGAAGACTCATCCAAGGAAGTCATGCCGATTTTCGCTAAACATTGGGAACGTTCAGTACAAAAGTTATCACAGACTCAGCAACCACAAATAGAACATCCTAAAGCTGAATTCTCAAAAAATGCAGCTAGCGTTAATTTCTCCAACCAAAAACCAAATGAAAATCGAAAAAAAAACATCAATTATGCCACCAATAATTAAATCATTCGGTGGGGTCTTCCTCTTTGGATCATTCCTTAAGCTTCTTCAAGACATTCTGACATTTGTGTCCCCGCAAGTACTCAAATTGATTATTAGCTATGTTGAAAACACAAGTTCAGAACCGGAACCGGAATGGCGAGGCATATTCTATGCAGTGTTACTTTTTGTAGTTACTTCAGTACAAACATTAGTATTAGGTCAATACTTTCATCGCATGTTCATTGTTGGCCTTCGAATTCGTACTGCATTGATAAATGCGATTTATCGAAAGGCATTAATAATATCGAATAATGCAAGAAAAGAATCAACTGTCGGTGAAATTGTTAACTTAATGGCTGTAGATGCTCAACGATTCATGGATTTAACAACATACTTGAACGTGATTTGGTCTGCTCCTTTACAAATAGGATTTGCTTTGTACTTTTTATGGGAAATCTTAGGACCATCTGTGTTTGCCGGTTTGGCTGTTATGATAATTTTGATTCCTGTCAATGGCTTCATCGCAAATAAAATCAAAGGATATCAAGTTAAACAAATGAAAAACAAAGACGAGCGAGTGGAATTAAAGAACGAAGTATTGAGTGGTATGAAGGTTTTGAAATTATACGCCTGGGAGCCTAGTTTTGAACAGCTTGTCTTGAATATTCGTGATAAAGAGATTGATATACTTAAAAAGACTGCTTACTTAAACGCTGGAACATCATTCCTATGGTCTTGTGCACCGTTTTTGGTGCCATTGGTTACTTTCGGTACTTACGTACTAGTAGAGGAAAACAACGTACTTGACGCAACAACTGCTTTCGTTTCTCTATCTTTATTCAATATCTTACGTTTTCCTCTTGCTATGTTACCAATGCTCATCTCTGGTATAGTTCAAACACAAGTTTCGGTCAAACGTATCAACAAATTTATGAATAGCGAAGAATTGGATCCAAATAACGTGTACCACGAACCAAACGAAGCTTATCCTATGGAAATCGAAAATGGAAGTTTTTCATGGGGCGACGAAGAAATCTGCTTACGAAACATCAACATGAAAATTGCGAAAAATCAACTGATTGCACTGGTCGGAACTGTGGGTTCAGGAAAAAGTTCTGTCGTATCTGCTTTCCTTGGTGAAATGGAAAAGATAACTGGTCGCGTAAATACTTATGGGAAAATTGCTTATGTTCCTCAACAAGCGTGGATTCAAAACGCTACATTACGAGATAACATTCTTTTCGGCAAGCCATATGATAAAAAACGTTATGATCGAGTGATTGAAGCATGTACATTTTAGACTGACAACTACAAAATGTCATTCGGCGATGACACTGTAGGATGACCCAGTGACCCACATATTGGGACTGATCAGCTGTTCCCAAAATAATGGGTAATACAGTCCAACTCGCGTGCAGCAACCATTGGTTGCATGGGTGCGGAGCCCAGGTGTCGAAGATGGTTGGTGGCCGCGCTACGAACCGCGCCAAAACGAAAGAAAGAGTTCGTCGTATGAATGGGAGGCCAACCACCTCCAATGTAGCGGACGCCCGTTAAGGCGAGCAAATTTAAAGGGCTGAGGACTAACGGAAGCCCTCTTGATTCAATTGGGACTCAAGGCGGAAAGTCGGAGGATTCTATATTGGCAGCAAAGATAAGGTGTTTAAAACGTGGAACTTTTCGTCTTCGTCACCACGGCAGACAGCGGAACAAGAGAAGAACCTTTTGATTCGGCGAGGAGCGTAACAAGACGATAATCCGGTTCCCAGGATAAGCGAGAATAATCAGGCGACCGTTTGCTGGGGCCCCAAGAAACGACAGATTAGGGAATTTAGGAAAAGGTACCTATTTCTTTAGTTTTATTGTCCTTCTAAATTACATCAGATTTTATAGAAATTTCTTGAATATAACAAGTGAATATAACGAATTATAATCGAAAAGTGTGATTGTTATTGAAAAGTGATATTTTCTTTGTGGATTGTGCGCGGCGCTCAAGCGGGGAGTTTTTCTTTTCCGCGTTTCGGTCCAACAGATTTCTTTTCTTTCAGGAGGTCGTGGTGTGGTTACACGGAGTAGTGGGTACAGGTTAGGGACGTGAGTAAGGGTAGCGATTACACTTCTTTTTTTTTCCCTCCCTTTAGATGTTAGGGGTTAACCCTCGTGCGTGCGCGGACGGATCGTCTACTCGCTGACGATCCTATTGGTCAAACCATCCAGCCTAGGGATAGCGAGTTGGCGCCTGCGCCGTCTCCGACGGAGCGAACCGGGCCCGCAAGGCTGGACCGCGCGTCTACCCTTGAGGCGTAAGGGTGTAATAAGTTTTAAAGGATGAAGTAAAGGTGAAGTATATTCTTAAGTTTTTTTTATTGACATAACCATCAGACTATCACAAATTATCATATATAGCAATAGATACATAAAAAATAATAATATTAAAGATGAGAAAAAGAGGCACTGTTCATATCAAAACCCTATCTACATAGTAATTTGTTCACCAGTGTCATTAGATTCAAACGAATCCGATAGTGCTATTTGTAAAATATTTGATTTTGGAATCGTTTCGGTTATTGGTGAATTGTAGGATACTACAGGTGGAGGGTGGACCGAGTAAATGTTTGCGGATTGCACATGTGGATGTTGAACTGCGAGTCGAACAGGTTGGTTTGATGGATGAATAGTTGTAATTGGTTCTACATATGAGCTTAAAACACTTGAAGGTCGGTTCGGGACATGAATATTCAATTCTGACGGCGATGTGGAATATGAAGTTGATGAAGGTGGTCTGGAATATGGGTTTGAATATTGGGGAGATGGTGTTTGACGTCTCGATAGCCTGCACTTAATTCTATTTACAAATATGCCATCTATTTCGTACATAACGAATTTCCGTTCGTCTTTTGATAGTTCTCTTAGTCTTGTAGCCAAAAGTTTCGCATAGAGATCGCAATCATCCTCTTCTTTGGGTGCAGGATGAGACTAAAGTTGACCTAAGACATTAGTCAGCTGACCAAATGCTGTTGCCATTTGCTGCTCAGCTGTATCAAGTGCAGAGCAACGCCGAGTTTTTTCGACGAAGTCGATCGCGTTTTTTCGTTTGAAGTTGCTGGTGATAGTAATGTGTCCATCTCTTCAGTTGCAGTTGTTTCATCTCCAAAAGTTTCAGATGGGTCTCGTGATGTTTCATCTCCGAAAGTTTCTTTTGTTATTTGTGATGCTGATGTTCCCCGAAAGAAATATATTTTTATTTCTTTATTAATAACATCAACAATTTCTATTTCAGATGCCTACAACAGCGGAAGGTTTGTTAGCTATAGAGAAAGGATTCAGAAGAAAATTCCCACATTGTGTTGGTTCAATAAATGGAAAACACGTAGTAATCGAAAATCCATTTCATAGTGGAACCGAGTACTATAATTATAAAAAGACGTTCAGCATTGTCCTAATGGCACTTGTGGATAGCAATTATAAATTTATATTTGCTGATATAGGAAGTCAAGGGAGAATAAGTGATGGTGGCGTATTTAATAATTCATTACTATGCAAGAAAATCATTAGAAACGAATTAAATTTACCTACGCCGTGCCCTCTTCCCGGATCAAATGTTGATGTCCCATACGTCTTTATAAGTGATGGTGCTTTCGCACTCAGTACACATGTCATGAAACCATACCCTGGCAATCATGATTCAGCTTCACCAAAAAGGAAATTTAATAGGTGTCTGATCTCAAGTTGTAGTAGAAAACACATTTAGAATTTTGACTGCAGTGTTTAGAATATTCCGAAGACCTATCGACTTACAACCAGATGTTGTGTCAGAATTGACAATGACATGTGTACTGCTATATAATTTTCTCAGGAATAGTAAAAACTCTTCTGCAAGATATACTCCTCCAAGAACGTGTGATGAATATGATGCCAATGATTATCTGGTAAGGCCTGGATCGTGGCGAAGACATGCAAATGAATATAATGCCATTTGAAATTTACCATGCATACCACGAAGATCACCTCTAAATGCAACACAAATCAGGGAAGAATTTTCCTCATATTTTTGTAGGGCTACAAGCAGTGTTAGGCTCAATAAATAAAATCTTCGATGTATTGATAGTCAAACTAAAAAATTTGGTGACTAAAATTACTTATCACGATTGGAAATTTTAGTTTCAGTGTCAACTAAATAATCAATTATTAATTTAAGTTTTAGTTAAAAGTAAACTTAATTTTCATTTGATGTGAATTTCTAAAGTGATAGTTTCATATTCGGAACAGCACTTTATATTTTGATTTCTATTTTCACGAAAGTATAGATCCGATTACCAAATTTTATCCGAATCGGAGTTACACTTTTCGCTCGGCCAATTTCGCTGGTAAACAAAGTTATTTGAGATATTAGCCCAACGAATTTTTCCTAAAAATTTGGTGCATATTGCAATTACTTTTCACACTTTGTATGACTAACAAAAGAATAAACCATTCGTTTAAGTTGATTGTAGTTTTTTTGCATTTGCCTTGACATTTCGAGTTCAATCAAAATTGAAAACTAATTCAATCCATCCAATAATTACAAAATTAATTATTTTAAATCTTCAATACAACTAAATTTGTGCCCACACTGGCTACAAGTACTAGTATAATGTATGATTGAATTATATGTCAAAGTGCGTAAACTATAGTTAATTATTAATTTCTCATTACTACCAATTATGTAAATATAATTTGTAATAAAGATAAACTAATGTCATACAAAGTTATTTTTTTACATACCGCTTCTGTATTTAATGTTTTTCTCGATGTATATATCGGCAGATAAAATGATTCCATCAATTCATACGCGAACCAAATTGGCTCGTATATTTCGTCACTCCCTGAAAAAAAATTAAACAAGTTTGTCGTAGTTTATGTAAATAATGAAAACATACCTGCGCCAGATCGTGCTGAATCCTGCTTTTTTTTAAGTGGCGTCTAAAGGTGCCCATCAGTACATCCTTTTTAGTTTTTTAGCTCCTTTATCGGTAGATTCATTTTTCCGCTTAATCTATCCCAAGCATCATGCATTTTTTTTTGTCTTTATGACACGGGTGTTTTGGATCCCATATGATTCTTTCTTCCTGATACAATTCGAGGAAGGTCAAAATTACGTCGCTTGACCAATCAGACATATTATCACCCGGTCGTTGTGAATGTCCACGAGATACTGATCCGATCGAGTGCATGTGAACAGGCACACGGGCATAACCAAATTCAGCCTTTGAAGTTTGCCAAAAAACCGACAGTCGCCCGTTCAACGGCATGCACATGCAGAAACAGACAAGCAGCCTGTTCACATGCACGTGCTCGTGCTTTTGCTCGTTGAATGTGCATTTGAAAGCGCGCGTGTGAACGCCCTATAACAATTGATGGATAAATTGTTTTGGGTTTAGGAATGCAAACATCTCTAATTATTCGCACACTGTCGTCTGATGTATCATTGCCACTTGTGGGTGAGCTTTACGCTGAATCACTTACATCAATAGCTAACATGTCTTTAGTGTTCATGAGAATTTTTTCAGAGTTGTTAGTAGTGGAAGTATTAGCATTTGAAACTATATAAATGGCATCTGGCTGATGTTCATTTTGCGCTGTTGTAGCTTTGTTACTTGCGTGACTCATTACGTTTACGGGTTTAAATATTGTTGCCGTTTATAACGGTTCTGGCTGAAAATGTAATTGTATGGGCTAATGTTGGCGTCGACTACTTCGCCGATGCGCTATAATTGCAGCCTCAATTCTGCTGTCATTGACTGATTCCACTAATTTGTGATGTTATTTATGATGATATACTACCTTCTGGTTTTCCAGGTTGCTGGATGGATGCAGATTTATTATATTGATCACTTATCAGATTACTTCTTCTTCGTAGCACTACAGCCCCTCTCGGGCCTTCGCTTCCTACAACAAGCACCTCCAACTGTCTCGGTCCATTGACCGTGTCATCCAATTTCGAAATCCGAGCAGCGATGAACTCTCTTCGTCGACCGAGTCAGACCAGCGTTTCCTCGGCTTACCCACTGGTCTCCGGCCTTCAATTTTCTCATCGAACACCTTTTTGAGTATCCGTTGTTCGTCCATATGATTCATGTGTCCAGCCCATTGCAGCTTCCGCAGTCTTACAATCGTTGAGACCTCAGGCTCGTCAAAAATTTCATACAGCTCATGGCTGTATCGAATTTGCCATTGGTCCCCGTCTAGCTGTGCTCCGATTATTCGCCTCAGGATCCGTCGCTCAAAGACGTTCAATATATTTGCGGATGCTTGGATTAGTGTCCATGTTTCACAGCCATAGCATAACATAGGTCTTATCACGGATTTGTATACTTGGAGCTTTGTTTTCCTGTGTATGCATGTCTTCAAAATGTATGTATGTCTTCAAAATCGTCAAAACTCTATAAAATATTTTATTTGCGAGCTGTATTCTTCGACATATTTCGTCTCTTTCATTACCAGTCTTCGTTACTTTGGCAGCCTAGATACACATATTCGCTCACATTTTCGATACTGTATTCGCCAAAAGTGATATTTTGGGCATTTGAGATATTTTCCTCGACTGCGTCATGAGCTTTGTTTTATTCTCATTGATTTGTAGCCCTCCTAGTTATGCTTCGCTTTCGAGTTTCAGGAAGCGTTCTTTGGCAGTTGCTAACGACCGTGACAGAATGTTGATGTCGTCCGCATACGCTACTACTTTGTAATGATTTTTTTTTATGCCCTTGTAGGACACGGGTGCCGATGGTCTGGCAGAAGTGTCAGCGAGCTATAAACAACACGGAGCTCAGCTAACTAGCTTCGCTGAACGACCGCGAACGCGTGCTTGACGACTAGCATTTGCGGGATCATATAAGGCGGGTTCTTGTCGAGCCACGAAGCTATACTACAAAATACTTATCACGCGTACTCTACTCTACAAGACGCACCGATCAATTTTTATTGTCTTTAGAAAAGTTCTATCAGGTGTCAATTAAGCTACTCTACAGTAATTCAATGTTTTTTTGCCTCGCAGCCTGGCCCATTTTTTGCACGCAAAAAATGTGTGGCTAGGAATGTCTTCCTCTCCTGGGCAAAACTGACAATCGGAAGACCGTGACTTACCAATCTTGTGCAGGTAAGACTGAAAACACCCATGCCCGCTCAAAACCAGGGTCCGATAGAAGTCAGTCTCACCATGTCTTCGATTTACCCACGGTCTCACATCCGGGATGAGGCACCCAGTCCACCTTCCATTCGTGCAATTCACGCAAGACTGCTGCCAATCGTTGAGTGAACGCTGTCTCTCCTCGCGGACAACCATCTCCTTCGCATCCTCGTTTCGACGCAGGTAAATAGCGCGGCGCTCTCTAGTTAGGAGGGCAACATGTATCACGCGTGCAATAACTCTCACCGCCGAATCAGGTACTGTCTCATATGAAGATGCAATCCTTAGTGCTCCTCTTCTCTGCACCTGTGCCAAGCGTTTTCGGTATTCCTCCGTACTGAGAGCGTCGCACCATATTTCTGCTTCGTGCAGTAGCACTGAGCCTACAGCACTCATCATGAGGCGTCTTCTTGATGGGCTGGGTCCCCCTTCATTGGCCATAACTCGACTCAGAGCCGATACTCCCGAAGCAGCCTTGTCAGCCGTTGCCCTGATTTGTTCAGAGAAACTCATCTTCGAGTCGATCAGTAGCCCGAAGTACTTCACCGATGGCTTCGATTCCTTACTCTAGGGATTCTCTTTTTTGTCAAGATGATCATTTCGGTTTTCTCCAGTGCTAAACTGAGCCCGCGAGCAGTCATCCAGTCTCTCACTCGGCGCACTAGCATACCTAGCCTAAGTTGTGCCTGTTCAACGGTGCGTCCAGCGACCAGAGCCGCAACATCATCCGCATAGCCGATCAAGCGCGATTCATCTGGCATCTCCAGTCTCAGTAGCTGGTATGCAGACGGCGATTCGGGATTTCCCTTCCACTTTTTGATCAGCACGAGGCTTGAGACAAACGCAAACATTACAAAAAAAGCAACCGTTACTTTCACCGAAGAAGGTCGTTGCATTACAAGGGGAATGTCAAACCTAAAGATGTTAAAGTGGCTGAAGTGAACCACTCATCTCTGCCTTAAGGATGGAAACTTGACGAATGTAGTTTACTTTACACTAGTAAAGCAACAAACTAAGGAGTTTCGACGGGGTGACCACCTTATCTCTTCAGGAGCAGCCACTCCTGATCACCACGGGGCTGCTCGACTGCTTATGCTTATTACAACTTGGCTCGACTTGTATAGTAATGTACCTCGCGTATCGACAGGTAGCTTTCATATGACGTTCTCCAGAGCCAAATTGAATAGCAATGGGGCCAGCCCATCTCCCTGCTTTAGTGGGATATTTGTGTCAAAGGCATCGGTGAGTTGGTCATTGCCGTTTTGTTAAGACGGACTAATTTGGCTGGGAAGCCAAAACGAAGCATTATTTGGTACAGTACGTTACGATCAATACTGTCGTATGCTTGCTTGAAGTCAACGAAAATTTGGTGTACGTTTATGTTGAACTCCCAGCATTTTTCAAGTACCTGCTTGACTGTGAACAATTGGTCTGTTGTTGATCTACCTGCCCTAAAACAATAATACTGTTGGCGTATGATCCGATTTTATTTTCTAAGATTTTAGATAATATTTTGTACGCCGTACAAAGTAGTGATATGCCTCTATAATTTCGGCACTGTAACTTGTCACCTTTTTTGTGGATAGAGAATATAATTGATTGGCTCCACTTCTTCTTGTTGCCAAATGTACTGGATGACTTTGTGAATAGCTTTATGAATACTACTACCACCATATTTGATGAGCTCCACTGACTTCATCGATGCCCGGCGCTTAATTATTCTTTTGGGTTTTGATGATGGAATACACTTTATCCAGAGTTGGTGAGACCAATAGAACCTCTCCGCCGACATCTATAGGCTCCGATGTTCTGGAGCTGTGCGGAGGATTAAGGAGGTTCTTGAAATATTATGCCCATCTTTCCTTAATCTTGGTTTCATCAGCGATGATGTTGCCGATGTCATCACGACAGAGCGTGGTTTTGGGCTGATTACCACGTTTCAGGCTTTTCTGTACTTTGTATGCTTGTCTTGTATTGTTGCTCACTACATTTACATCTATACTTCTCAATTGGTCGTCATATTATTTTCTTTTCTTAACTCTAATAATCTTATTCGCTCCTCTTCTGAGATTTTCATAGTGTTCTCTCTTCGTCCTGGTTTTCCTATCTATGCAATCTTTGTCTGACTGATTCTTTTAGTCTTACGCATTCTGGCACTCATTATCGAACGATTCATTTCTTTTGCGCCGGGCTTGATGTCCGATCGTCTGTTCTGCCACGGTCTTAATAGCGGCTTTCAGATTACTACTATTTTGCAAATCTTGCAATTGCTCATTCCATCTGTCTTCTCTCTCGTCGTCAAGTATCATCTCTTCCCCGTCAATCATCGAGTCCTCATCCACTAACGATTAACTATCTTTTGGTGAAGCTGTCGACAAAGCTGTTGAACTGGAAAAGATCGCATGGTATTGTCCATGCGAAATCAAACAGGATGGGATTTATTTCTTGATTCATCCACGCGTAGGCCATAAGTTGGCGCATTGTACAACGTATTCGAAGATTTTTGTCTAGCATCGAATTATGGTAGGAAATCTATATTACTGGAATATCTATTGATATCAAACAGTTTGTTGGAAAACGTTGATAGATAATTCTCCTATAGCAACTGACGGTTTTAAGGGTTTTGTAAAAGAATTTTACAAAAACTTACTAAAATTGCCTCCTGTCTGTCCATCTGTCCGTCCGTCTGTCTGTCTATCTGTCCGTCCGTCCGTGTGTCGTAACACTTATTCCGCAAACTACTTAAGCTAGAAACATCAAATTTTGTATGCAGGTGTAAAATGGTGCTCTCTTCAAAGTTCAACTACAAAAAAATTTAAGGGGGTCTCCCCATATAGGGGAGTGGTCCACGAAAAAAAAATTTCATCAAAGGTAGCCGATATGGGTATCAAATGAAGGGTCTTGACAAGAATTTTTCAAAACAGGTCTTAACTTGACACTTTTTGCTTCGAGGGGCGCACAGGGAGGGGAAAAACATGAAAAATTTGTGTCCCCCCCTCGCGATTGGACACGTGTGATCCAAACAATCTGAAAAAAATTATGGAGGTAGGTGTTTGAGTACAATAACAACAAATACCTTAGAGTCAAAATTCGCTCAACTTTGTTAATAGTATATTCGAATTTCACATTTTCCCCAATAAAATCGTATACGTATCCTTAAACTGAACGAAATTCGATATTTAGATAGTCCTGCAAAAGGTCCTTAGACTTTGTAAGTTTAATGAAAATCGAATGATATACACGGAAGTTATGGCCATTTGAAATTTCTCCAATCACAACAACAATAACACATGATTTTGGTATTTTATGTACTTTCCATCGAATGAGTCACTGCAGTTTTAACTTATCTTCTTGAAATTTTCAAATAACATCAATACCATTAATATTTTTGGGGATTCATATTTGAGTGATTTTTGTTGGTTTGCAACACAATGGTGACCGTTGAAAATTGAAAAATCATGGATTTTTTTTTAAACGTCCACATCTCTTTGACATATTTCTTGAGTTTATTCGTTGCTGGTGACTGCATTTCTGAGAGGTTAGGTACAAAACCCTTCGAGCGTAGGTCTGTTGACTCAACTTGTTATATAATACAACCAATTTGGATATTTCGACTCATCGTGCCCCTTTTCGTGAAGTTCCCTCGAGCAGTTTGCCTAGGCGGACTGCTCGATTAATACACTCTTCCAGCTCAGCCAGATCCGTGACGCAGCAAGCGTCTCTTATACCGAAGTGGTTTTCAGAGTGGACGATCTTTAATTGACTAGATATTTTCAATAAAACTGGTGCACGTAAGTGCTGGGAATATAATATGGATGTACACCAGCTCTTTGTAGACTTCAAGCAAGCGTATGACAGTGTTGACAGAAATATCCTGTACAAAGTAATGCTAGACTTTGGCGTCCCAACTAAACTCGCTTGCATGACCAGGGTGTTACAATGCTTAACTCCGAGTCTCAGGTTGAAGTTAACGAAGATATAACTGAAAGCTTCCCAGCGAACTCAGGTCTAATACAGGGGGTTGGGCTTACCCCAATGTTGTTCAATATTGCTTTGGAACATGTTGTCAGTCCGCTCCGATAGAAAGAACACAGAAAAGAACTGAAAATAGAAAAAGACAGCTTCCTTTTAATTTTGTGTTTTATATTTTTATTTTTCTTCTGGAAATCGATTTTCGACCGTAATCGTTCGGTCTTCTTCAGCGATTAATTTATTTTCACTCACATTCCTGCTTATATACTAGCTATGTTTAAGGAAATTTACTTTAGATTATTAAAAGGTAATTAGGGAAATTTGAATAAACTAATAAAAGTAAGGAAAGGTCATTTACAAAAGGGGTATTTATAAAAATATTGTTTTTACAAGATTCAGAAAAGATATTATTATTTAATTAATTTAAATAGCCATGATCTGCAGTTTCCGTCATCCTGATTCATCAACTTTTTCCTTTCCCGGGTAATTGCCAAGCTTTCCATCACATGCAATTCACGTATATCTCTTGCTTCCTTGATGACTACAGCGTCCTCCATTGTTATCTCGTGTCTCTTCGTGATATGTTCCGCTATCGCCGACTTGAAATTTGAAGTTCTTTCTTTCTTTCTTGCTGCTGCTGCTTCGCCTAGATGGTCCTTGATTCGTATGCCGATGAGTCTCCTCGTTTGACTTATGTACACTTCTTCAGAAGTGGGACCTTCGATGCGATAGATACCAGATTTTTCGTGTGGTTCGCGCTTGTCTTTCGTTGATCCAAGAACGTTTTTGAGCTGGTTCTTGCTGCTTGATTCGATTTGAGTTGATTTATTCGCCTCTTGATCCGATTGCTGATGCCTTCGTGATAAGTTAAAGCCTTCCAGTACGTTCTTTCGGTATTCGCATTTGATAATGTTGATCGTCCCTGTCGCTGTCTATCTGGATCTTCTGTGCCATTCTCCTAATCGTCGAGCCCTTGAAGCCGTTTAGACTAGCTGTCTCAACAATGTACCTCATCTCCTTTTCCTTAGCTTCCTTGCTTAGCGGCAAATCGAGCATCCTGTGGATCATGGCTCTGAACGGAGAAACCTTGATTTGCTGCGAACGATTTGATGTATTTGGAATCGTTCTCTGTGTGTGCGTTGCTTTCCGGTATACATCGAAAGTTATATTTGTTTGGGTCCTCCTTACTAATATATCTAGGAACGATAGTTTACCGTCTTTCTCTTCCTTCATCGTGAATGCTATATTCTTGTGGGCTCCATTCAGGTCAGCAAGCACCTTCTCAACGTCACCCCTTTTCACATATGCAAACACATCGTCCACATATCGGCCCCATGTTTTGGTAACTGACTTTTCTCCTGCAGTCCATCTTCTAGTTTCATCATAAATATCTCGCTGAAGAATGGTGAAAGTGGATTTCCCATCGCTACTCCGCCTTTCGTCTTATAAAATTTCCCCCGAAAGGTGAAATGATTTTCGATCATGCAAAGTCTCGCAAGTTGGATATACTGCCTAGTTTTTATTTTCCAAGATAATGAGTTTTCTTGGTGAGAAAGCCATTCTTCTATGTATCCCAGTGTCTCCATCACCGAAATACTCGGCAACAGAGCTTTCACGTCGAAAGACACCATAATTTCGTCTTGCGCTGGTGGGCCAAACTCTAGGATTTTCTCAGAGAATTCTTTGCTGTTTTTTACAGATCTACCATTCATTTGGGTCCTTCCCTTAAATTCGTTCACCAACCATCTTGCCAGTTTTTGGGTCGGTGCATTCACGGCCGAAATAATCTCACGCATTTCGTTCCCCTCTTTGTGTATTTTTGGCAAACACTTTATCTTAGGCAAAGTACGGTTGCTCACTCTAACCTTCGTCAATTCGCCAATTAATGACTCACAACTTTTAATTGTCCTTTCGAATCTTTTCATGGATTCCTCTAACGAGCTCCGGCGTAGCTCGAAGAAATTACCGCTGCTTAGCTTTTGTATGACCCCCTCATCATACTGGCTTTTATCCATCACTACCACTATATTTCCTTTATCCGCCTTGACAAAGTGAACAGGTTTCTTCTTCAGCTCAACAACTATGCTCGCCTCTTCACTGTTTACCACCTTTTTCGCTCCCCTTATCGCCTCGCTGAAAGCTGATAAGAATATTAAATTGTAATTTCTTCAGAAAGGGTAATTCTTCTATTAAGCCATAAATTGATTACAAAAACTAATAATTTTCATTTGTTAATGTATTTTACACTAGAACTATTATTGATAACTTCATCAACCAGAATTGCGCGCCACCAATAGATAAAATTTGGCTCGATAATTCAAAGTGCAAAAAGTTATCCACGCAAAATAGTCTCGAAATCGAAAATATGTAATTTTCCGCAATAGTTCAAATCAAAAAAACAAAAAGCCTTCACTGCTCCTAACCAAAATTCATTTTCGATTCTTATTGTAAATCGGCATTGATAGCTTATAATCGACATGCATAGAAACATATATTATATTTGCGGGGATATATGATTCATATTTGCGGGGACAAAAATAAATATACTAGTATGTACATTTGTAGGGTCGCGTGTTCAACATCAGAGGTGTGCAACGCAAAATGAAATGACAGCGACATAAACACTGTTGAACGTTGGTGCGAACAACTATGGTAGCAGTTTGCATATGTTCATATTTGCGGAGGCAAAAATAAATATACTAGTATGTACATTTGTAGGGTCGCATGTTCAACATCAGAGGTGTGCAACGCCTACTATTGGACAAGTTTCCGTGAGCTGTCAGCCAACTGTGGCATAAGCAAATGCTTATACAGTCTGTTAAGTAAGAGCGTGTTCAGCATAGCTTGCGATCGGTAAGTGACATCGACTTCAAATTTTGTTTGATCGGTAAAGAGAACCTCGGTCTTTGGCGCTTTGAAAACAAAAATTTCAGTCGAAGTCAATCTTTCGTCGGGAAAACACTAAAATCGCGATGAGTGCCATTTATGCAAAGCGCTTCGAGGCCGTGTTCCTTTGCACACACCCTAAAGGACCAAAAATTAACTATGTAGTGGCAGCTAAATACATTAAAAAGTCTGTATCGTTTGCCAGAAGTGGGTTCAACGATTTAAAGAGTCAAAAACTTTCGATGACCTTCCAAATCTTGGTTCGGTAGGAAAAGTACCGACAAAAAGCTTGTCCTTACTTCAAAGACAAGCGAAATTAAAGCAAAAAGGTCTCAAGTTATCACACGTCGTCATTCGGGAACATCTGTGCACAAACAATGTTAAAATGGCAGAGTACCGGTAATAATCCCAAACACCGGAGCCGGCTGTGTACCCAATGGAAACGGGAAAAATGCATTATGACACTTGATTGGCCTTCGCAATCGCCTGAAGCAAATCCTATCGAAAATGTCTGAGCCTACATCAAGCAGAAGTTTAGTGGAAAACGTGTTTACACTTTGAAGCAGCTCTCCCGACAAATTCGACTCATTTGGAAGGCGCTTCCCCCCGAATACGCCGAAAATTGAGTGGAAAGTATGCCACGGAGATGCCAAGCAATAATTGATGCTAATGGTGATTTGACTCACTATTAAACTGAAAGCGCGTTACCTCAGAATGTATTTAATGTACTGGTATGTATAAGTCAAAAACTGTTATTAAATAAACTATTTCAAAATTATGTTGGACACGCTCTTACTTAACAGACTGTATCGCGTAATATGTACTATTTTCCGAATGAAAACGTGCGAAACGCATTCATTGCATGCATAAAATTCACTGTCCATTGTACTCCTACACTTTTCAACACGAGAAAATGAAGCACATGTTTTTAACGTCCCACTGATAGGTAGGTAAGTAAACAAACTCCTATTTACTCACTTTGGAAAGCGATAAAAATTAAACGGGTAAAAGAACCGAAATAATTTTCACTTCACTAGGTGTGCTATTGTGTTCTCCGCGGAACTCTGGGTTTCACTGTAGAAATTCGCCTCGAAACCGTTTTCGTTGGCACCTCCTCAATTCTTCATATACCGCCATGTAAGGTACCGACCAAAGTCGACCTACTAATGGTCATGTGTGTGGTATTAAGCGCTGCTGCCATATGGCTTCCTATCTTACGTCAGTTTTCGTGTAGATCAATTTCTAGACGCAAAAGGCGAGCCGCCAACACAATCATGCTACATGAAATCTACAGCGTGACGTCAATTAAATTGCCGCCATTCTGGCCACAATATACGCCGTTATGGTGCACACGTGTTGAAGCATAATTTCACCCCCAGCGTATTTTCAACGGTGTGGTGCACTTCGACAAAGTCGACGCCAAGTTAGATTTAATAGTTTTGAATCAAGTTGTCGATATTGTGCGTGAACTACTAGAGCAGAGTAAATATCTTTCCCATAAAAATTATCTTCTCTCAACGTTTGAGACACCGGACTACGAAAGAAAATACCAACTGCTACATGGATTTGAGTTTGGTGACAGCTGCACTGCCAAGTTGGGCGTAAATTACCGGAAAGGTACCTGAAAGTGTTATGGTTACGGCAGTATTAAACGTCCCCAGCATGTGGTCGCCGATATCCGTTACACGAGTAGCGTTACCGCAATGTCTTCAGGTGCAACGCATAACCTCTCCCGATTCACAATGAACTACTAGAGCAGAGTAAATATCTTTCCCATAAAAATTATCTTCTCTCAACGTTTGAGACACCGGACTACGAAAGAAAATACCAACTGCTACATGGATTTGAGTTTGGTGACAGCTGCACTGCCAAGTTGGGCGTAAATTACCGGAAAGGTACCTGAAAGTGTTATGGTTACGGCAGTATTAAACGTCCCCAGCATGTGGTCGCCGATATCCGTTACACGAGTAGCGTTACCGCAATGTCTTCAGGTGCAACGCATAACCTCTCCCGATTCACTTTCGCGTGAAATGGCCGACATGCGCACTGCAGTAAGCAAGTTACAAACCAAAAAATGTTCGAGATGCCAAACAACCAGCAATTACGAAAGTCCCACCTCGTACTACTGCCACAGGATTTTTGGCGTTAAGGCAAGGCAAGGTCGCCGTACAGTTATTGAAAATTGTCGGGAAACGGATGGGGTCGCTAGGATCGCAGGATCCTAGTACCATACGTACCAATCGCCTGCAAGTATATGATCGCGACACGGGACTGACGTGTCCGTGCTACTATTTGAAGGACCAGTGGAACTGAAGAAATCGCGACCACTCAAGTTAGTCGCTGCCAATGGAAGTGTCACTAAAACGTATGGCATAAGGAACTTAAAGATGTCTTTGGGCCTGAAGCCTGCATTGTGATGGAGGTTCATCGTGGCGCACATTGCACGACCTATTTTACGGATTGACTGTCGTAACATGGCTTACTCATCAATGTTAAGAACAGAAAGCTCAAGGAACCTTATGCAGACACTGCCGTGTCCTGTATCTCCATTGAAAAGCAGCCAAATGCAGATATGCATGCCAACAAATAATCTTACCACAAATTTCTTAACGAATTCCCTGGGCTTACTAATGCCTCTGTCACTAAACCAGGCCCAACCCACGGGGCGAGGCATCATATTGTCGCAGAAGGCCCACCGGTACCTGATCGCCCCCCGTCAGCTAACTCCTGAAAAACTTAAAGTGGCTAGGAACAAAATTCAGTACCTTCCAGACAAGAATTATTGCCGGCCTTCTTCTAGCTCCCGGGTAAGCCCACTTGATCTGATGCCAAAAACGACAACTATTTGGGGACTATCGTAGGCTAAATGAGGTCACTCAATTGGATAAGTGCCCGACGCAGCATATCTTTGACGTGACAAATGTTGTATCATGTAAAACCATCTTTTTGAAGGTTGATCTCCTGCGCGCTTTTCACGAAATACCAGTCGCCAAGAAACACATTCCCAGGACAGCTGTAACAACGCCTTTTGTGTTGTATGAGTTCACGGTCATGACTTTCGAATTCAAAAATGCCCCCCAGAGCTTCCAAAGATTCTTGGATGAGGTTCTCAGGGGTCTTGACTTATACACCTGTTATCTGGATGATATCCTCATCGCAGCAGAAATAGCATTTGCACCACAAAATTGAATCATTATGGTGTGGTTATCAACACTGAGAGGTATATTTCCGGCGTTCCTTGCATAAAATATGTCGGGCACATAGTCAGTAAGGATGAAATTTCCATGCGATTAGAAGGTTTCCCCTTCCCAAGACGGTACAGCAGCTGAGGCCTTTTCTCGGCACACTTAATTTCTACCGCCGTATCATATGCGATGCCGCTAACATGTAAGCACCGCTTCATGCGCTTTTGTCGTGTACAAGGAAGCGAGATAAAACCGAGCTACGATCCACTGGCGACGGAAGCATTTACCTCCTGGTACACTACAAACCTGGATGATGCGTCTGATGTAGTCATCGGTCCGGTGTTGCAACAAAAGCAGCGCGGGAGCTAGTTACCGCTCGTGTTTTTCTAAACAAGCTTAAACTCGGGCGAATCTAATTACAGTGCATACGACCATGAACGTTTGGCTGTATATTGTGGTAAACGGAATTTCCAGCACTTTCTGGAGGTCACAACTTTCCATATTGAAACGTAGCATAAGCCACTAGTCTATACTTTCCAACAAAAAGCAGATAATCCCATTCCTCGACAATCACGCCAGTTTAGATTCATATAACAATTTTCTACCGAATAAGACATATTCGCAGAGCGCAGAACTGAGTTGCTGACGTATTGTCGCGTGTGGATGTAATTTCGATGTCCACTTGTTTAATCTCGAACAACTCGTGAACGAGCAGACCAACGATGCCGAACTGCAGAGAATGCTGACTGACAATGGAACTTCGTTGGCGTTGAGAGCGGTTACCGTGGATAGCGGCGCAAAGCTTTTCTGAGACGTTTCTGGCAGTTGAACTCGTCAGTTTGTTCCCGAGGTGCTGCGATAAAAGGTTTTCGGTACCTTCCATGACCCATCGCATCCCAGCGGGTGCGCTACACGCAAGATGATGTCAGAAATTCATGTGAACGGGTATACGAAAGGATATTACCAAGTCGGTGCGCTCGAGCATTCCGTCAGCGTTCCAATGTGTTGCGTCATCAGCAAAATGAGGGTAGACCATTTCCAACGCCCTCAACAATGTTAGAGCACGTCCATCTAGACATTATTGACACCTTCACATGTGTACATGTACTGTCTTACGGTGATTGATCGATTCACCAGATGGCCCGAGACAATTCCTATGGTTGACCAGACAGCCTCATCGACGGCCAAGGTTTTCGACAATAATTGGGTGGCAGCGTTCGGAACTCCACGCACAGTTACACATTTATAGTTCTTTCGGTAGGTTTCTACATTGATTGGCTATGGACGAATCCATACGTCACCTTACCGCCCCGCCTCGAACGAATTAATTGAGCAGGGGCAACGATAGCTAAAGGCATGAGCTAAACTAGATGCTGCTGTTGTTCCTCCAGTGCTGCTTGATCTACGTAACAGCTTTAAAGAGAACTTGGGTCCTTACAAACGCATTTCCAAACAGCTGTATACTATTGAAATTAACGGCCGAGTTGTCAATGTTTCAGCAGAACGTTTGAAGCTTGCCTTCCTGGAGACGATTTCCGATTACGTATCCCGTCAGGTGTCATCGTCTACCAAAATCAGCTCAACCTCCTCAACGGTATTCATCCCACTGCAAATGAGCTCAATGAGCCCGGCCAATGACGGCGAGTCACGAAGACTACAATGATTTCTATGTATCCCTCATCCATAACACATCATCAGGACATACCCATCGGCAAAGTGACGTCACGAACACCAACGTCTTCGCTCAGGGGACAGCAACGTAGCTTTCGCCTATTAAACACCAGAGGCGCGCAACTCGAAATGAAGTGACAGCGACATGAACGCCGTCGAACGTTGGCGCGAACAGCTTGGCAAGATTTAATTTTTTTTTTCTAAATTTGTGCATATTGCTGTCTAGTAAACTTTTGAGTGGAAATAAATTTTTGTGTATAGTAGCCGCGATTATTTTATTCACAACCACGTTACACTCATTCTAGTGGTAATATCTTAGCCTTCAAGATACTTTTAAGTCTGGTAGGGTTTTGGTATAGGAAATATTATATATGATTGTTGTGACAAAGGTCCGAATAATATGCTGCATTTGATGTAAGCTATACATAATACTCTTTACAGTGACAATAATGATATACAATTTACATAGAGACATGACCAGAACACACGCGGATGAGACAGTTTTTCACTGTAGTCTAGATCGAACACGTTCGTACTATACACAATAATATAGTCTCCTCTACTTATTTTAAGGGAACTGGACACATTTTGAAGGCACAGTCCCTGAAATCTGCAGGCTTCCGTCGGTTAGACCTGGGTGATGGGAGTCACAGGCGGACTAGGCTGAACAAGCGGACCATGTGTGTCAAATCGTCTACCTGTAATGTTTTCATGTGTCGAAGTTGGCACTGGTGGCGACTGGCAGTCGGTTGGGACTCCTGTAGTTTCTGTTGGGGATGGCACACCAATTCTGTGCTGCAAAATTGTTGGAGCGAAGGAGACTTGTTTCTTCGGGATCAAGGTGGCGACTAACTGATTAATGTGGCGTTTCAGAGTGCGGCCGGTGTTTCATTCGACCATATAATGGTACTGCCCAAATTTCGTTCTGATAGGGCCGAATTACCAAAGATCTTGATTTCCCAAGTGAATCTTTGCTTGACTCTCTCTCACTTAGAGACTCCGAGCCCGCAAAACGGTAGGTGCTGCTGGAACAAGAGCTTTGCTGTTGAAGAGTAGGACGTCGAGACGAGTGCGTATCCTTCTCTGCGGATACAGCTCCGATGGAGACAGACCTGATGCTAAAGATGTTACTCTATAGTGGAACATTATCTGCTGTAGCTTGATAGACAGGAGAGCGGGATCATCAGCAGCAGCCTTAAGCCTTCTCTTCAACGTCCGAAAGTTAGGCTCTGCGAGACGATTCGTGACTGGATGATTCGGCGTGCTGAACTTTTGGAGTACCCCACGCTCTGACAATATTTCTGGAATTCTTCGCCTTTATAAATGGGAGCGTTGTCCGAAACCATCGCTTAGGGGCAACCATGCACCGAAAAAATGCCTTCAAGCAGATTGTTGAAGCAAAAAACGGAGCACCACGGGGATCCCAGAAATGAATTGGCGCTTTCTATGGCGAACTTTGGCACATGACTCACAGCTTTTCACAAGACACTCTATGTCCTTGACCAAGTCTACCCAATAAACGTATCTCCCGGCGAGTTGCTTCACTGCTCGCTCAGAATGGGATAGCATGTTGCCAAAGACAGTGTACAAGCTATCCTTGCAGCTGGTCTTGAGTTCCTGTAGTATGTACGAGTATATTGCAAATTTGGGTCTTTTGCAGTTTCCTCGGCGACTGTCTCTGCGGTGAAAATCAAACTGGAGATCTGGAGCAGTCTTTCAGCATACAGCGTGATGACTTTTTGACCATAAAATTTCTGGTGACACTAGTTGTAGAGACTGGTACACGGGACAGACAGTCGACATTTTCTTTTTCTTTTCCCTTCTTGCATTGAACTGTGTAGTCGAGAGGTCATCTACGGCAGTGCACGGTCTGGGGGAAAATTCTTGAAGGTGGCTCATTGTCTGCGACGAGAACGAAACGTTTGCTGAATAAGTAATTGAAGAAGTGCGTTGCTGCGTATACGACAGCAAGGGCTTATTTGTCAAGCTGGCTGTAATTTGACTCAGCCTGCGTCAGAGCTTGCGAGACGTAGCCGATTGGATTATCGTGACCATGATTTTCGTGGCTAGGTACTGCGGCTATTCCAGTTGGCGAGGGATCAGTTGCGAGTATTACTTGTTTTGAAGGATCAGCCGGAATGAGCACTCTATCTGAGCATAGTTCTGTCTTGAGATGAGATTCACAAAGGAGGCCTCAGCAGCTGTAGACCATAAGAAACGTTCATCCGTCCTGAGTAAGCGACGTAGCGGGTAGGCCTTTGTAGAGAAGTCTGGAATGAATTTAGCATAATATGTGACTAGGCCAAGGAAACTGGTTGAACCTTAGCTGGGTACTTTTGAATCTGATTGTGTAACAC
Organism: Odontomyia ornata; assembly: GCA_963969285.1. Taxonomy (NCBI): domain Eukaryota; kingdom Metazoa; phylum Arthropoda; class Insecta; order Diptera; family Stratiomyidae; genus Odontomyia; species Odontomyia ornata. Next base: position 197,499,393 of record OZ017740.1, read on the forward strand.
TACATCACCGAGGTAGTTTATCCCTTCCTTGAAGAATGAGCATTTAGCACGAGTAAGGAGATCATTTTCTCTGAGACGTTCCAGGCATGTGCCGAGATTTCTGGTTCCCTCCTGGAAATCTGAGCCATGACAGAAGATGTCATCAAAAGTATACCTCGACGTTTTGAAGGCCGTTCCGCAATTAACCCAGGACCCGGTTGAACTCCGCTGAAGCCGTCTTAATACCGAAGCTGAGACGATTTATTTTGAACGTACTCTTATGCGTTGAAATCGTTTGAATCTTGCGCCCTTCTTCGTCGACCCGTAAATGCAAATATGCATTGTCCAATTTACAAAAGTATTTGGAATCATCGAGACTATGCAGAACCTCATCTATTCTGCGGATGGAGTAATTTGAAGAAACGAGTCTGGAGGTCACCTCACACTTATAATACACGCAAAGGCTTAACCCGCCGTCGGGCTTAGCTATAATAACAAGTGGGGATCCAAAATCGCTTGATGCTATCGGACTGATGACTCCTTGAGACTCCAGTGTGGCTGACTTTCTCTCAACTCGCTCTCGCAATGCAATGGGAGCATTGCGTTCAGATAAGAACTGGTTTCACGCCTTTTCTTTGAGCTGAAGCTTAACTTCTGCGTTCGGAACACACCCAATCTTTTTTTCAAAAATGGATTGGTATTTCTTGAAAATGTCCGAGCGAAGTAACCACGTTGATGTTGAGTGGACTGAGTTTTTGTGGCTATCTCGATGAGGCTGATTCCGAGACTACGAATCCACATGCATCCGAGCAAAGCGTCATACCGTGCTGGTCTATGAAAAGATCGCTTTCATTGAATTCCTTTTGTAGGCGACCGAGACGGTGACTTTACCTTTAGGTGTGATGATGTGACCTGAGAAGAGCGGAAGGAGACTGAATTCGGTTGCAGCCATACTTTGAGTACCAATTTGTTGAAAGCAGTTTCCGAGAGCAAAGAGAAACGTGCGCCTGAGTCTACTTCAAATGCTTGCGGCTTGTTGTTGAGTGTGACCGTAACAATGTATTTATCAGTGTCTTGTCCAACCTCTTACAAATCGTCGATGTTTTCAATACGAGCGATATCATATTCGGTGTTGAGGTGACGATCTTCTTCTTCTTGAAGATGAATTGACAGTGTGTTGGTGTTCGATTTTCGGAACCGGGTGGTAATGCAGACTTTGGTGACATGACCGATTTTTCCGCAAGTGGTGCACTTCATGTATTTGCGATCTGCTCTGCAGTCACGCGATTTATGGTTTGCGCGACCACTCTTGAGACAAAGACCATCGAGACCTAATGACCGATAATCTACACGGCTTCTAGAACTGCGGGCCTGAGAACGATAACGCGGATGAGAGCTGGACTGACGAAGATTGTCTTAAGACTTGGAACGGCGGCGGCTACGGCGATTTTCTTCTTGACGACGATCGAATTGGTTTGCATCTGCAACTTGTTCCAGCGGATTCTCTATTCGCTTACTCAGTTGACTTCACTCGAACCGAGATGCTTCCAGTGCTGTGGCTTTCGTTAGTAATCCACCAAAATCCTTGACGCTTGTGTCTTGTAGGATCTGTTCGCGTGTGCAGCTGTCTTTCAGGCCTCTGATGAACTGAGCACGAAGGAATATATCAACTATGGAGAACTTCTTTTAATAGGTGGCATTGGGACAGATAGTGCAGAAATCACAGTCTTCCAATTTCCCTTTCAGAGTTGCAATGAAATCCGAGATTGACTGATGTGGCTGCCGAGTGATGCTGAGAAACGACGGTTGAGACTGATGGAGCTAGCATTTTTTCCAAATGACCCTTCAAGGTTTTGAATTCGATTTCTTTGATAGGATTATCTGGTCCTAGAAATGCAGCTAGATTGTTATAGTGATTTTTCCCAATCGATAAATGCAAGCGTTGAGCCTTTTTTATTATCACTAACGTTTTTAAGTTCAAAATAGTTGTCAAAATGCTCCATGTACGACGAAACCTTTTCATTTTTTGCGTCTTAGCTTTCAAATGGTATCAATTGAGTTGCTGGTGCGATTTGCTTACTTTTAAGAGTAAATGTCAAAACTGATAAGAACCTTTCGAACTGCTCTGAATTCATTGTCTCCGATTTGATTTTTCATCCTCGTCGACAACTTGTTATAACAAGGGGCCAAATAATATGCTACATTTGATATAAGCTACACATAAAACTCTTTATTGTGACAATAATATGCAATTTACATAGAGGCAGGGCCAAAACACACGCGGCTCGGCACTCACTACTCAACCGACTGAACGATAAAGTTCTTCACTATAGTTGAAATCGAGCACGTTTATACTCTACACAATGACAGTCTAGGTCGAATATCCTCGCATGCTTCACTATGATGATACATGTTAGCAGAGCACGAACTTCCCGCTTGTCTACATGAAACTTGTGATTCGAACGATATAACTCAGTGTATAAACATAATGCTGCCAGAATGCTTGCAGGCTTTAATTACCGCAACAAGCTAGTAATGGAAGCTAGATACAAATATTTATTTATTTTTTTTTTCTTTAAAAGCCGTCGGGCCTTGCTTAGTTGTGTGAGATGACTCAATGTAGTCGAAACGCGTCTGCTCACACAACTAAGCAAGGCCCTACGGCTTTTAAAGAAAAAAGAGGATTGGCCTGCGGATATCAAATAAACAAAATTATAGACTACAAATATTTATCGTTATGATTGGAATACGCTAGCTTTACTAGTTCTCTCTCTTGATTCAGATTCTGCCAGATTCTTTTTCTATATTCAATATTATAATAAAGGTTAAATTCTTACATTTAATGTAGACATTACTTGATTTATTGATTATAAAATTTTTGCAATCACAATACCAGCAATTTTTTCGTATTCATTCATTCATTCATGTTCCTTGAAAAAGCTATAAATTGCTAAATATTTGTTTAAATACGATTCGCCTAAGACAATTTTATTCATATAGAAATGAATTTTGTTAATTTTTCAATAAATAATTTATTGTCGTAACCACGATTTTTCGTTTAAGTTCTGTATGAATCAAAGCAATTTAAATTTATAAAAAACCTTAATTTCTACTCCTACTCTAATGTGCATACGTTAAAACTATATATTAGTCGATTATTGATGAGAGAATTAAAGAAAATACTTTATGTCATATTTATTCTTTTTCATAATTACGCTTTGGCATTGCTATAGTATTCTTTTAACATTGAAACAAATAGTTTGCTAATATAGAGAGCAAAATTAAAAACTTCTTAAATCAATATGAAAAATTTGATGAGTAACTAACGACATAAATAAATTATAAAGGATTGCTACATTCCAAAGCGTTTCTTGGGAATAGGAAAAGCACCTTGAACGATATGATTGTAAGTTTTGAATAAAAGTCAGATCCTTTGTAATTACAAAACGGCCTTCACAATTTCCTTACTTGTAGACAGTACCGGTGGCTGCTCGTGCAAATCTAAATTCATACCTTCATTGTCAGCACTTTTTTCGCGCTTACAATAAAACTTTTTATGAGCAATAAATGAATTTAAGTATTTGAACCTTATGTCGCATATTTTACAATATTTAAGGGAGCAGACATCAGATGTTATCAGTTGTTGAGTAGATCGTAAAGCCGATGAGACGATTTCACTTTGGATATTTTCCTCAGATTCCACTTTGTCATTCGTAATATCATCATCTGCAATGCTTCCACATCCATCAAACAATTCAATCTTCAGCCCCAAACTATAAAAGAAGAAGAAATAGAGATTCATAAGGCATGCATAAAGCTTTTACTCTACCAATTATCAGGTGTTTCACTGTCGACGATTACATCTCCGCAGTTCTTTTCTGCGGTATTTGTTACTGGCAATGGAGCGGGAGAATGGACCAGCTTCCGATGCCTTACCTGAAAAGAAAAACAATTAAAGCTTTTAAAGCTGCATTTCTGCATTTCCTCTATATATATATATATATATATATATATATATATATATATATATATATATATATATATATATATATATATATATATATATATATATATATATATATATATATATATATATATATATATATATATATATATATATATATATATATATATATATATATATATATATATATATATATATATATATATATATATATATATAATATATATATATATATATATATATATATATATATACATAAATCTATATATATATATATATATATATATATATATATATATATATATATATATATATATATATATATATATATATATATATATATATATATACATAAATCTATATATATATATATATATATATATATATATATATATATATATATATATATATATATATATAATATATATATATATACATAAATCTATATATATATATATATATATATATATATATATATATATATATATATATATATATATATATACATAAATCTATATATATATATATATATATATATATATATATATATATATATATATGTATATATATAATATATACATATATATCATATATATACATATATATATATATATATATATATATATATATATATATATATATATATATATATTGTCGCGTGTTATGGTTCTCGGTTCCGGGAAAGTGAAAACACACTGTCTTTTAAATTAAGTTCAAAGAGTTTATTTGCTAAAAATGCACAAGTGATTTCACTAATTTACCAATTTTACTTTTCACTTCGCCTATAAATTTTTACTTTAACTGTCTTATCTAACAACGAAAATCACTTTACAATTACTCAATCAATATCGATTTCCACTTCGCACTCCACACTACCCACACCCCCATTCATTCAGCTCGCCTTTATATAGGGTCCCTAATCATTCAATCCATTTCTCGGACATTGGTGAATTGCTTGCCGAGAGGTATCTGGTATATTCGAGCAGCTTAATGAATGGAGCAGTGACGTCACTTTCAGAAGTTGATCATGCTTGATGGGTTCTTGTGGTTTCGAGTACATTCATTTTGTTGATCATGAGGCTCTTAATGGTTGTGAAAGCAATTGCGACAGTAGCTCATAGAATTATTTGTACATGTAACACTGTCCCCACCTCAGTTCTTCTCGCCCCGAAAAGATGTGTCGCCAGTTGTAGTCAATTCTCCCTGGATGTAATATGGGGCAAGACGGTCCATGACGGTTTTCATTTTGGCTCTTGGCTTACGGAGTTCCTGTATGCGGTATACGACGTCGTTGATTCGCTTTGTAGCTCGGTATGTTCCCTCCCAATTATGCTGCAACTTTGGAGACCTACCCTTTCGCCGTTGTGGGTTATATAGCCACACCAAGTCATCTTGCTGGAAGCCAGTAGAATTTGCCTTTAGATCATACCTGGTCTTCATGCGGTCAGTAGCCGATTCCAGGTGTTTTCGCACTGTCCGATGTATCCGGTTCAACCGTTGCCTTAGCTCACTTGCGTAATCCGAGATCGTTTGGGGTTTCTCAGAGGGTGCTCCGAGCTTTATATCAGCTGGCAGACGAATAGTCTTTCCAAAAATGACTTTGGCTGGGGCTTGGCCCGTCGATGCATGTTCGGCAGCTCTGTACGCCATCAAAAATAGTGGGATATATCGGTCCCCTTGGTTTTCATCAACCATCTTGGCCAGATGTTTTTTGAGATTGCCGTTGAAACGTTCGACCATTCCATCGGATTGGGGATGCAGGGGTGTTGTCCCCGTTTTCTGTATTCCCAGTAGTTCACACATTTCGCCAAAAACTAGTGACTCAAAGTTTCGGCCTTGATCCGAATGTAGTTCGCAAGGTACACCGTACTTGCTGACCCAATTTAATACTAGCTGTTCGGCTACAGTAGTTGCTTCCTGGTTGGGAATGGGGTAGACCTCGGGCCACTTGCTGAAGTAATCGGCCACAATCAGCGTGTATCGATTTCCCCATTCGGATTCAGGAAAGGGTCCTGCGATCTCAACAGCAATCCTTTCAAATGACATGCCCACTTTATAGGTTTGCATTTGTCCTCTCAGTCGTCGCTTTGGACCTTTGACGGAAGCGTAAATCGTGCATCGACGGCACCAGCCCTCTATGTTTTCTCTTTTCCCGTAATTTCGCTAAGGCCTTGTTAACACCAAGGTGGCCACCCAAGGATCCTTCGTGCATCTCCTTAACCACATCGTGGATTCGGCTTTTGGGTAGTATAGTTTGCATCTTATAGGAGCTACCATCCGCCGTTTCCCATTTCCGCTTGAGTACGCCATCCTCCACATGAAGGGAGTTCCATTGTGCCCATTAACTTTTCAGGGTGGCGCCATGCATTGAAACGTCTTTCCACTCAGGTCACCCAGTTGTCTCCTTCCATACGAGCAATGGTCCGATGTCTTCATCGGCTAACTGGGCGTTTCGAATCTCCTCCGATGACCAACCTTCATCGAATTCGGCCGTTATCAATCGCAGATCAACGGGCGGTTCCTTTTCCTCAATCCGTCCGCAATGCTTGCAGTAAGCTGGACATAGACGACGAGATAGGGCGTCAGCATTTCCATGAACTCCACCCTTCCGATGAACAATTTCGTAGTCGTATGACTGCAATCTTTCGATCCATCTCGCAACTTGTCCCTCGGGGTGTTTGAAGTTAAGCAGCCATCTCAGCGATGCATGGTCCGTTCGAAGAACAAATTTCTGGCAATATAGGTACTTGTGGAACTGCTTGGTGGCCTCTGTTATAGCCAATAGCTCCTTCCTGGTCACGCAGTAGTTCCTCTCACTTTTTTAGAGAACTCGACTGTAATACGAGAGGACTCTTTCTTCGCCATCGATCTGCTGGGAGCGTACAGCTCCCATAGCACCGTTGCGCGCATCGGTGTCAACTACAAACTTTTTTCCGGGTTTTGGATATGCCAGCACGGGTGATTCATACAGCTTCTCCTTCAAGGTCTCAAAGGCTACCTGGCATTGTTCATACCAGAAATACGGACGATTTTTCTCGGTTAGCTGATGGAGACACTTAGCTATTTTGGCAAAGTCTTTGACGAATCTTCGATAGTAGGTTGCCAGGCCCAGGAAACTTCGTAGTTAGCGCTTGTTATTTGGTGTTGGAAAGCTTTTCACGGCTTCAATTTTCCCAGGGTCTGTTTTGACCCCTTCTGTTGATACGACGTGTCCCAAGTATTTTACTTCACCTGCGAAAGGGATACACTTGTCGGGACTAAGTTTCAGATTCGCCAGTCGCAATCGGGCGAACACCTTTTCTATGTTCCGCACATGATCCTCGAACGTTCTCCCAATAACAATGATGTCATCTAGGTATGCCAAGCAGCTTTTCTAGGTTAGGCCACCATAGTACGTATTCCACCAGGCGTTCGAGAGTGGCTGGAGCATTGCAAAGCCCAAATGGCATCACCACAAACTGCCACAATCCGGTCCCAACTGAAAATGCGGTCTTCTCTGGGTCCTTCTTGTCGATTTCTACCTGCCAGTAGCCACTCTTGAGATCGAGTGTAGAAAACCATTTTGCGTCGGCTAAAGTGTCCATGATGTCATCGATGCGTGGGAGCGGGTTACTATCTTTCTTAGTGACGTCGTTAAGCTGCCTATAGTCGACACAAAAACAAGTGCTACCATCCTTTTTCTTTACTAGAACTACAGGCGCGGCCCATGGACTTACAGAAGGTTCAATAACGCCTTGTTTTTCCATGTCCGAGATCAGCGCGCTCACTTCTCCTTGTTTGGCTATAGGGAGACGTCTCGGTGCTTGTCGAATCGGCGTGGCTCCCTGTGTATCTATGACGTGAGTAACCAGACTCGTTCGGCCTTGGTCATCCGGGCTTGTTGAGAAGATGTCAGTGTACTTGGTGACCAGATCAGAGGCTCGTTTGAATAGCTGCACTGGCAATTTGATCTGCTTCAATATTGCAGACGTGGATTCCCGGGCTTTGTCTGTGTCTTGCCGCCTTTTCCAATGCTGGTCGTGAGTAGCTTCCAAAGAGGTGATGGTGGAAACAGGCTGGCAGCTGCCGATGAATTCTCCCGCTTTGATGCTCGTGGTTGAGTCTGCGGTGTTAAGGACTCTAACCGGCACATATCCGTTCCTTATAGATCTTACAAGGCTTCGTCCTACAATCAAACTGCGCAATGCGGTCGTCTTCGTTGGCTCTATCAGATAAGATCGGTGGTCTCCAGAATCACCATCAAGCTTGGCCCATACAATGCTTTCGGAAGAATTCGGTACATCAGTGTCAGTACATACCACTACATTCATCTTGGGAATTTGGGCGCTGGGATCCTCCATCAGTACTTCGACATTCTGCCATTTCAATACACGTTTGCCCAGATCCAACGTGATTCCATGTGGTCGCAGAAAATCCATTCCGAGAATGCAGTCATCCATAATATTCGCGACCAGAAAATTGTGTCGGAACACAAGGTCTCCCAACTGTATCTGGAGGTTGACCTCTCCATGAACAGGTGCAGTTTCTCCCATAGCTGTCCGTTGTGAGAAAATTCTGCCCTTGTGAAGTTGTTGCTGTCTAACTAGGTCTGGTCGGATAAT
>OZ017740.1:197514181-197519181 GCA_963969285.1 Odontomyia ornata
CGGCTAACTGGGCGTTTCGAATCTCCTCCGATGACCAACCTTCATCGAATTCGGCCGTTATCAATCGCAGATCAACGGGCGGTTCCTTTTCCTCAATCCGTCCGCAATGCTTGCAGTAAGCTGGACATAGACGACGAGATAGGGCGTCAGCATTTCCATGAACTCCACCCTTCCGATGAACAATTTCGTAGTCGTATGACTGCAATCTTTCGATCCATCTCGCAACTTGTCCCTCGGGGTGTTTGAAGTTAAGCAGCCATCTCAGCGATGCATGGTCCGTTCGAAGAACAAATTTCTGGCAATATAGGTACTTGTGGAACTGCTTGGTGGCCTCTGTTATAGCCAATAGCTCCTTCCTGGTCACGCAGTAGTTCCTCTCACTTTTTTAGAGAACTCGACTGTAATACGAGAGGACTCTTTCTTCGCCATCGATCTGCTGGGAGCGTACAGCTCCCATAGCACCGTTGCGCGCATCGGTGTCAACTACAAACTTTTTTCCGGGTTTTGGATATGCCAGCACGGGTGATTCATACAGCTTCTCCTTCAAGGTCTCAAAGGCTACCTGGCATTGTTCATACCAGAAATACGGACGATTTTTCTCGGTTAGCTGATGGAGACACTTAGCTATTTTGGCAAAGTCTTTGACGAATCTTCGATAGTAGGTTGCCAGGCCCAGGAAACTTCGTAGTTAGCGCTTGTTATTTGGTGTTGGAAAGCTTTTCACGGCTTCAATTTTCCCAGGGTCTGTTTTGACCCCTTCTGTTGATACGACGTGTCCCAAGTATTTTACTTCACCTGCGAAAGGGATACACTTGTCGGGACTAAGTTTCAGATTCGCCAGTCGCAATCGGGCGAACACCTTTTCTATGTTCCGCACATGATCCTCGAACGTTCTCCCAATAACAATGATGTCATCTAGGTATGCCAAGCAGCTTTTCTAGGTTAGGCCACCATAGTACGTATTCCACCAGGCGTTCGAGAGTGGCTGGAGCATTGCAAAGCCCAAATGGCATCACCACAAACTGCCACAATCCGGTCCCAACTGAAAATGCGGTCTTCTCTGGGTCCTTCTTGTCGATTTCTACCTGCCAGTAGCCACTCTTGAGATCGAGTGTAGAAAACCATTTTGCGTCGGCTAAAGTGTCCATGATGTCATCGATGCGTGGGAGCGGGTTACTATCTTTCTTAGTGACGTCGTTAAGCTGCCTATAGTCGACACAAAAACAAGTGCTACCATCCTTTTTCTTTACTAGAACTACAGGCGCGGCCCATGGACTTACAGAAGGTTCAATAACGCCTTGTTTTTCCATGTCCGAGATCAGCGCGCTCACTTCTCCTTGTTTGGCTATAGGGAGACGTCTCGGTGCTTGTCGAATCGGCGTGGCTCCCTGTGTATCTATGACGTGAGTAACCAGACTCGTTCGGCCTTGGTCATCCGGGCTTGTTGAGAAGATGTCAGTGTACTTGGTGACCAGATCAGAGGCTCGTTTGAATAGCTGCACTGGCAATTTGATCTGCTTCAATATTGCAGACGTGGATTCCCGGGCTTTGTCTGTGTCTTGCCGCCTTTTCCAATGCTGGTCGTGAGTAGCTTCCAAAGAGGTGATGGTGGAAACAGGCTGGCAGCTGCCGATGAATTCTCCCGCTTTGATGCTCGTGGTTGAGTCTGCGGTGTTAAGGACTCTAACCGGCACATATCCGTTCCTTATAGATCTTACAAGGCTTCGTCCTACAATCAAACTGCGCAATGCGGTCGTCTTCGTTGGCTCTATCAGATAAGATCGGTGGTCTCCAGAATCACCATCAAGCTTGGCCCATACAATGCTTTCGGAAGAATTCGGTACATCAGTGTCAGTACATACCACTACATTCATCTTGGGAATTTGGGCGCTGGGATCCTCCATCAGTACTTCGACATTCTGCCATTTCAATACACGTTTGCCCAGATCCAACGTGATTCCATGTGGTCGCAGAAAATCCATTCCGAGAATGCAGTCATCCATAATATTCGCGACCAGAAAATTGTGTCGGAACACAAGGTCTCCCAACTGTATCTGGAGGTTGACCTCTCCATGAACAGGTGCAGTTTCTCCCATAGCTGTCCGTTGTGAGAAAATTCTGCCCTTGTGAAGTTGTTGCTGTCTAACTAGGTCTGGTCGGATAATCGATCGGGTTGCACCAGTGTCGATTGTTATGGTGCAGTCTTCTCCGTCAACTTGACCCGGAAGGCATAAGTCCGCTTCTCCACGATGTAGTCTTGACACGGTGATGGTGGTGCTGGGGACGTCGATCCTCCTAGCCAACCTCTGCCCCACGAAGTTGGCTCTTACGTGTTTCCCGACCCCTCTGTTTGAAGGGCTTCCATTCTGGGCTCCTGACTCGGTCTGGATCTCCTCCTAGCTGCACACCCTGGACAATAGCTCGGTTTTCTTCGCTTCTTGCAGTCTCTTTGCAGGTGCCCCTTCTCTCCGCCATTCCAGCATCTAGGCGCACCATTTACATGCGAGTCTCGCTCAATTTCCATGCGCTCACACCTGTACTCGTCTGTCACTACCTCACGAGCCCGGGCAGTGGTACGAGTCACATTTTTCGCTGCCTCAAAGTTCAGACTGTAAACCAATGCATCCTTACCCGTTTGCTTTTGAGCTAAACGCACGGCTTGTTGCGATTCCGGGTCCTTTAGTGCGCTGATGAATGCTTCTGTCGCTGCGTCATCTCGATGTTCTGGGTCGTAGGCTGGGTAAGCCAAAAGTGCTAGTCGCTCAATGTCTTGGGCTAGCTGCTGTAGGGTTTCACCAGACTTCTGCATCCGATGCCTTAGCTGTGACCGATAAATCTGCTTTAGATGATCGTCTCCATAACGCATGTCGAGCACATTCATTATAGCATTCGGGTTTGAGTGCAATTCATCGGGGATCGTCTGCAAAAGCTCGGCAGCTGGGCCTCTTAGAGCAAGAATTAATGCAGTTGCTCGTTCCTGCTCATTCCAGTGATTTGCCCTTGCGGCAGCTTTAAACTGGGTCTTGTAAATACTCCAGACCGTTTGCCCATCGAATATTGGTGCTTGCACATTTCTGGATGTGCTTTGCGCTGCGGTTATAAGCGGGGCTGGTGAAGTGGTTACTACTGCCTTCGCTGCTTCCAATTCTTTTCTCACTTGTTCCATCTCATGGTTCATTCTCTCTTCGACCTGGCTGACCTTTCCCTCGTCCTGGTAAACCTTTTCCTCGACGCCTTTAATTTGTTTGTTCAGGCTGCCGAGCTCCGCTTTTATTTCGGTGGACTGTTTTTGAAAATCTGCCTTGATTTCGATCGCTTGTTGATCCAGCTTCGCTGATTGTTCATTTAGCTTCGCAGTTAAATTGGACGACTGTTCATTGAGCTTCGCTGATTGTTCATCTAGCTTCGCAGTTAAACTGGATGACATCAGCATAAACATTTGCATCAGCGCATTTTCTGGCTCCTTTGATTTTGGTGTTTCTACTTCTTCACCTTCTACGCCTTTTTCCGCATCTGAGAGCTCACCCGAGGCCAAATTCACGCCTTCCGACTCGATCGCATCACGCAAGCGTGCAATCAGTATAGCCTTTGTACCTTGTGTGGCCAGATTTCGTTGTTCCAACTCATCTTTGAGCTCCGATATGCTCAATTGATTAATTTTTAGATGTAAATTTCCTGGCATTTTTATTGTTTCGGCTATTTTTCCACCAGTTTCCACGTTAATTATCACTATTGTGCACTTCAAAAATGTTTAATCGTTTTCACTTCCAAAATTTTCTATCCCACTTCTGACACCACTGTCGCGTGTTTTCCGGTTCGCGGCCAAAGTGAAAACGCAATGTCTTTTAATTTAAGTTAAAAGAGTTTATTAAATTACAAAAGTGCACAATGATCTATTTAACACTTTCACTAATTTTAATTTTCACTATGAAAAATCTAACACTTGTCCATAAATTTCTTATCGCAATTGTCTTCTAACTCACTTCACTATTACGAAAATCACTTTTCTACTACTCGAATAATATCGCTTCCCACACACAATCGCAGTTCTTATCGCGGTCGAATGAATGATCGTCCCCCCATTCATTCAGCTCGCCTTTATATAGGGTCTGTAGTCATTCAACCCAGTTCTCGTACATTGGCGAATTCGTTGGAACATTCGAGCGACTGCAAATGAATGGAGCAGTGACTCACTTTCAGATGTTGTTCATGCTTGTTGGGTTCTCGTGGTTTCGAGTAAATTCGTGTTCTTCATTGTTGTGAAAACAATTGCGACAGTAGCTCGCAGAATTATTTGTACATGTAACAATATATATATATATATATATATATATATATATATATATATATATATATATATATATATATATATATATACATATATATATATATATATATATATATATATATATATATATATATATATATACATATATATATATATATATATATATATATATATATATACATATATATATATATATATACATATATATATATTTATTTATATATGTATATGTATATATGCATATATATATATATATATATATATATATATATATATATATATATATATATATATATATATATAATATATTATATATATATATAAATATATAAATATATAAATATATAATATATATATATATATATATATATATATATATATATATATATATATATATATATATATATATGCACACATATGTACATATATATCTACATTTATATCTTCTTCTTCGTAGCCCTACAGCCCCTTTCGGGCCTTCGCTTAGAGATAGTTAGAGTATCTTATTGTCATGATCTACTGTATCGGCACTCCACAAGGGGATAATGATCATTATCACACTTTGGCCTTGTGTCCGTCCACCCAGCTGCTTTACGTTCCGATTTTAAACCAGCACGTATCATAACTGAACAGGCTTATAGTACGCCCGAAAAACCTTCGGCTTACGGGCTTAGTGCTCTACCCACTAAGCCACGCGGACTACTATCTACAT
>OZ017740.1:197526681-197691681 GCA_963969285.1 Odontomyia ornata
CTCTGTCGTGATGACATCGGCAACATCATGCTGATGATACCAAGATTAAGGAGAGATGGGCATCATATTTCAAGAACCTCCTTAATCCTCCACACAGCTCCAGAACATCGGAGCCTATAGATGTCTGCGGAGAGCTTCCATTGGCCCCACCAACGTTGGATGAAGTTTGTTCCATCATTCAAGCCCAAAAGAATAATAAAGCGCCGGGCATCGATGAGATTCCAGTGGAGCTCATCAAATATGGTGGCAGCAGTGTTCATACCACTATTCACAAAGTCATCCAGTACATTTGGCAACAAGAACATATGCCAAAAGAGTGGAGCCAATCATTTATATTCTCTATCCACAAAAAAGGTGACAAGCTGCAGTGCGAACATTATAGAGGCATATCACTACTTTGTACGGCGTACAAAATATTTTCTAAAATCTTAGAAAATAAAATCGGATCATACACCAACAGTATTATTGGGGAGTATCAAGGTGGCTTTAAAGCAGGTGGATCGACAGTAGACCAAATGTTTCACAGTCAAGCAGATACTTGAAAAGTGCTGGGAGGTCAACATAGACGTACACGAAACCTTCGTTGACTTTAAGCAAGCATACGACCGTATTGATCGTAACGTAAATAATGTTTTGCTTTGGCATCCCAGCTAAATAAGTCCGTCATACCAAAATGACAATGACGTCGACGAACTCCTTTGACATAACTATCGGACTAAAACAGGGAGACGGGCTGGCTCCATTGCTATTCAATTTGGCTCAGGAGTACGTCATACGAAAGCTAACTGTCGATACACGAGGTACATTACTATACAAGTCGAGCCAAGTAGTGGCCTATGCGGACGACATCAACACTCTGTCACGGTCATTATCAACTGCCAAAGAACTTTTTCGGAAACTCGACAGCGAAGCAAAACTAGTAGGGCTACAAATGAATGAAAATAAAACTATGCTCATGATGCAGTCGAGGAAAGATACCTCAAATACACATGATATCACACTTAGCGAATACAGTCTCAAGAATGTTACTGAATTTGTGTATTTAGGCGCCAAAATAACGAAAACGGGCAATGAATGAGAGCTAGTATGCCGAAGAATACAGCTCGCAAATAAAATATTTTATTCAGTATTGACGATCTTGAAGACCAGCTGCATACACAGGCAAACAAAGCTCCAAGTATACAAATCTGTGACAAGACCTGTGTGACAACACCGCTGCATCCCAAATCCGTTGGAATGGTCGAACATTTCAATGGCACACTCAATAAACACCTGGCCAAGATGGTTGACGAGAACCAAAGGGACTGGGACCGACACATCCCACTAATTTTGATGCCGTACAGAGCTGCCAAACATGCGTCGTCGGACCAAGCCCCAGCCAAAATCATTTTTGGAAAGACTATTCGTCTGCCGGCTTATATAAAATTCGGAACACCCCCTGAGAAACCCCGAACGATCTCGGAGTACGCAAGGTAGCTAAGGCAACAGTTGAACCAGATACATCGGACAGTGCGAAAACACCTCGAATCGGCTACTGACCGCATGACGACCAGGAATGATCTAAAAGAAAATTCAACTGGCTTCCAGCAAGATGATTTGGTGTGGCTATATAACCCACAACGGCGGAAGGGAAGGTCTCCAAAGTTGCAGCGTAATTGGGAGAGACCATACCGATTTACAAAGCGAATCAACTACGTCGTATATCGCATACAGGAATACCGTAACCCGAGAGCCAAAATGAAAATCATGCACCTGTACTGTCTTGCCCCATATTACATCCAGGGAGACTTGACTACAACTGGCGACACATCTTTTCGGGGCGAAAAGAACTGAGGTGGGGGCAGTGTTACATGTGCAAATAATTCTGCGAGCTACTGTCGCAATTGTTTTCGCAACTATTCAGAACATCATGATCAATAAACGAATGTACTCGGAAGCACAAGAACTCACCAAGCATGTTCAATATCTGAAAGTGACGTCACTGCGGGGAATTCAGAATTGCTCGAATCTTCCAGGTAGTTCTCGTCAGAACATTCGGCAATGTGCGAGAAGCGGATTGAATGACTAGAGACCCTATATAAAGCCGAGCTGAATGAATGGGGAAAATAGTAAAACCGCGATAGTAAAAACTGCGATAGTGTGGAGTGCGAATAAAAAGCGATATTGATTGTTAGTGAAGACAGTTTTAATAGAAATTTATAGACAAGTGACCATTCAAATGGTTTTGAAGGGAACGAAACAAATGATAGGCTGATGGTGCTAAGTCAGGGCTATAGGGTTTCAAATTAAGCTCCATTAATTTTTGACGGGTTATCAAAGAGGTGTAGGATCTGGCGTTATCATGATGGAACATCGCCTGCGATTGGCCAGTTCGGGGAGTTTTTTCTTCATTTCTTCGTTCAGTTTCGATAGTTAACGACAGTAGACATTTGAATCAATAGTTTAGTTTCTTGGAAGCAGCTCAAAGTAGACTATGCCTTTTTAATCCCACCACTCAGAAAGCATAATCCTCTTTTTGTGAATATTGGCTTTGGATGTCGATTGTGCGGGCTCATCTTGCTTGGTCCATGATCGCTTTGGGACTCCATTATCGTAAACAATATATTTTTCATCAGCCGTTATAGTTTGTTTCGATTCAGCAAAGAGTCGCATATGCTAATGCGTTTGGTGAGGTGGATTTCCTTTAATTCATGAGGAACCCAACAATCCAGTTTGTTTACGTAGCAAAGCTGCTGTAAGTGGAAGTAAATGGTTTAATTATATATGTCGGGCTTGTCCGCTATCTCTCGAGTTGTCACCCGCTGGTTAGTTTCGATCAACGCCTTTATTTTGTCGTTATCAGTAGTGATTGGATGACCAGTATGTGGTGCATCTTGCACATTAAAATTTCCAGAACAAAGGCGCGCAAACCAACGCTGACACTGGCGTCAGTAATGCAGTCTTCACCATAAATTTCACACAATTTCTTTTGAGCTTGCGCCGCATTTTTGCTCTTTCAGAAGTAAAACAATAAAATATGCCGATGTAACATTAAAGAATTGAAGACAAATATCAATTCTTTAATTGATAAGACGGCAGCTACGCACAAACCAACATATGCACAGGTGATAAAAAACTATGCGACGCCTCAAACTGAGCTCCGCTCAGATATCATGTTCCAGAAAGGGATCATAATTAAGCCAAAAAGCTTACATCATCAGATAAAACGCTTGCCGATTTTAAGTCGAGGATAATGCCGTCAAATTGCAAGATTCCTCTTCAACTGCTACGGCCTATTCGCAATGGTGGGGCAATCATTAAAACAACGACCAATGCCAACGCGTCTGAGCTATACCGATTAATCATGGATACCATGCAGGATGAGTACCGAGACATAGATGCGTCAACCCAGACTGGTTATATATAGGCTGGATAATCAATATATATATTTTAATGTTCCGGGAAAGTGACAACGCACTGTCTTTTAGTTAAGTTAAGAATTTATTTACTTAAAAAATGCACAATCATTAATTTAACTATTTCACCATTTTTACTTTTCACTTGTCTATAATATTTTAATTCAACTGTCTTAACTATCAACTAATATCGCCTTTAATTCGCACTCCACACGTATTACAGTTCTTACTATCGCGGGTTTACTATATCCCCCATTCATTCAGCTCGACTTTATATAGAGGTTCTAGTCATTAAATCCATCTCTCATACATTGGCGAATAATCTGACGAGAATTACCTAGAATATTTGAGCAGTTCTGAATGGCCCGCAGTGACGTCACTTTCAGATATTGATCATGCCTGGTTTCGTTTATTGATCATGATGTTCTTATTAGTTGCGAAAACAATTGCGACAGTAGCTCGCAAAGTTATTTGCACATGTAACAATATATATATATATATATATATATATATATATATATATATATATATATATATATATATATATATATATACATATATATATATATATATATATATATATATATATATATATATATATATATATATATATATATATATATATATGTATATATATGTATATATGTATATATATATATATATATATATATATATATATATATATATATATATATATGTTTATGTATACATATATATAGATAGATATATATATATATATATATATATATATATATATATATATATATATATATATATATACATATATGTTTATGTATACATATATATATAGATAGATATATATATATGCATATATATATATATATATATATATATATATATATATATATATATATATATATATATATATATATATATATATATATATATATATATATATATATATATATATATATATATATATATATATTGTCGCGTGTAATGGTTAGCGGCCAATAATTTTAATGTTCTGGGAAAGTGAAAACGCACTGTCCTTTAAATTAAGTTAAAAGAGTTTATTTACTCAAAATGCACAATAATCAATTTAACCCTTTCACTAATTTTATTTTTCACGATTTTCAGGTTGGGTCTTGGCTTATGGTATTCCTGTATGCGGTATACGCTTTGTAACTCGATATGGTCCCTCCCAATTATGTTGCAACTTTGGAGACCTACCCTTTCGCCGTTGCGGGTTATATAGCCACACCAAGTCATCTTGCTAGAAGCCAGTAGAATTTGCCTTTAGATCATATCTGGTCTTCATGTGGCCAGTAGCCGATTCGAGGTGTTTTCGCACTGTCCGATGTATCTGGCTCAACCGTTGCCTTACCTTACTTGCGTACTCCGAGATCGTTTGGGGTTTCTCAGGGGATGTTCCGAACTTTATATCAGCCGGCAGACGAATAGCCTTTCCAAAAATGACTTTGGCTAGGGCTTGACCCATCGATGCATGTTCGGTGGTTCAAATTCGCCAGTCGCAATCGGGAGAAAACCTCTTCTAAGTTCCGCACATGCTCTTCGAACGTTCTCCCGATTACAATTATGTCATCTAGGTACACCAAGTAGGTTTTCCAGGTTAGGCCACCGTAGCACGTACTCCATCAGGCGTTCGAAAGTGGCTGGAGCATTGCAAAGCCCAAACGGCATCACCACAAATTACCACAAACCGGTCCCAACTGAAAATGCGGTTTTCTCTAGGTCCTTCTTGTCGATTTCTACCTGCCAGTAGCCACTCTTGAGATCGAGTGTAGAAAACCATTTTGCGTCGGCTAAAGTGTCCATGATGTCATCGATGCGTGGGAGCGGGTTACTATCTTTCTTAGTGACGTCGTTAACCTGCCTATAGTCGACACAAAAACGAGTGCTACCATCCTTTTTCTTTACTAGAACTACTGGGGCGGCCCATGGACTGACAGAAGGTTCAATAACGCCTTGTTTTTCCATGTCCGAGATCAGTGCGCTCACTTCTCCTTGTTTGGCTATAGGAAGACGTCTCGGTGCTTGTCGGATTGGCTTGGCTCCCTGTGTATCTATGACGTGAGTTACCAAACTCGTTCGGCCTTGGTCATCCGGGCTTGTTGAGAAGATGTCACTGTACTCGGTGACCAGATCAGATGCTCGCTTGAATAGCTGCACTGGCAATTTGATCTGCTTCAATATTGCAGACGTGGGTTCCCGGGCTTCGTCTGTGTCTTGCCTCTTTTTCCAATGATGGTCGTGAGTAGCTTCCAAGGAGGTGATGGTGGAAACGGGCTGGCAGCTGCCGATGAATTCTCCCGCTTTGATGCTCGTGGTTGAGTCTGCGGTGTTAAGGACTCTAACCGGCACGTATCCGTTCCTTAAAGATCTTACAAGGCTTCGTCCTACAATCAAACTGCGCAATGCGGACGTCTTCGTTGGCTCTATCAGATAAGATCGGTGGTCTCCAGAATCACCATCAAGCTTGGCCCATACAATGCTTTCGGCAGAATTCGGTACATCAGTGTCGGTACATACTACTACATTCATCTTAGGAATTTGAACGCCGGGATCCTCCATCAATACTTCGACATTCTGCCATTTCAATACCCGTTTGCCCAGATCCAACGTGATTCCATGTGGTCGCAGAAAATCCATTCCGAGAATGCAGTCATCCATAATGTTCGCGACCAGAAAATTATGTCGGAACACAAGGTCTCCCAACTGTATCTGGAGATTAATCTCTCCATGGATAGGTGCAGTTTCTCCCGTAGCTGTCCGTAGTGAGAAAATCCTGCCCTTTTGAAGTAGTTTTTGCCTCACTAGGTCTGGTCGGATGATCGATCGGGTTGCACCAGTGTCGATTGTTATGGTGCAATGTTCTCCGTCAACTTGACCTAGAAGGCATAGGTCCGCTTCTCCACGATGTAGTCTTGACACTGTGATTGTGGTACTGGGGACGTCGCTCCTCTTAGCCAACCTTTGCCCCACGAAGTTGACCCCGTCAGTTTGAAGGGCTTCCATTCTGGGCTCCTGACTCGGTCTGGATCTCCTCCACCCTGGACAATAGCTCGGTTTTCTTCGCTTCTTGCAATCTCCTTGCAAGTGCCCTTTCTCACCGCAATTCCAGCATCTAGGCGCGCCATTTACATGCGTGTCTCGTTTAATTTCCACGCGCTCACACCTGCACTCATCTGCCACTACCATGCGAACCCGGGCAGTGGTATGAGTCACGTTTTTCGCTGCCTCAAAGTTCAGACTATAAGCCAATGCATCCTTACCCGTTTGCTTTTGAGCTAGACGCACGGCTTGTTGCAGTTCCTGGTCCTTTAATGCGCTGATAAATGCTTCTGTCACTGCGTCATGTCGATGTTCTGGGTCATAAGCTGGGTAGGCCAAAAGTGCCAGTCGCTCAATGTCTTGGGCTAGCTGCTGTAAGATTTCGCCAGACTTCTGCATCCGATGGCGTACCTGTGATTGATAAATCTGCTTCAGATGATCGTCTCCATAACGCATGTCGAAGGCATTCATTATAGCAGCCGGGTTTGAGTGCAACTCAACGGGGATCGTCTGCAAAAGCTCGGCAGCTGGGCCTCTCAGAGCAAGAATTAATGCAGTTGCCCGTTCATGCTCATTCCAGTGATTTATCTGAGCGGCGGCTTCAAACTGAATTTTGTAGATACTCCAGACCGTTTGCCCGTCGAATATTGGTGCTTGCACATTTCTAGATGAGCGTTGCGCTGCGGTTATAAGCGGGGCTGTTGAGGTGGTTACTACTGCCTTCGCTGCTTCCAAGTCCTGTTTCACTTTTTCCATCTCATGGTTCATTCTCTCCTCGACCTGGCTGATCTCAAGGTTGATTCTCTCCTCGACCTGGTATACCTTTTCCTCAACGCATTTGATTTGGTTGTTGAGACTACTGAGCTCCGCTTTTATGTCGGTTGACTGTTTTTCCAGCTTCTGTGTGATGTCGGCCTTGATTTCGAACGCTTGTTTGTCTAGCTTCCCTGATTGTTGATTTAGCTTCGCAGCGAAACTGGATGTCCGTTCATTTAGCTGCGGTGATTGTTCATTTAGCTTCGCAGTTAAATCGGACGACTGTTGTCGCTGCTCTTGCTGCATCAGCATCAACATTTGCATCAGCGCATTTTCTGGTTCCTTTGGTTTTGGTGTTTCGGCTTCACCACCTTCTATACCTTTTTCCGCATCTGAGGGCTCACCCGCCATGGTAGATTCATTAATGTTAGCTTCGTGGTATTTTTATTATTTCGGCTGTTTTTTTTCCACCAGTTACCACGTTACATTTTACTATTGCGCACTTTAAAAAAATCTAAAAAAATTTTCACTTTCAAGTCAACCTGCTTTAGGTCAACTACATTTAGAAGTGGTTCCGTTATAGCTACTTTTCGAATATAATTCATCTCGTTAAATTTTTTCCTTTAACTCCTTTAGTCTGTGGTACCTTAAGGTATGAATATCGTCGATGTTTAAATTGTCCGATGGTCCTTTTTTTCACATGCGAAGCGACTGTCATCCAACTTTCTTGGAACATCTGTGCCCTGTTTTATGAACAAAATCACACCTGATCGTCGGAAAGTGTTCTATTCAGCAAAGTTAAACCGTTCTTTAAATTCAACGGTATCGTCCGTTCTTGTTGCCTCCTCGTTTGATCCGTCTACTGCGTAATCTGGCTTAGGTGAAAGAGAAAAGAAAACAGCAGAAAATTCGTTGAGCTCGCGCTTAATTTACACTTGACGTCGGACCGGAAAACGAAAAACAGCGCGACGGTATTTTAATTTCGTACACCCAAAACTAATTATTTACATTAAATCTTCAATTTCAATTACGAACAAAGTTTCACTATCTGGAAACATCAACCCATTTCCTTTCAGCCACTTATCTCTTGCTGAATAAACTACACGGATAAATTCTTTCACCAGCACTGTCGTATGTCACCATTGGGCCCACTTCCACCATTTTCGTTTATAGTTATTATAGTTATCTGTAGTGTTGAACACTTTTTCGTTTCCATTGATGGGGCGTGCATGAAGATCAATAACAATGTTTCTTTCCAAATGGAAATATAAATTCCTTTTTTTCTAATTAATTTTCCTGCTTATGACAGGGCCCAAATAGGAAAGGCTAAATATCGCATCATACATATCTCATGGCGGTATCTCTTCTTATAGCAAATCTGGTGATTATTCAGCTAACGCTAACTCCTCGTGCCGACAGACTACCGGGCACTATTGGCGTCAACGAATACAAACCACACATAAGAATGAACAATGAATTCTCAAAAAGTAATTTACACATGCACTGTGCTTTTACCACCAACGATTTTGCACGAAACGACTTTTTTAACCATTCTAATCCACACAAATTTCACCGAATCGAGTCATATCGCATCCGGAATATCAACATTGACGAAACGGCAATCTAGATAATCCGCAAAATAACACACATATCAGATGCTATCTTCCCCGACGTGATCGCTGACGCGATTCCACGCAGACCACCAAATCTCGATGCCGGTAGCGCTTTCCACAAGTAGGAAAGTAGAAGACTACTTGGGCGTCGCGACGTGTTCGCGGTGAGGATTCATAAGACTCCCCGTTGTTGTCAGTCGGCCCGTGCTCTATCTGTCGCACCGGTACTCGACCCGCTTCCCATTCATTCCGCTACACACTTGCCTTCGCCAATGCGATACGTGCATGTGCTGCGGGAAAAGGTGTTGCCATATCCGCATTTCAATTGCAGATTTGAATGTTTAAAGTATGAAAAAAATATAGATAAATTTAAGTAATAATAGGAAAAGGTTAAAACTCATAAAGAATATAATTATAACGAAAAGTCTAAATTTAATATAGAAAAAAAATGATCTTAAATTTATATTTAATAAAAATAAAAAGGAATCAAAAAAGTTTCATGATATATAACTATAAATTGAAGTGATTAAAAAAATGTCTTTTTCGAATCTAAAATTAAAATTTCGGATGGGTGTTATGAAGGTTTTCGAGCAGTCTGCTTAGACGACTGCTCGATTACTACAAGGCAGCTAATTTGCTCGCGATCCCAAGGCGACGAGGGTTGCGAAAAAGGAGCTGAAGGATCGTTAGGTGGAAAGTCGATTGGGTTCGGGGTCGAACGCGGAGTGGGACGACAGAAGAAAACGCTTAGCGGACGGACAGACTGACGCAAATACTTTCGATTTGCTATAAATGTGTAAACTATACGTGTGGTTGAAACTAAGTACGGACGGACAAAACAGACGTGTATATTTAACTTTCGACGCAGGTCTTTTGCGTGATATACCCCGACTTCTTTACCCTATAGGTTGGTGAGGAGGCTTTTCAGGAAACCGCGATCTAGCTTGGCATTGTAATGCCCAGTGGTGTCGCTTTGGCGGAAGGTGCGACGGAAAACCTCATTCCCTTCTTTAAAATCCCGTGACCTTATCGAATTGCGAAGTATTTTGTGATTTGACATTTTGAGCTGAAGAAAGTGAACGCCCGCATTTCAAGTAATTCGCCCAGCTCAGAGGTGTAGTGTGCTCAATAGCAACAGGGAAGAATCAACGAATCCAGGCCGCTGTTAAGAAGAGACACTCAATACACCCGTCAACTACTATTTGTTAATCTCGTTTAGACTCTCTAGATTCGAATTTCATCATCGAATTTTCACTGATGAATTTATTTTTATCATACATTTTTCATCATCATCGACTGGGATGAAAAAAACATTACGGCAAAACAAACACAGGAGTTTGGCAATAATGAGTGCATGTTAAAGAGATATTGCTATGCAGTAATATGTTGAAACCGGCTCCACGCATCAAACTTCACCAGAGAGTCCCGCAAATTAATGCGATGATGTAAACCTGGCATTGACTTATACTACACGATTTTCGCGTGTGATTGATCAGGCCGCAACAGGCCAGGATTGAAGAACGACGAAGGATCAACTTACCACTACTATTGACCCGCTGATGAAGGAAGAGTAAGTAACCATGACCAATATTTCGAGCATCGGCTATTTGCAGGCAAATTTGGTCCATTTAAATAAGCATTGTATAAAGCTATTATGCATATTTCAAACTATGCTATAATCACGATTTTGAAAAGATTGTATATTTTTGAAGAAATTTTTTGACCTATCAAATCTAAAATAGAACCTGAAAAGAAAAAGCAGACTTTGAATGGCAACTGTAGAGAAAATTTTGGGTCGCAGCTAATTTTATCTAAACTGGTGAGGCTTAATTAAAGTTGATTAAAGTTAGACTAGCGTTTTTGCTAAAATTTTACAGACTAGTGCATTCGAGTAGATTTTCGAATGAACATATGAATAACTCACATTTCCACAACGATCACTTGACTATAGATTTGTGGATTGATCCTGTCGATAAAATATTTTTTTTGTGGTAGGGAGGTGAATGCCCATTTATGTACAAAGTGTGGGATTCACATGCTCGCAAGAAGGCGACTGGACTACCCACTAAACACCTCCCCTGTCAAACTGAGAACCCAGCCTGGAACCGTTTGACACATTACTTCGGGCCAGGTCTCATTTTGTTACGCCGTGAGGCGCCTTCAAACTGGGGGATCCCTTTCCTAGCGGGAGGGAAGAGGGGCAGAGGAAGAGCCAGAAAAGCGATCCCCCAGCCCCAGCGCGCCGGCTGCTGTGAGTCCCTTTTAAATTTTAGGACTGCCCGAGCATAATGTGCCACCTGGTTCTATTTGTCAACCGATTCGAGCATCACCGCAACTATATTATCCGGGGTAAGCTCTCCCGTCTCCCTGTAGAGTTCCCTTCGCAGCCTAACCCATTGTGTACACGCAAAAATGTGTGACAGGCATTGTCCTCCTCTCCTGGGCAAAACCGACAATCGGGGGACCGTGACTTACCAATCTTGTGCAGGTAAGACTGAAAACACCCATGCCCGCTCAAAAGCTGGGTCAAATAGAAGTCAGTCTCACCATGCCTTCGATTTAGCCGCGGTCTCACATCCGGGATGAGGCGCGCAGTCCACCTTCCCTTCGTGCAATTCACCCAAGACTGCTGCCAATCGTTGAGTGAGCGCTGTCTCTCCTCGCGGACAACCGTCTCCCTCACATCCTCGTTTTGGCGCAGGTACATAGCGCGGCGCTCTCGAGCAAGGAGGGCGACAGGTATCACGCCTGCAATAACTCTCACCGCCGGATAAGAGACTGTCGGATACGAAGATGCAATTCTCAGTGCTCCTCTTCTCTGTAGCTGTGCCAAACGTTTTCGGTATACCTCCTTACTGAGAGCGTCGCCCCATACCTCTGCTCCGTACAGTAGCACTGAGCCTACAGCACTCATCAAGAGGCGTCTCCTTGATGGGCTGGGTCCCCTACGTTGGCCATAAGTCGACTCAGGGCCGATAATCCCGAAGTAGCCTTCTCAGCCGTTGCCCTGATTTGCTCAGAGAAACTCATCTTCGAGTCTATCAGTAGCCCCAGGTACTTCACCACTAGCTTCGATTCGATTTGTATGTCTCCAATACTGATCATCCTTACTCTAGGGATTCACTTTTTTGTCAAGATGAGCACTTCGATTTTCTTCAGTGCTAAACTGAGCCCACGAGCAGTCATCCAGTCTCTCACTCGGCGCATTAGCATACCTAGCCTAAGTTGCGCTTGTTCAACGGTGCGTCCAGCGACGAGAGCCGCAACACCATCCGCATAGCCGACCAAGCGCGACTCATCTGGCATCTCAAGTCTCAGTAGCCCGTCGTAAGACACGTTCCACAGGTCCGGACCAAGGATAGATCCCTGGGCAAACCCGATGTAATTTCCATCCTTCGTTGGCCGTAAAGCAGGCTTCGGTCCTTTAGGTAGTTCCTCAAAAGCCGCATTAGATATTCTGGAACTTGAAAAGAGTTTTCCAGCGTATCCAGAATATCCACCCATCTAGCGGCGTTGAAGGCATTCCTGACGTCGAGTGTCACCAACAAGACGATCCGTCGCTTGGTGCGACTATATGCCTCTGCCTTTTGGACCGCGTTCACCACCTCTGCAATCGCATCAATGGTAGAACGTCCTGCTCTAAAGCCGTACTGCCGAGGAGATAGGTCCCCAGCAGCACGAATCGCGTCAGTGAGTCTTTCCTTGATGAGTTTCTCTAGCACTTTCCCAGCCGTGTATAGCATGCATAACGGGCGGTATGCAGACGGCGATTCGAGATTTCCCTTCCCCTTGCTGATCAGCACGAGCCTCGCCACCTTCCATCGTACCGGGAAAACTCCGTCCAATAGGCAAGCGTTGAAGGACAATGGTGATAGACGAGCCGCAACGCCTCAGCTGGTACACCATCTGGACCTGGAGCCTTCCCCGCTTTCAGCGAAAGGACTACCTCTTCCAGTTCCGGCTGTGTGAAGAGTGGACACTCGACTGCTGTTTCACCATGGACAGCGTCAACACGGACGGGATTGGTGGGGAAAAGTCCCCGCACTATCGCGTCCATCTTCTCCGCGTCATGTATACAAGGCTTCCGTAGGACACCAAGCTTCCGCATAACTAGCTTGTAGCCAAGGCCCCACAGATCCTTGTTCACATTGTCCACTAGGTCTTTCCAGCAGCGAGCCTTGCTGTTGTTAATCAATTTGCGAAGGCATTTCCTGGCCGACTGATATGCTGCCACCCAGTTTCATGCCAAGTCACAGTTCCGCGCCCGTTGAGCCTCACGTCGAAGCTTGTGACGCTCCCTTCGCTTTTCAGTGATTTCAGTTGACCACCAGTACACTGGGGGCTTGCCGTGCCGGGGTCTTCGACGGGGCATAGAAGCTTTGCAAGCAGTCGTAATGATGCTCATAGTTGAGTTCACCACGTCTTGAGCTGCCAGTTCTGCCGTCCCCTCCGAAGCTCCCTGCAGCGGCTCACCTGCTGTGAGAACCTCGACGAACCTCTCGACGTCCATTCTTCCGATGTTCCATCCAGTTGTAGAAAGCCGAGAGCACGGAAGCCGGGAGACAACATCACTTATCTCAAGCAGAACGCACTGAGGATCACTGGCTGAGTAGTCCTCTAATACTTTCCAATTGTGTATCCTCCATACTAAGGACTCCGAGGCGAATATCACGTCCGGTATGGTTTTCTCACAGCCAATACGGCGGAAAGTCGGTGTATTTCCGGTGTTTAGTAGGACGAGCGCCGTTCTGACCGCCATTTCCAGGATTCGTTTTCCCCGCGGATCCGTTTGAGGCATGCCTCATTCGATTGCCAACGAGCACTTTGCCCTCTACGTTCCTCCAGAGCATTAAGCTTGGCTTGGAAGGATGATATCGATTCGTTCGGCGTTCGGTACACACTAAAGAAGGTAATCCCTGAGCACCGAACCCACACGAAACCATCCCTCCGTCCACAGCTCTCCGCTTCAAAGTCACTGTTCCGAACCCAGATGGCGGCAGTACCAGTTTCGTCAGAATACCATAATGCAGGACTTTTATCATAGTGTTGCTCACTCAGCAGCAAAAAGTCGGCTTTCATGTCCCTCACAAACTGCTCAAGCAGATTTTGGGCGGTTGAACTGCGGTGTAGGCTTAGCTGCAGGATGCGGGTCATCGGAGTTCTGATTTTGCCTTCGCTAGGGCTTCCTGGAACACCCGGCATTTTCCTGATCCCAAGACGTGTCCAAAATCAGGTTTTGGATTAGCATCCTTGCAAAGAATACAGTGTGCCTCCTTCGTACACTCTTTTCTTTTATGTCCCATTTCACCGCATTTATAATATAGGGAACTCCTATCGGGTCCTTTGCACACTTGTGTGGTGTGGCCATAGCCAATTTGAAACATTGAAGAGGCGTTGCTCTTCGCCGTATCCTACAGACAACCCACCCTATTCGTACTTTGCCCTTGTTCAGGAATTGTTCGGCGTCCTTTCCGGTCAAGTCAACTATGGCCATGCGTTGTCCCCTGTTGTTTTCTGGTGTCAGTCTCGCTTTGATCCTTTCCACGCTAAGGAGCTCCCTTTTGATGGCCTCTTATACCTCGACCAGATCCGTCACGCAGTCAATGTCTCTTATTTCGATCGTTGCCATCGGCTCGAGCGGGGCTATAGTTGCGCTTTTGCCGAGGACTTTCTTTACTGCCTCACAGAATGCTTCTTTATTGCCGGCCTCTGCTCCGAATTCGACCAGTATGTGGCCCGACCGCGTTGGTCGTACTACTTGAATAGTAGTATTGGTGTCTTCGGGCCTTACGTTTCCCCTGATATCCCGCAGTACCTCCGCGTAGGATCGGCCGTCTTGGGGCTTTACGAGCAGTGCCTGCTGCCGGGGTCTTCGTTGGGGCTTCTGCCTCTCCTGTTTTGCATCAGGTCTTTTTTCTGATTGGGCGTCCGTGCGAACTTTATCTTGTGGCACTTTTTGAAGGAGTTTCTTTGCGGCTTTCTTCGCTCCTTTTCTAAGCACTGTCTGGAACCCGTGATCTGGTGCTCTACGCCCATCAAGTGCCTCTTCCTTCCTTTTTTTATCCCGATCTCCTTCGATTGGGCTAGACGCCATCTGCATGTCGCCTTTAGATTTCGCCTCAAGCGCCTCTTTAGCCTTCTGTTCGTCTTCGGCCCTTAACCAGCTCCTCCGAAAGTGCCCTATGCAATCTAGGTGCTCCTCTAGTTCAAGGAGCCCAACCTTTACTGCCTTGCTGATTTTTGGGGTGTTGCATGCAGATTGTATTCTTTTCAGAATAACTCCCGGTCTTCGGAATAGCCTTTCTTCTTCTTATCACTGGGCGGCAATCGTACTTTGCGATCATCCTTGGGAGAGGTTATCGCGTTCCGTTTCCGAATGCAGTACTTCCGCCACATTTTCGGCGTTGGCGGTGCAATTGGACAACGTCGCTTTATTTGTCATTTAATTCAAAATAACTCAAAAATATTCATTCCATTCATAAAATATACTGTACATAAAATACTTTACTTTTGGCACATTAAACAAATCATGTAAATCTAGATACCTATATTATTTTTAGAATTGTATGTATAGATTGTAAATTAATGAAGTGAATTCAGTAAGTTCAGTTCATTCAATGAATTCAGTTCGTTCTCAAATATTGTATTGAGAAAGTCAATTAATAAATATAATTTAGTTTGTTCAGTTTGTTCTTAATTATTGTATTGTTTGAATTTATAATAAAATATTATTCAATACATAATATCTTTCTCATTGTGGAAAGAAAAGTTTATTCTTATAAAAAGAAACAAACTAATCTAAGAAGGACGAACAATTGGTGACCCCGATAAGGCACAAGCGCCTCTTATTGAAAATCCAGTTTTTTTCAACACGTGGACTTGCAACGAAAGTTGTCATAACCTTTAAGAAGAACGAGCAGTACCACGCTATCTAAGCCCGAGCTGCTATTGCGAATATAAAAAACGAACAGAAGCAAACTGTCGAAACTATAGCTGAGAGCGTTCTCTCTTCGGCTAAGTCAGATATTGAAGGAAGTAATTTAGAATCAAAGGAAAGTCCTGTTGGTGTCAGTGCTACACTACGCGCACGGGAGAACCACATCGATCTCTCTGCTGTCAATAATTCTATGCAAGGAATCAACACAACAGTCTCAGATTTGGCAACCATCACTGAGAATTTGGCACTGAATGACAGTGGCAAAGGCAAGCTAGTTATATTCAAGACCTCCAGGCTAGAATTTCTTTAGAAAAAATTGTGAGATTCCCTCGCAAAAGCGGCGACTCGCGTGTCGTGGAATATCGAATTGCGAAGAAAGTGAAGGAATCTGATTTTTCATGGCGATTGACTCACACCTTGATAGATGAAAAGTCTTGTGTCAATTACGAGCGACGGTAGAAATATTATTTCGTTAGAGCAGAAAAACAAGCGAACATGTCAAATCGCGATTTTATTTGCAATTTTCGCCAATTGGTGGTACATTTACGGTCGTGTGTCCTCCGCCCGCCAGCGGAACGCAAATTAGAATTGTGAGCAATTTCGAATTTAGTTATAGCATACGGATAGAGCCTTAAGAGCAAAGCAAAACAATCATCAAATCAGCAGGCAGCCATTGATTTAGTACCGCGAATAAACCGAGAACAGGCGGAAAACGGTAATAAGTTCCAGCAGAAAATTCCAATCAGCGAACTCGTAAGGCATCAAAAATGGAAAACGACGAGCAAGGAGCGAATATCCAAGAAGAAATTTAAGTAAGAGAATTTATGTACAACATTACATTCTACAATTACACACATTTTAAATTCACACTTATATACCAGAATTTTTAAATATTTCAAATATTTCTAAATACATTTTTTTTTTTTAATTTTTAAAACTGTAAATTTTAACGATTAGATCGCAGATTACGGGTAGGATATATCCTGCGACAGGGGGGATATATCCAGCGTAGCGCACCCAGAACCCTTAGGGATTTATTTTTGCAGGAATATTTATATCATTATAAATTAAATTATGTCTCAAGTTAATTTTCATGATGCAAGTCCTTCAGGGGATTCTACAGTAAATGCTGTAGCAGTAAAGCTACCTTCATTTTGGAAGGAGTTTCCTGAAACATGGTTTAAGCGTTCGGAGGCTCAATTCGCTCTGGCTGGGATTACGACAGAGTTAACTAAATTCAATTATGTTCTGGTAGCTCTTGATCCTGAAGCAATTAGGACAGTTACTGATCTAATGAATAATCCTTCATCCACTACTCCCTACACAATTTTAAAAGAAACTTTAATTTCCAGACTTTCAGCAAGTGAGAATACGAGATTAAGTCAATTAATTTCGAATCTCACTTTAGGAGATATACAGCCCTCACAACTTCTTCGCGAGATGAAACAACTTGGGGGGGATAAAGTCGGAGATGATTTGTGTGTATTGAGCCATGCAAATTTATTAACAATAATTCTAAGGAGACTTTCAATAATTCAAAAAACTAAATCCTCTTAAGTCTCCGGCGGCAAACTTAAGTGGTATTTCTTCTAGCCGCCTTTTAATTCTCGATCATTCTTCAAAGAAAAATTTTTTAATCGATACAGGTGCGGAAATTTCCGTGATTCCAAAATCAAATAATTTGAAATTAATACCATCGGGATTTAAACTTTCTGCTGCTAATGCATCTTCCATTGAAACATATGGCAGAAAGTTATTAACATTAAATTTGGGACCTAGAAGAGATTTTTCATGGCACTTTATACTTGCCGACATTACACGTCCCATTATAGGAGCAGATTTCCTTGGTCATTTCGGTCTTTTAGTAGATGTAGCTAATAAAGCTTTAATTGACCCAGTTACCAATCTTAAATCAATAACTTCAATTTCTAAGGAAGATTATTCAAATTTATCAATTCACGTTCAATCGGATATTGATTCTAATGTTAAAGAATTATTAATTGAATTCAAGTCGATTACCTTAGAATCTGATTTCACTAAAGTTCCAGTACATAATATTAAACATAAAATTGTTACTTCTGGATCTCCAATCATGTCCAAACCTAGACGTTTAGCTCCGGACAGATTAGAATCAGCTAAAAAAGAATTTCATTTTCTTCTGGAACAAGGCATCTGCCGTCCTTCAGACAGTAAATGGTGCTCACGATTACACATGGTAAAAAAAAGTAATGGTGAATGGCGTCCTTGTGGAGACTAGAGACGTTTAAATGCCATAACCGTTCCAGACCGTTATCCGATTCTTAATATTCAGGATATTACTCATTTTCTGACCGATTGTAAAACATTTTCAACTTTAGATCTTACCAAGGCATACCATCAAATTCCAGTCGAACCCGAAGATATTCCAAAAACAGCTATATGCACACCGTTTGGACTCTTTGAGTTTACCCGAATGACCTTTGGACTATGCAATGCTGCGCAAACTTTCCAGCGATTTATTAATTCTGTTTTTTAAGATCTAAATTTTTGTTTTGTATATCTTGACGAAATCCTGATTGCATCTAAATCAGTTTCTGAGCATTTAGCTCATTTGGAAATTATTTTTGAAAGATTACAAGAACACGTTCTTATAATTAACATTAACAAATGTAAATTTTTACAGACTGAGATAAAATTTCTCGGTCATTTCATTTCGTCTGAAGGCATTCGTCCAGCTCCAGACAAGTGTCAAGATATTCTTTAATTCAAATTACCTGAGACTATTTTAGAACTTAGATGATTTTTAGGCATGATAAATTCTTATCGTCGTTTCTTGCCCAATGCAGCTCAACATCATACATTACTTAACAGTTATCTAATAGAAGCTAAAAAGTCAGACAAAAGAAAAATTAACTGGACTCCAGAAGCTTTTGAATCTTTTAATTTTTGAAAACAACAATTGTTCGAAGCAGCAGTATTAGCTTTTCCTAACATGGATGCTCCTTTAGCAATTTTTGTCGATGCTTCAGATATTGCCATTGGTGCAGCACTCCAACAACGCATAAATGATGACTGGCAACCTTTAGGTTTCTTCTCTAAGAAACTCAATCAAGCTCAAAAAAATTATAGGACTTATGACCGTGAATTGTTGGCGGCTTATCAAGCAGTAAAATATTTTAGATTTTACATTGAAGGTCGTTCTTTCACGCTGTTCACAGATCACAAGTCATTAATATATTCATTTCGGCAAAACCCAGCTAAAGCTTCTCCAAGGCAACTCCGTTAACTAACATTTATTAGTGAGTTTACTACAGACTTTCGACATATTTCTGGCAAAGAAATGTAGTTGATGATTCTCTTTCTAGGATTTCTCAAATAGAAATTCCTGGTACAATAGATTTCAAAGCTATTTCAGAAGCACTAATTGTAGATGAATGTTTGACAAACTTGAGAACAAATTTGAAATTTAAGTTTAGGCAAATTAATTTGCCGAATTCAGATATTGAAGTTTTTTGTGAATTTTCTGATACAAGTATCAGGCCTTACATTCCAGAAAAATTTCGTAACAAGTTTTCAAAACTGTTCACAATTTAGCACATCCTGGAATACGAACTACTCGTCGCATTATTGCAAGCAAATATTTTTGGCCTTCATTAAATAAGGATGTTGCAAACTGGACTCGAAGTTCTTTAGATTGTCAACGTTGCAAAGTTTCAAGGCATAATAAAAGTGAAATTAAGACTTTTCCATTGGTATCTAAACGCTTCAAAGCAATACATATGAATATTATCGGACCACTTCCTTATTCACAAGGTTTCACGTATTGCTTGACAATTATTGACCGATTTTCATGATGGCCAGAAGCCATTCCTATGACAAATATAACAGCTCAATCTTGTGCGGAAGCTTTATGCAGTGTTTGGATTGCACGTTTTGGAGTTCCTGAAACCATAGGTACTGATCAAGGTAAACAATTTGAATCACAACTATTTGGCGAACTAGCAAGGAATCTCAGTTTTAAGCGCAACCGTACTACAGCTTATCATCCTCAAGCTAACGGTATGATCGAAAGATGGCATCGTACGCTTAAGGCGGCCATTATGAGACATAATAATCCTTCATGGACCAAGAGTTTACCTTTTGTGATATTAGGTTTGAGAACAGTAATCAAAGAAGATCTTAATACTTCTCCAGCATAGCTACTTTATGGAGAAAATATCAAAATTCCGGGTGATTTTTCAATTCCATCATTTGATAACCAAATACAAAACGATTTTGTTAAAGATCTGAAAACTTCTATGTCGGTTCTCAAACCTATTCCAGCTGCAAATCATGGTAATAATAACACAAAAATTATTAAAAGTTTAGATACATGCACCGAAGTTCTAGTCAGGGTAGATTCGGTTCGTCCATCGCTTAAACCACCATACCAAGGTCCCTTTAAGATATTGCAAAGAAAAGAAAAATATTTCACTATTGAGATTAATAATACAGCATGTAATATTTCGGTAGATCGATTAAAACCTTGTTTTCCGCAATTAAGAAACAAGTAGTAAAAAATAATGGAAATATAGAAACCAAAAAAGTATCGTTTGACATCAGTTAAAAATAAAACAAGATTTATAACAAGATATTTATGAATGGCAAACGTTCCAATAAGTCTCAAAGAATAATTTTAACAGTAACAGTTAACTAACCCCACATAAGTAGTTTTCCTTTTATCGCGAAATATAAATATTTCACTAGGGGGGAAGTTCTGTGGCGGTTATATTATATTTAATTCAAAATAACTCAAAAATATTCATTGCATTCATAAAATATACTGTACATATAATACTTTACTTTTGACACATTAAACAAATCATGTAAATCTAGATACCTATATTATTTTTAGAATGGTATATATAGATTGTAAATTAATGAAGTGAATTCAGTAAGTTCAGTTCATTCAATGAATTCAGTTCGTTCTCAAATATTGTATTGAGAAAGTCAATTAATAAATATAATTTAGTTTGTTCAGTTTGTTCTTAATTATTGTATTGTTTGAATTTATAATAAAATATTATTCAATACATAATATCTTTCTAATTGTAGAAAGAAAAGTTTATTCTTATAAACAGAAACAAATTATATCAACAAGAACGAACAACTATGTCGGGATTTGCAAACCTTGCATCGGCCGCTTCGGTAACGATCGCAGCAGTAACCATCGAATTTTCGATGCTCTTTATATTATCTTCCGCCGCTCGAACACCTGAAACGTCCTGCGGAGTTTTCCGCTTTTCCTTAATAGGACGCTCTGGCGTTCGCATAATTTTTTTGCTGTGCCCGAACGCTGCAGGAATCCCAGTCTGAACCAGACTGTCTGCTAATCACCGTTTTTCGCCCGTCTTCACTGTCATTGTGTTATTCGTCGTTTTTGTCATGGTTAGTACCACTCTCGATGTACTGGTAACATCGTGGCTGCAACCAGTGGCTGCGTCGTCGTTGTTATTATTTTTGATTTCTTCTTTTTGGTTTTTTTTTATCTTTTTTGTATGTTTTTGGTTGCTCCAGTTTTATTGGGTCCCCCCTCGCAGCCGCTATCTCCGTTCGTGTGTGTAGTCGCCTTTTTGGTCCCATGGTTATCTTTGCAGAGCAGGGAGGCCATGCGAGGGTTGGCACGAGCCCTTAAGGGGACAAGTGCTCAGAGCCAGACCAGCAACCGAACCTAGACCACCGAACCTACACCACCAACCTAATGGTGCGAACTTCGAACGTTCTCCGAGGCCTGCCAAGGTTTAACCGGCATGGAGACGGTATGATAGTTGAATTGGAGCCGGTCGCACACGAGTTTCACCTCAGCGCTACTGTGCAAAGCAACTAGGTCCAAACCCATCACATCCGCCAGCCCAAAGCATGAATTCCAGTTCGTTGTCCAAAGCGTAGTCCAGATCCAATCAGAGTCGTTAGCTGTCATCCCAAGAGGGAACCTCACGGCGCCCCCCATATCCTCAGGTCCGTGAGGGTGGCGCTCGCCAAAGAATGCTATTCTCCAAGGCATTCACCCTGCGGGAATTTCTTCGGGTACGTGGGGCGGAACTCCCCAAAGAATGCTAGCCTCCAAGCGTGCTCTTGTCGACCGGCATTCCCACTGCGTGGTTTCCTCGGGTACGTGGGGGCGGAACTCCCCAAAGAATGCTAGCCTCCAAGAGTGCTCTTGTCGATCGGCATTCCCCCTGCGGGGGTCAATAAAATATTAAAACATATATCAATTTCCATATCAAATCTGATTTCAAAACCCCATCTACATTGATACAATCGTTGAAAGAATATTGTACATTAGAGAAGTTCCTATTATTTATTGATTTAACCAAAAATTTTGTAAATTTTAGTTTTTGCATACGGTATCACATATACCATTTCCTAAAATGTTTAGTGTACAGTCCCTGATCAAAAAATTAGGAACACTAAGATTTTTGCTAAAATTTTTACTTTTGCCCCTGAAAACTATTTATTAATAAAAAATTAAATACAACCTCTGTCTAAATACTAATATTTCGGAAGACCGCTCTTAGCTTTAATAACGGCATTTATTTTTTCGAGCAAACTGTCGATGCACTTATCGATCATGTTCTTGATATTATCACTGTTTTCCCATATATTAAAAATATTTTCTTTCTATTTATCTTCAGTGGAATTAGTAGTGGCATAAACTTCCGATTTCAAGAGGCTCCATATATTTTCAATAGGATTCAGGTCGGGGGCACCATCATACATAAAGGTGGTGCAGGTTCCACTGCATCTCAAAAAATTGAAATATGAAATTAATATGTCTTCCATGTGCTCACAATAGTGGAGAGCATTCATTGTCCCGTTGACAAAATACATCGGTCCACATCCATCTGCTGAAATGCAAGATCATATCATAATGTCTGGTAGATGCTTGGCGGTTCTCACAACACAAGCTTCATTATATCGCTCATGTGGCCCTCTCCGACCGAACTGGTGACTTTCTGTTACCGCTTCTAACCTGCATTCGTCGCTAAATACAATCTGAAACATGAAGAAAAAAAACCAAAATTCGATAATGTTGCTCTAAAGCCAAGAAAATAGCAGAAAATTATTAAAATATTGTAATTACCTTTCGGAAATCTTCGACGGAATAATGTTGAAGATTCCTTGCAAATTTCAATCTAGCTTTGCGGATTTTGGCCGTTAATTTCGGTTTCGCAAGCTTTCTGTATAATTCTTCGGTCTGTTCGAGTCATTGTACTCCTTTTCCGGCCAGAATTCTTTCGTTTGCTGGCGGATTTCGAAGAACTCTCAATCGTTCGGTCTTCTTCAGCGATAGATCGCTGAAGAAGACCGAACGATTACGGTCGAAAATCGATTTCGAGAATAAAAATAATACACAAAATTAAAAGGAAGCTGTCTTTTTCTATTTTCAGTTGGAGTATTTTGTGAAGGCGAAAATGAATTCGATTACAAATATCTCAATCGTGATCTTATTGATTCGCATCACCGTTTGAGGAGAAACTTTCTTCACTCGTGCGATTTGACGAAAAGAAAAGTTCCTTGTCTTTAGCAACGCAGTTATCGATTCTTTTTGTTCCAAAGATATATCTTTACGCTTTGCCATGTGGCTTTAATATCCAACTTTATAATAAAATACGTGCAACGATTCAGGTATCTAATTAACCACGAAAAAAATTAAATTCTGTTACTTATTCTGTCTGCGCGTCACAAAAAGTTTACTCCGAAACTATCGAAGCTACAAAGCTTATATTTGTGGAAAGATCAGAAATAGTTATCTCTCGAAAATCAAATGACCCTTAAATTTTTTTATCGAAGGTTGTCAAATGGGGTATCAAATGCAATGTCTTGATTGGAATATTTAGAATCCGGCATCAAAAAGTCAGTTTGTGCATCAGGGGGTTCCAGGGGCAGGCAAAACTACTAAGAGTTTGTGTCCTCCCCCTGGTAATTAGACACGCTTGATCTAAAAATCTGAAAAAATCACGAAGATAGGTATTTATGAGTACAATGGCAACAAATACCTAAGAAATTAAAATTAATTAATAACGGGAAAAATCTAGCGAAATTATTAACAAAAAGATCGAAGACGATAGTAGGGCTTTCCTTCCGTTAAACGTGGAGGAGGTCGCGTCCGATCAGCAGGAGTCAGTGGGCAGTTCATGGAAAGACAAGTACAACTACTGTTCCTTTTTATAAATTGCATTTTTTGAACAGATCTGACTCTGTACTCTCCCGAATCTATATACATATTTCCACGAGAGTTTATGAAAAGTTTATCTTTTTATCTCAAATTAATAATGATAAGAATGGTTGAGTTTCTAATGATCTGTTGCTATCCCGTGTATGATTGTAGTAGAAGTAGAGAGGAAATTTCTAATAGGTTGAGTTTTTAATAGTATATTTTACATAAAATATATATATATATATATATATATATATATATATATATATATATATATATATATATATATATATATATATATATTGTTACATGTACAAATAATTACATGTACAAATAATTCTGCGAGCTACTGTCGCAATTGCATCATTAAGAACGTCAACGAATGAATTTACTCGAACCCACGAGAATCCAACAAGCATGATCAACATCTGCAAGTGACGTCACTCCATTCATGAACTTGCTCGAACCTACCAGGTACCTCTCGGTAGAACATTAGCCAATGTGCGAGAAATGGGTGAATAGGTAGAGACCCTATATAAAGGCGAGCTGAATGAATGGGGGGATCATCATTCATTCAACCGCGATAAGAACTGCGAGAGTATGTGGGAAGTGATTTTCGTAATAGTGAAGTGATTTAGAAGACAATTGCGATAATAAATTTATGGACAAGTGTTAGAATCTTAATTCTGAAAATTAAAATTAGTGAAAGTGTTAACCGATTATTGTGCATTTTTTTTAATTAAATAAACTCTTTTAACTTAAATTAAAAGACATTGCGTTTTCACTTTCCCGGAACGTTAAAATTATAGGCCGCGAACCAATAACACGCGACAGTGGTGTCAAGAAGTGCGAAAGAAAAATTTTGAAAGTGAAAATTTGAACATTTTTATAGTGCACAATAGTAAAATTTAAAGAAACATTAAAAATGCCACGAAGCTTAAACTTAAAAATTAATGAATTGACCATATCGGAGCTCAAGGAGGAGTTGGAACAGCGGAATCTGGCCACACAAGGTACAAAGGCCATACTGATTGCACGCTTGCGTGACGCGATCGAGTCGGAAGGCGTGAATCTGGATTCGGGTGAGCTCTCAGATGCGGAAAAAGGCGCAGAAGGTGGAGAAGTAGACACACCAAAACCAAAGGAACCAGAAAATGCGCTGGTGCAAATGTTTATGCTGATGCAGCAAGAGCAGCGACAACAGTCATCCAATTTAACTGCGAAGCTCAATGAACAGTCATCCAACTTAACGACGAAGCTAGATGAACAATCAACGAAGTTAAATGAACAATCAGCGCAGCTAAATGAACAGACATCCAGTTTAGCTGCGAAGCTAAATGAACAATCAGCGAAGCTAGACCAACAAGCGATCGAAATCAAGGCAGATTTTAAAAAACAGTCCACCGAAATAAAAGCGGAGCTCGGCAGCCTGAACAAACAAATTAAAGGCGTCGAGGAAAAGGTTTACCAGGTCGAGGAGAAGATCAGCCAGGTTGAGGAGAAAATTAACTATGAGATCAGCCAGGTCGAAGAGAGAATAAACCATGAGATGGAAAAAGTGAAAAAAGAATTGGAAGCAGCAAAGGCAGTAGTAACCGCCCCACCAGCCCCGCTTGTAACCGCAGCGCAAAGCACATCCAGAAATGTGCCAGCACCAATATTCGATGGGCAAACGGTCTGGAGTATTTAAAAGACCCAGATTGAAGCTGCCGCAAGGGCAAATCACTGGAATGAGCAGGAACGAGCAACTGCACTGATTCTTGCTCTAAGAGGCCCAGCTGCCGAGCTTTTGCAGACGATCCCCGATGAATTGCTCTCAAACCCGAATGCTATAATGAATGCGCTCTACATGCGTTATGGAGACGATCATCTAAAGCAGATTTATCGGTCACAGCTAAGGCATCGGGTGACCCTACAGCAGCTAGCCCAAGACATTGAGCGACTAGCACTTTTGGCTTACCCAGCCTACGACCCAGAACATCGAGATGATGCAGCGACAGAGGCATTCATCAGCGCACTAAAGGACCCGGAATTGCAACAAGCCGTGCGTTTAGCTCAAAAGCAAACGATTAAGGACGCATTGGCTTACAGTCTGAACTTTGAGGCAGCGAAAAATGTGACTCGTACCACTGCCCGGGTTCGTGAAGTAGTGACAGACGAGTGCAGGTGTGAACGCGTGGAAATTGAGCGAGACCCGCATGTAAATGGTGCGCCTAGATGCTGGAATTGCGGAGAGAAGGGGCACTTGCAAAGAGACTGCAAGAAGCGAAGAAAACCGAGCTATTGTCCAGGGTGTGCAGCTAGGAGGAGATCCAGACCGAGTCAGGAGCCCAGAATGGAAGCCCTTCAAACAGAGGGGTCGGGAAACATGTAAGAGCCAACTTCGTGGGGCAGAGGTTGGCTAGGAGGATCGACGTCCCCAGCACCACCATCACTGTGTCAAGACTACATCGTGGAGAAGCGGACTTATGCCTTCCGGGTCAAATTGACGGAGAACACTGCACCATAACAATCGACACTGGTGCAACCCGATCGATTATCCGACCAGACCTAGTTAGACAGCAACAACTTCACAAGGGCAGAATTTTCTCACTACGGACAGCTACGGGAGAAACTGCACCTGTTCATGGAGAGGTCAACCTCCAGATACAGTTGGGAGACCTTGTGTTCCGACATAATTTTCTGGTCGCGAACATTATGGATGACTGCATTCTCGGAATGGATTTTCTGCGACCACATGGAATCACGTTGGACTTGGGAAAACGTGTCTTGAAATGGCAGAATGTCGAAGTACTGATGGAGGATCCCAGCGTCCAAATCCCCAAGATGAATGTAGTGGTATGTACTGACACTGATGTACCGAATTCTTCCGAAAGCATTGTATGGGCCAAGCTTGATGGTGATTCTGGAGACCACCGATCTTACCTGATAGAGCCAACGAAGACGTCCGCATTGCGCAGTTTGATTGTAGGACGAAGCCTTGTAAGATCTTTAAGGAACGGATATGTGCCGGTTAGAGTCCTTAACACCGCAGATTCAACCACGAGCATCAAAGCGGGAGAAGTCATCGGCAGCTGCCAGCCTGTTTCCACCATCACCTCTTTGGAAGCTACTCACAACCATCATTGGAAAAGGAGGCAAGACACAGAAAAAGCCAGGGAATCCACGTCTGCAATATTGAAGCAAGTCAAATTGCCGGTGCAGCTATTCAAACGAGCCTCTGATCTGGTCACCAAGTACAGTGACATCTTCTCAACAAGCCCGGATGACCAAGGCCGAACGAGTTTGGTAACTCACGTCATAGACACACAGGGAGCCAAGCCGATTCGACAAGCGCCAAGACGTCTCCCTATAGCCAAATAAGGAGAAGTGAGCGCGCTGATCTCGGGCATGGAAAAACAAGGCATTATTGAACCTTCTGTAAGTCCATGGGCCGCGCCTGTAGTTTTAGTAAAGAAAAAGGATGGTAGCACTCGCTTTTGTGTCGACTATAGGCAGCTTAACGACGTCACTAAGAAAGATAGTTACCCGCTCCCACGCATCGATGACATCATGGACACTTTAGCTGACGCAAAATGGTTTTCTACACTCGATCTCAAGAGTGGCTACTGGCAGGTAGAAATTGACAAGAAGGACCGAGAGAAGACCGCATTTTCAGTTGGGACCGGATTGTGGCAATTTGTGGTGATGCCATTTGGGCTTTGCAATGCCCCAGCCACTTTCGAACGCTTGATGGAGTACGTGCTTCGTGGTCTAACCTGGAAAACCTGCTTGGTGTACATAGATGACATCATCGTCATCGGGAGAACGTTCGAAGAGCATGTGCGGAACTTAGAAGAGGTTTTCTCCCGACTGCGACTGGCAAATTTGAAACTTAGTCCCGACAAGTGTACCCTTTTCGCAGCTGAAGTAAAATACCTGGGACATGTCGTATCAGCAGAAGGGGTCAAAACAGACCCTGAGAAAATTGAAGCCGTGAAAAGCTGGCCAACACCAAACAACAAGCGCCAACTACGAAGTTTCCTGGGCCTGGCAACCTACTATCGAAGATTCGTCAAAGACTTTGCCAAAATAGCTAAGTGTCTTCATCAGCTAACCGAGAAAAATCGTCCGTATGTCTGGAATGAACAATGCCAGACAGCCTTTGAGACCCTGAAGGAAAAGCTATGTGAATCACCTGTACTGGCGTATCCGAAACCCGGAAAAATGTTTGTGGTTGACACCGATGTAAGCAACGGCGGTATTGGAGCTGTACTCTCCCAGCAGATCGATGGCGAAGAAAGAGTCCTCTCGTATTACAGTCGAGTTCTTTCAAAAAGTGAGAGGAACTACTGTGTGACCAGGAAGGAGCTATTGGCTATAATAGAGGCCACCAAGCAGTTCCACAAGTACCTATATGGCCAGAAAT
This sequence comes from Odontomyia ornata, assembly GCA_963969285.1. NCBI lineage: Eukaryota > Metazoa > Arthropoda > Insecta > Diptera > Stratiomyidae > Odontomyia > Odontomyia ornata. Next base: position 197,555,006 of record OZ017740.1, read on the forward strand.
TTGTTCTTCGAACGGACCATGCATCATTGAGATGGCTACTTAACTTCAAAAACCCCGAGGGACAAGTTGCGAGATGGATCGAAAGATTGCAGTCATACGACTATGAAATTGTTCATCGAAAGGGCGGAGTTCATGGAAATGCTGACGCCCTATCTCGTCGCCCATGTCCAGCTAACTGCAAGCATTGCCGACGGATTGAGGAAAAGGAACCGCCCGTTGATCTACGACTGATAACGGCCGAATTCGATGAAGGTTGGTCATCGGAGGCGATTCGAAATGCCCAGCTAGCCGATGAAGACATCGGACCATTGCTCGTATGGAAGGAGACGACTGGGCGACCGGAGTGGAAGGACGTTTCGATGCATGGCGCAACCCTGAAAAGCTATTGGGCACAATGGAACTCCCTACAGGTGGAGGGTGGCGTACTCAAGCGGAAATGGGAAACGGCGGATGGCAGCTCCTATAGGATGCAAACTATACTACCCAAAAGCCGAATCCACGATGTGGTAAAGGAAATGCATGAAGGATCCTCGGGAGGCCATCTTGGTGTTAACAAAACCTTAGCGAAATTGCGGGAAAGATTCTACTGGCTCCACGCTCGAGAAGACGTAGAGGACTGGTGTCGCAGATGCACAATTTGCGCTTCCGTCAAAGGCCCAAAGCCATGCCATTCGAAAGGATTGCTGTTGACATCGCTGGACCCTTTCCTGAATCTGAATGGGGAAATCGATACACGCTGGTTGTAGCTGATTATTTCAGCAAGTGGCCCGAGGTCTACCCCATTCCCAACCAGGAAGCAACTACTGTAGCCGAACAGCTAGTGTTAAATTGGGTCAGCAGGTACGGCGTGCCTTGTGAACTACATTCGGATCAAGGCCGAAACTTTGAGTCACTAGTTTTTAGCGAAATGTGCGAGCAGCTGGGAATACGGAAAACGAGGACAACACCGCTGCATCCCCAATCCGATGGAATGGTCGAACGTTTCAACGGCACGCTCAATAAACACTTGGCCAAAATGGTTGACGAGAACCAAAGGGACTGGGACCGACATATCCCACTATTTTTAATGGCGTATAGAGCCGCTGAACATGCATCGACGGGCCAAGCCCCAGCCAAAGTCATTTTTGGAAAGACTATTTGTTTGCCAGCCGATATAAAGTTCGGAACAACCCCTGAGAAACCCCAAACGGTCTCGGAGTACGCAAGTGATCTAAGACAACGGTTGAACCAGATACATCGGACAGTGCGGAAACACCTCGAATCGGCTACTGACCGCATGAAGACCAGGTATGATCTAAAGGCAAATTCTACTGGCTTCCAGCAAGATGACTTGGTGTGGCTATATAACCCGCAACGGCGAAAGGGTAGGTCTCCAAAGTTGCAACATAATTGGGAGGGACCATACCGAGTTACAAAGCGAATCAACGATGTCGTATACCGAATACAGGAACATCGTAAGCCAAAAGCTAAAATGAAAATCGTGCATCTGGACCGTCTTGCCCCATATTACTCTCAGGGAGAATTGACTACAAATAGCGACACATCTTTTCGGGGCGAAAACAACTGAGGTGGGGGCAGTGTTACATGTACAAATAATTACATGTACAAATAATTCTGCGAGCTACTGTCGCAATTGCATCATTAAGAACGTCAACGAATGAATTTACTCGAACCCACGAGAATCCAACAAGCATGATCAACATCTGCAAGTGACGTCACTCCATTCATGAACTTGCTCGAACCTACCAGGTACCTCTCGGTAGAACATTAGCCAATGTGCGAGAAATGGGTGAATAGGTAGAGACCCTATATAAAGGCGAGCTGAATGAATGGGGGGATCATCATTCATTCAACCGCGATAAGAACTGCGAGAGTATGTGGGAAGTGATTTTCGTAATAGTGAAGTGATTTAGAAGACAATTGCGATAATAAATTTATGGACAAGTGTTAGAATCTTAATTCTGAAAATTAAAATTAGTGAAAGTGTTAAGCGATTATTGTGCATTTTTTTTAATTAAATAAACTCTTTTAACTTAAATTAAAAGACATTGCGTTTTCACTTTCCCGGAACGTTAAAATTATAGGCCGCGAACCAATAACACGCGACAATATATATATATATATATATATGTATATATATATATATATATATATATATATATATATATATATATATATATATATATATATATATATATATATATATAGAGTAAAATAGTGAGGATAATATTGATGGTGCTCTACGTTTATATGGAAACGTTACGGTTTGTTTACTGACTTGTACTCTTGAGATTTAATTCAGCAAAGGCAGAGGATGTATATATCAAATATAATTAATAACATATGCCGTTTATTGAAAATTTGTACTATAGCAACGATTACATAATAGGCTGGATTACTCAGAATGAAACGTCTGTGGTCAGCGTCATAATAGGGTCGCAAAACTGTAAGATTTCGAAAAGAAAGTCGACGATTTTGTTATGAGATACTAGTCCTTGTAGTCCTTGCTCAGTCAATTCAAGGAAATTGTTGAAACCTGCGATGTACTTTTTTATTTCAATTGCTCTAATGAAATATATATGTAGCTTGTAAAGATAATCTATTCAAAAAAAAAAATTAAAGTTATCGAAAAATTTGCAAAATATGAATATTTTCATATTTGTTTTGAATAATTTATGCACCAGCATTAGGCTCGGCTATGAATCTAAGATTTTTTTAATGTTGTTTATGAAAATAGGATGATTGTATATACACAGTACAAGTAAATTTTTTTGACATAAAGAAATTAGGTATATTAAATTAACATAATAGGTCGGGTATTTTATTTAGTTCAATACCGTCGCTTCACCTTTTTTGTATGAATATATCGATGTTTCTATATTTGTTGTTAATTTTTTTTTTTATTTTTGATATAAATCAATTAGAAATTCGGGTAGATTTATCGAACTTAAGTGCTGCTTTGTTGTTACTTCTTCTTCTATTTGGAACTTCGATCACTAAGAATTGTTCACATAATATACATAATGGTAAAGTTGCATGAAGAAGTTACAATCGACCAACATATTTATATTTTTCTATTCACTGAATATTTTTAGAGTTTGTATTCTGCAAAAAAAAAATTGATCTTGTAAGAAATTAACGTAGAAATTGTAAGCGACACAATTCCAATATTTGTGATTTTTATTAAGTCTAGAGTGATCGAGAATTTTTATAAAACTAGCAAACAAAAAATATGGAAAAAAATTGCTCATACAATAAATTGAATGTAATGCTAATGAAAATATCTAAGAATGACTTTTCCGAATAGAAAAAAAATACACCGCTTGAATTTTAGACGTAAATTTCTTAAGAAAACTTTTGCTAATGATTCAAAATTATTTACACAAGCGGATATTGAAACAAAGATGAATACAATAAGTAAAGCTCACTACCGGACTTTAGATACTTATTATAATTATAAATACAAATATTTAAAAGAATAAATATAAAACTAATTATGAATTGCTAGGCTAACTAAGTCTTTCCTTTCCAGCTAAACCATTTCTTTTCCAGGAGGAGAATGTCGGCGAACGATGAGTTTGCCGGTAAAAGGGTAGGGTTCGTGTAATCCGCGAATGGCCGGTTTCGCGTCGCGATCGGTACGCGGTACCATAGGTTGTTTTGATGTTTTTTTATTAGAGTAAGATATTTTGAAGTTTGCATTTGAGTAGTATATACTCGTATTTCGGTATCGCGTCGGCAAAAAAAAGGAATTTCGGGAACGCGAAACTAGATCAAGTTTTTTTGTTGTTGTTTGACTGAATTGAAGTTAAATACGGAATAACGTAGAGATAAGTTTCTTTTCTGTATGGTTGTATTTTAGACGCGTTTAAAACGGGCACGAAATGGTGGCTGAATTAATGTAATCGAGCGTAATCCATTTAAAAGACCTGCGACCGAAATCCTCTCCGAACTAGCTGGCCGACAAGCAGCCACCGCGAAATGGATTAGGAGTGCACGGACTGGTTGAACGATTGGGTAACATTCGTTGACACGACTCAGACTTCACGTCTAGAACCAATGAGAGGTCGGTTCAGATTTCCTTCGGAAAATCTCGACGTTCGTGTGCAAAGTAAAATCATTACGGATTATAATGTGCTTATGAAATAAATTCTCTTTTTTTGGTTATATTTGAACGATTTCTTAAATAAGTATTGGATGAATAATTCAGGTCATCGATTCATGTCGCTTCACCTTTTTTGTACGAATATATCGATGTTTCTATATTTGTTGTTAATTTTTTTTTTATTTTTGATATAAATCAATTAGAAATTCGGGTAGATTTATCGAACTTAAGTGCTGCTTTGTTGTTACTTCTTCTTCTATTTGGAACTTCGATCACTAAGAATTGTTCACATAATATACATAATGGTAAAGTTGCATGAAGAAGTTACAATCGACCAACATATTTATATTTTCCTATTCACTGAATATTTTTAGAGTTTGTATTCTGCAAAAAAAAAATTGATTTTGTAAGAAATTAACGTAGAAATTGTAAGCGACACAATTCCAATATTTGTGATTTTTATTAAGTCTAGAGTGATCGAGAATTTTTATAAAACTAGCAAACAAAAAATATGGAAAAAAATTGCTCATACAATAAATTGAATGTAATGCTAATGAAAATATCTAAGAATGACTTTTCCGAATAGAAAAAAAATACACCGCTTGAATTTTAGACGTAAATTTCTTAAGAAAACTTTTGCTAATGATTCAAAATTATTTACACAAGCGGATATTGAAACAAAGATGAATACAATAAGTAAAGCTCACTACCGGACTTTAGATACTTATTATAATTATAAATACAAATATTTAAAAGAATAAATATAAAACTAATTATGAATTGCTAGGCTAACTAAGTCTTTCCTTTCCAGCTAAACCATTTCTTTTCCAGGAGGAGAATGTCGGCGAACGATGAGTTTGCCGGTAAAAGGGTAGGGTTCGTGTAATCCGCGAATGGCCGGTTTCGCGTCGCGATCGGTACGCGGTACCATAGGTTGTTTTGATGTTTTTTTATTAGAGTAAGATATTTTGAAGTTTGCATTTGAGTAGTATATACTCGTATTTCGGTATCGCGTCGGCAAAAAAAAGGAATTTCGGGAACGCGAAACTAGATCAAGTTTTTTTGTTGTTGTTTGACTGAATTGAAGTTAAATACGGAATAACGTAGAGATAAGTTTCTTTTCTGTATGGTTGTATTTTAGACGCGTTTAAAACGGGCACGAAATGGTGGCTGAATTAATGTAATCGAGCGTAATCCATTTAAAAGACCTGCGACCGAAATCCTCTCCGAACTAGCTGGCCGACAAGCAGCCACCGCGAAATGGATTAGGAGTGCACGGACTGGTTGAACGATTGGGTAACATTCGTTGACACGACTCAGACTTCACGTCTAGAACCAATGAGAGGTCGGTTCAGATTTCCTTCGGAAAATCTCGACGTTCGTGTGCAAAGTAAAATCATTACGGATTATAATGTGCTTATGAAATAAATTCTCTTTTTTTGGTTATATTTGAACGATTTCTTAAATAAGTATTGGATGAATAATTCAGGTCATCGATTCATGTCGCTTCACCTTTTTTGTACGAATATATCGATGTTTCTATATTTGTTGTTAATTTTTTTTTTATTTTTGATATAAATCAATTAGAAATTCGGGTAGATTTATCGAACTTAAGTGCTGCTTTGTTGTTACTTCTTCTTCTATTTGGAACTTCGATCACTAAGAATTGTTCACATAATATACATAATGGTAAAGTTGCATGAAGAAGTTACAATCGACCAACATATTTATATTTTTCTATTCACTGAATATTTTTAGAGTTTGTATTCTGCAAAAAAAAAATTGATTTTGTAAGAAATTAACGTAGAAATTGTAAGCGACACAATTCCAATATTTGTGATTTTTATTAAGTCTAGAGTGAACGAGAATTTTTATAAAACTAGCAAACAAAAAATATGGAAAAAAATTGCTCATACAATAAATTGAATGTAATGCTAATGAAAATATCTAAGAATGACTTTTCCGAATAGAAAAAAAATACACCGCTTGAATTTTAGACGTAAATTTCTTAAGAAAACTTTTGCTAATGATTCAAAATTATTTACACAAGCGGATATTGAAACAAAGATGAATACAATAAGTAAAGCTCACTACCGGACTTTAGATACTTATTATAATTATAAATACAAATATTTAAAAGAATAAAAATAAAACTAATTATGAATTGCTAGGCTAACTAAGTCTTTCCTTTCCAGCTAAACCATTTCTTTTCCAGGAGGAGAATGTCGGCGAACGATGAGTTTGCCGGTAAAAGGGTAGGGTTCGTGTAATCCGCGAATGGCCGGTTTCGCGTCGCGATCGGTACGCGGTACCATAGGTTGTTTTGATGTTTTTTTATTAGAGTAAGATATTTTGAAGTTTGCATTTGAGTAGTATATACTCGTATTTCGGTATCGCGTCGGCAAAAAAAAGGAATTTCGGGAACGCGAAACTAGATCAAGTTTTTTTGTTGTTGTTTGACTGAATTGAAGTTAAATACGGAATAACGTAGAGATAAGTTTCTTTTCTGTATGGTTGTATTTTAGACGCGTTTAAAACGGGCACGAAATGGTGGCTGAATTAATGTAATCGAGCGTAATCCATTTAAAAGACCTGCGACCGAAATCCTCTCCGAACTAGCTGGCCGACAAGCAGCCACCGCGAAATGGATTAGGAGTGCACGGACTGGTTGAACGATTGGGTAACATTCGTTGACACGACTCAGACTTCACGTCTAGAACCAATGAGAGGTCGGTTCAGATTTCCTTCGGAAAATCTCGACGTTCGTGTGCAAAGTAAAATCATTACGGATTATAATGTGCTTATGAAATAAATTCTCTTTTTTTGGTTATATTTGAACGATTTCTTAAATAAGTATTGGATGAATAATTCAGGTCATCGATTCATGTCATAAGAAACCTTAGGATGGTCACAAAGTCCTTCTGGTAGAAGCACTCTTCTACCTACTGGACTTGTTTGTTCTAAAAATTTGACTTGACCTACGAATCCTATGAGCATCGTTTATCTGTGCTTCATCTTCCTTCTCTGTCAATTCGTAGAATATTTTTCGCTCAATGTTTCCTGTATAAACTGTACCACCATCATGTTGCATCACATCTTAGCGAAAACTTGCACTCCGGGCAGACCGTGCATCCTAATCGGTCTAACAGTCTTCTCGAGGCATCGATCGCCCAAACTGAACTGAACTTGGTTCGTTGATGATCTACATTGTCTTTAAAAGTCGATTGAATAGATTATTCTTTGACAATTCTTTATAATTTGCTAAACATTGTTTCTAAACTTTAAAATTTTCTTTAAATATCAAATTGTATTTCTTTATTTTCACATTGCAATTGTAATCGTGGATCCATTGCGACCCACCAACTAAAAACTCCAATTATTACTTATGAAGTTATAACCATGGACCCACCAACTTAAAACTCCAAAAATTAGTATACTGATAAGGTATTTAGTAAAATATTGATTAACTTTTAACTTTTGGAAATTATATGATCCTGAAGTTTAAGTCATTGGTCCCATATTTGGGTGGATCTACTTTGGTATGCTGTATTTTTAATAAAATTGCCTAAGCTATACAAACTGAATAAATAAATCATCTCTACATACCTTTTCTTTTATGAAGATAAATTCTCTTCATGAAACCGCTTTAACACAAAAACAAGTCGGAGTAGCGGGAGAGTTCTCCTGCCAGAAGGGTTTTGTAAATCAATAAGTAACTCACACGACATCAATTTGACGGATATATAGATTGAATAAATTGAGTTCAAAAACTGAAACTTGATTACTATCTATTTAAATTATATATTTGTTTTCAGTGCGTTGAACTCATTGTTCGAGTAGTAATGATAACATATCCATGTTATAAACAATTTCTAAAATGTTCATTAACATTCCTACATATCTGTCACAGAGAGTCATATCTAAAGTTAACTTCCAAATTTCAAACAAATCTACTAATATTTAATGAAACCTATCAGGTTTCTCATTTTGTTGTCCGCAATTGCAAATGTACTTCCATCATTCTTTAGTATTGGCAGTGTATCATACGCCTATTCATTCATTCATTCATTGGTGGTTTAGATAGATATTTAAGATAAAAAAGTCGTGAGACAATTAAAAGAAATGATTGACGGCACGGCGCAATGATTATCAAAACGTCTAGCAGCTGAACAACAGAGTATCATATTCACAGAATATTCCTCACGACCAATTTGTTACTCGTTTGATAGAAACTCACTTTTCCTAACTCTACATGCCTATATTAAACTACTAAACATCTTGTGCTTCTTCGTAGCACTACTACTACTATACATACAATTATAAAAATAATGAATGAAAACTTACAACATTTCCTTTGTACGAAGATGAATACGTACAACTTTCACATTTGAAATTCTGTTGGAAATCAGCATTGGTTGTTTCGGATGAGTTTATATCCGTTAAATCTTCCTCGATTATACATGACATGTACTTTTCTTCGTTAAACTCGGGCGTTTTTTTTTCGAAATGCATTCGAATGTGTATCCGCATACCACTGAAAATCAATTTGATGAAATATATTATTTATTATCTTTACTGGTATAAATTAACATTTCACAGATGGTTTTTATTTATAGTTAGATTTCTGAATTATTTCAATAATTACAAAAATTATTTTATATTTAATTTAATTCAAGCATTTGATGAGATACAATATCAAGTTAAAAAAGCTCTAAATAGAAATAATTTTGTTGGTTAATTTTTAAGCGGAGAAAAATTTTGATTTTTAACCCTCCATATTCTCCATCGAAAATAAAACTTCTAGAAAACAGCGAGAAAACCGGCTTCAAAGTGCACTAAAAAGGATTACATCAATTTTATGGAAGCGGCGACATATCAGTTTTCTCTGTTTCGTTTGTGACGGTGCACATGTTAGAAATGTTTCGATTCAATCAATACTTCGCCGATACTGATCGTCCTTACTCTGGTGATTCTCTTGTAATAACCTCCGATACTCCGGAGCGATGCCCAGTAGAGATCTGTCATCTTTACACTAGTTGCGAACAAATTGATGGAAAATCATTCAACGTATTCGTGTGGATGACAGATGTCATCCGAGTGATCGTTTCGGAAGCGGGTAGTTATCGTCGGCTAAAGTCATTGACTTTCCGTCATCGGTGGGTCCCGTACCTGTTATCAGCGTGGTGTCGTTTTTGCGCGAAACCAATATGAGCAATTGAAGAGGCGTTAGTGCTATATTATTGTGAATTAGTGCATCGTCAACTCTAATTTGTGCGGAAGAGTATAGTAACGCAAGAGTGATAAAAGCTAGTTCGAGAGGTTCCCACCCCAGCTTGTATCGTGGCTTTGACATTAGCCCTCGTGCTTTTCCCCGACAACGGTATGTTTTAACTGTGAACTTCCTAAATTTTAATATAAGCTAAGGCTTTCATTTAAGTGATGTTGCTGAGCGGCCATTCTCCGCTTAGTACTCCTTTACGTTTTGGGAGGAAATCACAACCCTTTGGTGTCGTTTAGAGCGAGGTGGCCGTCTTCGTCATCAGTGGAAATGAGGTTAGTTATTATTTGGCGTCGATGAATTTCGGTCAATTTAAATTAGTTCTTCTCCCTTTATTCATTTGCACCACGCAGCTCACTTAAAAGGGGTAGTAAATCATTCCCCCGAGGCAAGTGGATGTCGGTACTCCGCCACCGCCACCTCAACAGACGCTAGATGCCACCACCAGCCACAGCATTGTTCCCCAGACACCCGCACACCCATCCACCATAACCAAAATATTTGCGAGCCAAATATCTACTAGCAAGCAAAAAGAACGTGGATGAGGTAATTATAATTGTTGACCAATGCATAAGCAATACGAAGCATTTTTAGAAGAAGAAAAGGAAAGGAATTTCGGATGAAATTTATATATACGTAACCCCTAGATAACGAACTGAAGTTGTATATATTTGATATATAACTTTAAAAATAAAATTTCATTTACATTCATGCATTCAGGAAATTATTTTGAATTATGAATATTGATTAAGTCACTTGCGACCGATTGAACTACATTAACATCGAAAAATACAACATCAATCAAGAGAAGAACAACCAACGCTTTGGAACAAGAGCGAAGACTTAAATGTTTAATCCAGTACTTAGCTAAGCTATATACTACATCACTTAGGGAGTTCTTTTGTGGTTTGGAGGTGAATGTCATTTATGCACAGAGTGTGGGGTTTCCATGCTCGCAAGCAACTGGACTAACCACTAAACACTTCCCTTGTCAATCCGAAAACCTAGCCTGGAACCTTCTGATACATTGCTTCGGGCCAGGTCTCGTTTTGTTACGCCGTGAGGCGCCATCAAGCCTGAGGGATCCCTCTTCTAGTGAGAGGGGAGAGGCGAAGAGGAATTGCCAAAAAAGCGATCCCCAGCCCCGACGTCCCCGGCTGCTGTGAGTCTGAGTACCTTTTATATTTTAGGAATATCCGAGCATAATGTGCCACCTGGTTGCATTTGTCAACCGGTTCAAGCACCACCACAACTATACTATCCGGGGTGAGCTCTCCCGTCTCCCTGTAGAGGTCCTGTCACAGCCTGACCCATTTTTTGCACGCAAAAAATGTATAGCAGGCATCGTCTTCCTCTCCTGGGCATGACCGACAATCGGGAGACCGTGACTTACCAATCTTGTGCAAGTAAGATGTAGTGTAAGTAGGTATAACAATGTCCGTAAAGGACTGCAGCGATGGTCTGCTGCCTCGGCGAAAGAGGATGGTAAGATCCGCCGAGATTGGCCTTGTCTGGGAACGCGTGAATGGGCTGGCAGGCTAGCGTTGCGGTGTCGTAGGGCGGGTTCATTCCCCCAGCACAAGGACCCACTACTAAAGAATTTCGCATTCACGAATTCTTGGGTCACAGAAAAGGTCGACCGAAGTCGAAAAATGGAGATAACTAGCTAAGGGTTGCTAAGTTTTTTCGACAAACAAATTGTGCCGAGCAAAAATGGCCGGACATGCAGAGACTTCGTCGTTACCCGACGATACATATGGCCCACAAATAAGAGTGGGGCATCCAGATGGAGGTGGTGCCCCCTCGCACCCACCCAACTGGATCAAGATCCAAACGTAGATGTGGCCATGTGTTTCCAATTTGAGTGAAAAACTCATACAAAAGCACTTTGTATGACTTTTCCCCACAAATAAGAAGCACAAACGTAACCAAATGAATGTACATTTGCATGTTTGGCAGAGTTAGTGAAGGGGTTACTCTTGCCGTCGGCCACTTCTTCATTCGTTTCTCTAGCGCTTAAAATTTTGTATCCCGCTTTTAAACATAAACTCGCTACTATTGCCTTATCGATGGCTACAATACGTTTTACTCAGCGTAGTTGTGCAATATGATTATGATGAGACAATGTTATACAAAAAAGTTTACAAGAAACAAAAAAGCTTTACGCAAGATAAATAGTTCTAAGATTTTTTCGCGTCTTCGTCGTCGTGATGAATTTACTCTTTCGAATAACACTTTCGTGCAAAGTTCGTAATTTGTTTATATTACTTTTTATGGAATTGTTTGCAGCTACATATAAATGAGTTGCATATTTTGAATAATAATTTTTCTGAAAAATATTAGAGAAGAAAAATGTTAGAAGAAGGTGGTTTCGACGTGTGCACTAATTCTCCTCAGGCCATCACTCTTAGATACACACCGGTGATGGCGACCACCATGCTCAGAGGTGAGGGAGTTAATTTTTAATTTTTCTACTTATGCAAACTCAATATGTTTTTGTATCTGCAAGTTATATTCGAGGTAAATTTCTCTTGTAAGTACTTGTATTAGCTAATCTTTTTTAATTGGATCATTTCACCCTTTTCACATCAACTTAATGTAAATCTATACGACAAATTTGCTCTACATTTGAAGCTTATCTAACGTCGCGCGGATATCGATCACTCTTTCGGATGGCTTCGATAGCTTTTTAAATTACTTTTTATGGAATTGTTTGCAGCTACATAAATGAGTTGCATATTTTGAATAATAATTTTTCTGAAAAATTATTAGAGAAGAAAAATGTTAGAAGGTGGTTTCGACGTGTGCACTAATTCTCCTCAGGCCATCACTCTTAGAAACACACCGGTGATGGCGACCACCATGCTCAGAGGTGAGGGAGTTAATTTTAATTTTTCTACTTATGCAAACTCAATATGTTTTTGTATCTGCAAGTTATATTCAAGGTAAATTTCTCTTGTAAGTACTTGTATTAGCTAAACTTTTTAATTGGATCATTTCACCCTTTTCACATCAACTTAATGTAAATCTATACGACAAATTTGCTCTACATTTGAAGCTTATCTAACGTCGCGCGGATATCGATCACTCTTTCGGATGGCTCCGATAGCTTTTTAAATTACTTTTTATGGAATTGTTTGCAGCTACATATAAATGAGTTGCATATTTTGAATAATAATTTTTCTGAAAAATTATTAGAGAAGAAAAATGTTAGAAGAAGGTGGTTTCGACGTGTGCACTAATTCTCCTCAGGCCATCACTCTTAGATACACACCGGTGATGGCGACCACCATTTATATTGTCGATTGATTTATAAACATCTTTAATTGGTGAATTGATTATAGTATTCGAGATATTTTAGTTTTTTTATGTTTAATTTGCATAGACTTTTAGATCACTGGGTTTCTATATTCACTGCTTTGAAATTATACCTTGTACTCTTTTATTTTATTTCGGTTCGTTTTAGTCGCTTAAGGATATTGTTTTGCTGCTGCTGCGGCCACTAATTTTGGGTATGAGATAGGAAGGTTTTCGAGCAGTTCGCTTGTATGACTGCTCGATTACTACAAAGACTGAAAACACCCATGCCCACTCAAAGGCTGGTTCAGATAGAAGTCAGTCTCACCATGCCTTCAATTTAGCCACGGTCTCACATCCGGGATGAGGAGCGCAGCCCACCTTCCCTTCGTGCAATTCAGGCAAGACTGCTGCCAATCGTTGAGTGAGGGCTGTCTCTCCTCGCGGACAACCATCTCCTTCACATCCTCGTTTCGACGCAGGTAAATAGCGCGGCGCTCTCTAGCAAGGAGGCCGACAGATATCACGCGTGCAATAACTCTTACCGCCGAATCAGGGACTGTCGCATATGAAGATGCAATCCTCAGTGTTCCTCTTCTTTGCACCTGTGCCAAACATTTTCGGTATTCCTCCGTACTGAGAGCGTCGCCCCATACTTCTGCTTCGTACAGTAGCACTGAGCCAACAGCACTCATCAAGAGGCGTCTTCTTGATGGGCTGGGTCCCCCTACGTTGGCCGTAAGTCGACTCAGAGCCAATACTCCCGAAGCAGCCTTATCAGCCGTTGCCCTGATTTGTTCAGAGAAACTCATCTTTGAGTCGGTCAGTAGCCCCACGTACTTCACCGCTGGCTTCGATTCGATTAGTATGTATCCAATACATCCTTACTCTAGGGATTCTCTTTTTTGTCAATATGACCAGCGCTAAACTTAGCCCACGAGCAGTCATCCAATCTCTCACTCAGCGCATTAGCATACTTAGCCTAAGTTGCGCTTGTTCAACGGTGCATCCAGCGACCAGAGCCGCAACAGTCTCAGTAGCCCGTCGTAAGACACGTTCGACAGGTCCGAACCAAGGATAGATCCCTGGGCAACTCCCGATGTAACTTCCATCCTTCGTTGGTCCTATGTCATGTCGTAAAGCAGGCCCACGTACCCCAGGAAATTCCCTCAGGGGGAATGCCGGTCGACAAGAGCACTCTTGGAGGCTAGCATTCTTTGGAGAGCGCCGCCCCCACGAACCCGAGGATATGGGGGGCGCCTTGAGGCTCCCTCTTGGGATAACAGGTAACGACCCTGACTCTTGGAGGCTAGCATTCTTTGGAGAGCGCCGCCCTCACGAGCCCGAGGATATGGGGGGCGCCTTGAGGCTCCCTCCTGGGATAACAGGTAACGACCCTGACTGGATTTGGACTACGCTTTGGACAACAAATTGAAATTCATGCTTTGGGCTGGCGGATATGATGGTTTGGACCTAGTTACTTTGCACGGTAGCGCCGAGGTGACACTCGGCTCCAATTCAACTATCATACCGTCTCCGTCCGGGTAAAACCTTGGCAGGCCTCGGAGTACGTTCGAAGTTCGCACCATTGGGTTGGTGATGTAGGTTCGGTTGAGACGGACTCCCGATGAGTGCTGGTCTGGCTCTGAGCACATGTCCCCATACGGGCTCGTGCCAACCCTCGCATTGCCTTCCTGCTCTACAAAGACCAGCGGCTGCTGCCACGATGTTAACAGCACATCGGGACGAAAACGGGCATTATCGGAAGAGCTGGTTAAAGGCCGAAGAAGAGCAAAAGATTAAAGAAGCGCTGGGGCAAAATCTAAAGGGCATGTGCAGACAGCTCCACAATCAAAAATCAATAAAGAATGGCGTCTAGCCCAATCGAAGGAGATCGAGATAAAAGAAGGAAGGAAGAGGCACTTGATGGGCAAGAAACACCATATCAGGGGTTCCTGACAGTGCTTACAAAAGGAGCGAAGAAAGCCGCAAAGAAACTCCTTCAAAAAGTGCTAGAGAGTAAAGATCGCACGGACGCCCAACATGAAAAAAGACCCGATGCAAAACGGGAGAGAAAGAAGCCCCGACGAAGACCCCGGCAGCAGGCACTGCTCGTAAAGCCCCAAGATGGTCGACCCTATGCGGAGGTACTGCGGGAAATCAGGGGAAACGTAAGGCCCGAAGACACTAACACTGCCATTAAAGCAGTACAAACATCGCGGTCGGGCCACATACTGGTCGAACTTGCAGCGGAGGCCAAGAATAGGGAACCATTCTGCGACGCAGTAGAGAAAGTTCTCGGCAAAAGCGCAGCTATAGCCTCGCTGGAGCCGATGGCAACGAAATAAGAGACATCGACTGCGTCACGGATCTGGCCGAGGTAGAAGAGGCCATCAAAAGGAAGTTCCCTAGCGTGGGGAGAATCAAACCATAGGGGACAACGCATGGCCATAGTTGACTTGACCAAAAAGATAAGGGCAAAGTAAGAATAGGGTGGGTTGTCTGTAGGATACGGCGAAGAGCAACGCCTCTTCAATGTTTCAAATGCCTTGGTTATGGTCCTACCACACAAATATGCAAAGGACCCGATAGGAGTTCCCTATGTTACAAAATGCGGTGAAATGGGACATAAAAGAAAAGAGTGTACGAAGGAGGCACACTGTATTCTTTGCAAGGATGCTGATCCAAGACATGATTTGGGGCATGTCTGGGGATCAGGAAAATGCCGGGTGTTCCAGGAAGCCCTAGCGAAGGCAAAATCAGAACTCCGATGACCCGCATCCTGCAGCTAAGCCTACACCACAGTTCAACCGCCCAAAATCTGCTTGAGCAGTTTGTGAGGGACATGAAAGCCGACTTATTGCTGCTGAGTGAGCAACACCATGATAAATGTTCAGCATCATGGTATCTTGATGAAACTGGTACTGCAGCCATCTGGGTTCGGAATCGTGATTTTCAGGCGGAGAGCTGTGGACGTGGGGATGGTTTTGTGTGTGTTCGGTGCTCATGGAGGACCTTCTTTAGTGTGTACCTAACGCCGAAGAAATCGATATTATCTTTCCAAGCCAAGCTTAATGCTTTGAAGGGCGCTGTCTCGAACGCAGACGGGAATCTGCTCGTTGGGGGAGACTTCAATGCTAAAGCAATCGGATGGGGCATGGCTGAAACAGATCCACGGGGAAAACAAATCCTAGTCGTACTAAACACCGGAAATACACCGACTTTCCGCCGTATTGGCTGCGAAGGAACTGTTACGAATTCATCTTAAATTCATTTTAAAAATTTCTTACATTCTGTTACGAATTCTGTAAATTCCTTTCAATTTCATCATAAATTCATTTGCAATTTCTTACGTACAAACTCAACAAATTTTAATCATCCTAATTCCTCACATTTCAAATATTTTAAAAGAAAAATGTAATCCAATACGAAAATCAACATAACTCAATTCATTCAAATTTGTAAATATAAACATTTGTTCGTCATCATACATTTTATCATTGTCCAAGCAATTCAAGATCATAATTTTCTCGTCGTGTAATCTAATCCTAAGATAAACAAACGTTCTCGTCACCAGTGCAACACTTTGTTGCAAGAATAATATGTACGTTCTCGTCCACTTAAAATGCAATTCAGCACTTTCTACATTCACATCATGAATGCGTGAAATATTATATTTGGAATGTTATGATTTTGGATTGTTTACTCCAAGTAATATCCCACGAGAAAAATTGCTTAAGTGTTATTTTAGTTTAGTAAGCATTTTGTTAGTATTTAAGAACTTGAAGAGGAAAATAAACGTCCAGTTCATTTCGATATTTAAAGCGACAAAAGCCTTTTTGTTTTCTTCCAGTGAGGCTTTTGGGAGCGTTTCACGAAAATCATTTCATTACCTTGAAACTTATTAGGTGTTACACCGAATAAGTGTTAACAAAGTAACAGGTGATCTCGAAGGAACAAGCAGCAAATAGGCCAACATGGATGCATTGTCAAAGGCACAAAAGGAGCTGGGCAGCTCCATCGAACAAAGTTTTTCTAATTTCAGAAACGACAGTCAGGAGAGGAAGACGGTGGACTACTGCAAGAAGAGGCTAACAATCCTTGAAGAGAACTGTAACTACTTCCAAAAGAATCACAGTACATTGGAGGAATTTTGAGGGACTCATAGTGAGCATCCATACTTCGCAAATTCCTACTTTGAGCAGGGTCGAAGGCGCCGTCCATGAATACAAACAAGCCCTGGAAGACTTTTTGAATCGAGGATCAGGGAACGAAATGCCCAACGACAAGCCCAGTGAGGTGATACAACTTCTGCGACGGCAAAAGGCCTTCATCAAATCGACGACGTATATGATTGCTGAAATAAACGAAAAGTTAGAAACGACTCAGCTCCCGCAGTTCTACATATTCAAGGCTGAACTGCTTAAGAAGCAGAAGGAATTGTTGGACGAGAACTGGCACGCTGTCTGGGCTTGCTATGAAAATTACGATCAGAGCGAGGACGAAGAAGTATACAAGAAAGTGGACACTGAAGTACAAATGGTCATAATTAAGCCTTACCAGCATGAAGAAAGCAAGAAAGACTTCGCTGTTCAATCACCAACTAGTTGAGACCGCCAAACTCCCAGCAATCAACTTGCCAACATTTTCAGGTGATTATATCGACTGGATTAAATTCAAGGACTTGTTCGAGCAGCTGATACATAACAGCCCCATAAGTGCAGCACAGAAGATGTTTTATCTTGTAGGTAAACTATCTGGGGAGGCTCGCACATTGATCCAACATCTATCAGTGTGTGACAGGAATTATGAAGTAGCATGGTCTTTGCTCAAGCAACGATACCATAACGACCGGGTGCTGGGTAACGCATTTATTAGCAAATTTCTTTCGCAACAGTCAACTCAAGCGGACTCAGCAACCAGCATCAAAAGGCTACATGATACTATGTAGTGATTTAGAAGTGTTTCAAAAAGTCCGTAAAGGACTGCAGCGATGTTCTGCTGCCTCGGCAGAAGAAGATGACAATATCTGCCAAGAATGCCCTCGTCTGGAGACGCGTGAATGCGCTGGCAGGCTAGCATTGCGGTGTCGTGGGGCGGGTTCATTTCCCCAGCACGAGGACCCACTACAAAAAAATTTCGCACTCACGAATTGGATGTTGCTCACGAGGCGACCGAAGTCGCAAAAAGTGTAGATAACTACACCGAGGGAGATGGTACTTGTTATGAAAACAAGAGGAACCTGAGAAGAAAGGCGGACTTGGGGTAACCTCGTCATTACCCGACGAAGCTCATGGCCCACAAATGAAAGAGGGGAAACCAGGTGGTGATGGAGCCCCTTCGCACCCACCCAACCGGAATAAATCCATATTTTGTTGCAGTGGCCACGTATTCCTCTTCTGAGTGGAAAACTCATACAACTTGAATTGCAAGAACTTTCCCATCAGAAGGGGAGTACCCCGGTGACCAATTTATGCCATAGAATCATACAATTTGATTGCATAACGCTATACCATAAAGAGGCACTCTGCTTGGGCCTCTCAACCCGCGATGTCACCTGAAACGAGAAGTATTAATTAAGTACCCGGCGGCTGGCTCATGTTTTTAGGGGGCAGCCTGCCACCGTACCGGGTCCTATACCGGGTCAGAAGGTTGGGAAAAGAAAGACCGATTTCAAAAAATTTAGCAATTCATTCTTTGTTTTATATTTCTGCAAAAATTAATTGGTTACAATTCAACTCAAATTATAAGTATGTAACCAAATAGGAAAAAAATAGGTATATGTAAAAAAAATTATACATCTAACAAAAATAGGAAAAAATTATGTATATAGAAAACAAATGTAAAAAATATATATATGACAAAAAAGGCAAAAAAATTATTTATATGGAAAAAAATGTAAAAAAATATATACGAGTATATGACCAAAACGGCAAAAAAATTATTTATATGGAAAAAATGTAAAAAAAATATATATATGACCAAACGGCAAAAAAATTATTTATATGGAAAAAAATATATATATGACAAAAAGTAAAGGTACTCACCCAAACATCCTCGTCGGGCGCCCGCTGGTGATGTGGGTGGTCCTGTAATGTAACTTGACCGCCGTTAAATCTACTGTTGTTTGTGTTACTGTGACACTTTCTGTGATTAATTTATCATTATTGTCTGTTGTTTGTTGCAGGATCGCTCGAGGCTTAGGTGTTGGAACATCCTTCTTAGCTGAAGATCGTTTTTCTAATGTTTTTGGAGTATCCACAGACATTGATTTACTTATTGTATTGGAATTACTTGTAAGATGTTTCGGAGTGCTTTGCTGTTTTGGTAATAGAGGCTTTTCCTTTTTATGTTTATTGAAATCATCAAGTAGTGAAACACCAGTAACAGCTATACTAGCAGGGCATGGCTTACGCACTGTACCCACCGACCTCCACGTATGGCTATGCAAGGAGGAACTGAGAATCGATGCGAATAGCTAACGTAGGAACTAATTCAGTGTTCCCATTGCTATTTGAATATTCATGCGATAACACTTTAACAATATATGTTCACTACATTTCTCTAATTAGCACTTTATCCCCAGTAACATGAAAAAAAATAGCAGGGAAGATTTATGTGGGCTAGATTCAAGTATTTATCTATCTCAAGTAGTGGGTCGGAATGCATAATCCGTTGACTTGCACTACTCGTACATAACGGCACAATTAAAGCAGTTCCGAACTCCTCTTTGATCTCAATTGCGCAGTCACACTGCCAGGAAGAATACTTCACCTCCAGAGACACCAAATTTTCCTTCTACAATTCCGTATACAAACTTTAAATTACTTTTGATGTAAATCGAAAACTGTTAAATCGTCGCCGCACCAACGTTAATTTCTTCCCACTTTTTCAACTTAAATTCAGAGAATCTCCACACAACCGCTAAATTCAGTCTTCGGTACGAAAACTTCACAACTTGTATTGAATTGAACAATAATAGTTTCAACGTAAACACATGAAATGGTTTCACATGAAAATCCTTCCCAATGTTTTCAGCATCCAAGATAATTCCAACTATCTAATTGCAGAAGAAAACAAATGGCATATTCCGAAAAAATTAAATTTTCTCCTTATGCATTTGATCTCAGCAAAACAATTGCTGATCTTTGCCAAACGGAATCAACCTCTACAGCAGACACCACTCCGAACGCGCCAAATAACTTGTCTTATTCGCTCGACTTTTTGCCTGCCCCTCCACGGTCGCACTGATCTCAATGCAGAAATCATATAATGCACAAGTTGTTGGCAAGTCTTGCCACGAATGCTGTCAGAGAACCCTTTATAAAGGATCTAGTCTGCGGACTGATTTATGCTTTCAACCAATTAGAATTTTGGCCTTGCAGGACAGGAAGCTCCAAGTCGCGTTTCGCAAGGGATTCCGCGAACCGTTCACTGCCAAAACAAACAAACCAAATTGAAACCAAGAACCCGGTCGAAATGGTCGGGTGGGTCGGAGTTGATGTTCAAGTCCTTTGGCCTTTCAATGGAACCACGGAAGCGCGGAATATGCGAATTGCATGTAGTCACGTAGGTCAGATCACTCTTAATCTCGCGGTGAGGGTTCAAAACTGTCGACCGCCAGGGAAGAACGTTGGGGCTGTGGGCGCGGGTGTTGGCTAGCTCCCACACTACATGCGTGCACTTCCGTTCGCGATGCGAACCTTCGAACTCCCTATATGTGCGAATTGCGCGATAACCTCTTCTCTTTAGATGGCGACAACTGTCAAAAATATTAAAATGTCCCAGATCAATCGCAAATCGTATCAGTTCGATCGCAAATTGTTCCAATTCAATCTGAAATTGTTCCAGTTCAATCTGCAATCGTACCAGTTCGATCGTTTAGTTGATCTGGGACATTTTAGGCCTGAATTTTCCTTAACCTTTAACTGCTCGATTACTACAACTACCAATGAATGCCTCATGGGTTTACGGAACCTTCGGGTAAATACAGAGCACTGGGATGCCATCCTCTCACATCATCTTGAAAAAGTTAGACGGAACAACACACATGCTGTACGAACAAACATTGGAGAATCCACGATCATTAGAAAATGTCAGCAAGGTTCTGAGCTTCTTAGAGGCGCGTTTCCAGACTATCGAAGCCATGAAGGGCGAACAATCATCAGAAACCAAGACAACTACAAAGCCAGAACATCGGTCTTAGTTGCGAATCCAGAAAAGGTGCATTGTGCGGCGTGCCCAGAATCACATCCTCTATTCGCTTGCAAGGAATTTGTTCGACAATCAGTGCCAAGGCGACAAGAAGCCAACTTGTGCAGAAATTGCCTCAAACCTGGCCACAGAGCCGCCAAGTGCACTCGAGGTGTCTGCACTAGATGCCAACAAAAGCATAAAACATTGCTTCACAATGATGACGAGCAACGGAAGACAAAGGACAACATCAAAACGTCACCCAAACAGGCCTCCAGTGGTGACTCAAAGATTGCGCTTGTATCTCAGTCCAATTTGGGAGACCCAGCCCATGTCATACTGGGAACCATCATGGTAACACTTAGAGCAGCGAATGGTCGAGCAGTTGAACGTCGTGCTCTGCTGGACACCGGGTCACAGCTTAACTTCATCACTGAGAAGCTAGCAAAAAGACTTGGGATCACTGGAATCCCTGATCCAATAAATATCCAAGGAATTGGCCCAAATCGAAGTATCGCTCAAACAAGAGTGCAGGTACAGATGCAGTCTCGAATCACCAAGTGCAAACTCGAGCTAGACGCATTTGTGCTAGCAAAGATTACCAATGTTCAGCCTGCATCACAGCTGGACATATCCACATGGAAAATGCCCGCGGGCATACAATTGGCGGACCCTGAATTATATGTCTGAAATAACTGATCTTCCGGCTTTGCATTATATCGAAACAACGAAACTCAGGGTTGTATTTGATGGATCCGCCAAAACTTCATCTCGGCTCTCGCTCAACGACATCTTATTTACTGGGCCTAAGATCCAAGAGGACATCTTTTCTGTCTTGCTCCGTTTTCGTCTTCCTCGATATGTTTGCAGCGCGGACATAGAAAAGATGTACCGGCAGATACTGGTAGCGAATGATGACCGACAGTATCAAATGATTGTCTGGCGTGAAAATCCACAAGAAGCTCTACGATACTACCAACTCAACACGGTTACATACGGACTTACCACAGCACCATATCTTGCTATTCGATGTCTCCATCGATTAGCGCAGGATAACCAAGTCAACAAACCACTGGGACCAGCGGCAATCCTTCAAAATATGTACGTGGATGATGCGATAGAAACTCAGAAGCAGTTGCGTGCAATTCTGAGTCAGGGTGGATTCAAGCTACGAAAATGGTGCGCAAATCATGAAGCATTCACCAGGGACCTTCCTAGTGGTGAAGTGGCCGCGCGGCTGGACTTAGTCGATGAAAGCAATCCCCAAATAAAGCCACTTGGACTGAGGTGGCTTCCAAAGGAGGACGAGCTTCGGGTAACAGTCAACTACATCGAAACAGTAAACATCACGAAGCGGCAAGTTCTATCTGACATCGCGCACCTATTTGATCCCTTGGGTCTAATGGGCCCTGTCACGGACACTGCTAAGCTCATATTGCAAAGACTCTGGCGTCTGAACCTTGATTGGGATGACATTATTCCTGACGAACTCCTGGCTGACTGGCGCGATTTTCGACAGAACCTCAAGGCACTATGCGACATAGCAATCCCACGGCATGCTTCAGCACACAACCGTGCTAAGGACAGACAGCTCCACGTCTTTTGCGATGCTTCTGAAAGAGCGTATGGCGCTGCT
This sequence comes from Odontomyia ornata, assembly GCA_963969285.1. Lineage (NCBI taxonomy): Eukaryota > Metazoa > Arthropoda > Insecta > Diptera > Stratiomyidae > Odontomyia > Odontomyia ornata. The sequence goes on from OZ017740.1 coordinate 197,577,515, forward strand.
TTCTACATTCGGTAATCCCTCATCGATGGCACAATAAGAGTTCGATTATTATGCGCTAAGTCTAGAATAGCGCCACTGAAGCCCATTACACTACCTCGACTGGAATTATGCGCCGCCGAATTGGGCACGGACCTGGCCCAACGGGTGAAGACGGATCTAAATTGGAACGACCCAATCAAATTCTGGTCTGACTCGGAAATTGTTCTGTCATGGTTGAGATCACAAGCTTCCTCACTCCAGAAGTTTATGGGAAACCGAGTTGCTGCTATACAGGAGCTTACATTTGAGTCCCAGTGGAAGCACGTGCCATCCAAGAAAAATCCAGCTGATCTCATATCGAGGGGAGTAGCGCCAGAAGTATTCAGTAATCATCAACAGTGGTTCTATGGGCCCCATTTTCTTCATCGACAAGAACACTACTGGACCAATAAAACCATCGATACGGAAACCCCCTTGGAGCGAAGACGCGCTGATACAGCCTTGATAGCTGCAACGGCAAATGACTGCTTTGTGGCATCCCTAGCCCATATCAGCAGCATAAATCGAATAAAATGAATCGTGGCCTATAGTCTTCGATTCATCAACAATTCCAAGCCAACCACATGTGGTCGCTTCGGAGTCTTATCCGTGCTAAAGTTGGAGCATGCCATGAACATCATCATCAAGGAAGTTCAAGCGGAAGCGTTTCCGCAGGACTTGGAGCAACTGCGAAGACACAAGGGAATCAATTCAACAAGCAGCATTTGTGGGCTATGTCCATTCATGGACGAGCATGGAATTATGAGAGTCGGTGGACGGCTCCAAAACTCAGACTTATCATTTGAAGCAAAACATCCTGTTATTCTGCCTCAGAAACACCACGTTACGAGACTCATCATAAGGCAAATTCATTGTGCCAACAATTACATCCGGCAAGCTGGTCTATTGGCCTTAACCAGACAAAACTACTGGCCAATCCATGGAAAAACTGTTGCAAGGACTATAATCGACAAATGCGGTTTCTGTGCGTGAGAAAAACCAAAGCTACAACAACAAATAATGGGCAACCTGCCAAAAGATCGAGTCCAACCATCGCGCCCATTTATAAAATCCGGTGTCGACTTTTACGGCCCTTTTTACGTGCGAACCGAGATTCGCGGCAGACCGCCACAAAAAGCTTACGTCGCGTTGTTTTGTTGTTTTGCTGCCAAGGCGGTGCACCTGGAAGTGGTGAAGAACCTCACAACCGACGCGTTTATCCAGGCTTTCAAAAGATTCCTTGGAAGACGTGGCAATTGCAACATTATCTATTGTGATAATGCCACGAACTTCGTCGGCCGAACAATCAGCTCAGTGAACTAAAAGAGGTCATACACGGTTCAGGAGCAACACAGCAGATCCAGGAGTTTTGTTCTGGGAAAAGGATAAATTTCAAATTCATTCCTCCACGCGCGCCTCACTTTGGAGGTTTGTGGGAAGCAGCAGTAAAATCAGCCAAGCCACTTTTTTTCAAAACGGCATCATCCAGACCGTTGACCTATGAAGAGCTTACAACCCTCGTAGTGGAAATAGAGGCAATACTAAATTCACGACTGCTGACACCATTATCCGATGATCCGAACGATCTAACAGCACTCACCCCGGGCCACTTGCTCATCGGAGATCCGCTTAATTCTACCATTGATCCCTATGCACAAATCAACACACTTTCACTGGGTGACAGATGGAAGGAGCTAACCAGAATTAAGCAAGAATTTTGGAATCGTTGGAGTAGGGAATACTTGAGTGAACTCCAACAACGCCACAAGTGGAAAATCTCAATCGACAACATCAACAAGTTGGGTAAACAGACCTACGCTCATGTCAGAAGGGTTTTGTATTCAATTTACAAAATGCAGTCATCAGATTGAATAAAATCAAGTGGCATGTCAATGACGATTTTATTGGAGAAAATATGAAATACGAAGATCATACTATTATTAACAAAGTTGAACGAATTTAGACTTCTGAGGTTTTTGGTCATAAATATCTCCTTGATAATTATTTCAGATGTCCATCCGCGACGGAGGAAACACATTTTTCATGCATTTCCCCCCTGTGCCCCCACTGAAGCAAAAACTGACAGTTTAACAACTGTTTTGAAAAGCTCCCATGAAAACTGTTATTTCATACTCATATCGGCTACGTTTGATGATTTTTTTTCAGGGGCCACTCTCCTGTACTGTCATCATCGATTAATGGCCAATTTTTTCGAATCCTAGAATGGTTACAAAACACTTTTGCTAGGAGCTCTCTCCCGCCTCCTTGACTTGTTTCACTTATGAGCATTAATTGTAGGTACTCATCTTCAGTCATTCATTAAATTGAATCAAGTGTTCATAGCATGCACCTTAAGCGTTGAAGTTGGGAAAAAATAACTCAAAATTATTCAATCTTCGCATTAAAAACAGCCACTATTTTGTTTTACGATTACTGATACCACTAGCTGAACCGATTCTCAAAGATATACATGACACCTATCATTCCTGAAATTTTCATGCAAATCCTAGCAAGACTGTAGTGTCTGAGTCGGTAAAAAGCGCATGTTGTTCCATAGCCATATGTTGCCATAGTAATAAATGCAGCGCATATTGTTCCATAGTAATACACGAAAATTCAAACCACTATAACTTCGCTAAATATGATTCAATCTTTATAAAACTTTCAGGATAGATTAACATCTACGTACTGAATTTCACTGAATTTAAGGGTACCGTTAAGATTTTATTCATGAAAACATAAAGTCGATAAATCATACTATTACTAACAAAGTTGAGTGAATTGCGACTTCTAACGTATTTGTTGTTGTTGTACTCATTAAGGCCTACATTCCTGATTTTTTTCAGATTTTTCTGATCACACGTGTCCAATCGCGAGGGGGGGGGGGGGGGGACACAAATTTTTCGTGTATTTCCCCTCCCTGTGCGCCCCTCGAAGCAAATTTTGCCAAACTAAGACCTGTTTTGAAAAGTTCTCATCAAGGCCTTTCATTTGATACCCATATCGGCTACCTTCAATGAAATTTTTTTTTCAGGGGGTCACTCTCCTATATGGTGAAACCCCCCTTAAATACCTTATAAAACTTTTTTGTAGTTGAACTTTGAAGAGATCACCACTTTACACCTACACACAAAATTTGATGTTTCTAGCTTAAGTAGTTTCCGCGAAAAACTGCTGTGACACACGGACGGACGGACAGACGGACAGACGGACAGACTGGTCGCGAAACTAGTAGGGTTTTGTAAAATTATTTTACAAAACCCTAAAAACGGGACAATGGTGATAGTCAAGGAAGACAATATACCACCATTATCCTGGCCTCTGGGGCGCATTGCCAACACCATAAGAGGAACCGATGGGTTCGTTCGGGTGGTCGAGATAAAAACCGCATCTGGACTAATCAAGCGGCCAATTCATAAGGTAGCACCTCTTCCTATCGAAGCTGAAGAGGACGAAACAACAACTACCGACACAAAATCTGCGCAGCCAATACCAGGACCATCGGGATATCAACGCCCAAGTCCAGATGTACGAGTGCAACAGAGCGAACGTGAAATTTCAACCAGTAAACGAACCAACGATCCGGGACCCTCCACTAGCTCAAAACGGAAGAAGGTATCATGGGCCCTTACAACTCTGCTGGCAATATGTTTCATCTTACCAGCCAGGGCAACAGAGGCTTCAATCAACATCACGCCCTTCAAAGATCATCCAGGACTGCTGTTCGAGCGCCTCGGATCCGCATCTTTAATTGCAAATGAGTGGACCATGGTAGTATTCTACTCAGTGAAGCCTTTCTGGGCAGAGTATAACTCCATCTGCGAAGCTGCCGCTAAATTAAGTACATTTTGCACGCGGCTACAAGATCCTGAATCGTGTGAAGAAACATTATCCTACCTGCGAGCCACGCTTACAGAGTTAAGCACGTACAACTATCTACTGTCGACAAAGGAAAAGCGAGCAAGAAGATCACCATTCGACATCATCGGCAACATGACTAGCTCATTATGTAGTAATCGAGCAGTTAAAGGGTTAAGGAAAAACTCAAGCATAAAATGTCCCAGATCAATTGAAACGATCGAACTGGTACGATTGCAGATTGAACTGGAACAATTTCAGATTGAACTAGAACAATTTGCGATCGAACTGGTACGATTTGAGATTGATCTGGTACGATGGAATACTTTTGACAGCGGCAGTTGTCATTGAGTGAGGAAGGAGACTTGACAGATAACCCACGTTTGGGAATTAGTGCCGGTGCTGGTGATAGTTCAGGTAATGATTTCCATAATTTAAATTACACTGACGCTCACATCTACTGCAACACCCAGTACAGGAACATAGTTGCCCATAATCTGAGCAGTTCGGACCCGATAACGTGCTACAGTCATCTCGATGAAGCTGACCCCAACAGTCTCCTTCTGAAGACCCATTACAGGAACTGCAATATCTACTCGAAACATAGCCTGTACGGTACTGGCAGCAAGTCCCAGCATTTGGTGCAAAAATCAAACAATATTTGTAGAAATATTGCCAAAAGCCCATCGTTCCTGAATGCTAACAAAAGCAAAGAACATTCGCGGAAGTTACGCAATTTCTCTCTCAAGGCGCGCAGCGGTACAGACAAGTGACACCCCAAGCGCCAGATCATAGGGAAATCCAACACGGTCTCTGACAACTCCTTGCAGCCAAGTGACAAGTACTTGAATCTCTATTTGGACGAGAAAACCGCCCAGTCCAAGTCCTTGCTAGCGAACGGTAACGTTAAAACATATCCCGCCTGTCGGCCACGTGTGAAGAGTGATTCGAAAGATGCACGCAGTAGTAGTAGCAGTAGAAGCAAGTACAGTAAAATATTTTAACAGGCTCATCTGTCGTGCAAAGCAAAATTCCGAATAAACGACGGTGTAAGGAACAATCGCTCTTAAAACACGAACGTTTTTGCAAAAGGCTGAGTCCAAAAGTATATTTTAGGTCGCGGAACAGGCTTGCGACTTCTGTGTACCGGCTCCGTGGATGTTCCATATTTATATGCGCGACCTGGGGTTCGGACGTGAGGAATTTCTTGAATTGCGAATTAGACATGCGAGTGGCGGACCACTGCATAAATTCCTCTCAGTAAGTGCTGCGACAAGTGTTGTTACGATTTTAGCTATAAACAAAATCCTCAAGAAATAAAAATGCAAATTTTGAAATAAAATTTTCCCTGAAATAAAAATTTTACTAGCTAAAAATATTTTCATGCTAACTGGCAACACTGAATGTTGGCCATGGCGACACACTTCAATGCTGATTGAGGTTTTCTCAAAACATTCCCGAATAAAGATAAAAGGGAAACAGAAGAATGGGTTGGGAAGTTTTCTCTCTCGTCCAAACCGGCTTGGGAAGTTTGGAGGGAGAGAGGATTTTCCATTGCGAATTGGACGGCAGTTGCTAGCTAGACAGTCGAAGACGACGATCGTGTCCTCTGGGAGTGTTCTTCACTCGTCTTGCCTACCCGTACGTCGTGTACACAGCGAGTACATGCCACCTGAGCGTCGCAAGTAATGCGCCTCACGCACTATCCCGAGTCGCGAAGTATCTTAGCCAGCTGAGTCGGAGTTTAAGTCCCATTGCGAATCACTTGATTCATCGCGCGCAATTCACATCCAATTGCACGCGTCTGACTGTCTATTTGCCTCCGAGTACCGTTGACGCAGTTCACAAGCTGCAATTGACATTCATCACCGCGCCCCGACTCGTACCTTGCGCTCCAGGTCAGTTGTCCGCCACGGAATGTGAGTGAAGCTGTGGCCGCAACAGGCGATCGTCATTTTGTTTCTTCGCGCGACTTGAGTCAATTTGCGCGCGCATGAGATCTTACTTAGAGTGTCGCGAGTGCATGCATGTACGCATTTTTCGCCTCTTTTCATTCCGGAATTTGTGGAATTGCTCTTATCAGTTATCTACGGCATAGAGTAATTTGCAAGTTTTATCAGATGTGCTGACATTGTCGTATCAGTCATTTATTTTTGTGAGTTGGTGAGGGTCAGTGATTTTGGTTAGAACGACAAGCGTTCGCGGGAAACTTAATTTTCATTACGGTTAAGTGTTTTGATAGATTGAAATTGGGAGTGAGTCAGGATTTAACGTTTGATAGGAAAGGAAGTGTTTCGAAATTTTTAAACGGCTAAAGAAAGTGGAAAGTAATAACGAGGACTTTACATGCAATTTTTTGTAATATTTAATACATAACGAAGTGGTTTTATTATTGAAAAATACTAAAGTAGTATTGAAGTGGAAACGATATAAAGTGAGAAATATTTCCTGTGTTTTTAATACATCGAGTGGAAGTCTCATCAAAAATTTGGATTTAAAACCGACTTTATTTGCATTTTAATAAATTTGCGGTGAGTGATAGTTTAAAAAAAAAAAAAACAAGAAATCGCTTCACTAACAAAATTAAGTGCTAACACATTATTGGAAATCAGTTAATTTCTGCGGCCTAAATTTGTAATGCCGAATATGAGTTCAAACTTACAAGAAAATTACGAAACCATAAAACAGGCAATAACTAGTGGAAGAAATGTTTTACGCTTTTTATTTTTATGAAATATGCAATATTTAAAATTGCTTAAAAATGATCGGGGTGTAAAAATATGTTCATGATACAGCAAAAATATTAAGATTGTATGAATTTTAAAAAAATGTACCAAAACCATTAAAATAATAAGATACGAATAAATTAATAAAAAGACCCACACAAAAACCGTTTCAAACCCCCATTGAAATTCTTAAAAACTATAAAAAGATTTTAAAGGAAAAATCTGGAAAATCTACAGTTGGAAGTAGTCATCCAAATTAAGATTGGAAAACCAAACAATTAAATCACATGAAAATCCACAATATTTTCATACTTGGCATTAGTTATCAAAGAAAATAGAACGGACCATAAATATTTATTTGTCCTTATAGATCATATCTGTTACAACCATTGAAAATTTGATAGACGTGTTCCGAGATTATTTGAAACATTCATTGTAAAAACCCAATAAAATGTAAAATATGAATTCAAATACTATCAAAAAAAAAAAAAAAAAAAAAAAAAATAAAATTAAATTATGTACAGTATTAAAAATTAACATGTTTCATTGAGGCAAGATTGGTGGAGTGCGGGCATCCTCATGGTGACTGCACGAAAGTCGTTTCCTTCTCCGTCTTTCCTTTCTTACGGTATTTAATGTGGTAATAAACCCCGACCGTCGCAGGTGAGCCTAGCCGGCAACCTTCTACTATTTCAGCTGCCATCATGCAGCTTATTGGCTAGACGTTTCTTTTCTTTCCCTTTTCGCTGCGAAGGTGACCCATCGGGTCTTTCATAACAAAAATGTAGCTTTAAATTTTTTTAGCATCCGATCTTCATACTACGCATGAAGCCACTTCTGGAAGCAGTAACTGGAAACGGAAGAAGCCAGAAGTGGAAGTAGTAATGCAATATTACCTTTATTTTATTATCAATAGCCCGAATTTTCTTGTGAATTTTGGTTACTTTTAGTTTAGCTAACATGGCGCCCAAATTTTGTTGAGCACTATCGTTGGCTGACTCCTCCATATTCCTAATTTTCAAATCCTTTTGTCCGTCTAGCTAACATGGCGCCCAAGCGGTTTCTTTTGTGGCACGATAATTCCTTCATCGGTGATGGTGCGAGGAGGCAGCGGAGGATTTTGTTTTTGTATAAAATATTATCAATTAAATCCTTGCTTCTCCGCTGGCTCATTGCTATATCGCTCGGTATTGTTTTCACTATTGCGCTGATTGCTTGCCTTCGCAGCTGGCGCCCCGATCTTCATATCTATATTCATCTATCCTCTAATACTTTTTTCCTTTCTGTGTGAGGTTGGTCAGTAACTTCATATTTCGACTGTGTTTCGACTAAGTTTATGAAGCGAAGTTCAAACGTTTGAGCTGGTATCTGAATTATTCGCCTTTCAGAGGTTGGAGCAGAATACCTGTGCTCAAACTGGCAACCGAACTCAACTACATTTCTGTGTCGAATGCATTCGCTGGGTTTTTGATAAATACGCCTTTTTAGGTTAGAGCCAATTCCAGGCAGTGTGTTCGATACATGAAATTTCACTTTAAATTTTACATTTCTATTCTCTTCAACTATTTACTTTACCGGGTCATTTCGTTCGCGGAGTTTTGAATTAGTCGCCTCAAGAAGGTTTGATCATGGACCGAGCGGACGTAAATGACTTTGGTAATTTCGTTAAACTTATCATCTTTCAAATTTTGCTTTCCATCACTTTCTCCTTCATCTTCGGAGACACCTTTGTGTGATTTATTGTTGTATGCTCGCACTCACCACAATCATAAAATTATCTGAACCTCAATATAAAATTTATTATATAAATACTTTTTTTGAATTCTTATATAAATATAATTGACGTATAAAAATAATAAGTAAAGTATACATTTAAGCAAATAAATAGTTATAATATTAATTATAAATATAAACACGCCAAAATGTCGTCACCTTTGCCAAAATCGAGTGACAAATTTGTACCGTCAGGACATTCTACACCACAGGGTGGTTTCATAAATGCAAATGTGATGAGCTCCAAAAATAAATCTATAGATTCTGGTTTGCCCATGAGTATCCCCACAAAACATGAGCAACAACCTTCGAGGTTAAACACTACTAATCCGTTCCGTCTCTCTATCTCTAACCCACCGTTAATGCCGGTGGCCGATTCGCCAGTTGATCAGTTGTATAGTGATACGGTAGATTTGACCCACATAAGATCTTCTGATGGACCCCAATCTATTCCGGAACAAAATCCTAAATTAGAATATTTACATCTGGAGCTGCAACGCCTCACACAGGATTTAGAAATGAATTTACTACGCCCATTACGGGCCTCTTTAGAAAACCCTCAGCAGGACAGACCAAGTGATGTTTCGGCCTCAACTCAACTTGATAATGAGCACATAACCCAGCGTGGTCGGCCCAATCTAACGCGTACACATTTTACGTCGCAAAATTCCATACCAATTACCAAATGGGGTATAGTGTATGATGGAGGACGATCCAGCCTTAGAGCGGACTCCTTTCTATATAGATTAAAAGCTATGGGAGAGACACAAGGTGTCCCCCTGAATCAGTTGGCTCAAGGGTTCCATGTATTCTTGAAAAATCCCGCGCTTGAATGGTATTGGAAATACCATGAGATGCATTCAAATTCGCTTGACTGGGATTCTCTTACCCAAGCCTTTCTAAACCGGTTTTCAATTGAACGTGCTGATATTGATATACGTAGACAGATGGACGCTCGTTCCCAAGGAACGAATGAGCCTTTCATCGAATTTTTCGATGCTTTAGAGACAATGTCTTTGCAGCTTCAGCAAGGGATGTCAGATTTAGATATGCAACATCTGCTATTTCGAAATATGACTCGCCGCTTGAGAGATCATCTCGCTGGTAGACAGTTTGTTACAGCTCAGGAATTGGTCAGATGTTGTAACTCCATCGAGTCAGTGTGGAATTTAAGTCGCCCTGAGCGCTCCACAACTAATGTCCGTAATGTACACGAGATAACAAATAATCCTTTTCAAAACATTGCAACAGACGCGTCGGGAGAATTATTCAGATCGTCTGACCCCACAAATAAGCCAGAATACAGAGTGTGCTGGAATTGTAAAGAGATGGGACACTCTTTTGGTAAATGTCCAGCCTCAATTCAGGGTGTCTTTGGTTTTGGTTGCGGTGCTCCAGGAGTCCGTAAAAATCAATGTAATAATTGTAAACTTCCGGTAAACTATACCAGGAGCGGGCCAACTATGAGGGATCGGCACGCTCCCAACCATCAAAAATCAAACCCTCGTGGATCACAACAAAAGGTTGCGACAGCAGATGCGGCCACCAATGTGGATCCCGAACTGCGTCGGAACCATTAAAGCAAGATCCTCCTTGTGACAACCCATCCAACTTATCAAATAGTCAGTTCAATACACGGTCTAGTGCGCGGATTAAGAAAAGACAATTACGTAGCATGAAGTATTTCCAGGCTAAACGTTTTGGACGAAAACTACTAAAATTGGCGCAAATTTTAGTCATAACATATCCCGAACCCAATGATCCTCGTCCATATTGTGACGTTTATATCCATAACAAAAAAATGACAGGACTAATGGACAGTGGTGCCAGTGTAAGTGTCCTGGGCCATGGTTCGCTCGAATTTATCCAATCGCTAGGTATAAAGCTGCATAGACTCAAGTCCCAAGTCCAAGCCGCATCCGGTCAACAAGTTCCTATAGAAGGATTTATTAACGTGCCTGTGAAGTGTAAAGATATAGTACACGAGATGCGGATTTTAATTGTACCGTCACTGGCGGGGAAGTTATATTTGGGTATAGATTTCTGGAAAATATTTAGTATAGTTCCCATAAGCATGTCTAATATTGCTTCTATAGTAGAAAAACCCACAATAAGTAAATCTAGTACCGATAGCAAGTTATTTCACAATTTAAACAATCAACAAAAGCAGCAGTTACAATCAGTAGTTGATTTATTTCCTTCGTCCAATGAATTAGGTTTGGGAAAGACCACCTTAATTTCACATCAAATAGATACAGGTTCGGCTAAGCCCGTTAAACAACGTCATTACTCAGTGTCTCCAGTAATTCAAAGTTTAATGTACCAAGAACTAGATAGGATGCTTGCCCTTGGAGTCATTTGCGAGAGCCACAGCTCGTGGAGTTCTCCAGTTACATTAGTACGCAAACCAGGAAAGGTGCGTCTTTGTTTAGATGCCAGACGAGTTAACGAAGTTACCGTCAAAGATGCATATCCTTTGCCTTTAATTGAAGGACTCCTATCACGACTACAAGCCACCAAATTTATTACCAGCTTGGATCTCAAAGACGCATTCTGGCAAATACCTCTAGATTCTACCTCTCAAGAAAAGACAGCTTTCACTGTTCCAGGAAGACCACTCTACCAATTCACAGTCATGCCATTCGGGTTGTGCAATGCACCACAGACCATGTGCCGACTCATGCACAAAGTCATTCCGCATGAGCTGCATGACAAAATCTTTGTGTATTTGGACGATCTGCTCATCACTAGTGCGACCTTCTCGGAGCATTTGGAACTACTATCCAAGGTAGCCAAGCTATTGAAATCTGCTGGCCTTACCATAAATGTTGATAAAAGCAAGTTCCTGCAAAGAGAAATTAAGTACTTGGGATATATCGTGAGTGATGGAATCTTGAGGACCGATCCATCCAAAATCAACAGCATAATAGAGTATCCTATTCCAAAATCGTCAAAGGAAGTTCGGCGCTTCATGGGTATGGCAGGGTGGTATCGTCGCTTCATACATCGATTTGCTGCAATAGCTGGCCCTTTGACGGACCTATTAAAATCTAAATCATCCTTTAAATGGAATGATGCCGCACAAAATGCTTTCGAACAGCTAAAAAAATCTTTAGTTTCTGCTCCTGTCCTCGTTAATCCAGATTTTAGCAAGCATTTTTATATTCAATGCGACGCAAGTATGGTGGGAATTGGTGGTGTTCTATTCCAAAAAGACGACCAAGAGAACGATCACCCAATAGCATTCATGTCCTCTAAATTATCTTCTGCACAGCGCAATTATACTATCACGGAATTAGAATGTTTAGCCGCGGTGCAGAGTGTTAAGAAATTTCGTGCCTATGTCGAGGGCCTGCCTTTTACGATCATCACGGACCATGCTAGTCTAAAGTGGCTCATGAGTCAACAAGACCTTACTGGTAGATTAGCTCGCTGGAGTTTGAAGCTACAGGGTTTCAATTTTAACATAGAACACGTTAAAGGATCAGCTAATATTGTCCCTGACGCCCTTTCTAGAGTCCATGAGAGTCGTTATGAGCTCTCTTGTCTATACCTTCCATTACTTCCTGAGCATCTCCACCTTGATTCATTAATATTGGATACAGCGTTTATAGAACCAGAATATGTCAGTCGGATCCTTACTATATCGAAAGAACCCGAAAGGTTTCCCAACCTCTGGATAAGAGATGGTAGAATCTATATCAATGTCGGAAGAAGTAATGATCCCGATCTGGACATTCCACGTACCAAGTTATGGATACCTGAGAGTCAGCAATCAAGGCTAATTTCTCAAGCCCACGATAGACCCGAAGCCTCTCATTGTGGCATACGTAAAACTACCGAAGTATTGCAGAGATATTATTATTGGCCAACTCTTCGTAAAGACGTTACTGCATACATTTCTAAATGCATTACCTGTAAGCAAACCAAGCCTTACAATAAAGCCCTTAGACCCCTTATGGGCCAAGAGCGCATTTCAGACAGACCGATGCAACGCTTGTTCATCGATTTCCTAGGACCGTATCCACGTTCTAAGAGTGGAAACACCCAATTATTTATCGTACTTGACCATTATACAAAATTTGTATGGATGAAGGCTATGCCTAAGGCCACTACCGAAAAAGTAATTCAAACTCTTCTAGATATCTTCTACACTTTTGGTGTGCCAGAATTTATTCATTCCGATAATGGAGTACAATTCACTTCCAAGCAGTTCACCCAATTTATTCAGGATTATGACATTAAACATATTTTTTCTCCTAAATATTCACCTCAGTCTAACGCTTCCGAGCGCGTAAATCAGTCAATTCTTGCTGCTATTCGTTTTTATGTCGGTGATGATCATTGTACTTGGGATAAATATCTGAGAGAAGCTGGCGCGGCTTTCCGAAACACAGTGCATGAGGCCACTGGCTGCTCACCACATTATCTCATGTTTGGTTTTCAGGCTGTCAGTCATGGTTCAGACTATGAACTTCTTAGGAAGCTATCCGCTTTTGAGGACGGCGAAGTGGCACTCATGACTCCACACGAGCGGTTAAGAAAAATTCATGACCAAGTCAGGAAAAAATTAACCGAAGCCTATACCAAGGGTCAACGTCATTATAATTTGCGAGCTAGAGCTAGGACGTTTGCCATTGGACAAGATGTTTTTGTCAGAAATCATGTCTTGAGTAGCGCCACTGACAAATTTGCAGCTAAGTTTGCTACTAAATTCATACCGGCTAAAATCAAGCGTCATATAGGTCAAGTTGCATATGAGTTGGAGACTCCGAATGGTAAATCACTGGGTAACTTTCATGCTCAGGATATTCGCACATGAGTGTCGAATTTCTTTCTTTGTATCAAGTCTATCTTTTCCTCTCCTTATTTTATCTACGCATGAAGCCACTTCTGGAAGCAGTAACCGGAAACGGAAGAAGCCAGAAGTGGAAGTAGTAGTGCACCACTATTAGCATTCCAATTTTCATCTATCTCTGTTAAGGATCGTTCTTACACCTCAGGTATATTAGGAACCGATGTAAATATTATCGACTAATTTGTAATTTAGTTTTTTTGGATATCATTATCGCATTATAGTAATCGTATTATCATCTTAATTTAGGTATCTTGTAGTATTTTTATAGTATTATCTTATCGCTATCGTCATATCGAATTTATAGTATTATCGTATCGCTATCGTCATATCGAATTTATAGTATTATCGTATCGCTATCGTCATATCGGATTTATAGTATTATCGTATCGCTATCGTCATATCGAATTTATAGTATTATCGTATCGCTATCGTCGTATCGAACTTATCTTATTATAGTATCGCATTTAGTTTCATATATATCGTATCGTATCGCTATTGTTCTTATCGCATTTATATATATATCATATCGTTAGCGTAGTATCAATTATAGTATCGTATCCTTTAATATTTTCATATCATCGCGTATTTTTTTTCATATATATAAATATTTGATATTCATGATAGAGCCCGGCTTTAGGAATGAGACCCTTCTCAAGGGGTAGGTCGTCCCCACGTGTTACGATTTTAGCTATAAACAAAATCCTCAAGAAATAAAAATGCAAATTTTGAAATAAAATTTTCCCTGAAATAAAAATTTTACTAGCTAAAAATATTTTCATGCTAACTGGCAACACTGAATGTTGGCCATGGCGACACACTTCAATGCTGATTGAGGTTTTCTCAAAACATTCCCGAATAAAGATAAAAGGGAAACAGAAGAATGGCTTGGGAAGTTTTCTCTCTCGTCCAAACCGGCTTGGGAAGTTTGGAGGGAGAGAGGATTTTCCATTGCGAATTGGACGGCAGTTGCTAGCTAGACAGTCGAAGACGACGATCGTGTCCTCTGGGAGTGTTCTTCACTCGTCTTGCCTACCCGTACGTCGTGTACACAGCGAGTACATGCCACCTGAGCGTCGCAAGTAATGCGCCTCACGCACTATCCCGAGTCGCGAAGTATCTTAGCCAGCTGAGTCGGAGTTTAAGTCCCATTGCGAATCACTTGATTCATCGCGCGCAATTCACATCCAATTGCACGCGTCTGACTGTCTATTTGCCTCCGAGTACCGTTGACGCAGTTCACAAGCTGCAATTGACATTCATCACCGCGCCCCGACTCGTACCTTGCGCTCCAGGTCAGTTGTCCGCCACGGAATGTGAGTGAAGCTGTGGCCGCAACAGGCGATCGTCATTTTGTTTCTTCGCGCGACTTGAGTCAATTTGCGCGCGCATGAGATCTTACTTAGAGTGTCGCGAGTGCATGCATGTACGCATTTTTCGCCTCTTTTCATTCCGGAATTTGTGGAATTGCTCTTATCAGTTATCTACGGCATAGAGTAATTTGCAAGTTTTATCAGATGTGCTGACATTGTCGTATCAGTCATTTATTTTTGTGAGTTGGTGAGGGTCAGTGATTTTGGTTAGAACGACAAGCGTTCGCGGGAAACTTAATTTTCATTACGGTTAAGTGTTTTGATAGATTGAAATTGGGAGTGAGTCAGGATTTAACGTTTGATAGGAAAGGAAGTGTTTCGAAATTTTTAAACGGCTAAAGAAAGTGGAAAGTAATAACGAGGACTTTACATGCAATTTTTTGTAATATTTAATACATAACGAAGTGGTTTTATTATTGAAAAATACTAAAGTAGTATTGAAGTGGAAACGATATAAAGTGAGAAATATTTCCTGTGTTTTTAATACATCGAGTGGAAGTCTCATCAAAAATTTGGATTTAAAACCGACTTTATTTGCATTTTAATAAATTTGCGGTGAGTGATAGTTTTAAAAAAAAAAACAAGAAATCGCTTCACTAACAAAATTAAGTGCTAACACATTATTGGAAATCAGTTAATTTCTGCGGCCTAAATTTGTAATGCCGAATATGAGTTCAAACTTACAAGAAAATTACGAAACCATAAAACAGGCAATAACTAGTGGAAGAAATGTTTTACGCTTTTTATTTTTATGAAATATGCAATATTTAAAATTGCTTAAAAATGATCGGGGTGTAAAAATATGTTCATGATACAGCAAAAATATTAAGATTGTATGAATTTTAAAAAAATGTACCAAAACCATTAAAATAATAAGATACGAATAAATTAATAAAAAGACCCACACAAAAACCGTTTCAAACCCCCATTGAAATTCTTAAAAACTATAAAAAGATTTTAAAGGAAAAATCTGGAAAATCTACAGTTGGAAGTAGTCATCCAAATTAAGATTGGAAAACCAAACAATTAAATCACATGAAAATCCACAATATTTTCATACTTGGCATTAGTTATCAAAGAAAATAGAACGGACCATAAATATTTATTTGTCCTTATAGATCATATCTGTTACAACCATTGAAAATTTGATAGACGTGTTCCGAGATTATTTGAAACATTCATTGTAAAAACCCAATAAAATGTAAAATATGAATTCAAATACTATAAAAAAAAAAAAAAAAAATAAAATTAAATTATGTACAGTATTAAAAATTAACATGTTTCATTGAGGCAAGATTGGTGGAGTGCGGGCATCCTCATGGTGACTGCACGAAAGTCGTTTCCTTCTCCGTCTTTCCTTTCTTACGGTATTTAATGTGGTAATAAACCCCGACCGTCGCAGGTGAGCCTAGCCGGCAACCTTCTACTATTTCAGCTGCCATCATGCAGCTTATTGGCTAGACGTTTCTTTTCTTTCCCTTTTCGCTGCGAAGGTGACCCATCGGGTCTTTCATAACAAAAATGTAGCTTTAAATTTTTTTAGCATCCGATCTTCATACTACGCATGAAGCCACTTCTGGAAGCAGTAACTGGAAACGGAAGAAGCCAGAAGTGGAAGTAGTAATGCAATATTACCTTTATTTTATTATCAATAGCCCGAATTTTCTTGTGAATTTTGGTTACTTTTAGTTTAGCTAACATGGCGCCCAAATTTTGTTGAGCACTATCGTTGGCTGACTCCCCCATATTCCTAATTTTCAAATCCTTTTGTCCGTCTAGCTAACAGTGTTTATTTGCCCACGTCCAGGGAGATGCAAGAAAAGGCGTGTAAAGTGTCAAAAATCAAATTTGCTGCCGCCGGGGCAAATGGAAAACGCGAGTGCAAAAGGTCCGCATCTGAACATTGAACTTGATGCATTGGCGCACGTATTTGGTGGAAGGCGAAGGCGAGCGCAGTTGAAATGTTGAAATGAAAAAGTGCTCGATGCACCGAAAAGGAGTTTTTCTTTTTTTCGTCGTCTGGTGTGCGATCGCTGCCGTTCGTCGTCCTCGTTCGCAAGTGGGAAACAATTGCGATCGTGTTTGTGTGTGCGTTCAGGGCGCGCGTGATAGTGGGCGAGTGTGTGTGAGCGCATATTTCCGACGGAAAAGACCGATAAAGCGTGGACGGGAAAATCGATAACATAAAAATGGAAGTTGTCGTAAAACGAACGAGCGATTAATTTAAATATTTATCGGGCAGAGATAATTAGCCGCTTAACGATTGTCGATTGTTTGTCGACCCCTGCTTCCCTCGCGATTGAACGTTGTTGTATTGGTAGCGAAATTTTTATTTTTGTTTTGGTCGCGCAAGCATTATCGTATCGGGCGCAGCGGCGGGGAACCAACCTTGTTAAGAGAGAACGAAGAAAGTGAACGAGGAGACGAAACAACTGACAAAAGGTGAATGCTTGGGTGCTGACAGAACAAGTGAAAACTGAACTGAGCGGGGAACAGTGCAAAGTTTTAATGTATGCTTCACCAAGTTAATCGTCCTTATAAAATATATGCTGCATTGTTTCATCTAAGGAAATAAAATCAATTAAAATGGCCGTAAGAAGTCATCAATATTTTAGTTGAAGATGGAACAACTATCAAAGTACTATGACCACCGTTTTTCAACAATTGCGAGAAGATCAATCATTTGTTGAGCTTGCTCAACATACTTTCAAAAACTGTTATTAGAGAATCCATGCAAACATCCAACAATTATACTACCCGCAGATATAATCTACACAGATCTGAAGACTATAATTGATTTTGTATATAGAGGTGAAACAGATGTTACAGAGTCAGAATTACAGGACCATCTGCATCGTCGTCGAGCGCTCGGAGGACCATGCGGGTGAGTACCCTTTTATTGTGTCATATATATATATATATATATATATATATATATATATATATATATATATATATTTTTTTTTTTTTGCATGTGTTTTTCCATTAAAAAAAAAAAAAGGAATTTATTTAAAAATATCGCAAACCGATTGCGCTGAAATAGAACAAAAAAATTTAAGACACAAAAACAAAGAGTCGCAAAAACTAATAAAACAAAGACAAAACAAATACATAATTATTTTG
Organism: Odontomyia ornata; assembly: GCA_963969285.1. NCBI lineage: Eukaryota > Metazoa > Arthropoda > Insecta > Diptera > Stratiomyidae > Odontomyia > Odontomyia ornata. The sequence continues at coordinate 197,595,241 of OZ017740.1, forward strand.
TTCAAAAAAAACGGTCAAAGAGAAGAAATGGAAACATTGTATTAGAAGTCTGCTATCATATTCTAAACTTCGATGGATAATGCTTATGTTACGGACTGATGTATTTAGTAGATCACTTGAATCGAACACAATAACCATTAATTGACAACAAATTTATTATCCATGAAGCTTTAGTCATATAAGAAATATCAAGTATTGTCATATTGTTCCTATATTGCTTTTAAACAATTAATTTGAAAACATAATTGTGTTGTTCGGAAAGAGGAAAAAATTAAAAAATGAATTAATACCATACCCTTCGGTCTTTCCTTTCTTCCGACTCTAACCGGGTATAGGACCCGGTACGGTGGCAGGCTTCCACCTCAAAACATGAGCCAGCCGCCGGGTACATAGTTAATTCTTCTTTGTTTCAGGTGATATCGCGGGTTGAGTGGCCCAAGCAGAGTGCCTCTTTATGGCATAGCGTTATGCAATCAAATTGTATTATTCTATGGCATAAATTGGTCACCGGGGTACTCCACTTCTGATGGGAAAGTTCATGCAATTCAAGTTGTATGAGTTTTCCACTCAGAAGAGGAATACCTGGCCACTGCAACAAAATATATATGGATTTATTCCGGTTGGGTGGGTGCGAAGGGGCTCCATCACCACGCGGTTGCCCCTCTTTCATTTGTGGGCCATGAACTCCGTCGGGTAATGACGAGGTTACCCCAAGTCCGCCTTTCTTCTCAGGTTCCTCTTGTTTTCGTAACAAGTACCATCTCCCTCGGTGTAGTTAGCTACACTTTTTGCGACTTCGGTCGCCTCTTGATCTACAACCAAATTCGTGAGTGCGAAATTTTTTGTAGTGGGTCCTCGTGCTGGGGGAAATGAACCCGCCCCACGACACCGCAATGCTAGCCTGCCAGCACATTCACGCGTCTCCAGACGAGGGCATTCTCGGCAGGTACTGTCATCTTCTTCTGCCGAGGCAGCAGAACATCGCTGCAGTCCTTTACGGACTTTTTGAAAAATGTTATTCACTACAAATGGCGCCCAACGTGGGGCCCCGAAATGCCCGGCTGTATCATCAGTCGTGAGCACGAGACAGTCCATCGTCTCTAGGTGTCCCCACAAGGTGTCAAGATTATTGGCGGGTAGGTAACTCCCGAGGGTTTTTGCACTAATCGTGCCCCAGCAAGCCTAGTAACTTCCGGACGTGTGTTGTCTTTGGACATCAATATCGTTTGGTCCTGCTTTTGATTTATACTTTGGTGGTTTACCACCATTGTATAACTAGTAAGGCCAAATGATATTAGAGTCCCTATTTGTGTTCGGAAGTTATTATCTCCACCTTCATTTTGCGGAGGATTCTGATCCGCTCCCCAAACCAGCGGTGCCTGGGTGTCTTAAATTACATGGATTTTGATCTCATGTGATTGGCTGATTAGCTAATCCATGACTATCCATGACAAGACACGCGCTGCTTGTGGATCAGAATTCAACCCTGGGCTGACAAGTTGTAACTTGAAAAAACTTGCGGATGAGGGAACACTTCTGAACCCTGAGTCTCATGGTGCCGCAAGAGAGTTGTCCCTGAAACACTACAGAAGGAATGTGCCATTGGTGTCCTTGCTTGGGAAGAAGGACAAAAAGGAAAGACCGATTATTTTGTTTGATAACTTTTGATAACGTCAATAACGCCAATTAGTAAAATTTCTTCATACTTTTTTTTGTGAGGTACTTTTATAGTTCGCCACTGACGGCCACTTGGAAGCTATATATATTCTACATTACATTCTTTTTTCACATTTTTTTCATTAATTATAGATAGTTATAGTTTAAATATTATTTAGAAAAATAAATTTCATTTAGCATGCCCACCAAATGCACGCCCGAGAGGAAAAAGTTGAGGTCAGATGCCGGACCAGCGCGCTTGTGCTCCATATGCCATGAGGACATGGATGAACTCACCAGTCAGCGTTTGCAGTGTGGGCACAGGCTACACCAGCTGTGTTTGGTCCAACTGCGGCAAACCTCATCTACGTGCCCGCTCTGTCGTCAGCCTCTAGAAACCACCCAGCCAGCAACAGAACGACCTCAGTCCTCCAGCGCAAGTGGAACAGTGCCCAAAAGCGGACCCCTTCTATCCACGACAATGAGTGCACGAGAGGAAGACTACCGAGCCGAAGCAGTGCCGCCTGCGGAAGAGGCGAGACCCACTGTGGCTGTGGAGGCGACAGTCCTACAGGATTTAATGGCGCTCATGCAGGACCTGACCACTCGGGTAGCCTCGCTGGAAAGCCAGAAGGATAATCCAGTACCACCTCGGCCAAGAACGCCTCCAATGTGGGATTCGGACCCAAATCCATGGGATTTTCCGGTAGACTCGCGGCGCGATCACGAACGAATCCGGCCCGGTGCGGCAATGAATCCGTTGGTTCCAGTGTACCGGCCCCGACTGAGCCAAGCACTGCCACCAACTCAGGCTCCAGTGATTCCGCCGGACTTGCGCATCCATCCACACGATACGTATCGGCTGAAGCCGACGCAGATCCCCAGCATCATCCAGGGCTGGAATCTGCATTTCAGCGGGGAACCCAACACCATAACTGTGGAAGTTTTCATTGGTCGGGTGGAGTCGCTGATTGAGCAAATGCTAGCAGGAGATCACACGGCGCTCGCAGGATATTTGCCAATGCTGCTTAGGGGAGCAGCACTTGAGTCATATTGGCGAATACATTCGGCCCCACCATCAATACGCTGGTCACGGTTGAAGGAGGTACTCCGCATGGAATACCCTACGGTAGACATGGACGAATTAGTACTGGACAAGATTCATGCTAGATGGCAGCGTCCGGACGAGTCTTTCCATCAATATCGAGCCGATATTCTTCGGCTGAATGACCAGTTGTCAGAGCCGATGTCTTCTACCCAATTGCTGCGGTTGCTAAAGCGCAATCTAAGACCGGAGCTCCGTCGCCATATCGTGAACTCCGATCCACAGAGTATGGAGGCACTGCTGAGAACGGTGCGTTGCCTAGAAGGGTTTGAGGAAGGCCTCCGGGACCGGCCCTACTTACTAGCTAGGACCGGTCCTCGACGAGGAATCGCGGAATTGGCCCCAGATTATACCACCATGGATCTGGAGGAAGATTTGGACCAGGACCAGCTTGCTGTAGCAGCGGAGGGAAGTCTTACGACCTGCTGGAATTGCAATCAAACCGGACACCGGTTCATTTCATGCCGAGCAGAGCGTAAGGTTTTCTGCTATGGTTGCGGCAAGCCGGACACTTACTTCCCGGACTGCCCTGAATGTGCCGCGCAAAAAAACGGCCGAAAGAGTACCCGACCACCTCAGCGGTACTCGAAGCCCCCGCAGTAGCTCCTCAGCCAGCTGCTCACCCCAACAAACCTGACGTTAACCCACCAGCCATGACCACTATGACTGCGGATGTTCACTCTCTTCCGGAGACCTCGCCAACGACAATATTGAAGCGACCACCGCAGTCACTGCCAGAAGAACCCCGGCAGCCTCAAATACGCACTCTAAAACCTTATCATGTTCGACTGCAGGAATATCGGGCGGCTCGAGAGCGAATATTTGCTTCCGAAGTAGTCACTTCCCGCCCGCGCAAGACAAAATGGTCAACCCGTCGTTGGCGGAATTTCCGCAAGAGAGTGCGCACCTGCCGTCAAACCCTAAGCTCTTGTAACATCTCGGAGGTTGCTGAGAATGAGATCAGACCTCATCATCCAATTAAAGTGTTGGGCGAAACCGTGTTTGCATTGATCGACACGGGTGCCAGTATCAGTTGTCTTGCCTCGAGCTTTGGCTCGAAGGTGCTCCAAGAATATCCGACCTTCATTAAATCCTGGCGCACTGAAATCAGTACAGCTGATGGCACCAAACACCCTATACGAGGTAAACTAACCACACCCGTGACGTTCAGGGGTCAGACGAAGGATATTACTTTCTACATTATCCCGTCTTTGACTCAGAATGTGTACCTTGGCGTCGATTTCGTCCTTCGCTTTGGACTGGCCTCCGATTTATTCACAGATTTGTCTTTAAATACCAGATATGTCAACGAAATCACTTCTATTCCCGATAGGCATGACCTGACGCCTAACCAACGGCAACGCCTTGAAGCATCCATCGCTGCTTTTCCATCTTACGCTACCCAAGGCCTTGGCCGCACCACCCTAGTCTCACACGCCATCGACGTTGGCGATAGTAAGCCGATTAAGCAGAGACACTATGCCATCTCACCGGCCATGGAGAAATTGGTGTATGCGGAGCTGGATAGGATGCTCGAGTTGGGGGTCATAGAGGAGTCCCAAAGTGCCTGGTCATCACCGGTAACCTTGGTGGTGAAGCCAGGTAAAGTCCGCCGCTGTCTTGATGCCCGTAAGGTAAACGCGGTTACCATCAAGGACGCGTACCCTCTTCCACTCATCGATGGAATACTAGGGAGACTGCCGAAAGCCAATTATATCACCAGTCTCGACCTAAAAGACGCCTTCTGGCAAATTCCACTCGATGAGGGGTCGAGGGATAAGACCGCCTTCACAGTGCCTGGACGACCATTATATCAGTTCGTCACAATGCCCTTTGGCCTGTGTAACGCGCCGCAAACGATGACTCGGCTGATGGACAAGGTCATCCCACCTCACCTGAAACACCAAGTGTTCGTGTACCTGGATGATCTGTTACTCATCACGGAAACGTTCGATCAACACCTCCTACTCCTACAAGAAGTAGCCCTGCACATCAGTAAGGCGGGACTCACCATTAACGTACAAAAAAGTAAGTTTGTCATGAAAGAAGTCCGATATCTAGGACATTTCATAGGACATGGCACTATCAAAACGGATCCAGACAAAACTCGTGCGATTGATGAGTTCCCCTTAACAAAAACAGTGAAGCAGCTACGACGTTTCCTTGGTGTGTGCGGTTGGTACCGAAGGTTTGTTCGGAATTATGCAACAGTTTCAGCGCCCCTGTCAGACATGCTGCGGAAAGGGAAGTTTATTTGGACCGAACTCAGCCGAAAGGCATTTGAAGAGCTAAAACAAGCCCTCACATCAGCCCCGGTCTTACACAGCCCCGACTTCACGAAGCCCTTCTCCATTCATTGTGACGCAAGTCAACATGGAGTAGGAATTGACCGAAGAGGGAGACGAAGCTCCCATCGCCTTCATGTCCAATAAGCTGAATTCGGCCCAAAGAAACTATACTGTGTCCGAGCAGGAATGTTTGGCAGCGGTAATGGCGGTGAAGAAATTCCGAGCTTATATCGAGGGCCACCAATTCGAGATCATCACGGACCACGCTTCACTACAATGGTTGAGAACCAGGCAGATTTACATGGACGCCTAGCAAGATGGGCCCTTAAACTGCAAGGGTTCAAGTTTTCCATCAAACATCGGAAAGGGACCCAGAACATCGTACCCGACACTCTCTCACGAATGTTTTCCCCAGAGGGAGCCGAATTGACAATAAAGGACGAGGACCCCATCGAAATAGATTTGGACAGCCCACATTTCGAATCAGACAGCTACAAAGAGTTGAGGCAAAACATCGCGACCCAACAATCGCAGCTGCCTGATTTGAAGGTAATAGACGGCTACGTGTATATACGAAATGAATACGCCATTGGTGATCCATGGCAGGAAGAAGAGTCCTGGAAACTCTGGGTACCGGAGGAAATGACACAACATCTGATCCTCCGCGCATCCCTTAAGTGCCCACGGAGGTTACGGTCGGACGTTACGGCGACTCAAGAAATACTTTTTTTGGCCTAAAATGGCATCGCAGGTCAAAGACTACGTGAGCGCCTGTGAGACCTGTAAAGGCACCAAAGCGCCCAACCAGCCTCTTCGACCTCCTATGGGTCAACTCAACGTCCCAGAACGCGTATTCCAACGTCTATACATCGATCTACTCGGTCCATATCCTCGGTCTTCCATGGGACACATCGGAGCTATAGTCGTTCTAGACCAGCTTTCAAAATTCCCACTGCTGGAACCCATCCGTAAATTCACAACTCCATCTATCGTGAAATTCTTAGAGAACCGGGTATTCCATGTGTTCGGGGTTCCAGAGAGTGTGTACTCAGACAACGGAGTACAGTTCCGGTCTCGGCAGTTTGAGGGCCTACTCGAGCAGTATGGCGTTGAACACCAACTGACGCCCATATACTCTCCTCAGTCTAACGCTTCAGAACGGTCGAACTGCACCCTATTGGCCGCGATCCGTTCCTACGTCCACCCATCTCAAAAAGATTTGGATCGGCGATTGTCTGCCATCACATGCGCCCTGCGATCCTCGTATCATTCCGTCACCGGTGTCGCCCCCTACTTTGCCGCCTTTGGACAGCACATGATTTGCCACGGTAAATCATACCGGCTGTTACGGCAATTAAAGTGTTTCGGAGACCCGTCGTTGCGCTGGAGCCCCACGAACGTCTAGGAGACCTCCGCCAACAAATCGGACGGAAGATTAAGGCCGCAGGAAGTGCAAATGACGCGCAGTACAATCTCAGGTCCCGATCTGCTAATTTCAAAGAAGGAGATGAAGTTTTCCGGCGCAATTTCCGCCAAAGTGACGCCGCGGGGCATTACAACTCCAAGTTGGACCGGCGATTCTTGAAAAGCCGCATAAAGAAGGTAATGGGACCTAACCGTTACCTGATAACGGACGCATCGGGAAAAGAAGCGGGGATATACCACGCAAAAGACTTGCGCCGATAGATAATTAGTCACGTCTGTTTTGTCCGTCCGCATATATTTCCAAAAACGCGCAAGGGTTGTATACTTCCGGCCAAACATAAACATAAGTCCGTCCGTCTGTCAATTGTGTTTTTCTTTTATTGTTCGCCACTTCGTGTCCCGACGGCGAAGACAACCCATGGTACCCTGAAAGATCCTTCAGCTCCTTTTTCGCAATCCGCATCGCCTTGGGATCGCGAGAAAATTAGCTGCCCTGTAGTAATCGAGCAGTTAAAGGGTTAAGGAAACCCATCGGGAAAAGAAGTGGGGATATACTACGCAAAAGACTTGCGCCGATAGATAATTAGTCACGTCTGTTTTGTCCGTCCGCATATATTTCCAAAAACGCGCAAGGGTTGTATACTTCCGGCCAAACATAAACATAAGTCAGTCCGTCCGTCTGTCAATTGTGTTTTTCTTTTATTGTTCGCCACTTCGTGTCCCGACGGCGAAGACAACCCATGGTACCCTGAAAGATCCTTCAGCTCCTTTTTCGCAATCCGCATCGCCTTGGGATCGCGAGAAAATTAGCTGCCCTGTAGTAATCGAGCAGTTAAAGGGTTAAGGAAACCCATCGGGAAAAGAAGTGGGGATATACTACGCAAAAGACTTGCGCCGATAGATAATTAGTCACGTCTGTTTTGTCCGTCCGCATATATTTCCAAAAACGCGCAAGGGTTGTATACTTCCGGCCAAACATAAACATAAGTCAGTCCGTCCGTCTGTCAATTGTGTTTTTCTTTTATTGTTCGCCACTTCGTGTCCCGACGGCGAAGACAACCCATGGTACCCTGAAAGATCCTTCAGCTCCTTTTTCGCAATCCGCATCGCCTTGGGATCGCGAGAAAATTAGCTGCCCTGTAGTAATCGAGCAGTTAAAGGGTTAAGGAAACCCATCGGGAAAAGAAGTGGGGATATACTACGCAAAAGACTTGCGCCGATAGATAATTAGTCACGTCTGTTTTGTCCGTCCGCATATATTTCCAAAAACGCGCAAGGGTTGTATACTTCCGGCCAAACATAAACATAAGTCAGTCCGTCCGTCTGTCAATTGTGTTTTTCTTTTATTGTTCGCCACTTCGTGTCCCGACGGCGAAGACAACCCATGGTACCCTGAAAGATCCTTCAGCTCCTTTTTCGCAATCCGCATCGCCTTGGGATCGCGAGAAAATTAGCTGCCCTGTAGTAATCGAGCAGTTAAAGGGTTAAGGAAAAACTCAAGCATAAAATGTCCCAGATCAATTGAAACGATCGAACTGGTACGATTGCAGATTGAACTGGAACAATTTCAGATTGAACTAGAACAATTTGCGATCGAACTGGTACGATTTGAGATTGATCTGGTACGATGGAATACTTTTGACAGCGGCAGTTGTCATTGAGTGAGGAAGGAGACTTGACAGATAACCCACGTTTGGGAATTAGTGCCGGTGCTGGTGATAGTTCAGGTAATGATTTCCATAATTTAAATTACACTGACGCTCACATCTACTGCAACACCCAGTACAGGAACATAGTTGCCCATAATCTGAGCAGTTCGGACCCGATAACGTGCTACAGTCATCTCGATGAAGCTGACCCCAACAGTCTCCTTCTGAAGACCCATTACAGGAACTGCAATATCTACTCGAAACATAGCCTGTACGGTACTGGCAGCAAGTCCCAGCATTTGGTGCAAAAATCAAACAATATTTGTAGAAATATTGCCAAAAGCCCATCGTTCCTGAATGCTAACAAAAGCAAAGAACATTCGCGGAAGTTACGCAATTTCTCTCTCAAGGCGCGCAGCGGTACAGACAAGTGACACCCCAAGCGCCAGATCATAGGGAAATCCAACACGGTCTCTGACAACTCCTTGCAGCCAAGTGACAAGTACTTGAATCTCTATTTGGACGAGAAAACCGCCCAGTCCAAGTCCTTGCTAGCGAACGGTAACGTTAAAACATATCCCGCCTGTCGGCCACGTGTGAAGAGTGATTCGAAAGATGCACGCAGTAGTAGTAGCAGTAGAAGCAAGTACAGTAAAATATTTTAACAGGCTCATCTGTCGTGCAAAGCAAAATTCCGAATAAACGACGGTGTAAGGAACAATCGCTCTTAAAACACGAACGTTTTTGCAAAAGGCTGAGTCCAAAAGTATATTTTAGGTCGCGGAACAGGCTTGCGACTTCTGTGTACCGGCTCCGTGGATGTTCCATATTTATATGCGCGACCTGGGGTTCGGACGTGTACTTTGGTGCCGAGGAATTTCTTGAATTGCGAATTAGACATGCGAGTGGCGGACCACTGCATAAATTCCTCTCAGTAAGTGCTGCGACAAGTGTTTATTTGCCCACGTCCAGGGAGATGCAAGAAAAGGCGTGTAAAGTGTCAAAAATCAAATTTGCTGCCGCCGGGGCAAATGGAAAACGCGAGTGCAAAAGGTCCGCATCTGAACATTGAACTTGATGCATTGGCGCACGTATTTGGTGGAAGGCGAAGGCGAGCGCAGTTGAAATGTTGAAATGAAAAAGTGCTCGATGCACCGAAAAGGAGTTTTTCTTTTTTTCGTCGTCTGGTGTGCGATCGCTGCCGTTCGTCGTCCTCGTTCGCAAGTGGGAAACAATTGCGATCGTGTTTGTGTGTGCGTTCAGGGCGCGCGTGATAGTGGGCGAGTGTGTGTGAGCGCATATTTCCGACGGAAAAGACCGATAAAGCGTGGACGGGAAAATCGATAACATAAAAATGGAAGTTGTCGTAAAACGAACGAGCGATTAATTTAAATATTTATCGGGCAGAGATAATTAGCCGCTTAACGATTGTCGATTGTTTGTCGACCCCTGCTTCCCTCGCGATTGAACGTTGTTGTATTGGTAGCGAAATTTTTATTTTTGTTTTGGTCGCGCAAGCATTATCGTATCGGGCGCAGCGGCGGGGAACCAACCTTGTTAAGAGAGAACGAAGAAAGTGAACGAGGAGACGAAACAACTGACAAAAGGTGAATGCTTGGGTGCTGACAGAACAAGTGAAAACTGAACTGAGCGGGGAACAGTGCAAAGTTTTAATGTATGCTTCACCAAGTTAATCGTCCTTATAAAATATATGCCGCATTGTTTCATCTAAGGAAATAAAATCAATTAAAATGGCCGTAAGAAGTCATCAATATTTTAGTTGAAGATGGAACAACTATCAAAGTACTATGACCACCGTTTTTCAACAATTGCGAGAAGATCAATCATTTGTTGAGCTTGCTCAACATACTTTCAAAAACTGTTATTAGAGAATCCATGCAAACATCCAACAATTATACTACCCGCAGATATAATCTACACAGATCTGAAGACTATAATTGATTTTGTATATAGAGGTGAAACAGATGTTACAGAGTCAGAATTACAGGACCATCTGCATCGTCGTCGAGCGCTCGGAGGACCATGCGGGTGAGTACCCTTTTATTGTGTCATATATATATATATATATATATATATATATATATATATATATATATATATATATATATATATATATATATATATATATATATATATATATATATATTTTTTTTTTTTTTTTGCATGTTTTTTTCCTTTTAAAAAAAAAAAAAAAAAGGAATTTATTTAAAAATATCGCAAACCAATTGCGCTGAAATAGAACAAAAAAATTTAAGACACAAAAACAAAGAGTCGCAAAAACTAATAAAACAACGACAAAACAAATACATAATTATTTTGTTCAAAAAAAACGGTCAAAGAGAAGAAATGGAAACATTGTATTAGAAGTCTGCTATCATATTCTAAACTTCGATGGATAATGCTTATGTTACGGACTGATATATTTAGTAGATCACTTGAATCGAACACAATAACCATTAATTGACAACAAATTTATTATCCATGAAGCTTTAGTCATATAAGAAATATCAAGTATTGTCATATTGTTCCTATATTGCTTTTAAACAATTAATTTGAAAACATAATTGTGTTGTTCGGAAAGAGGAAAAAATTAAAAAATGAATTAATACCATACCCTTCGGTCTTTCCTTTCTTCCGACTCTAACCGGGTATAGGACCCGGTACGGTGGCAGGCTTCCACCTCAAAACATGAGCCAGCCGCCGGGTACATAGTTAATTCTTCTTTGTTTCAGGTGATATCGCGGGTTGAGTGGCCCAAGCAGAGTGCCTCTTTATGGCATAGCGTTATGCAATCAAATTGTATAATTCTATGGCATAAATTGGTCACCGGGGTACTCCACTTCTGATGGGAAAGTTCATGCAATTCAAGTTGTATGAGTTTTCCACTCAGAAGAGGAATACCTGGCCACTGCAACAAAATATATATGGATTTATTCCGGTTGGGTGGGTGCGAAGGGGCTCCATCACCACCCGGTTGCCCCTCTTTCATTTGTGGGCCATGAACTCCGTCGGGTAATGACGAGGTTACCCCAAGTCCGCCTTTCTTCTCAGGTTCCTCTTGTTTTCGTAACAAGTACCATCTCCCTCGGTGTAGTTAGCTACACTTTTTGCGACTTCGGTCGCCTCTTGATCTACAACCAAATTCGTGAGTGCGAAATTTTTTGTAGTGGGTCCTCGTGCTGGGGGAAATGAACCCGCCCCACGACACCGCAATGCTAGCCTGCCAGCACATTCACGCGTCTCCAGACGAGGGCATTCTCGGCAGGTACTGTCATCTTCTTCTGCCGAGGCAGCAGAACATCGCTGCAGTCCTTTACGGACTTTTTGAAAAATGTTATTCACTACAAATGGCGCCCAACGTGGGGCCCCGAAATGCCCGGCTGTATCATCAGTCGTGAGCACGAGACAGTCCATCGTCTCTAGGTGTCCCCACAAGGTGTCAAGATTATTGGCGGGTAGGTAACTCCCGAGGGTTTTTGCACTAATCGTGCCCCAGCAAGCCTAGTAACTTCCGGACGTGTGTTGTCTTTGGACATCAATATCGTTTGGTCCTGCTTTTGATTTATACTTTGGTGGTTTACCACCATTGTATAACTAGTAAGGCCAAATGATATTAGAGTCCCTATTTGTGTTCGGAAGTTATTATCTCCACCTTCATTTTGCGGAGGATTCTGATCCGCTCCCCAAACCAGCGGTGCCTGGGTGTCTTAAATTACATGGATTTTGATCTCATGTGATTGGCTGATTAGCTAATCCATGACTATCCATGACAAGACACGCGCTGCTTGTGGATCAGAATTCAACCCTGGGCTGACAAGTTGTAACTTGAAAAAACTTGCGGATGAGGGAACACTTCTGAACCCTGAGTCTCATGGTGCCGCAAGAGAGTTGTCCCTGAAACACTACAGAAGGAATGTGCCATTGGTGTCCTTGCTTGGGAAGAAGGACAAAAAGGAAAGACCGATTATTTTGTTTGATAACTTTTGATAACGTCAATAACGCCAATTAGTAAAATTTCTTCATACTTTTTTTTGTGAGGTACTTTTATAGTTCGCCACTGACGGCCACTTGGAAGCTATATATATTCTACATTACATTCTTTTTTCACATTTTTTTCATTAATTATAGATAGTTAAAGTTTAAATATTATTTAGAAAAATAAATTTCATTTAGCATGCCCACCAAATGCACGCCCGAGAGGAGAAAGTTGAGGTCAGATGCCGGACCAGCGCGCTTGTGCTCCATATGCCATGAGGACATGGATGAACTCACCAGTCAGCGTTTGCAGTGTAGACACAGGCTACACCAGCTGTGTTTGGTCCAACTGCGGCAAACCTCATCCACGTGCCCGCTCTGTCGTCAGCCTCTAGAAACCACCCAGCCAGCAACAGAACGACCTCAGTCCTCCAGCGCAAGTGGAACAGTGCCTAAAAGCGGACCCCTTCTATCCACGACAATGAGTGCACGAGAGGAAGACTACCGAGCCGAAGCAGTGCCGCCTGCGGAAGAGGCGAGACCCACTGTGGCTGTGGAGGCGACAGTCCTACAGGATTTAATGGCGCTCATGCAGGACCTGACCACTCGGGTAGCCTCGCTGGAAAGCCAGAAGGATAATCTAGTACCACCTCGGCCAAGAACGCCTCCAATGTGGGATTCGGACCCAAATCCATGGGATTTTCCGGTAGACTCGCGGCGCGATCACGAACGAATCCGGCCCGGTGCGGCAATGAATCCGTTGGTTCCAGTGTACCGGCCCCGACTGAGCCAAGCACTGCCACCAACTCAGGCTCCAGTGATTCCGCCGGACTTGCGCATCCATCCACACGATACGTATCGGCTGAAGCCGACGCAGATCCCCAGCATCATCCAGGGCTGGAATCTGCATTTCAGCGGGGAACCCAACACCATAACTGTGGAAGTTTTCATTGGTCGGGTGGAGTCGCTGATTGAGCAAATGCTAGCAGGAGATCACACGGCGCTCGCAGGATATTTGCCAATGCTGCTTAGGGGAGCAGCACTTGAGTCATATTGGCGAATACATTCGGCCCCACCATCAATACGCTGGTCACGGTTGAAGGAGGTACTCCGCATGGAATACCCTACGGTAGACATGGACGAATTAGTACTGGACAAGATTCATGCTAGATGGCAGCGTCCGGACGAGTCTTTCCATCAATATCGAGCCGATATTCTTCGGCTGAATGACCAGTTGTCAGAGCCGATGTCTTCTACCCAATTGCTGCGGTTGCTAAAGCGCAATCTAAGACCGGAGCTCCGTCGCCATATCGTGAACTCCGATCCACAGAGTATGGAGGCACTGCTGAGAACGGTGCGTTGCCTAGAAGGGTTTGAGGAAGGCCTCCGGGACCGGCCCTACTTACTAGCTAGGACCGGTCCTCGACGAGGAATCGCGGAATTGGCCCCAGATTATACCACCATGGATCTGGAGGAAGATTTGGACCAGGACCAGCTTGCTGTAGCAGCGGAGGGAAGTCTTACGACCTGCTGGAATTGCAATCAAACCGGACACCGGTTCATTTCATGCCGAGCAGAGCGTAAGGTTTTCTGCTATGGTTGCGGCAAGCCGGACACTTACTTCCCGGACTGCCCTGAATGTGCCGCGCAAAAAAACGGCCGAAAGAGTACCCGACCACCTCAGCGGTACTCGAAGCCCCCGCAGTAGCTCCTCAGCCAGCTGCTCACCCCAACAAACCTGACGTTAACCCACCAGCCATGACCACTATGACTGCGGATGTTCACTCTCTTCCGGAGACTTCGCCAACGACAATATTGAAGCGACCACCGCAGTCACTGCCAGAAGAACCCCGGCAGCCTCAAATACGCACTCTAAAACCTTATCATGTTCGACTGCAGGAATATCGGGCGGCTCGAGAGCGAATATTTGCTTCCGAAGTAGTCACTTCCCGCCCGCGCAAGACAAAATGGTCAACCCGTCGTTGGCGGAATTTCCGCAAGAGAGTGCGCACCTGCCGTCAAACCCTAAGCTCTTGTAACATCTCGGAGGTTGCTGAGAATGAGATCAGACCTTATCATCCAATTAAAGTGTTGGGCGAAACCGTGTTTGCATTGATCGACACGGGTGCCAGTATCAGTTGTCTTGCCTCGAGCTTTGGCTCGAAGGTGCTCCAAGAATATCCGACCTTCATTAAATCCTGGCGCACTGAAATCAGTACAGCTGATGGCACCAAACACCCTATACGAGGTAAACTAACCACACCCGTGACGTTCAGGGGTCAGACGAAGGATATTACTTTCTACATTATCCCGTCTTTGACTCAGAATGTGTACCTTGGCGTCGATTTCGTCCTTCGCTTTGGACTGGCCTCCGATTTATTCACAGAATTGTCTTTAAATACCAGATATGTCAACGAAATCACTTCTATTCCCGATAGGCATGACCTGACGCCTAACCAACGGCAACGCCTGGAAGCATCCATCGCTGCTTTTCCATCTTACGCTACCCAAGGCCTTGGCCGCACCACCCTAGTCTCACACGCCATCGACGTTGGCGATAGTAAGCCGATTAAGCAGAGACACTATGCCATCTCACCGGCCATGGAGAAATTGGTGTATGCGGAGCTGGATAGGATGCTCGAGTTGGGGGTCATAGAGGAGTCCCAAAGTGCCTGGTCATCACCGGTAACCTTGGTGGTGAAGCCAGGTAAAGTCCGCCGCTGTCTTGATGCCCGTAAGGTAAACGCGGTTACCATCAAGGACGCGTACCCTCTTCCACTCATCGATGGAATACTAGGGAGACTGCCGAAAGCCAATTATATCACCAGTCTCGACCTAAAAGACGCCTTCTGGCAAATTCCACTCGATGAGGGGTCGAGGGATAAGACCACCTTCACAGTGCCTGGACGACCATTATATCAGTTCGTCACAATGCCCTTTGGCCTGTGTAACGCGCCGCAAACGATGACTCGGCTGATGGACAAGGTCATCCCACCTCACCTGAAACACCAAGTGTTCGTGTACCTGGATGATCTGTTACTCATCACGGAAACGTTCGATCAACACCTCCTACTCCTACAAGAAGTAGCCCTGCACATCAGTAAGGCGGGACTCACCATCAACGTACAAAAAAGTAAGTTTGTCATGAAAGAAGTCCGATATCTAGGACATGTCATAGGACATGGCACTATCAAAACGGATCCAGACAAAACTCGTGCGATTGATGAGTTCCCCTTAACAAAAACAGTGAAGCAGCTACGACGTTTCCTTGGTGTGTGCGGTTGGTACCGAAGGTTTGTTCGGAATTATGCAACAGTTTCAGCGCCCCTGTCAGACATGCTGCGGAAAGGGAAGTTTATTTGGACCGAACTCAGCCGAAAGGCATTTGAAGAGCTAAAACAAGCCCTCACATCAGCCCCGGTCTTCTCCATTCATTGTGACGCAAGTCAACATGGAGTAGGAGCCGTGCTGGTGCAATTGACCGAAGAGGGAGAGGAAGCTCCCATCGCCTTCATGTCCAATAAGCTGAACTCGGCCCAAAGAAACTATACTGTGTCCGAGCAGGAATGTTTGGCAGCGGTAATGGCGGTGAAGAAATTCCGAGCTTATATCGAGGGCCACCAATTCGAGATCATCACGGACCACGCTTCACTACAATGGTTGATGAACCAGGCAGATTTACATGGACGCCTAGCAAGATGGGCCCTTAAACTGCAAGGGTTCAAGTTTTCCATCAAACATCGGAAAGGGACCCAGAACATCGTACCCGACACTCTCTCACGAATGTTTTCCCCAGAGGGAGCCGAATTGACAATAAAGGACGAGGACCCCATCGAAATAGATTTGGACAGCCCACATTTCGAATCAGACAGCTACAAAGAGTTGAGGCAAACCATCGCGACCCAACAATCGCAGCTGCCTGATTTGAAGGTAATAGACGGCTACGTGTATAGACGAAATGAATACGCCACTGATGATCCATTGTAATGATTTTCTACCTTCAGCTCGAACGCGGAACCGACCTCTCATCGGTTCTAGACGTTAAGTCTGAGTAGTGCCAACGGATGGTACCAACAGGTCAACCAATCCGTGCACCGTAATCCATTCACGCGGTGACTGCTTGTCGGCCAGCTAGTTCGGAGAGGATTTCGGTCGCGGGTCTCCGAATGGATTACGCTCAATTACAATATTTCAGCCACCTGAAATTGCCCGTTTTCTAAACGCGTCAACATTTACTCATCCAGAACGAGAAACCTACATTACGT
Organism: Odontomyia ornata; assembly: GCA_963969285.1. NCBI lineage: Eukaryota > Metazoa > Arthropoda > Insecta > Diptera > Stratiomyidae > Odontomyia > Odontomyia ornata. The sequence goes on from OZ017740.1 coordinate 197,611,625, forward strand.
TAGTTCTGGATGGGATCTATCCACAGATCTCAAATCAAAAACGCTACAAAAATCCACAGGCGCGTTACCGATTCACCGACGCGGTACCGAAAAATATACTACTCGAACTTAAACCGAAGAAAACTACTCTAAAGAAATGGCGAAACAAGCAAAGGTACCGCGTACCGCGCGCGATGCGAAACCGACTTCAGCGGATTTGTCGAAACCCTAACCTCGCGACGGCATACCTACCATACACTCTCCGTTCCCCCTGAAATAGAACGAGTTACTGAAAAGGAAAGTCGTGTGTTAACTTAGCAATTCATATTATTATTCAATTCAATTAAATTAGGATTTCTATTATAAATATTAGTATCTTCCATTTAAAAACGAGAAAATTCTCTAATCTACAAATCTGTAACAAAAAAATCGTGTAAGTATTTATCTTAGATACTTCTCCTTATCTGACATGATTTTAGTAGTCTACTTTTTCTTATTTTAAGCTTTAATTTGAGAAAACACAAACTATCTTTTATCTATGTTTTGGATTTAAATTTTGCGTTTAAAAAAACATATCACTAAGGATTTTCGTATATTCTAAGCATTAAACAAATTTGCTGGTTGCTTGTTTGTTGTAAATTTAGTCATATCGAGCTTATTTCTCATGGGGAAAGGATTCGAGGGCTAGAAATGGTTTGGAATTTCTAAAACGTTCACATGTATCGTGTTCAAGAAATAAGAGCGATTTATCATTAAAGAAGAGTTAAAACTGATTAAGTTTCAAAAACTAACATTTGCACAATTTAGACATTTCAAAGGAAGTATAGGCTGCCTTTTTGCCTCCCATTTCTTTTTCTCAATTTTTCCGTTTTTTTACTTAAATCTTTCAATTGCATGCTTACTTAAATCGAATTAATTTAAATTTATGACACATAAATTGAATATTTTTCCAATAAATAAAAACTCAAAATATGTATGATTGGGCGGATAGCATCATAATATTGTGAGATGATTAGCAGTACATTCTCTTCAATATTTCTGACAACACTTAAAGTTAACCATTTTATCTCTTCTTCCTTATAGTCGATTACTTATTATAGTATTCAAAACAAAATTATAACTACATTTAAGTTTTTTTTTTCCTTTATGTTTTCTTCTATTCAAACAAATAAGGCACAACTCTGTACTATACAAAAAAAATAATTTTTCTTTTCAATTATACTTTACTTCAATTACGAGTCGACGTGTATTTTGAATACAATCAGCCGGTATTCTGTTTTTTCTTTGTCTTTAAATAAGGAAATTATTTGTGGTTTTTTATTTTCAATGGAATATTTTATTTTGTGTAACTTCGCTGATCAATTGTCGCTTACGTTTCTTTTAAAGTTCATAGAAAAAAATATCGCATCTACTACTTTAGGCTGTTTCACAAGGACGGAATAGAATACTTCCAAATGGTTCAGGAATATTTTCTATTTTGGTAATTTTTCACTTGAACGGCAGCAAATTTATTGACTAGTCGATAAATTACTTCAGAGAATCGTTTTGAAGTGCCATTCGAAATTTCAGTCACAAAGAAAAGAAACTTGTTATCAGAGGCAATTTATACACTAAAAAAGCAACCATTTGAAAACAAATGTTTTTTTGTTTATGACTTTCATTATCACTAGCGAACTTTAAATTTGGTTGGCAGATGGTATTTCCATTTTGCGACTGTTACATCAAGCTCATCTTCTAAACGCATGAGAGTTCGCAGCGAATGGTTAAAAACAACATACAGTTTTCCAATATCGATGTGCCGTTATCAGAGTACTTAATTAAAACTTCGTTTTTTCTTTTGCGTGACCTTGACCCTGTTAAGTAACATGTTACATATTTTGATATTGTTACGAAAAAGGTTCAAGTGTTCTAAGTTTTAGAGTCTTTTTACTTTGATCCGATCGTTTGCAGTTTATTAGTTGGCTATTGTTAGCTTCTGCGTTTGGCGACATACATCTAATCATATTCACTTAAATTCGAAGTCCACTTGAATCCATATAGATTGATTAGTAATGATCCTGACTTCATTTAAAAATCTTATGTACTAAATATTTACATATGATTTAATATTTCCTCAACATATTGGCAAGGCGATTGAAAATCCGCCATATCGCATGCAGATGTAGCCGTTGCATGCTTGGAACGGCATGAAGGCTGATTTTAAGGTCCCCGATTTTCTTTCCTTATGATAAATCTTGGTATATCTACCTTGGGAAGAACGAGAAAATAATATTTAGCCTTTGGATACTTATCTCGAATCACAACAGCACAATCAAGCAACAAATCCGGATCGTTCAAAGATTTGACCAGAACCATATTCCAGGGTGGTTTTGCGGGCAATGAAGCTGTCCTTGTAAGTTGAGTTGATCGGATTATATGTGATACGACCATCACATTTGCAGAATTCCCGCCATGTGGCTGTGTCCACTCGACTTTCAATATTAGCGCCGCATTTTTGATAACGTGAGAAGCATACCCGCGGACAATGTTGATCACTTTTAATAGCATATGTTTATACCGTACAATGTACGTTGCTGAATCGAAGACTGCAATCTGTACTGCGGATTGCAAGCGATACGCCAATTGATCAATCTGAACAAAGTAGCAAGCGTTACTTCGAATTTCCGCATGAAGAAGTGTCAAATCATTTTGGTGTTGAATTATTCTCCTACTGGATTCATTAAGAGAGATTGTTTTATCGAAGGTATATTCCCACTTAGTCCGCAGTTCACACTGCCTTCCGCTCTTTCCTAATGTCTCTGCTCCGGTGAATGTCACTGCCTCACGAATAACGTTTTCCAAAAACTCTTTAAGCACACCACGCGTTTCTTCACAGATTAAACAGGGAATACGTTTCACTCCACCACGTCGCGCCAAACGACGTATAGCTGGTTTTGTAATACCTTGGATATTATCACGAAGAACTTTACGATGACGTTTAGCGCCTCCATGTGCTGTCAAAAGTTCCGGTTGTCACCTCGGACAAAACATATGTGCGTGGAATGGCACTTCATATGGCGGAAATGTGCTTCTTCAGATGTCGCCAGTGGCATAGTTTTCTCGATGGCCACGGTGGAGGGGCATTTCCAGATGGCTATGTCTCGAAATGTGCCGGGGTTGGATTAATTCTATATTTCGAATATTTATATCCACGGATCCAAATATTTGGACAGAAAAAAAAAAATATTTTCTGCACAACGATATCCGCACAACAGATGAAGTCCGCTGGCACTTCGAGGACATATCCATCTGGCAGGTTACAAGGGTTCGGGATCGGAATCACTTCGATTCCTGGGCGCAGGCGTCACATTACACCATGGCAGGAAGAAGAGTCCTGGAAACTCTGGGTACCGGAGGAAATGACACAATATCTGATCCTCCGCGCACATGACCATCCCTTAAGTGCCCACGGAGGTTACGGTCGGACGTTACGGCGACTCAAGAAATACTTCTTTTGGCCTAAAATGGCATCGCAGGTCAAAGACTACGTGAGCGCCTGTGAGACCTGTAAAGGCACCAAAGCGCCCAACCAGCCTCTTCGACCTCCTATGGGTCAACTCAACGTCCCAGAACGCGTATTCCAACGTCTATACATCGATCTACTCGGTCTTCCATGGGACACATCGGAGCTATAGTCGTTCTAGACCAGCTTTCAAAATTCCCACTGCTGGAACCCATCCGTAAATTCACAACTCCATCTATCGTGAAATTCCTAGAGAACCGGGTATTCCATGTGTTCGGGGTTCCAGAGAGTGTGTACTCAGACAACGGAGTACAGTTCCGGTCTCGGCAGTTTAAGGGCCTACTCGAGCAGCATGGCGTTGAACACCAACTGACGCCCATATACTCTCCTCAGTCTAACGCCTCAGAACGGTTGAACCGCACCCCATTTGCCGCGATCCGTTCCTACGTCCACCCATCTCAAAAAGATTGGGATCGGCGATTGTCTGCCATCACATGCGCCCTGCGATCCTCGTATCATTCCGTCACCGGTGTCGCCCCTTACTTTGCCGCCTTTGGACAGCACATGATTTGCCACGGTAAATCATACCGGCTGTCACGGCAATTAAAGTGTTTGGGAGACCCCGTCGTTGCGCTGGAGCCCCACAAACGTCTAGGAGACCTCCGCCAACAAATCGGACGGAAGATTAAGGCCGCAGGAAGTGCAAATGAGGCGCAGTAACATCTCAGGTCCCGATCTGCTAATTTCAAAGAGGGAGATGAAGTTTTCCGGCGCAATTTCTGCCAAAGTGACGCCGCGGGGCATTACAACGCCAAGCTGGACCGGCGATTCTTGAAAAGCCGCATAAAGAAGGTAATGGGACCTAACCGTTACCTGATAACGGACCCATCGGGAAAAGAAGTGGGGATATACCACGCAAAAGACCTGCGCCGATAGATAATTAATCACGTCTGTTTTGTCCGTCCGCATATATTTTCAAAAACGCGCAAGGGTTGTATACTTCCGGCCAAACATAAACATAAGTCAGTCCGTCCGTCTGATTGTGTTTTCTTTTATTGTTCGTCACTTCGGGTCCTGACGCCGAAGACAACCCAGGGTATCCTGCAAGATCCTTCAGCCCCTTTTTTCGCAATCCTCGTCGCCTTGGGGTCGCGAGAAAATTAGCTGCCCTGTAGTAATCGAGCAGTTAAAGGTTAAGGAAAATTCAGGCCTAAAATGTCCCAGATCAACTAAACGATCGAACTGGTACGATTGCAGATTGAACTGGAACAATTTCAGATTGAATTGGAACAATTTGCGATCGAACTGGTACGATTTGCGATTGATCTGGGACATTTTAATATTTTTGACAGTTGTCGCCATCTAAAGAGAAGAGGTTATCGCGCAATTCGCACATATAGGGAGTTCGAAGGTTCGCATCGCGAACGGAAGTGCACGCATGTAGGGTAGGAGCTAGCCAACACCCGCGCCCACAGCCCCAACGGTAGTTTGACTGGTGGTGAAGTTACCCGCTGCTTGGCGAAAGTGTTTCCAAGACGATTCCAATTGAGGTTGGGTTTTCCACAGGTAAGCGGAAAATTCAAAATTTCAATACGATTTACTGAACGAACGCGCAATTCGCACATATAGGACAGTTCGAAGGTTCGCATCGCGAACGGAAGTGCACGCATATAGTGTGGGAGCTAGCCAACACCCGCGCCCATAGCCCCAACGGTAGTTTGGCTGGTGGTGAAGTTACCCGCTGCTTGGCGAAAGTGTTTCCAAGACGATTCCAATTGAGGTTGGGTTTTCCACAGGTAAGCAGAAAATTCAAAATTTCAATACGATTTACTGAACGAACGCGCAATTCGCACATATAGGACAGATCGAAGGTTCGCATCGCGAACGGAAGTGCACGCATATAGTGTGGGAGCTAGCCAACACCCGCGCCCACAGCCCCAACGTTCTTCCCTGGCGGTCGACAGTTTTGAACCCTCACCACGAGATTAAGAGTGATCTGACCTACGTGACTACATGCAATCCGCATATTCCGCATTTCCGTGGTTCCATTGAAAGGCCAAAGGACTTGAACATCAACTCCGACCCACCCGACCATTTCGACCGGGTTCTTGGTTTCAATTTGGTTTGTTTGTTTTGGCAGTGAACGGTTCGCGGAATCCCTTGCGAAACGCGACTTGGAACTTCCTGTCCTGCAAGGCCAAAATTCTAATTGGTTGAAAGCATAAATCAGTCCGCATACTAGATCCTTTATAAAGGGTTCTCTGACAGCATTCGTGGCAAGACTTACCAACAACTTGTGCATTATATGATTTCTGCATTGAGATCAGTGCGACCGTGGAGGGGCTATTTGGATCTCGGGGAAAAGCAGGCAAAAAGTCGAGCGAATAAGACAAGTTATTTGGCGCGTTCGGAGTGGTGTCTGCTGTAGAGGTTGATTCCGTTTGGCAAAGATCAGCAATTGTTTTGCTGAGATCAAATGCATAAGGAGAAAATTTAATTTTTTCGGAATATGCCATTTGTTTTCTTCTGCAATTAGATAGTTGGAATTATCTTGGATGCTGAAAACATTGGGAAGGATTTTCATGTGAAACCATTTCATGTGTTTACGTTGAAACTATTATTGTTCAATTCAATACAAGTTGTGAAGTTTTCGTACCGAAGACTGAATTTAGCGGTTGTGTGGAGATTCTCTGAATTTAAGTTGAAAAAGTGGGAAGAAATTAACGTTGGTGCGGCGACGATTTAACAGTTTTCGATTTACATCAAAAGTAATTTAAAGTTTGTATACGGAATTGTAGAAGGAAAATTTGGTGTCTCTGGAGGTGAAGTATTCTTCCTGGCAATGTGACGGCGCAATTGAGATCGAAGAGGAGTTCGGAACTGCTTTAGTTGTGCCGTTATGTACGAGTAGTGCAAGTCAACGGATTATGCATTCCGATCCACTATTTGAGATAGATAAATACTTGAATCTAGCCCACATAAATCTTCCCTGCTATTTTTTTTCATGTTACTGGGGATAAAGTGCTAATTAGAGAAATGTAGTGAACATATATTGTTAAAGTGTTATCGCATGAATATTCAAATAGCAATGGGAACACTGAATTAGTTCCTACGTTAGCTATTCGCATCGATTCTCAGTTCCTCCTTGCATAGCCATACGTGGAGGTCGGTGGGTACAGTGCGTAAGCCATGCCCTGCTAGTATAGCTGTTACTGGTGTTTCACTACTTGATGATTTCAATAAACATAAAAAGGAAAAGCCTCTATTACCAAAACAGCAAAGCACTCCGAAACATCTTACAAGTAATTCCAATACAATAAGTAAATCAATGTTTGTGGATACTCCAAAAACATTAGAAAAACGATCTTCAGCTAAGAAGGATGTTCCAACACCTAAGCCTCGAGCGATTCTGCAACAAACAACAGACAATAATGATAAATTAATCACAGAAAGTGTCACAGTAACACAAACAACAGTAGATTTAACGGCGGTCAAGTTACATTACAGGACCACCCACATCACCAGCGGGCACCCGACGAGGATGTTTGGGTGAGTACCTTTACTTTTTGTCATATACTCGTATATATTTTTTTACATTTTTTTCCATATAAATAATTTTTTTGCCGTTTTGGTCATATATATATTTTTTTTACATTTTTTTCCATATAAATAATTTTTTTGCCGTTTTGGTCATATACTCGTATATATTTTGTTACATTTTTCTTCCATGTAAATAATTTTTTTGCCTTTTTTGTCATATATATATTTTTTACATTTTTTTTCTATATACATAATTTTTTCCTATTTTTGTTAGATGTATAATTTTTTTTACATATACCTATTTTTTTTCCTATTTGGTTACATACTTATAATTTGAGTTGAATTGTAACTAATTAATTTTTGCAGAAATATAAAACAAAGAATGAATTGCTAAATTTTTTGAAATCGGTCTTTCTTTTCCCAACCTTCTGACCCGGTATAGGACCCGGTACGGTGGCAGGCTGCCCCCTAAAAACATGAGCCAGCCGCCGGGTACTTAATTAATACTTCTCGTTTCAGGTGACATCGCGGGTTGAGTGGCCCAAGCAGAGTGCCTCTTTATGGTATAGCGTTATGCAATCAAATTGTATGATTCTATGGCATAAATTGGTCACCGGGGTACTCCCCTTCTGATGGGAAAGTTCATGCAATTCAAGTTGTATGTTTTCCACTCAGAAGAGGAATACCTGGCCACTGCAACAAAATATATATGGATTTATTCCGGTTGGGTGGGTGCGAAGGGGCTCCATCACCACCCGGTTGCCCCTCTTTCATTTGTGGGGCATGAACTCCGCCGGGTAATGACGAGGTTACCCCAAGTCCGCCTTTCTTCTCAGGTTCCTATTGTTTTCGTAACAAGTACCATCTCCCTCGGTGTAGTTAGCTACACTTTTTGCGACATCAGTCGCCTCTTGATCTACAACCAAATTCGTTAGTGCGAAATTTTTTGTAGTGGTACCTCGTGCTGGGGGAAATGAACCCGCCCCACGACATCGCAATGCTAGCCTGCCAGCGCATTCACGCGTCTCCAGACGAGGGCATTCTTGGCAGGTACTGTCATCTTCTTCTGCCGAGGCAGCAGAACATCGCTGCAGTCCTTTACGGACTTCTTGAAAAATGTTATTCGCTACAATTATTTGGTGTCTTAGATTCAAGTTATGCTGAAAGGATGTCAAATATAATCAACCAGCTTTAAAATAACTCTTATGAACCGCATAAAAAATCAAACCACCATCATCAATGGAACAGTAAACATAATCCAAAGCTCGCACGAAGACACTACCCGAAGACTGCAGGAGTTTTATGAAGTTCTCAACACTACTACAAATACCGTCAATGTCATCAGCAAAGCGATCGACAGTCAGCGATTGCACGAAATTTTCAATTCATTATCCATCCGTTTGATTCTCGCCGTACCCAACTTAGCGTTTTGGTTAACACTCATCATGAAAAAGTGAATCCGCTACTGCTAAATCCGTCTCAATTGCAGAAACAGATACAACTTTTCAGGGAAAACTTACCTACACACCTATATCCACCAATGAATCCCGACAATTTAGTGGAACTCTACGGAATTATGAACATTCAAGGCCGGTTGTTCAAGGATGAAATCATTTTTCGGGTAGGGATGCCACTTATCACAAACGCAAAATTCGAACTATTCAAAAACACACCGGTTCCCCGCTTCCAGACGAATAACACTTTCACTGTAATTCAGCCGGGCTCTCAATACATGCTGATCAATTTACATCGTGATCAGTACTATCCAACGTCAGACTTCGAGCTGGAAACAAAGTGTTATAAGGCACAGAGCTCCAACTTCTTTTGCAATATCAAACAATCACCCATCAACATCAACGGCTATTCAAATGGATGCGACATTAACATCTTCCTCCAAACTTCCAATCCACCGAAATGCCGGGTCAAGACGACATCTGGGGACCCTCAGTTCATGCGCTTATAAACCGAAAATCACTGGATGTACTCAATAAGACACGACACCGTCATCAGTGTTATCTGCAACAATCAAATCACACAACACCGGTTAAACGGCACGGGAACTTTTGCTCTCTTTCCAGGTTGTATTCTCAAACGCGGTCAAACCACAATCGAAAGCGTCAACCGACATGTCATGTTGAATTCAACATTCGTTTTTCCAACACGCAACGTCAGCGAAATCATTCCAGTCCACGATGAAAGCTTTCAAATTTGAATCGAACCTAATGACAGATTGAACATTTCTGAAGACATCAACAGACTACATCAACGCCTCGATATCGTTAACAGAAATTCCGCAGTGCCAAAATTAACACACCATGACGTTCATCAATTCAGCGTATCGTACACCTGCCTCTTTGTCATCTTAGCAGCAATCATCGTTATCGTTGTCAAACATTGCGGATTGTGTATCAAGGGCTTTAGCCAACCACCTGTTCCAGCACCAAGACGTAGATCTCAATCGCAGCTAGCATCAGCACTCATGATTCAAGTTCAAGATTGAACAATCAGTTCAAGGCGGGGAGAATGTTACGAATTCATCTTAAACTCATTTTAAAAATTTCTTACATTCTGTTACGAATTCTGTAAATTCCTTTCAATTTCATCATAAATCCATTTGCAATTTCTTACGTACAAACTCAACAAATTTTAATCATCCTAATTCCTCACATTTCAAATATTTTAAAAGAAAAATGTAATCCAATACGAAAATCAACATAACTCAATTCATTCAAATTTGTAAATATAAACATTTGTTCGTCATCATACATTTTATCATTGTCCAAGCAATTCAAGATCATAATTTTCTCGTCGTGTAATCTAATCCTAAGATAAACAAACGTTCTCGTCGCCAGTGCAACACTTTGTTGCAAGAATAATATGTACGTTCTCGTCCACTTAAAATGCAATTCAGCACTTTCTACATTCACATCATGAATGCGTGAAATATTATATTTGGAATGTTATGATTTTGGATTGTTTACTCCAAGTAATATCCCACGAGAAAAATTGCTTAAGTGTTATTTTAGTTTAGTAAGCATTTTGTTAGTATTTAAGAACTTGAAGAGGAAAATAAACGTCCAGTTCATTTCGATATTTAAAACGACAAAAGCCTTTTAGTTTTCTTCCAGTGAGGCTACTGGGAGCGTTTCACGAAAATCATTTCATTACCTTGAAACTTATTAGGTGTTACACCGTATAAGTGTTAAAAAAGTAACAGGTGTTTCACCGTTACTATTTCTTTTCAGTGAACAGGAACCATACCGGAAGTGACATTCGCCTCCGAGTCCTTAGTACGGAGGATACACAACTGGAGAGTATTAGAGGACTACTCAGCCAGTGATCATCAGTGCATTCTGCTTGAGATAAGTGATGTTGTCTCACGACGTCCGTGCTCGCGGCTTTCTACAATTGGATGGAACATCGGAAGGATGGACGTCGAGGTACTCACAGCAGGTGCACCGCTGCAGGGAGATTCGGAGGGGACGGAAGAACTGGCATCTCAAGACATGGTAAACTCAACTGTGATCATTACGACTGCTTGCAAAGCTTCTATGCCCCGTCAAAGACCCCGGCACGGCAAGCCCACAGTGTACAGCTGGTCAACTGAAATCACTGAAAAACAAAGGGAGTGTCACAAGCTTCGGCGTGAGATTCAACGAGCACGGAACCGTGACGAGGCAAGCAAACGGGTTGGAGCATATAAGTCGGCCAGGAAACAGCTTCGCAAATTGATTAACAACAGCAAGGCTCGCTGCTGGAAAGACCTAGCGGACAATGTGAACAAGGATCCGTGGGGCCTTGGCTACAAGCTAGTTATGCGGGAGCTTGGCGCCCTACAGAAACCTTGTATACATGATGCGGAAAACATGGACGAGATAGTGCGGGCAATCTTCCCCGCCCATCCAGTCCGTGTTGACGCTGTCCATGGTGAAACAGCAGTCGAGTGTCCACTCTTCACACAGCCGGAACTGGAAGAGGTAGTCCTTTCGCTGAAAGCGGGGAAGGCTCCAGGTCCAGATGGTGTTCCAGCTAAGGTGTTGCGGCTCGTCTATCACCATTGTCCTGACTTGCTGCTCAGCACATTCAACGCTTGCTTACGGGACGGGGTTTTCCCGGTACGATGGAAGGTGGCGCGGCTCGTGTTGATCAGCAAGGGGAAGGGAAATCCCGAATCGCAGTCTGCATACCGCCCGTTATGCATGCTAGACACGGCTGGGAAAGTGCTGGATAGACTCATCAAGGAAAGACTCACTGACGGCATACGTGCTTCTGGGGACCTTAACTTCTCGGCAGTATAGATTTAGAGCCGGACGTTCTACCATTGATGCGATTACAGAGGTACTGAGCGCAGTCCGGAAGCCAGAGGCATATAGTCGCACGAAGCGATGGGTCGTCCTGTTGGTGACACTCAACGTCAGGAACGCCTTCAACTCCACTAGATGGGTGGATATTCCGGATACGCTGGAAAACTCTTTTCAAGTTCCAAAATATCTAATGCGGCTTTTGAGGAACTACCTAAAGGACCGAAGCCTGCTCTACGACACGACACAGGGCCAACGAAGGATGGAAATTACATCGGGTGTTGCCCAGGGATCCTTGGAATGTGTCTTACGACGGGCTATTAAGACTGGAGATGCCAGATGAGTCGCGCTTGATCGGCTATGCGGATGATTTTGCGGCTCTGGTCGCTGGACGCACCGTTGAACAGGCGCAACTTAGGCTAGGTATACTAATGCGCCGAGTGAGAGACTGGATGACTGCTCGCGGGTTCAGTTCAGCACTGGAGAAAATCGAAGTGGTCATTTTGACAAAAAGAGAATCCCTAGAGTATGGATGTTCAGTATTGGAGGCATACAAATCGAATCGAAGCCATCGGTGAAGTACCTGAGTTGCTTTGAGCAAATAGGGCAACGGCTCAGAAGGCTGCTTCGGGAGTATCGGTTCTTAGTTGATTTATGGCCAACATGGGGGGACCCAGCCCATCAAGAAGACGCCTCTTGATGAGTGCTGTAGGCTCAGTGCTACTGTACGGAGTATGGGGCGACGCTCTCAGTACGGAGGTATACCGAAAGCGTTTGGCACAGGTACAGAGAAGAGGAACACTGAGGATTGCATCTTCGTGTACGACCCCTCTGATTCGGCGGTGAGAGTCATTGCAGAGTGATTGCAGGCGTGATACCTGTCGCCCTCCTAGCTAGAGAGCGCCGCGCTATTTACCTGCGTCGAAACGAGGATGCGAGGGAGATGGTTGTCCGCGAGGAGAGACAGCGCTCCCTCAACGATTGGCAGCAGTCTTGGGTCAATTGTACGAAGGGAAGGTGAACTGCGCGCCTCATCCCGGATGTGAGACCGTGGCTAAATTGAAGGCATGGTGAGATTGACTTCTATTTGACGCACCTTTTGAGCGGGCATGGGTGTTTTCAGTCTTATCTGCACAAGATTGGTAAGTCACTGTCCTCCTATCGTTCGTTTTGCCCAGGAGAGGAAGACAATGCCTGCCGCGCACTTTCTGCGTACACAGGCTGTGAAGGGACCTCTACAGGGAGACGGGAGAGCTCACCTCGGATAATATAGTCGCGGTGATGCTCGAATCGGTTGACAAATGGAACCAGGTGGCACATTATGTTCGGGCAGTCCTAAAAGATAAAAGGGACTCACTGCAGCCGGGGGCGTTGGGGCTCGGGGGTGGCTTTTCTGGCACTTCCTCTGCCTCTCTCCCCCCGCTAGAAGAGGGATCCCCCAGCTTGAAGGCGCCTCACGGCGTAATAAAACGAGACCTGGCCCGAAGTAATGTGTCAAACGGTTCCAGGCTAGGTCCTCTAGTTGACAGGGGAGGTGTTTAGTGGGTAGTCCAGGCGCCTTCTTGCGAGCATGGGAGTCCCATACTCTGTGCATAAATGCCATTCACCTCCCAAACAAAACAAAAATAAAACAGGCTTCGGTCCTTCAAGAAGTCCCTCAGAAGCCGCATTAAATATTCTGAAATTTGAAAAGGGGTTTCCAGCGTAACCAGAGTATCAAACTATCCAACGGAATTGAAGGCATTCCTAACGTCGAGTGTCACCAACAGAACGATCCATCGCTTGGTGCGGCTAGATGCCTCTGCCTTATTGACCGCGCGCACCACCTCTGCAATCGCATCAGTGGTGCAACGTCCTGCTCTAAAGCCGTACTGCCGAGGAAATAGAACCCAGCAGCACGAATCGCGTCAGTGAGTCTTCCCTTGATGAGTTTCTCTAGCACTTTCCCAGCAGTATGGAGTTTAAGCGTATAGCATATTGAAGGCTCCACAAAGTTCAGAATATCATCCTTTTCTATCACAACTACTATCAGTATTCAGTAGTTTTCTGTCAAGAAATTGTAATGAAAATTAATATAACACTCACAGTAAAGAGACAACAGTATTAAGTGCACTAAAACTAATTAAACATTTGAAACAAATGGAAAATAATTAAAAATTTCAAATCTACAACATTATTAAAACTACCTAGAGTTGAAAGCAGTATTTTATCAATTTAAAAAGATTTAACAAAAAGACCTAAAAATGGCACAAGCTACAACAACAGATTGTGGTAATTTGCAACAAGAAATGTGTACTTATTCGTGAATATTTTTATCATAACGTTGTTTTCCTCTCGTTTCTGTATTGTTTTCTAGATTTTGTTGAATAGCTTAGTAACAATAAAAAAAATGTTTATGAACTTAACGGTGATTGAACTCGGTACCAATCATTATTATTTATAGATAACAAAAACAGAAGAAGATTAATGTAAAAGAGAAATGAAGCTATCGTACAAAATGGAGACTTGTGTGGAGTATTTTACTATGGTAATGAGTAATTTCAATCAAATTATTCAAATAAATTGTTGAGAGAGTATTTATTTGAAAAAGCGCGCTAGCTACTTAAGAATTATAGTTTAATTTTATCATTATCGTTTTTCTATTGAAATATAGGATGACAACTTAATTCTATTAGTGTTAAAAAAAAGAAATCTTTAAAAAGAGTGTGTTACAAGTTTCCTAGACACAAAAACGATGTGTGAAATACACTAAATTACTTCTTTGCCTTCTACTGCCTATTAGGCAGTTCCGAATAGACCATTTGAATATTGAATTTGTTGTCAACCCATACTCTCCATTCTTCAAGTTTTCAATTTCGAATCTTTTGACGAATATTAAAATATATACTCTCTCTATACTAGACAAAAGGCATGTAACAATTTTTTTTATTTTAATAATTTTACAAACTTTCCCATCATTAAATACAGTCGAGCGTTTCGAAGATGAAATTTTAAAACTTAGCCAATTTTTTTTAAACTTAGTCAAATGTTGATGGTTAAAAGTAACCAATATATCGTGGTCGTAATATAATTTATGGTTAGATTTCGATAATTAGTAGAAGAACAACTCTTGTGTTAATCTTAAATACTTAGTTTTTAAAATATAACGTATACAAAATTTGCTCTTTCCTAAATAAGAAACTGAAAAAGAATATACCAATCAAAGTCAAACAAATAATGCAAACAGCATGAATCCTTATCATGTCTCATAAATATTTAATGTACATTTAAATATCTATCAGGCTGGCATAGAAACAAATCCAACCTGAATTAGTTTTAATTAAATTATTTACAAGGTTGGCCATAAAATAAAACAAAACAAATTTTTTAAGAAAAAAAAGGAAATTTCGTAATTAAAAAATCAGCATCATATTGTTAAGAAGATTAAAATGCGTGTAAGTAGTGAAGAAAATGAAATTTAAAATACCTAATACAAAAAAAAAGATAAATACGGAATACGGATTATTTTGCAAATAAGGAAGAAAAAAACATAAATAAATATATTATATATATATATATATATATATATATATATATATATATATATATATATATATATATATATATATATATATATATAATTTTTCTTTATTAGAATGTATGCGGTACATAGGCCATACAATATAGTAGGTATTCTGACAAAGTCATTTCACCATCGTTTGAACATTAATTAAAACTATGTGTAGTATCGTATTTCTATGAATATTACAGTTAGAGGAAAAGTTCTGCAAAAACCTATACTGAACTTATTACTAGCTTAACATAACTTAACTATCTAGTTATAACTAGCTAAAATCCATGAGGCTAGGTTACGGCATAAGAGATAGATGGTAGCAACTGCTGGTTTCCAGCTCGCCAGGGCACGAATTAGCGGATTGGGCGAGTCATTTGCTTTCGCGATTAATTTAGTGCGGCGCGATGCAGCGAGCTTATAAATTGGACTAACGCCTACAAGGCTTAGTTTTTCAGAAGAAAAGTAAAACGGTTTATTAAGTACCATTGTCAGGTATCTATTTTGCGTGATCTGAAGCTTTGTTACTAGATATTTAGCACATTGGATCCAGGTAGGTCAGCCGTATAGGATCGTCGGTTGATTGCCATTTTGACGATGATGGGGTATAGCCAGCGCACGGCCTTAAACGTTTTGGAGCTAATATGCTCAATATGACTTCTGAAGGTTCGTTTCTTGTCGAATATAAGCCCAAGATAATTGAGATCCTCACTCCAGGGAGTAGTTTGCCCTAAAAAATTTATTGGTCGCATGGGTAGGTAAGCAGACATACGCTTCCTTGTGAAAAATATTGACTTCGTTTTTGCAACATTTAATTTTCCATCTACGGTAGTATTGATATGTAAGTTCTAACGCCGTTTAAAGACTGGCAATAATGGAATTTGGATTTGCGCGTATACTGCTCGTATATGCAAATGTCATCTGCGAAAGCTGCAACTTGGCAGTTTGGTAAGGAAGGGCGGTCAGACGTATAGATATTGTATAGTAATGGGCTTAGGCAGGGGCCTTGCGGAACACCGGCAGATATACTTTTCACTGGGGAAGTGCTTTCTCCTACTTTGACCTGGAATTTCCTGTCAGTTAAAAATGCTTATAAAAGGTTCAACAAGTATGGGGGTGTGTTATATTCCTGAAGTTTATAGATCAAAGCATCATGCCAGACTGTATCGAAGGCGTTTTCTATGTCCAGCGTCACCAAACCTACAGACAATTTATTGTGCATCGCTGCTTTAACGTCCTTCGTAACACGGAAAAGCTAACGCTCTGTCAAATATCTGTTTCTGAAGCCGAATTGGAAATCAGGTTGGATATTATTGTTAGCCATTAAATCATTTAATCTTTTTAGGGTTACTCTTTCAAAGAGCTTACCTAAACCTGGAAGTAAGCTAATGGGCCTGCAGTTGTCGGGAGAGTGCGGATCTCTTCCAGGTTTCAGGATAGGTATAACTAGAGCTTGTTTCCAGATGGATGGAAAAAAGGAGAGCCTAAGGCAAGCGTTGAATAGGAGGCATATGAAGACTATTCCTTTTTTGGGTAAATTTTCAAGTACTATATTTGGCAGGCCATCGATACCTGGAGCTTTGCCGTTTTTAACTTTTTTAAGTAAACCTATTAACTCTCTGGTCTTTATTACTGCACCAGGAGGTAAAGATGTTTGGTTAGGTTGTTGTTCCGAAGCTTTAGCCACCATTATATCAGCTAGATTGTTGCAGAACCTATTGGAAATATTATAGAACTGATTAAATTTATCTGCAAGTATATCTGTTTTTCATTGATTGGAGTAAATATGCTCTTGGTTGTTATTTATTATCGAATATAGTAACGCATGATACTTTCGTTTAAAAATTGTATTTAAAAACCAGATTTCCGCGAGTTGTAGTCTAGATTTGTTAGCATGTTGTTTCATCGGAGATTTCGGAGCTCCTTAAATTTGTTCATAATTGCTAGAGTGATTGTTTTCAATTATCTCATTGGGAAAACATGGAAGTTTTCCAAATATTAGCTCATATGGAGTGTATTCTGTGTCGACATGGGGTGTTGTATTGTATGCAAATGCGTAGTATGGTACCCATTTGTCCCATTCGTAATCATTGGCAAAAGAATGCATGTATTCATTACCTACTCGATGATTGCGTTCGACTGTTCCCAATGTTTGATGATGGTAAGGAGTTGAGAATATCTGTTCAATGTTTAGTAGTTTACATATTTCAGACATGAGTTTATTTGAAAATTCAGTTCCTAGATCGGTTTTTAACTTATTAAAATGTCCAAATTTTAATATAAATTCATTAACTATGCCTACTGCTATAGTATGTGCTTCCTTATTTTCTATGGGGAATGCTACTACGAATTTTGTTAATTCACATTGTAGCGTCAATATGTATCTGTAACCATTAGATATACGAAGTGGACCTACTGTGTCTACTTCTATCGTTTGAAAACTTGTAGATGGTGTATCCGTTTTAATCATTTTCTCGGTAGTGTGTCTTATTTGCTTGCTCATTCGACAAGTCTTACAATTATTTATGTGTTGTTTGACCATGTTATTCATGTTTTTCCAACAAAACTTTTGTTTTAATTTGAGTAACGTTTTACGTACTCCGAAATGTCCTCCGTGAGATGTATCGTGATACTCCTCAACCAATTTCTTTTGTTCTTTTACATCATTTATCATTTTGGGCGGCTTGTAAATTAATATTTTCAATTTTGTACGCGTACTTCTTTCTTGCAAAGTATTAAAATT
This sequence comes from Odontomyia ornata, assembly GCA_963969285.1. Classification (NCBI taxonomy): domain Eukaryota; kingdom Metazoa; phylum Arthropoda; class Insecta; order Diptera; family Stratiomyidae; genus Odontomyia; species Odontomyia ornata. The sequence goes on from OZ017740.1 coordinate 197,629,240, forward strand.
TCTTTTGAATTTATTCTTATCTATGGATTTAAATATTTCATCATCTTCAGATAAAGAGAGTTCACAGATATTCTCTTGTCTGGTGAATTCCAATAACTTTTCTAATATTGAAACGAATTTCAAATTAGACTTATTGCTATTGCTCTTTTCTGAGTACACATCAGCACCTTTCGTTATGAGCTTAGCATTGGTAGAAACGTGTTTCTTACCAGATTTATCGCTATAACGTGCTTCTATATGAGTCTTAGTGGGTATTTTTTTATTCTCATTATTTGTATCGTGCAATTTTATAAATTTCAGTTTTTCTATACCGGTAATGTCAGACAGACTTGTACAATCCCAGCAATAGAGTTGATCAGATTCTATCTTGGTGTGGGTGCAATCGTTGTCGACTTTCTTTTCTTTCTTTGTACTTTTTGCCATGCCCCTTGTTACAATTAGTAACTTTCGTTTAACACGTTCATCAGTGTTTGGAGGTATCATTGATTTAAGTATGTCTGAATCCAATTCGATTCTAGACAAGGCGTCTGCATTGGTATTCATGCTGCCTTTCTTGTAGACTATTGTGAAGTTATAATCAGATAAATCTACTCGTATCCTTGTTAATTTTGAAGATGGATTTTTGTGACTGAATAGTGATACTAGTGGTCTATGGTCAGTTACCACTATGAATTTTCTACCGTAAAGGTTAAGGTCTAAAGATATTTATTGCCCAATGTATTGCTAGCAATTCTTTCTCAATAGTTGGTTTATTGATATCATGCTTCGCTAATGATTTGCTAGCGTAAGATATCGGTAAGTCAGAATCAATTTTGCCTTGTGACAGAATTGCTCCTAATGCATAATTAGATGCGTCTGTAGTAAGGATGAATGGTTTTTCGAAATTTGGGTATTGCAAGATAGGTGGTTCAATAAGTTTCGATTTTAAAGTCTCATAAGCTTTTTGACAATCTTCAGTCCAATTGAAGGTAACATTTTTCTTTAAAAAAGAATTAAGATATTTGGCTGTTTGCGCAAAATTCGGGATGAATCGCCTGTAATAATTACAAAAAGCTACAAATCTCCGTACTTCATCCGCGTTGCGTGGTATTGGGTAGTTTTTGATAACTTCGTACTTTGATGGGTCGGTTTTGATACCTTTATCAGTGATCAAATGCCCTAAGTACACTACTTCCGATCTCATAAATTGGCATTTCGCGGGATTTAATTTTAAGTTGTATTTACGCAGCCTGCTTAATACTTTGCTCAGATTGTCGTTGTGATGCTTAATACTGCATCCAAATACTATAATGTCATCGACATATAGGAAAGCTTCGTGACTTAAACCACTTAATGCAATAGTCAACATTCGTTGAAAACTTTTAGAAGAAATTTTCAAACCAAACGGTAATCTCTTAAATTGATAATGACCGTCGTTTGTCGAGAATGCTGTTATCGGCCTAGACTCTTTCTTAAGTTCAATTTGATGAAAAGAGCTAGTCATATCTAAAGTAGAGAAATACTTAGCTCTTCTAAGCTTATCCAAAACGTCTTCGAGTCTTGTTAAAGGAAATTTGTCGTTAACGATTTTATCGTTAAGTCTGCGGAAATCTACCACCAATCGCCATTTCTGCTCTCCATCACTCGACTTCTTTGGTACTACCAATAGAGGTGAGTTGTAAGGGCTAACAGACGGCTCTATGATGTCATTAGACTCCAAGTCTTTAACTTGTCGCAAAATTTCCTCGTTTTGGGTTTGTGGCAACCTATAATTTTTTATATAAACCGGGTTTTTGTCGGTTGTTTGCAGACATTGTCTGTAAAAATTGTTCGTTGTCAATTTCTCTCCCTCTAGATAGAATACATCTTGAAATTCTTGAATTATGTTTAATAAACTGTTCATGGATGGTTTATCCAAATTCTCTTCATTTATTATCTCCAGCAATTTCTCGAAACGTTTATTATTCGAAATCTGAACTTCCTGATGTCTTTTGTCACTTTTATTCAGTGTAAGGATACTGTAATCGCTTAAAGGTTGAACTCGTTCGAATCGGTTGACAAATGGAACCAGGTGGCACATTATGCTCGGGCAGTCCTAAAATATAAAAGGGACTCACAGCAGCCGGAGGCGCTGGGGCTGGGGGATCGCTCTTCTGGCAATTCCTCTTCCCCCCTCCCCTCCCGCTAGGAAAGGGACTCCCCAGCTTGAAGGCGCCCCACGGCGTAACAAAACGAGAGCTGGCCCGAAGTAATGTGTCAAACGGTTCCAGGCTAGGTTCTCAGATTGACAGGGGAGGTGTTTAGTGGGTAGTCCAAAGGTATCCTCCATGGGAGTCCCACACTGCCAGACTCGGCGGGCATAAATGCCTTCACCTCCCTACCACAAAAAAAAAAAAAAAAAAAAAAAAAAAGGTTGAACTCGTGCTCTGAATTCTTTAATGACAACATCGTTGTCTGTTGTGTTCAGTATTTTCACATGTTGGATTTCTTTCGCGGGTATTATGGTATTTCCAACAAAAATACCTTTTTGAATTTCTGACCGGAATAGAATGCAGTCTTCATCTAGTTCTAAATTTACCGGAACTATTGCTTCGGTTCTCGCAGATACGTTTATCTGGTAATTGTTGGGTTTTCTTGTGCTCATAGGCAACACAACTTCATCATCCTTTATATTAAATGAGATGGTGTACGTCTCATAGTCAATTTTGCACATATGTTTGACCAGTACATCTCTCCCTAAGATACCATCTGTGGTTATCGGAAATTTGTCGGTTACGATATGAAATGAATTTCTTAAATTATATTCCCCAATTTGTAAATTTAAATCTAGAGTTCCTAACGAACTAGTAACTTCCTCAGTTATTCCAGAGAGCTTAATCCTTTCATTAGATCTTATTTCATATTCTATATTCTTATAGACATTTTCTTTACAGATAGATACGTCCGCACCTGTGTCTATAAGAAATGTAAGTTTTCTACCTGCATTGTGGCAATAAATTGTAATGAAATTTGCGCAGGTGTTTGAAATCCTAAATATTCTGTGGTCTATACCGGGAGGCTGTCCTGTACATTCTCGACCTCGCCGGTTCTTCGGTAATTTCCCTGGTCCGTAATAATATTAACATTTCTCCTATTAGTTCGGTTCTGGTCGTTTCTGAAATAGTTATGTCGATTCCCATTATTTCCGTTGTTGGAAACTCGTCCATTGTTATAATTCCTACCCCGTTGGTTATTACTATTGCCTTGCCTATAGTTATTCCTTGTGCTATTGTTATGTCTGTAGTCATTTCGGTTGTTATAATTGTTTCTCCTATCATTGCTGTATCGTATGTTGTAGTTATTTCTACCATGATACCTGTTGTTTGTCTTTTGATTAGAGAAATGCATAACATTCGCTACAGGTGGTGGTTCAGAATTTTCTAACTCTAAAGCCAAAGATACAGCTTCACCAAAATTCTTGGTCTCGATGCAAAAACAGTATTTCTCAGCTGGTCGTTCAAACCGTTCTTAAATACAGTGAGTGCGTAACTATCATTCATATTAGCTATGACTTTCTTTTCAGCTGCTGTTGCAGAATTACCTAACTCTTGAATCTGTAGTTGATTCAGTTCACAAATTAGCGACGTTACTTTATCAGTGTAGGCATTGACGGTTGATTTCTTTTGTACCGTATTGCTAAGCTGTGTGAATATCTGGGGTATAGTTTTATTGCTTTTAAACTAGCGTAATAAAACATATTTAAGGTTCTCAAAAGAAACAATGTTACTGGCAGCAATTGAAAGCTTAACCGATGCACTCAGTGTGACGTTTTTCACAAAATCCAATAACAATTCTTTAGCAGTTGCTGTTAGTGAAGAATGTAGGAGTTCTACAATTTTTAGGAATGATTCTAATTCCCTGTATTTTCCGTCAAAGACAGGAATAACCTTCAACGCGGTTTCTAACGAGAATTCTGCCATTCTGGAACTTTCTATCAATATGGGGTTCTTATTTCCTAATTCTGATACTTTTGTATCTTGACCAGTGTATCCGCGTTGAGATAACTGAAACTGAAGTTCTCTTTCTAGAGTTGCAGCTTCTGTTTTAAATTTTAATTTCAAATCCAAAAGATTGGAATCGCTTTCTGAAAGGACGGATGTCAAAGAGTTGAATAATTCTCTTTGTAGTAGGTTACCTAATTTTTCTTAAATGGTTTCAACAGTATACAAGCTCTTTCCTGTTTTCTTTAAATTCCTAAGGGTCCTTTCGTTGTCGTCTACAATGTTTTTCACTTTATCCATAAGCTAAAACAAATTTCTTGTAACACTAAATGCAGAAATGGACTGCAAAAATATATTCTATATTTGATCTAGCTTTAAATATTAGTTGTCCTATTTAACCTTTTGATTACATATTATTATATCTATCATACACAAAAAATAAAACTATAGCTATGATGAAAATTGAAGAAGTGGTTGTCGACTGCCTATATTCCTCCACGATACCAGCATTTGTGTTGGTTGAGCATTTATTGCCCATCTTGTCGGGGATTTTTTTTTTTGTCCGGGCGTAGCTTATCCAGTTGTTTTAACAGTAACTTCTCGATTCACCGTGCGTCAATTCGATAACGCGGTGTAATTCTGCACGGGCCTTCTTCAATTTTGTTTTCGCTCCTCTTCTAGCACGTCTTCTCTTCGGTATCACCGTTGTATCCTTTTTATGTTGTTGTTTGAAGAAATCACTAATTTGTCGAGGCTTTGGTCCAATATATTTTAAATCTGCCATCTTTTTTGGGATGTACTTCGGTACCTCGTTGATGCTTCCGGAACATACTCTAGCTCCTTTTCTGCTAGCTCGCAACACCGATCAAAAATAGCGTCGAAATTGCCCTCTGATTGCAAGTCCAGGAAATCGTCGTTGATAGTATTTTCCTTTGCGCAGTTCGCAGGATCGCCATGTAATAAGTGGGCACAATTGCCTTGCAATGAGTCCTTAACTTCCTTGTCTGCAGTGAAAGACTGCGGACGGTTATCCGTAAGATCGCTAAACACTTTAGGATAAGTTAAAGGGCCTACTAAGACAATAATTATATTCACCTAAACAGCGGATTGCTCCGCAGATATAATGGCGAGGACATTACTGACCACGACGCCGTTATTACTAAGTCTGCAAAAATAACTTCGCGACTATTTGATTCAAGGGTTAATAATCAGAATGAATAATACACGCTGAGTATCTTGCCAAGAATGTTTTATTTAAATTTTCCTACGACCATTTATATTCAATTTTAGCTTACAATATACTTCTTACAAAATAATTGACCTAATTGTTTACTCCAAAAATTTACATTACTAATATCCATATATTCATGTTCGATAAATTTATTGGTGCCATTTATTTGCAACTCAATTAATTATCACTACGCAATTCATCGACCTAAGCTACTCAATTCTCATTGAAACATTTTTGATGTGTTTGCAATTTTTTTTATCCACGCGACCTTTTCTTCATGTGCGTAAGATGGGTATATTCATATGAATATCTGCGTATGCGGTTTTGTCTTATGAATCATAGTATTTCCTCAAGTGCATGTACAGACGTAAGCACATAGATTCAAATGCAATAATTTATGAATGAGTTGACTGTTTGCTTGTTTGTAGGTTTTGTGTTGACATTGCGAGTGAGTAATATGATATGGATATGGGCATGTAGAATCTTTGTCGTATTTTTGTTTTTACATGCTGATATGATTGTTTACGGAAGTGTATGGATATGAATGTGAGTATTTATTTAAATTTACAGATGTAAGTATGATATTTATAAATATTTATTGGTGTAGGTATTACACACCGAAGGAAGTTGATGGAGTACCTTTGAGCCGAGGCTCGAGGCAAGGCAGCTTATACTTGCATCCGTGTCAATCAGTGCAACAGCGATTTCGCCTAACACTTTGATTGGCGCGTAAGGTCGAGTGTCATTCTTAGAAACCTCTGAGCTGTTACATACGTTTAATGTTTGGCGACAGATGCGCACTCTCCTGCGGAAACTCCTCCAACGACGAGTTGACCACTTAGTTTTGTGCTGGCGTGGGGTGACCTTTTCTGCGGCAAAAATCCTCTCTCGTGTAGCAATATACTCCTGCAACCTAATGTGGTATGGTTTCAAAACACGGGTTTGTGGTCTTCAGGCAGTACCTGAGGTGGTCACTTCAAAAAGGTCTTTGGAGAGGCCTCCTGAGAAGATGTGGCATCTGCTGCATCGTGGACCAGCAAAGGTATCATGGTGTTTGTATCTAATGAGTTTACTGGCGAGGAACTTGTCGTGGTGGAACTGTCAGTAGACGGGACGGAGTACCGTTCCGTTACTGAGTCTGCGGGCTGTCGTTGGCACTCGCTTGCAAGTTTTTTGGCTTCTTGCAATTGGTGCAGTTTGGCACATAAGTATCTGGCTTCCCACAACGACAACAAAAAATGTTAGCCTCTACCTGGCATGCGGTAAAACGGTTTCCCGTCTGCCGGCAGTTCCAACACGTGATAACTCGTGTCCTAGGAGCCAGTTCGTGTACTTTGGTCTGATGTTCTTGGTCTAGTTCTGTGGATAATGATGTGGTCTCGGCCGCGCTGTCTGTTATGTATGTAATGAGACAAGCTGGCGCGGGAAGAGCAGGCACGCTGTGTTCGAGTTCAGCTACTGGGCGTCGTTCTGGTTGCCCTCGACGGCCAAAGAATTTACCTTGCTGTGTGGACCACTGGGAGTATTGCACCGCTTCAAGCTCCTTTGCTGACGCGCGAAGCGCATGCACATTGTGGCGTGGGGCAAACACCAGCCGCTCTCGTAGCTCGGGCCTGATTCCCTCCCAAAAGAGACTTAGGAACTCAGACTCCGGCATGGGGCTCATCAGACGTTCCAACAGGCACCAAAGGGCTTCTTAGTAGTCATCGACGGTCTCCTGCGCCTGTTGGTGTCTGCTCCGTATTCTCGACTGGTGTGAACTCCCGCAAGGCGGCATGTCTCAACGTTCCCCAGTTAAAGGTAGGAAACGTGTCCACAAACCGCCAGAATCAACGAAGAGCTCTCCCAGTAAATAGCATTTGGGCGCAGCGTGTGACGGCTCTCATTTTCCCTCCTAAGTTCAACCAAGCCATATTCTCGACCCTTCTCAAAAAGGCCCCGATGGTCGTAGTGTCGCCCTGGCCCGTAAACGGCGAACGATTGCGTTCGTTGCCGGACAGTCCCGCTGCGGTCTCTTCGCGGTGGGCAGGTCTTCGCGGTGGGCAGGCCTTCCCGTTCGGCGATCTCCTGGTTGGGTTGATGTTGGTAAATCCCAAGTATACCAGGGTATTGAGCCACGGTCATGAGCTGCCTGCTCGAACAATTGTCGCTCAGGGCTCCAGGCACTCATATTATTCCGCTGGTGCGGTCGCGAAGTCGGGACACTTCCCCTGGGCATGAATTCTGGGGCCATGGGATTCATGACTCTGCTGAGCCTAGGAGGTGCTGGGTCATCAGCTACTGTTAGGAGTAGCTCTGCGGCCTCTGCGTTATCCGCTCGTGCCAATGATGTAGAAGGCTGGGCCGGTGGTTGTGGAACAGACAGTCATTGTAGTTGCTGTCTCATCCGTTCCATGCTTGCAGCCATCGTTTGCATGACCACCAGCAGCTGAGACATCTCTGGCGAAGCTGAAGATGAGTGTTTGGTACTGGGTCTGCCTGGTGGTAGGGCTCTGGCTTCACCGGTATCACTGCGATTGGAGTTGGTGGAGGAGGCCCGCCTTTGGGCACTGCTCCGCAAACGACGGGAGGCGGATATCGTTCTGTCGCGATGGGTGTCTATTCCAGAGGCCGTCGACAGAGGGGGCATGCCAATGAGATCTGTCGTAGCTGGCCCAAATACAACTGATGCAGTCGATGACCGCACGGTAAAGTTTGGCTCGACAAATCGTCCATGTCTTCGTGGCACATGGAGCACAAGAGTGTTGTTCCGGCATCCGACCTGTGCTTATTCCTCTCAGGAGTCCGCTTTTTGGGCATTTAATATATAATAATAATATATGTAATAAATAAAAATACTTATATTAACTGAGGACGTGGCCGTCAAAAATATAACGATATTTTAATATGATAAACTGAGTATTAAAATTAATATTTAAATTTAAATTGGGAAAAAAATATGATAAATTCAACGACAAGAAGATTAGCAATATCAAATTCGGTCTTTCCATTTCGTTTCCCCCTTCACAGGCAAGGGCACCAATGGTGAGCTCTTCTTTTGCGTCATAGGCACTACTCTTTTGAGGCACCATAAGAATCAGGGTTTGGAAGTGCTCTCTCGTGAGCAAATTTTAACCAGGTACAATTTGTCAGCGCAGGGTTGGTTCTTTACCGCAAGCAGCGCGTATCTTATCATGGATATTCACGGACTAGCTAAGCAGCCGATCACGTGAAATCAAAATCCATGTATGGAAGACACTTAAGCATCGCTTAGTTTGGGGTGCAGATCAGAATCCTCCGCAAAAATGATCTTGAGTAACAACTTCCGAATACACGAAAGGACTCTAATATCATTTGGCCTTGATAGTCATACAATGGGGGTAAACCACCAATGTATAAATCAAAAGCAGATCCAAAGGATATTGATGTCCGAGAACAACACACGTTCGGAATTTATTAATTTTCTGGGGCACGATTAGTGCAATATCTCTTAGGGGTTACCTACCCACTAAAATCTGGACGCTTGGTAGGCTTACCTAGAGACGTTGGACTGTCTCGTGCTCATGACTGATGATACAGCCGGGCTTTTCGGACTATCCGTAAAGGACTGCAGTGATGGTCTGCCACCCTGGCCGAAAGAGGGTGTTAGGAGCCGCCGAGATTTGGCCTTGTCTAGGGACGCGTGAATGCGCTCGCAGGCTAGCTAGTCGTGGGGCGGGTTCTTTTCCCCAGCACAAGACCCACTACAAAAATATTTTTTGCATCCACGATTTTCGGAAAAGGGTTCAAATAAATATCGATCGAAGTCGAGAATGAGGTAACCTACTAAGTTGTCAAAAGAATGGTTGCTTCAAAGGACTAATCGGGCCTGGAGAAAACGGATTGACTTAAGGGGACTTCGTCGCTACCGACGATACTTATGGCCCACAAATAAGAGAGGGGCGTCCAGGTGGAAGCGGTGCCCCCTCGCACCCCCCCAACCGAATCCAGATCCAAAAGTAGACGTGGCGATATATTTCCCATTTAAGTGAAAAGCTCATATAAACATAATTTGCATGAATTTTTCCATTGAATGAGAAATATAAAGGTGGCCAATTTATGTTATAGTATTATGTGATGGAATCTCATAACACTATACCATAAAAGGGCACGCGAGCGGAAGGCACCTCTACCCGGGCAAGAGCATCTTAAACGCATCACAAGGGGAGAGCTTGCCCGATGGCTAGCTCATTATAGTGGAGGGGCCGGCCATCGTTGCGGGTGCCATACCCGGTCAGGGTTAATGAAAGGAAAGACCGAATGTATTATTTAATCCAACATTTTTTTTATTTTTCTTTTCCATCCAAAAAATCATAAATTTCGCAATTCAATTAATTAACAAACATTACAATGAGGCTATCATTCAAACAAAAAAAAGAATAAAAGTCCAGAACAAAATTACTTTAACCATTATTTTCAACATAAAGCCAACAATCTTTACAAAATTTAGAAAGAAATAAGAAATGAATTTATATAACAAGCAAAAAATAAAGAAAACCAACAATATTTAAAAATTTCGAAGGAAATATGAAATGAATTTATATATCAAGCAAAATAAAAGAAAACCCAAAGCGTACTCACCCTCATCCTCGCCGGGCGCCCGCTCGTGATGTGGGTTATTCCCACTGCCTGAAATTTGATGTACGTTACGAGTGCGGGCACCACAATTTCTACGTTTACAAAAAACTTGAGATGGGAAGGAAAATTCTAAATCAACCTTTTGCACTGTATATAAATTAATTTTTTTGATCATATATGATGTTGAGATAAGTTGCTTTGGGCCACTACATCAACAAGTGGTTCCGTGTGGGGTTCTGATTTTTTCTTCCTTCAACAACCGTTATCCGTATGTTAATTTGTTGTCAGTAACAACTTAGCTCTCAAATTGTACTATTTTAGAATATAAAAACGTTTGCGATCAACGGAAATATCCTGGTGGTAAAACGATCCTTTTTTTTTTTTTTTGTGGTAGGGAGGTGAAGGCATTTATGCCCGCCGTGTCTGGCAGTGTGGGACTCCCATGGAGGATACCTTTGGACTACCCACTAAACACCTCCCCTGTCAATCTGAGAACCTAGCCTGGAACCGTTTGACACATTACTTCGGGCCAGGTCTCGTTTTGTTACGCCGTGGGGCGCCTTCAAGCTGGGGAGTCCCTTTCCTAGCGGGAGGGCAGAGGGGAAGAGGAATTGCCAGAAGAGCGATCCCCCAGCCCCAGTGCCTCCGGCTGCTGTGAGTCCCTTTTATATTTTAGGGCTGCCCGAGCATAATGTGCCACCTGGTTCCATTTGTCAACCGATTCGAGCATCACCGCAACTATATTATCCGGGGTGAGCTCTCCCGTCTCCCTGTAGAGTTCCCTTCGCAGCCTGGCCCATTTGGTACACGCAAAAAATGTGTGACAGGCATTGTCCTCCTCTCCTGGGCAAAACCGACAATCGGGAGACCGTGACTTGCCGATCTTGTGCAGGTAAGACTGAAAACACCCATGCCCGCTCAAAAGCTGGGTCAGATAGAAGTCAGTCTCACCATGCCTTCGATTTAGCCACGGTCTCACATCCGGGATGAGGCGCGCAGTCCACCTTCCCTTCGTGCAATTCCTCCAAGACTGCTGCCAATCGTTGAGCGAGCGTTGTCTCTCCTCGCGGACAACCATCTCCCTCGCATCCTCGTTCCGGCGCAGGTAAATAGCGCGGCGCTCTCTAGCAAGGAGGCCGACAGGTATCACGCCTGCAATCACTCTCACCGCCGAGTCGGAGACTGATGGATACGAAGATGCAATTCTCAGTGCTCCTCTTCTCTGTACCTGTGCCAATCGTTTTCGGTATACCTCCTTGCTGAGAGCGTCGCCCCATACCTCTGCTCCGTACATTAGCACTGACCCTACAGCACTCATCAAGAGGCGTCTTCTTGATGGGCTGGGCCCCCCTACGTTGGCCATAAGTCGACTCAGGGCCGATATTCCCGAAGCAGCCTTCTCAGCCGTTGCCCTTATTTGCTCAGAGAAACTCATCTTCGAGTCGATCAGTAGCCCCAGGTACTTCACCGCTGGCTTCGATTCGATCTGTATATCTCCAATACTGATCATCCTTACTCTAGGGATTCTCTTTTTTGTCAAGATGACCACTTCGGTTTTCTCCAGTGCTAAACTGAACCCGCGAGCAGTCATCCAGTCCCTCACTCGGCGCATTAGCATACCTAGCCTAAGTTGCGCTTGTTCAACGGTGCGTCCGGCGACCAGAGCCGCAACATCATCCGCATAGCCGACCAAGCGCGACTCATCTGGCATCTCAAGTCTCAGTAGCCCATCTTGAGACACGTTCCACAGGTCCGGACCAAGGATAGATCCCTGGGCAACACCCGATGTAGTTTCCATCCTTCGTTGGCCCTGTGTCGTGTCGTAGAGCAGGCTTCGGTCCTTTAGGTAGTTCCTCAAAAGCCGCATTAGATATTCTGGAACTTGAAAAGAGTTTTCCAGCGTGTCCAGAATATCCACCCATCTAGCGGAGTTGAAGGCATTCCTGACGTCGAGTGTCACCAACAGGGGATCTATGTGATTATTACAATTAGCTAGAGGCAAATTTAGGCAAAAACCTCTACTAAATGTTTATTAATATTTTAATTTTTATATGCTTAAATTAATGATTTATTATAATATATTCATTTCAGGTAATTTATCCATTCATTTTTTATTTAAAAATTTAAAAATTATCATGCAAGAAAATGAGGTACTCACCGGCATCCTCACGAGTGCTCGTTGACGATGTTGGTGGTGCTGGTAAACATGAATTCGGTATTTTTATTTATAGTTATACTGGAAATTTATAAATGGACAAACTGATTAAATTAAAAGTAACCCGAGATGCTACATCACTTTCAAGAACGATATTGTTATTGTATGATTCTAGGAAATTTTCAGTTATCTTGCAAATTCTTTCTGTTGATAATGGGTTCAAATAGAATCTTTATTTCCCCGGAGATGAGATAAGCTATCTTCCGTCTTCTTCTCAAACAGATCTGCTCCGTATGTCAAATCAAGTGTCCACCGTAACTGATAAATCTACTCTGTTAAATTCGTCTCACGGCGTCGAGTGAAAAGCGAAAAAAATTCCGTTAATTTTATTTACAATTATACTTTCGCTTTTCCTCACTATTCTATGTTACATGATGCATTGCAGTGCATTATTTTAGCTCTGATTTTCATGTCAGTAATTATTGTTTTGTGTTAGCATCTATGAATCTATGTTAATGTGCAGATGTTGGTTTCTTTTTTTTTTGTTAAAGTTTCGTGATAGCGGAGATGCTTGCGTGTGGTGATTTATTTGATGAAGCGTTTATTAATATTCTAGGGATTTTTTTGTTCGTTTTTATTTTGCTTGTAGGAACAACATACACATTTCCCTTAAACTAATTCGATGAATCCATTATTGTTGATTAATATTCTCGAAAAATATCAATTTTTCCATTTTTCTTTTCCAAGTATTGCAACTGTTGTTCATGGTTGTTTATAGCGAAAAATATTTTAGAAAATCAGCTGGTGTTGTTGGTTGAGACACTTCTAGCTGCTCACCGGCTTCTTCCAAGCGTGCTTTAAAATCAGGTAAATCATCTGCAATACAAGGGTGACCCGCCGATGGCCAAAATAGGCAACAACAATAGCGACATAGCGATAAGACTTCGCCGTATTGATGATCCTCCCCATAATTTTTACGTAGCTCATTGTAAATTAGTTTGCAATCTTTAACATCTCGCAACCACTTATATTAGCTTATCTAAAATGAAATTAATTTGATTCAGGCTAAAATGAAAGCCGCAGAATTCACGTCAAATGCGTTGTTCAGATATGATAGCTGCCATAAGATTCCAAGCATTTGAAGATGATTCTAAATCTGTATGATCTGCAATAGGTAAAACGATTTCTCTAATACAGTCTACAGGTAAATCGTGTAGTTTTGGATGTAATTCTGCTCCGGGCTCCGTAATTTGTATTTGACTAATTATAGATTGAATTCTTTGCATCGTTTTCACATGATTTTTCCATAAATCTTGGCTCCCTAAAGGTTTGCCCCAAGACTTTTGATTTTCTTTATTGACAATATCTTGTAATTGCACAGCTAATCCACGTAGTACATTAATATTTTGTTGGCTATCCCTTACTTGAGCAGCTACTTCTTCAATCATTTGCAACAGCAGTCGTTGAACACTTCCCGGTAAATTTGCAATGCCTTTTGCAGTCACTAAAAGTCTAAGAAATGCGCATAAATAAAGAAAACGTCTACGATCCCGTACGGATCTACGAAAATCTAATCTTTAAACAGCATCGCCAAGTCCATTGAATGCTGCTTTTTCGGAATTTATTAATTTTCTGGGGCACGATTAGTGCAATATCTCTTAGGGGTTACCTACCCACCAAAATCTGGACGCTTGGTAGGCTTACCTAGAGACGTTGGACTGTCTCGTGCTCATGACTGATGATACAGCCGGGCTTTTCGGACTATCCGTAAAGGACTGCAGTGATGGTCTGCCACCCTGGCCGAAAGAGGGTGTTAGGAGCCGCCGAGATTTGGCCTTGTCTAGGGACGCGTGAATGCGCTCGCAGGCTAGCTAGTCGTGGGGCGGGTTCTTTTCCCCAGCACAAGACCCACTACAAAAATATTTTTTGCATCCACGATTTTCGGAAAAGGGTTCAAATAAATATCGATCGAAGTCGAGAATGAGGTAACCTACTAAGTTGTCAAAAGAATGGTTGCTTCAAAGGACTAATCGGGCCTGGAGAAAACGGATTGACTTAAGGGGACTTCGTCGCTACCGACGATACTTATGGCCCACAAATAAGAGAGGGGCGTCCAGGTGGAAGCGGTGCCCCCTCGCACCCCCCCCAACCGAATCCAGATCCAAAAGTAGACGTGGCGATATATTTCCCATTTAAGTGAAAAGCTCATATAAACATAATTTGCATGAATTTTTCCATTGAATGAGAAATATAAAGGTGGCCAATTTATGTTATAGTATTATGTGATGGAATCTCATAACACTATACCATAAAAGGGCACGCGAGCGGAAGGCACCTCTACCCGGGCAAGAGCATCTTAAACGCATCACAAGGGGAGAGCTTGCCCGATGGCTAGCTCATTATAGTGGAGGGGCCGGCCATCGTTGCGGGTGCTATACCCGGTCAGGGTTAATGAAAGGAAAGACCGAATGTATTATTTAATCCAACATTTTTTTTATTTTTCTTTTCCATCCAAAAAATCATAAATTTCGCAATTCAATTAATTAACAAACATTACAATGAGGCTATCATTCAAACAAAAAAAAGAATAAAAGTCCAGAACAAAATTACTTTAACCATTATTTTCAACATAAAGCCAACAATCTTTACAAAATTTAGAAAGAAATAAGAAATGAATTTATATACCAAGCAAAAAATAAAGAAAACCAACAATATTTAAAAATTTCGAAGGAAATATGAAATGAATTTATATATCAAGCAAAATAAAAGAAAACCCAAAGCGTACTCACCCTCATCCTCGCCGGGCGCCCGCTCGTGATGTGGGTTATTCCCACTGCCTGAAATTTGATGTACGTTACGAGTGCGGGCACCACAATTTCTACGTTTACAAAAAACTTGAGATGGGAAGGAAAATTCTAAATCAACCTTTTGCACTGTATATAAATTAATTTTTTTGATCATATATGATGTTGAGATAAGTTGCTTTGGGCCACTACATCAACAAGTGGTTCCGTGTGGGGTTCTGATTTTTTCTTCCTTCAACAACCGTTATCCGTATGTTAATTTGTTGTCAGTAACAACTTAGCTCTCAAATTGTACTATTTTAGAATATAAAAACGTTTGCGATCAACGGAAATATCCTGGTGGTAAAACGATCCTTTTTTTTTTTTTGTGGTAGGGAGGTGAAGGCATTTATGCCCGCCGTGTCTGGCAGTGTGGGACTCCCATGGAGGATACCTTTGGACTACCCACTAAACACCTCCCCTGTCAATCTGAGAACCTAGCCTGGAACCGTTTGACACATTACTTCGGGCCAGGTCTCGTTTTGTTACGCCGTGGAGCGCCTTCAAGCTGGGGAGTCCCTTTCCTAGCGGGAGGGCAGAGGGGAAGAGGAATTGCCAGAAGAGCGATCCCCCAGCCCCAGTGCCTCCGGCTGCTGTGAGTCCCTTTTATATTTTAGGGCTGCCCGAGCATAATGTGCCACCTGGTTCCATTTGTCAACCGATTCGAGCATCACCGCAACTATATTATCCGGGGTGAGCTCTCCCGTCTCCCTGTAGAGTTCCCTTCGCAGCCTGGCCCATTTGGTACACGCAAAAAATGTGTGACAGGCATTGTCCTCCTCTCCTGGGCAAAACCGACAATCGGGAGACCGTGACTTGCCGATCTTGTGCAGGTAAGACTGAAAACACCTGTGCCCGCTCAAAAGCTGGGTCAGATAGAAGTCAGTCTCACCATGCCTTCGATTTAGCCACGGTCTCACATCCGGGATGAGGCGCGCAGTCCACCTTCCCTTCGTGCAATTCCTCCAAGACTGCTGCCAATCGTTGAGCGAGCGTTGTCTCTCCTCGCGGACAACCATATCCCTCGCATCCTCGTTCCGGCGCAGGTAAATAGCGCGGCGCTCTCTAGCAAGGAGGCCGACAGGTATCACGCCTGCAATCACTCTCACCGCCGAGTCGGAGACTGATGGATACGAAGATGCAATTCTCAGTGCTCCTCTTCTCTGTACCTGTGCCAATCGTTTTCGGTATACCTCCTTGCTGAGAGCGTCGCCCCATACCTCTGCTCCGTACATTAGCACTGACCCTACAGCACTCATCAAGAGGCGTCTTCTTGATGGGCTGGGCCCCCCTACGTTGGCCATAAGTCGACTCAGGGCCGATATTCCCGAAGCAGCCTTCTCAGCCGTTGCCCTTATTTGCTCAGAGAAACTCATCTTCGAGTCGATCAGTAGCCCCAGGTACTTCACCGCTGGCTTCGATTCGATCTGTATATCTCCAATACTGATCATCCTTACTCTAGGGATTCTCTTTTTTGTCAAGATGACCACTTCGGTTTTCTCCAGTGCTAAACTGAACCCGCGAGCAGTCATCCAGTCCCTCACTCGGCGCATTAGCATACCTAGCCTAAGTTGCGCTTGTTCAACGGTGCGTCCGGCGACCAGAGCCGCAACATCATCCGCATAGCCGACCAAGCGCGACTCATCTGGCATCTCAAGTCTCAGTAGCCCATCTTGAGACACGTTCCACAGGTCCGGACCAAGGATAGATCCCTGGGCAACACCCGATGTAGTTTCCATCCTTCGTTGGCCCTGTGTCGTGTCGTAGAGCAGGCTTCGGTCCTTTAGGTAGTTCCTCAAAAGCCGCATTAGATATTCTGGAACTTGAAAAGAGTTTTCCAGCGTGTCCAGAATATCCACCCATCTAGCGGAGTTGAAGGCATTCCTGACGTCGAGTGTCACCAACAGGACGATCCGTCGCTTGGTGCGACTATATGCCTCTGCCTTTTGGACCGCGTTCACCACCTCTGCAATCGCATCAATGGTAGAACATCCTGCTCTAAAGCCGTACTGCCGAGGAGATAGGTCCCCAGCAGCACGAATCGCGTCAGTGAGTCTTCCCTTGATGAGTTTCTCTAGCATTTTCCCAGCCGTGTCTAGCATGCATAACGGGCGGTATGCAGACGGCGATTCGGGATTTCCCTTCCCCTTGCTGACCAGCACGAGCCTCGCCACCTTCCATCGTACCGGGAAAACCCCGTCCCGTAGGCAAGCGTTGAATGTGCTGAGCAGCAAGTCAGGACAATGGTGATAGACGAGCTGCAAAACCTCAGCTGGAACACCATCTGGACCTGGAGCCTTCCTCGCTTGGTAAAACGATCCTTGTGATATAGCTGAATGCGCTTTTTATACAACACAAACCGCTGACGTTCACTTCCTTTCCAATTTCAACCGCGTCGACACGTTAAACACGTACGAAATATTCCTCCGTGATAGTATCCAATCCCTTGGCGCCTCCTTCATGTGTCTTGTTTTGCATACAATTCTCGTGCGAAACGAAAAGTCCCAGCACTCGCCGTCTCCAGTTGTTCCACTCACTGCCTGACTCAGGTGATCAGCAGCCGCCACCCCAGCCCGGTGGTACTGATTCCGTGATTCCGAATCCAGTTCAGATATCACGGGCGCGTGCAGTGTCTACGGAAATGTAGTGAAATATGTATATATCAATGTCTGCTGCCTCAGCGGAAGAGGATGGTGAGATCCGCCGAGATTGGCCTTGTCTGGGGACGCGTCAATGCGCTGGCAGGCTAGCGTCGCGGTGTCGTGGGGCGGGTTCTTTCTCCCTAGCACAAGACCCACTATAAAAACATTTTTCGCATCCACGAATTTGGAAAAGTTCTTTGATTCTCGATCGGAGTCGAGAAAGGAGGTAACCGGCTAAGGACTATGAACACACTAGTTCAGAGGACAAAATAGGACCTTAAAAAACGTACGGACATGAGAAGGCTTCGTCGTTACCGACGATACTTAGGGCCCCCAATAAGAGTGGGGCATCCAGGTGAAAGCAGTGCCCCCTTGCACCCTCCCAACCGGATCAAGATCCAAACATCAACGTGGCCATGTATTTCCCATTTGAGTGAAAAACTCATACAAATATAATTTGCATGACTTTTTCCATCAAATGAGGGGTACAAACGTAGCCAATTTATGTTATAGCATTATGCTATGGAATCACATAAGGCTATGCCATAAAAGGACACGTGAACGGATGGCCATTCTACCCGGCAAGAGCCCCTATAGAAAAAAAGAAGGGTAGACCGTGCCCGATGGCTAGCCCATGTCAGTGGAGGAGCCTGCCATCGTTGCGGGTCCTATACCCGGTCAGGTTTCAGTGAAGGGAAAGACCGACTTTCCTTTTTATTCAATAACCATCTCTCTTTTTTTCAATAATAATACTTAAATTATAATAAAAGAATAGTATATAAATTAAAAAAAAAGAATTTAAACAAAATTTAAAAAAAAACGAATCTATTTCTAACGATATTCGTATGGCACGACCAAATTAAAAAAATTAGAGAATACCCATTTTTTATTATTAAATTAACTTCATATGCTTTAAAATAATAAATTTTTTAAAAATATAAAGTTATTAAAAATTTTTTTAATATAAATGTTTATTATATATTTATATATATAATTTTCTTTATTAGAATATATGCGGTACAGAGGCCTTATAATATAGTAGGTGTTCTGACAAAGTCATTTCACCATCGTTTGAACATTACTTAAAACTATGCATATTATCGTATTTCTATGTGATTATTACAATTAGCTAGAGGCAAATTTAGGCAAAAACCTCTACTAAATGTTTATTAATATTTTAATTTTTATATGCTTAAATTAATGATTTATTATAATATATTCATTTCAGGTAATTTATCCATTCATTTTTTATTTAAAAATTTAAAAATTATCATGCAAGAAAATGAGGTACTCACCGGCATCCTCACGAGTGCTCGTTGACGATGTTGGTGGTGCTGGTAAACATGAATTCGGTATTTTTATTTATAGTTATACTGGAAATTTATAAATGGACAAACTGATTAAATTAAAAGTAACCCGAGATGCTACATCACTTTCAAGAACGATATTGTTATTGTATGATTCTAGGAAATTTTCAGTTATCTTGCAAATTCTTTCTGTTGATAATGGGTTCAAATAGAATCTTTATTTCCCCGGAGATGAGATAAGCTATCTTCCGTCTTCTTCTCAAACAGATCTGCTCCGTATGTCAAATCAAGTGTCCACCGTAACTGATAAATCTACTCTGTTAAATTCGTCTCACGGCGTCGAGTGAAAAGCGAAAAAAATTCCGTTAATTTTATTTACAATTATACTTTCGCTTTTCCTCACTATTCTATGTTACATGATGCATTGCAGTGCATTATTTTAGCTCTGATTTTCATGTCAGTAATTATTGTTTTGTGTTAGCATCTATGAATCTATGTTAATGTGCAGATGTTGGTTTCTTTTTTTTTTGTTAAAGTTTCGTGATAGCGGAGATGCTTGCGTGTGGTGATTTATTTGATGAAGCGTTTATTAATATTCTAGGGATTTTTTTGTTCGTTTTTATTTTGCTTGTAGGAACAACATACACATTTCCCTTAAACTAATTCGATGAATCCATTATTGTTGATTAATATTCTCGAAAAATATCAATTTTTCCATTTTTCTTTTCCAAGTATTGCAACTGTTGTTCATGGTTGTTTATAGCGAAAAATATTTTAGAAAATCAGCTGGTGTTGTTGGTTGAGACACTTCTAGCTGCTCACCGGCTTCTTCCAAGCGTGCTTTAAAATCAGGTAAATCATCTGCAATACAAGGGTGACCCGCCGATGGCCAAAATAGGCAACAACAATAGCGACATAGCGATAAGACTTCGCCGTATTGATGATCCTCCCCATAATTTTTACGTAGCTCATTGTAAATTAGTTTGCAATCTTTAACATCTCGCAACCACTTATATTAGCTTATCTAAAATGAAATTAATTTGATTCAGGCTAAAATGAAAGCCGCAGAATTCACGTCAAATGCGTTGTTCAGATATGATAGCTGCCATAAGATTCCAAGCATTTGAAGATGATTCTAAATCTGTATGATCTGCAATAGGTAAAACGATTTCTCTAATACAGTCTACAGGTAAATCGTGTAGTTTTGGATGTAATTCTGCTCCGGGCTCCGTAATTTGTATTTGACTAATTATAGATTGAATTCTTTGCATCGTTTTCACATGATTTTTCCATAAATCTTGGCTCCCTAAAGGTTTGCCCCAAGACTTTTGATTTTCTTTATTGACAATATCTTGTAATTGCACAGCTAATCCACGTAGTACATTAATATTTTGTTGGCTATCCCTTACTTGAGCAGCTACTTCTTCAATCATTTGCAACAGCAGTCGTTGAACACTTCCCGGTAAATTTGCAATGCCTTTTGCAGTCACTAAAAGTCTAAGAAATGCGCATAAATAAAGAAAACGTCTACGATCCCGTACGGATCTACGAAAATCTAATCTTTAAACAGCATCGCCAAGTCCATTGAATGCTGCTTTTTCACGGGTGCATCGTATTGTAATATGGCAGTGTGGTTGAACAACATCGTCGTTTTCCTCATCTCCGGATGTTGATGGTAATCTACTAATAAACGAACGTAGGGAACATTTCATACCTCGTCAACGACAATTCCCAAAATTATGTTCAATGGCGGGTTACGTGTTGATGTTTTTTTAAGGGCAACGACAAACACACACGGGATGTCAACCAGACTTTTTGATCCCATATATTCCAACGCCTTTCCAGCCACTAAACGGGTTTTATTCCAAGCGGTATTACAATTAGTTTTAACGCCATTCAACACTTGTAATGCACCTATGCAGATCAGATAAAACGCAATCCCACTTACACACAAAAGCTAATCAATTTCTCTTTTGCACTATTACCACATTCACTTGCTGTATTTATTCATAATTTCTTCTTTAAACAACAAATCCATAGGCTTTCCGGATTAGAACATTCATATTGCGGGAAATTTCGATATTTATTACACTCTCAAAGTTTTAAAATTCTCGCCTCAGATCGCAATTAATTCACTTTTGTATTGGAGAGTGGTGATTTACACATCCCCATAGCAAATCCAATCGTTATTCAGATAAAGGAACACAACACAGTGTGTAATTGTTATTTAGGAGTAAACAGAAATACTGTTGATTTTTTTTTATATGCATTGGTAGGACGTTCGTCGTCTGTGGTACGAGCAAAAACCTGGAAATTAAGTTAGGAAGGTGACATACGTAATACTGCCCCCTACTATACCGCACAGTCACTATATTTATCGAAAAATATACGCACTTATAACAATTAACAATTGTATGCTTATACGACGACCACAGGTACAGGACTTTTCTATTCTCTCTCTCTTGGGCGTCGCGACGTGACCGCCGTGAAGGTGGATAACAGACTCCCCGCTTGTTGCTCGTCGTCGCCTTACGGGACCGCTCTAAATCAATCGGCGATCCTTCCATTCACTTTCCATGTCATTGCGAAAGTGCAATTGCAAATTAAAATGATGAGTATTATTTTAAATTTACAATTGAAATTTGGATCAGCAATATGTTGGTTTTCGAGCAGTTTGCTTAGGCGACTGCTCGATTATTACAGAAAACTAGCGGAGGCAATTCCACACAATTGCACAAATTGCCAATTGGCGGCGACTTAGACGGTGACGATGTCGACGACTGTTGCCAAATTGTGGACGAACCCGACCGCGCGGCAGTAAAGGCGACGGCAAACCGCTTCCTGTTGTTTAGGCAATGCGAACATACGACGTACGTATCATAGCGGGCTTGTAATGATTTTTAAGTCTAAAGTCCGAACGAGGAACCGACCTCTCATCGGTTCTAGATGTTAAGTCTGAGTCGTGCCAACGAATGGTACCAACCGGTCAACCAATCCGTGGACCGTAATCCATTTTCGCGGTGGCTGCTTGTCGGCCAGCTAGATCGGAGAGGATTTGGGTCGCGGGTCTCAAAATGGATTACGATGCACGGATTGGTTGACCGGTTGATACCATTCGTTGGCACGACTCAGACTTAACGTCTAGAACCGATGAGAGGTCGGTTCCTCGTTCGGACTTTAGACTTAAAAATCATTACAAGCCCGCTTTCATACGTACGTCGTATGTTCGCATTGCCTAAACAACAGGAATTATAGTGCGAATGAGCACTCGGTTACGAACACCCATGCCCGAGGACGAACTGGTGGAAGTTATCAGGGAGAATATGCGTTGGGAGCTTCAGAACAGTCTATTCCCATCAACACCATACAAGGATTACGCTTCCATGCCCGTAGGCAAGAACAGCTAGATGAGCGGCGAGGTACCTTCCGTCCACAACCTCGCATAACGGGACCCAATCCACGAAATCATTATACCACGGAGTTAATGGCAGCGGACCACCTACTGGCTGACCCAGTACCAGTACCGAGGAGCGGAGCACCCCTGGAGCCCGAGTTCCAAGCAATGATTGATCGACCATTCGTTGAAGCAATTACAAGTCCGACGGTCTGTTGGAACTGCCGGCAGACGGGGCATCGTTTCTATGCATGTCCAGCGGAACCGACGGTCTTCTGTTACCGGTGTGGGAAGGCAGACACTTATGCACCTGATTGCGCAGATTGCAAGTTACGAAAAAACTTGCAAGTGAGTGCCGCGACCACCCGTCGGCACTCCTAGAACCCGAACGAACTAATACTGACCCGATCACTAGCTACGACCAAGCCCCAGACATGACCCCAACCTTGCTGACTCGCCCGCCAAACACAGTTCTCCCGAAGTTTCACAGCCGACGCCACCCTTTGTCGAGGCGGACGCGCAGGGGAATGGTAGCGAGGTGAAGGTTCCTTGGCACTTTTTTTTTTGTGGTAGGGAGGTGAAGGCATTTAAGCCCGCCGAGTCTGGCAGTGTGGGACTCCCATGGAGGATACCCTTGGACTACCCACTAAACACCTCCCCTGTCAATCTGAGAACCTAGCCTGGAACCGTTTGACACATTACTTCGGGCTAAGCCTCATTTCTCTACGCGTTTAGGCGCCACCGGGCTACAAGGATCCCTTTTCCAGCGGAAGGAGGGGAAGGGAGAGGGATTTCTAGAAAAGAGACCCCTCCGCCCTGGACGCCTCCAGGCGCTCAAATATGTTCCTGTTTATCTTAAGGACTGCCCGAGCGTAATGTGCCACACAGTTCCATTTGTCAACGGATGTGAGCATCTCTCCAGTGAGTTCATCCGGAGAGAGATCTTCCATTTCTTCAATGAGGTCACCGCGTTGCCTTTCCCACCTCTTGCATACAAAAAATGTGTGGTAGGCATCATCGACCTCTCCAGCACAGAATATGCAGTCAGGAGACCGTGACTTACCAATCTTGTGCAGGTAAGACCGAAAGTATCCATGTCCACTCAGTAGCTGAGTTAGATAGAAGTCAGTCTCACCATGCCTTCGATTGAGCCACGGCCTCAGGTCACCAATAAGGAGTGCGGTCCACCTACCTTTTGTATCGCTCACCCAGGACTGTTGCCAATCACTGAGTGAGCGTTCTCGTTCTTCGTGGGCGACAGCATCTATGTCGCATTCGTTCCTCCGCAGGTAGATTCTGCGGCGCTCCTTGGCAAGGAGGGCAATGGGTATCACTCCTGCGATGACCAGCACTGCCGACTCCGAGACAGTGCGATATGCAGATGCAATCCGCAGCGCTCCTCGTCGCTGCACCTGTGCCAAGCGCTTTCGATACAGCTCCTTGTTGAGAGCCTCACACCATATTTCCGATCCGTACAACAGCACAGATTGTACTGCACTCATCAGAAGTCTCCTTCTTGATGAGGTGGGACCCCCTATGTTGGCCATTAGTCGGCTGAGAGCCGAAACACTCGCTGCAGCCTTGTCAGCTATTGCCCTGAATTGCTCGGAGAAACGCATCTTCGAGTCGATCAAAATGCCCAGGTACTTCACTGCTGGTTTGGTCTCAACGAGTGCTTCCCCAATGTTGATCATCCTTACTCTAGGGATTCTCTTCTTTGTCAAGATGACTACTTCGGTTTTCTCCAAAGCTAGGCTGAACCCGCGAGCAGTCATCCAGTCCCTCACTCGGCGCATTGCATACCCAGTCTGAGTTGCGCTTGTTCAACAGTGCGTCCCGCAACTAGCGCCGCGACATCATCTGCATAGCCGATCAAACGCGACTCATCCGGCAGCTCGATTCTCAATAGCCCGTCGTACGTGATGTTCCACAGATCTGGGCCAAGGATGGAGCCTTGTGCAACACCCTTTTGTTTGACTGGCAGTGAGCCTCCGCTCTTTGGACCGCGCTCACTACTTCCGCTATCGCGTCAATAGTGGAGCGACCTGCTCTAAAACCATACTGCCGTGGAGATAGGTCCCCGGCAGAACGGACCGCGTCAGTGAGGCTTCCCTTGATGAGTTTCTCGAGCACTTTCCCAGCCGTGTCTAGCATACATAACGGGCGGTATGCAGACGCCAACTCGGAATTTCCCTTCCCCTTGCTGATCAGTACGAGCCTCGCCGCTTTCCAGCGTTCCGGAAATACACCTTCGTAAAGGCAAGCGTTGAACATACTGAGAAACAAGTCAGGACAAAGCTTGTAGACAAGCTGCAAAACCTCAGCAGGAACGCCATCTGGTCCCGGTGCCTTCCTTGCTTTCATGGATAGAATTGCCTGCTCCAGTTCCATCATTGTGAAAGGTGAGCATTCTAATGGTGTTTGTGCATGAGCTGAATCGACACGGACAGGGTGCCCGTACGATCTCGTCCATCTTCTCTGCTTCATGTAAGCAGGGCTTCCGTTGGGCACCAAGTTTTCGCATGACCAGCTTGTAACCTAGGCCCCACGGATCCCTATTTATACGTCCACGAGGTCTTGCCAGCATCGGGCCTTGCTCTTGTTAATATGCCTGCGAAGATATTTTCTGCCGGACCTGTATGCTGCTAGCCTAGTGTCTGCCTCCTCCCGTGTTCGCGCCCGCTGGGCCTCTCGCCGAAGTTTGTGACACTCGCTTCTTTGTTCGGCGATCTCGTTTCACCACCAGTATACTGGAGGCTTACCGCGTCGGGGTCTCCGACGGGGCATGGAAGACTCGCAAGCAATTATGGTGGTACTCATAGTTGAGTTCACCAAGTCCTTGGCTGTAGGCCCTCCACTCCCTGGCGGAGCTCCCAGCAACGGTACGCCTGCCGTAAGCGCGTCAGCGAACCTCTCAACGTCCATCCTCCCAGTCCTCCATCCGAGGATTGAAATTTGGGCATATGCACGCAGAGTGGCACCGTCGTGAATCTCAACCGCTATATACTGGTGATCACTAGCCGAGTAGTCCTCTAGTACTCGCCAGTTGTGTACTCTAGGTACCAAGGACTCCGAAGCGAGTTGTAATGATTTTTTTTAAATTTCTTTGCGATCGCGGAACCGACCTCTCATCGGTTCTAGACGTTAAGTCTGAGTAGTGCCAACAGATGGTACCAACCGGTCAACCAATCCGTGCACCGTAACCCATTCACGCGGTGGCTGCTTGTCGGCCAGCTAGATCGGAGAGGATTTCGGTCGCGGGTCTCCGAATGGGTTACGCTCATTTACAATATTCAGCCACCTGTACACGCCCGTTTTCAAAACGCGTTACAAAAACAAAACCATACGGAGAGGAAACCTATTCTACGTTACTCCGTATTTCTTCATCAACCAGTCAAAAGTACAAAATCTGATTTTTATTTCGCGTTCCCGAATTTCCGACGCAGTACCGAAAAGTATGCTACGCTAACTCAACCCGACGGAAACTACGTTAAAGAAAACTCAAAGTCAACTAAGGTACCGCGTACCGCGCGCAACGCGAAACCGACTTCAGCGGATTTCCTCAAACCCTACCCTCGCGACGGCATACTTACCCTGCACCCCATTTCCCGCTGAAAAGCAGAGCTACTGGAAAGGAAAGTCGTGTTTAATTAGCAATTCATGTTGTCCATTTTAATTATTTCAATGACATAAAACTTAACAAGTTGGGTAGACAGACCTATGCTCATGTCAGAAGGGTTTTGTACTCAACTTTCAAAATGGCGTAACCAGCAACGAATAAAATTAAGAAACACGTCATGTTCGAGGATCATACTACTATTAACTAAGTTGAAAGAATTTTTTAATTCTGAGGTATTTGTTAAAGTTATACCCATAAATATCTCGCTTGATAATTTTTCAGATTTTTTTTAGATCACGGGTGTCCATTCGCGAGGGAGAAAACACATTTTTCATGTATCCCCCCCCCCTCTCTGCCCCCACTGAAGCAAAAACTGTCAGTTTAAGAACTGTTTTGAAAAGCTCTCATAGAGAACTTTCATTAGATACTCATATCGGCTACCTTTCATGAAATTTTTTTCAGGGGCCACTCCTCTGTACTGTAAGCATCGATTCATGGCCTATTTTTTCGAATCCTAGAATGGCTACAAAGCCCTTTTGCTAGGAGCTCTCTCCTGCCTCTTCGACTTGTTTCAATTGTATGTAGTCATCCTCATGATATCTATCATTCCTGAAATTTTCATACAAATCCTAGCAAAGCTGTAGTGTCTAAGTCAGTAAAAAGCGCATATGGCTCCATAGCCATATGTTTCCATAGTAACACAGGGCACATTGTTCCATAGTAATACAGGAAAATTCAAATCGCTATAACTTCGTTAAATACTATTCGATCTTTATGAAACTTTCAGGAAAGTTCAAACTTATAAACAGTCATCTGTTTGCTAAATTTTATTGAATTTAAGGGTACCATTTAAATTTTATTCAAGAAAACATAAAATCGATAAATCATACTATTACTAACAAAGTTGAGTGAATTTCGACTTCTCATGTATTTGTTGTTGTTGTACTCGCTAAGGCCTACATTCATGATTTTTTTCAGATTTTTCGGATGGAAGGTGTCCAATCGCGAGGGGGGGGTACGCGAAAAGTTCGTACATTTCCCCTTCCCCTGCCCCCCTCGGTACTCATAAGGTAATTTTAAGACCTGTTTTGAAAAGATCTCATTGAGACCTTTCCAATGACACCCTACTCGACTACCAATGGTGAAAATTTTTTTTGAGGGGGTCAACTCCCTATATGGGGAGACCCCCCTTAAACCCCTTTGAAAAATTTTTGCACCCTTGAACTTTCAAGAGGTCACCACTTCTGACTTTTCCACAAAGTTTCATGGCTGTAGCCTCTATAGTTTCGGAGAAAAAGTGCTGTGACATACAGACGGACGGACGGACGGACGGACGGACGGACAGACGGACACAGGTCGTGATTGCAATAGGGTTTTGTATTTTAGTACAAAACCCTAAAAAGGAGTAGACAAATATTTTTCTCAACAGAAAATAATACTACCAATTTAAAACAATTCTAGAGTTAGTAATATTTTGGTTTCCACGACAATAGAAACAAAATATAATGTCTAACTGTGACTCCTTATATAATTCAATGTTATATTTACGTTCATTTCTGTATTCAATAAAATATTTATAATTGTGGTGAAATAATGTACAAAAATGTTAAGGATGATTTCGTCTAAGGCTTGAATAGATAAAATATTTTGAGTAGAAGCGTGTATGGTTAGTAATATTGTCACTAGTTTGTCTTTAGAAACGGATCCGTATTTATAGGGCTACAATTTCTTCTTCTTTGGGTTCATTCATGCTCGAGATCAGGGTTAGTTTCAATATCATTGAGAAGACCGGCCTCTTCCGGCTTGGGTTAATTTACTTATCTACATGGAAATTTGCTAATATTATTACATACAAGTTTGTTGCCACATGGTTAGTGAAAACAGAGGGCTATGGGAATTAGTAGCTAGACGACAAAACTAATGACAAATTACGAGTAGTAGTCATGTAGAGGAACCATTCCAACTTGGATTTTAAATGGGGTTATGACAATGCTGCGCAGAGTTGTTAATACTATTTGTATTATTCTCTTATTAGAGTTAAATATTCCTATAAATATATACTTATATCAAATTTTCAATGTCCAAATCAAAGTAAAGCCTACTGTTATCAACAAATACAAAAATAATAATGATAACGATGAGAGATGATAGCCGAAGAAAACTTTGTATACAGGAGAATAGAATATATAGAAGGACTAAGTTATACATAATCATCTCTTCTCTTCATTTCATTTATAAAATTAATAACATCCACACCCAAAGGAATCTAAACAATAACTATTATAGTAATAGCGTAGTCGTAATGTATAGTATTATAGTCGTAATCGTATCTGTTAGGTAAATTAAAATATTTTCGTTTAGTTATAGAAAGAAAGAATTCTCCTATCGTTTCAATGTCGCCGACATTGCTATTGTGCCATGATGGTAAGGTGTTTCGTATGGTCTCAACTTTTCCGATTCACTTCTTGTAATTTGCACTTGACTGTCGACACTGTCAATATCTATTTCACCGTCTCCAGCCAATCGTTCTAATTTTCGACGTTGTTGACATTTTGTGTATATCACTAGGCATAGAATTACGACAAGTATGAGAGCTAACGTTGCACCACTGGCTATACTTGCTGTTTCTAACATGACACGTGGTCGAGTGGGCAAATATGATCCATCAAGATCGTTGTATTCACACCGTGGTCCCATGTAACCATCAGCACACTCGCAATTATATAAAATTTCATCACCAATTTTCACAGTAAAACAAGTTGCCTCATTTAAACAATACCAAGCTGCATATGCTGGCGGGCATTTATACGTGTGGAATGTTACATTTGGTCGTGGTGTAGTTGTTGGAGGGGGTCTTGGTTTTGGTGTTGTTCGACTTGAACATGCCTCTGTAACGAGTGATCCATTAGCATTGTTCCAAACATTTCGAACGAAGCACTTGGGGTTCACTTGGTACCTTCTAGCAGGTGTCGCTGCCTTTGGGTGCTCAACCGGGATATCCTCCTGGGTGGCGGCCACCACCTCACATCCACTGTTTAATTGGTGTTATGCATATGTATGTTATGTTTTGATGTGTGCTTTTTCACGATACGATACGAGTTAATTGCACTGGCACTAAATATGTCGTTTTTACTGTATTTTCTTATAATTTAGGGTAAAATGTGCAAAAAATGTCTTAAATCTTCCTTGCTGAACGGAATTATCATTGAAACAAGAAGGATGTATCGAATCATTTTCAACTAATTTGGTCGTGTGCTAAAATGAAAGAAGTGGATGAAATTGAAGATGATACGCGCGCAATACCTACTCTGATGAATGAAGAAGTGTGCACAAAGGAATCTCTACAAGAAAGGTTAATGTAGGTAACGTCGTGTTTTACGTTCTCCTGCCAAAGGTAATTTTAAGTCTTTCTGTTTTAATAATTTATCGTACCACGATTTTCACCATGCGAGTACATGGCAACCGCGCGACTCACAACCACACTTTCCGCCATGTGGCTGTCAATTTTTCCGGTTGACATCCCACGACAAAATTGACGTGGGATGTACAACCGTCACAACCGACATGCGATGCCAAGCCACTCGGTGGCAAGGTGTGTTAGTGAGTCGCCAGCGGCGTCACAAGATTCATTACAGAGTGTCACATTGGGTATGGTTCCTACGCAACCCCAGCGGCGGAAAGTAGGGGTGTTACCAGTATTTAGAACAAAAAGCGCTGTTCTGGCCGCCATGTACAAGATTTGCTTTCCCCTTGGGTCGGATTGTGGCATACCCCATTCAATGGCTCTAGCGTTGAAGTCTCCCGCGACCAGCATGTGGCCCTCTGTGTTCGAGACAGCGTCCTCCAGGGCATCGAGTTTGGTTCGAAAAGATGGCATTGCCTCGTTAGGCGTCAGATAAACACTGAAATATGTTATCCCTGAACACCGCACCCCCACAAAACCATCCCCGCGTCCATGGCCCTGCACCTGAAGGCGGGCGCTGTCTCGAACCCAGATGGCCGAGGTACCAGTTTTGTCAGGGTACCACGCTTGCGAGTCCTTGTTATGATGTTGCTCGCTCAGCAACAGGAGGTCAGCTTTCTTATCCCTCGCAAACTGCTCAAGTAGGTCCTGGGCGTTTGTGCTTCGGTGCAAATTGACCTGCAGGATACGGATCATTTGGGTATCGATTTGGCTTTAGTTAGGGCCTCCTTGAAAACCCAGCATCTCCCTGTCCCCGGCTCATGTTTGAGGTCGCCGGGTGCTAGCTTAGCATCCTTGCAAAGAATGCATTTTGCCTCGTTCGTGCACTCCTTCCTTTTGTACCCCGTTTCACCACATTTGTAGCACAGAGATCTCCTGTCGGGTCCCCTACAGCCATACGCGGTGTGTCCGTATTCGAGGCATCTGAAGCAGCGGATAGGGATCGCTCTTCTCCGTATCCTGCAGATCACCCAACCTATCTTAATTTTGCCCTTCGCCAGGATTTGCTGGGCGTCTTTATCAGCTAGTTCGACAATAGCCATGCGTTGCCCCCTTGTGTTTTCACGTGTCAATCTTGCCTTGACTTCACTTAAGCAGGAGAACTCCCTCCTAATGGCATCCTCTACTTCAGCTTTGTCCGTGATGCAGTCGAGGTCCCTGATTTCCAGGGTGGCCATTGGTTCGAGCGAGGCAACGATTGCCGCATCTCCAAGAACCTTTTGAACCGCGTCACGGAATGCATCTTTGTTTGTGGCCTCTGGCCCGAATTCCACCAGCAGGCCACCGGTCCGGGTTGGTTGAACTGCTTTGATGGCAGTTTGAAGTGGCGTCGGCCAACGGCAAAACTTCTCCCTCCCCCAGTCTTACATTGGCCTCTGTTGGTGTCGCAGCTTGATCCGGATTGTGTACGTCTTGCACTGGACGCTCCGGGGTGCGCATAGTTCTTCTACTGCGCCCAAAGGCCGCAATGATGCCAGGTTGCACAACGCACTCTGCCTTCTTTCGTTCGTTAGTCCGTCTGTCGTCTGTCTCCGATGATTTAACCTGTGATGTTGACTTTGACAGTGTTTCTGGAGTTTGCTGCCGCTCCCCGCAATCGGTGACTTGTTTTATCGGTGTTCTTGCCAACAGCGGTTTTTGCCTGAAAGGGTTCTCCGTGCTAGCGTCCTGTTTGCTTGAAGTTATATCTGTTACAGAAGCCAAGTTCACCACTTCTATAACATTGCAGTCGCTGGATGACGACGGCCGGGAGCCTGCTCGCTCACTACCCTCTGCCGCCGGTACTGGGGATCCGACCCCTGCACCGTAATTTGGTTCCCCTTGTGGACCTGCATGGTTTGGTTTTCTGTCTGGGTTTCCGTTCCTATAGCATTTTACCAACTGCCAGGATATATAGATAATTGATGACGCCATATATTTCGTCATGTCACAGTGAAGATCATTGACACTCATGTATTTGTCCTGAGACTCTCCCTTCACTGCCGACCATTGTCCGCGGCTGCTTATTGGTTATTCGCAGCGAACCTTTCGAGAAAGGTCTGCCACTATCCGCAACCCTGGGGACGCGTTTGGTTCCCCGGTCTGAGGGCACTATCGATAAGTCGATTCCTTGGCACGTTAAGCCCTCTCACGTCAGACTGCGGAATTATTTGGCTACTCGCCAGCGCATCTTCCAGGAGGAGTTGGCTACAACTGTCTCACCGCGAAGGAAGCGAGCCACGCGTCGGATGCGGAGCTTCTGGAGAAGGGTCAGGCAGTCGAGGAAGGTGCTGAGGGAAATACACTTAGACGAATTATTGAGGGATGACCTTCGACCGTATGCGTCAGTCCACCTCCTGCAAAAGAGATTGTCAGGTTTAGTCGATACGGGAGCCAGTGTGAATTGCATATCAGCCGATTTTGCAGGGGTGGTGCTGGCAATGCACGCGGACCAAATCCATCATTTTACCACCTGGTTAAGCACGGCGGACGGAACTCGTCACTCTGTAGTGGGGAAAATTACGACGGATGTCACCTTTAAATGAGTAACTAAACCTCTGGAATTTTACATTATCCCCCAATTAACCCAGAATATTTACCTAGGGGTGGATTTGGTTCGAAAATTTAACTTGGCCCCGGCACTGTTTTCCGGCATGACACTGGAGTCCGTCACCACTGTTCCTGACGAAACTCCAACCACTCATTTATTACGACATGCAATGGATGTGAATCAACAACTGCGACTTGACTCGGCTTTATCGGCTTTTCCATCGCATGAGAAGGAAGGTCTCGGGCGGACGGCCCTGGTGTTACACACAATAGATGTCGGGGATGTGAAACCCATAAAAAAGAGACATTTTGCCATATCTCCGGCGAAGGAAAAGTTGTTATATGCCGAAGTTGATCGAATGCTAGCATTAGGCGTGATCGAAGAATCGCAGAGCGCGTGATTTCCAGGGTGGCCATTGGTTCGAGCGAGGCCACGGTTGCCGCATCTCCAAGAACCTTTTGAACCGCGTCACGGAATGCATCTTTGTTTGTAGCCTCTGGCCCGAATTCCACCAGCAGACCACCGGTCCGGGTTGGTCGAACTGCTTTGATGGCAGTTTTGGTGTCGTCTGGCTTGACCGCTCCTTTAATTTCACGGAGGACATCTGCGTAGGTTCGGCCCTTATTGAGTTTAATAAGCAGTGCCTCTCGCAAGGGTTTGCGCCGCGGTTTGCTTTTAGTTTTCTGCGGTATATCGGGGGGTTCTTTGTTCTTCTTTTCGTGGTTGAGCTCTTTGTCTGTTTTTTCTAGGAGTAGCTTTTTGGCCGCTTTTTTTCGCTGCCTTGTTTCACACCACATAAAACTCCTCGCCTGGAATGACAACTTCGTTTATGGTCTCGTCCTTCCTCCTTTTCTCACGGTCGCCTTCAATTGGGCTACCGGCCATTCTTTTGCTGCTGCTAGGACCCACTGATGCCTCGAGGGAGAGCGTGTCTTTTTGGTGCTTTTCGGTTGCAAGCCACCTCCGCCTGTAGTGCGTTATGCGGCCAAAAAGCTCTTCCAGTCCAAGAATGCCATTGCTGACACTCTTGCCTATGTTTTTCTGCACTTCGCAGGCAGCCCTCAGTTGTTTGACGATAGTCCCCGCTTTCCGAGTAAGCCGCTCCTCTTCGGCGCGGTCAAGGGCGATTGTGTTATTTGGCGCCCCCTCTTGGGAGAGGCCCCCGTTTCCTAGCCCTTTTGCTTCTATCGCTTGGGTGACGTTTGAAGTGGCGTCGGCCAACGGCAAAACTTCTCCCTCCCCCAGTCTTACATTGGCCTCTGTTGGTGTCGCAGCTTGATCCGGATTGTGTACGTCTTGCACTGGACGCTCCGGGGTGCGGATAGTCCTTCTACTGTGCCCAAAAACAATGATACCAGGTTGCACAACGCACTCTGCCTTCTTTCGTTCGTTAGTCCGTCTGTCGTCTGTCTCCGATGATTTAACCTGTGATGTTGACTTTGACAGTGTTTCTGGGGTTTGCTGCCTCTCCCCGCAATCGGTGACTTATATTATCGGTGTTCTTGCCAACAGCGGTTTTTGCCTGAAAGGGTTCTCCGTGCTAGCGTCCTGTTTGCTTGTAGTTATATCTGTTACAGAAGCCAAGTTCACCACTTCTATAACATTGCAGTCGCTGGATGACGACGGCCGGGAGCTTGCTCGCTCACTACCCTCTGCCGCCGGTACTGGGGATCCGACCCCTGCACCGTAATTTGGTTCCCCTTATGGACCTGCATGGTTTGGTTTTCTGTCTGGGTTTCTGTTCCCATAGCATTTTACCAACTGCCAGGATATATAGATAATTGATGACGCCATATATTTCGTCATGTCACAGTGAAGATCATTGACACTCAGGTATTTGTCCTGAGACTCTCCCTTCACTGCCGACCATTGTCCGCGGCTGCTTATTGGTTATTTGCAGCGAACCTTTCGAGAAAGGTCTGCCCCTATCCGCAACCCTGGGGACGCGTTTGGTTCCCCGGTCTGAGGGCACTATCGATAAGTCGATTCCTTGGCACGGTAAGCCCTTCCACGTCAGACTGCGGAATTATTTGGCTACTCGCCAGCGCATCTTCCAGGAGGAGTTGGCTACAACTGTCTCACCGCGAAGGAAGCGAGCCACGCGTCGGATGCGGAGCTTCTGGATAAGGGTCAGGCAGTCGAGGAAGGTGCTGAGGGAAATACACTTAGACGAATTATTGAGGGATGACGTTCAACCGTATGCGGTAGTCCACCTCCTGCAAAAGAGATTGTCAGGTTTAGTCGATACGGGAGCCAGTCTGAATTGCATATCAGCCGATTTTGCAGGGGAGGTGCTGGCAATGCACGCGGACCAAATCCATCATTTTACCACCTGGTTAAGCACGGCGGACGGAACTCGTCACTCTGTAGTGGGGAAAATTACGACGGATGTCACCTTTAAAGGAGTAACTAAACCTCTGGAATTTTACATTATCCCCCAATTAACCCAGAATATCTACCTAGGGGTGGATTTGGTTCGAAAATTTAACTTGGCCCCGGCACTGTTTTCCGGCATGACACTGGAGTCCGTCACCACTGTTCCTGACGAAACTCCAACCACTCATTTATTACGACATGCAATGGATGTGAATCAACAACTGCGACTTGACTCGGCTATATCGGCTTTTCCATCGCATGAGAAGGAAGGTCTCGGGCGGACGGCCCTGGTGTTACACACAATAGATGTGGGGGATGCTAAACCCATAAAACAGAGACATTTTGCCATATCTCCGGCGAAAGAAAAGTTGTTATATGCCGAAGTTGATCGAATGCTAGCATTAGGCGTGATCGAAGAATCGCAGAAAGCGTGGGCTTCCCCGGTCACCTTAGTTGTCAAGCCGAACAAGGTCCGGTTATGCTTAGATGCCAGACGCTTTAACGCCGTCACCGTCAAGGACGCATACCCTCTACCGTTGATTGAAGACATTTTGAGTCGATTGCCTAAAGCCCACTACATCACGAGCTTAGACTTCAAGGACGATTTCTGGCAAATTCCTTTAGACCCTGGCTCAAAGGAGAAAACAGCCTTCACAGTCCCAGGTCGGCCACTGTATCAATTCGTGACCATGCCATTCGGATTGTGCAATGCCCCTCAGACAATGACACGCCTTATGGATAAGATGATGCCACCGCACTTTGCTGCTTATAACCGAGACCTTTAACGAACACATCGACCTGCTTCAAGAAGTGGAGGGCAGGGTTAACCATCAACATACAGAAGAGTCAGTTCGTGATGACGGAGGTGAAGTGTTTGGGTCACATCATTGGGCATGGCAATATCAAGACTGACCCGGACAAGACTCAAGCGATTGACGCTTTTCCATTACCCAAGACCACCAAGCAGTTACGCCGATTCCTAGGCTTATGCGGATGGTACCAGCGTTTCGTGCGTGACTATGCCACCATTACCACACGTTTGACTGACATGCTGCGTAAGGGACGTAAGTTTGTCTGGGAACGGCCCAGCTTGCGAGCCTTCGAAGAGCTAAAGAAGAGTCTGACTACAGCCTCCGTACTGCACAGCCCGGACTTTGGCAAACCGTTCTCAATCCATTGTGACGCGAGTCAACATGGGGTGGGAGCAGTCCTAGTCCAGGTTGCACAAGACGGCGAGGAGAGGCCTATAGCCTTTATGTCCCACTAGCTGAACCCGGCCCAGCGGAACTACACGGTCTCGGAGCAGGAATGCCTGGCGGCTGTGCTGGCAGTGAAACGCTTTCGAGCATACGTAGAGGGACATCCCTTTGAAATCGTCACTGATCATGCGTCACTGAAATAGCTGATGAGCCAAACTGATCTCCACGGGCGCTTGGCCAGATGGGCCTTGAAATTACAGGCGTTTGACTGCACGATAAGACACCGCAAGGGAAGTCAGCACGTAGTACCGCACACATTATCAAGGATGTTCGCCCCTGAAGGAGCCGAGTTGGCCCAGGAGGACGACAGCCCCTATGGATCGACTTGGACCATCCCGCTTTCAAGTCAGTATGTTATACCCAGCTGATGAATACGATTCGGAACCAGTTACCGCAGCTGCCAAAACTACGGGTGACGGAGGGATTTATATACAAGCGGACGGGACACGACTCCAGAGACCCCATCCAAGAAGAGGAACAGTGAAAGTTATGGGTGTCCGAAGCACTGACCTTCGAATTGATTAAGCGGGCTCATGACCACCCACACGGCGGTTATGGTCGTACGCTTCGGCGACTGAAGACTTACTTCTTTTGGCCTAATATGGCGCAGCAAGTGAAAAGGTACGTAGCCGACTGTGAGCTGTGCAAATGCACTAAAGCACCCAATTCTGTTCTTCGGCCCCCGATGGGAAAATTCGAACTACCGGAGCGGGTGTTCCAGCGCCTGTATATAGATCTCATCGGTCCGTACCCTCGCTCGACTTCGGGATATACGCGAGCTGTCGTGGTCCTGGACCAATTGTCCAAATTTCCGATTGTTGAACCAATTCGAAACCTGTACACTGGCCCAATAGTCAGCTTTCTGGAAAATCGCGTTTTCCATATATTTGGAGTACCGGAGAAGTTGGTCTCTGACAACGGAGTTCAGCTCACCTCGGCTAGATTTCGGGAACTAATGGAAAAGTATGGCATTACTCATCAGCGGACTGCCGTTTATTCTCCGCAAGCCAACGCGTCCGAGCGGTTGAACCGCACCCTCATAGCCGCCATTCGGGCCTACGTCCAACCGGATCAGAAAGATTGGGACCGCAGGATTTCCGCCATCACCTGTGCCCTGCGTTCGTCTTACCGCTCCACCACAGGCATCTCCCCATACTTTGCCGTGTTCGGCCAGCATATGATCTGCCACGGAAACTAGTACCGGCTATTGCGGCAGTTGAAGGGTTTGGAAGACCCAATAGTGGTGCTGGAGCCCCACGAGAAGCTCCAAATCCTACGAGAACAAATCCGAGAGAGGATTGAAGACAGTAGACGGGCGGGGGAGGAGCGTTATAACCTGCGATCCCATCCTTCATGCTTCAAGGCAGGCGACGAAATCTACCGACGGAATTTCAAACAAAGTGAAGCAGGTCGGCACTACACTGCCAAGCTAGACAAGAAGTTCGTGAAGTGTCGAGTCTTACAAGTTTTAAGTCCCACGCGGTACCTCATTGCGAACATGTCCGGAAAGGAGCTGGGAGTCTACCATGCCAGACCTACGACGGTGAAAAAGGCCAGCCAGCAGGTCACACGACCTCCCCGGCCGAGACATAATTAAGGCCATCATAGGGCCACGCAGTGTTTCCTTCAGTCTCCCCATGCCTGGTAGGCATCGAGGACACTGCCCTATAATGAACCATTCGACGACGCGACGACCAATACCAATACACCTTGCTGGCATGTGGCTTGCCATCTCATGTTGGTCGTGACGTTTGCACATCCCACGTTAATTTTGTCGTGGGATGTCAAAGTGAATTGACAACCACATGGTAGCAGAGTGTGGGAGTTCGCCCGCTTTGACACTACAAGTCGCGCTCGTGTTAATCGAAGCGAATCTTCTGAATTTGATTCCTATTCGTTTTTTTGGAAGTGTTTCGCAGTCGGGAAATGCAGCAAAGGTACCTTTCTTCAGTGTTTACTACGATTATCGCTTATTAACTTGCATTCCGTAGATATTTCGTCTTAAGCCTGAACCGGTTCCATGTAACGGACCGGGAACGTGTGTGTACCTATTTGCATTGTGGCGTATTTAATGGAGCACCCCAGTAAATCGACCTGCGGTCATTAGCTGTTTATCGTGTTTGCTGTGCGGGTAAAATCACTAAAAATTACAGATTAATAAGAGATTGTCCTTCTAGGTTTTATAAAACGTTAGCAATAGTGGAGCTCATTTGGGGAGTAGTCCAAGTGCACCAGTCAACGGAGCAACAATACGGAGCCGATAGTGCTTCGCGATTAGGGGTTGCGCATCAGGCACGCTTTGCCCACTGTTTTCGTATCGTGAGCTTTCTTATCACAAATTTCGCCCCATCTGTACCGGGGATTTCGAGGATTTCAAGCGCGAAATGAATGCATCAGGTAGTTCAATTAATCCGATTTATTTAACTTATTTGAATGGGACAGCATATTGATTTAACGCTGATGTCTAGATGAAAATTCGTTCGGAACATCGGATTGTTGGTAGCTTGATCGGCACATGCAATTCCCGCGGCCGGACACCTGGTAGTTTTGGACTTCCTGCCGAGTTCAATTGCTATGAAACAAGATTATTTATCGAAAAAGGTTTTGCTATCTTTTTGTCTAAAGATTCACTTATTCAGCCACCAACCATAAAAGAAAAAGAATCTTACAAAAATCTAGCTAGCAAACGAATAGGAGAGCAAATAACTTATCTTAAAGATGTGAAACTCGCTGATACTTTGAAAAATTTTGATAAAATAATTACTGGCAAGCGAGAAAAACTGCTACGGTTTGGGGTCGACGCAAAAGACATAAATATAGGTGCCGATGAGGTCCTAGCTGAAGTATCTGAAAATTTCAAATTCGATAAACGAAATGCGTTGATCGATATTCCTTACCAACATCCTTTTCCACATGAAGGTTACGTTGTAAAGCTTCCAAACAACAATGTAAATTCATTGAAATATAGCTTGTTTCTCGATTTATGGGAGAAGGGAATGTACGTTACATCAGGTGAAGCATTTGGCGCAGATTTCACAGCTTATCCTGGTGATCCGTTAATATTCCATGCTTCACATATAGTGATTATATTAAACGACCCGACGAAAATCTCCCTAAGTAAGAACTCATTGCATATAAAATACCTAATAACATACGGTGTTGCAGTTTTCGATTTTAGAATACATCCATTCATTCTTAATTATAAACAAAGGCTGGAGTGCATATAATGCAATGTTGCTTATTTTTCATTAATTTAATTTAATACAGAATTCGTGTTATAATATAAAGACAGTTTTTTTTTGTGTATATTTAGTTTTCATATGCGTTAAGGTGCCGTTATTATTGCTGCAATGGATTCTAAATTTTTAGTGTTAATATATTAAAGTAAATAAATTTAAATATGGGTAGCATGATAATATATCCATTAACTATTACTCGCTATTAACAATGGTAACTAATAATAAGAAAAGAAAAGACACTAATGGGTCATAACAAAATGTAATGGTGTGGCAAGTAGTAAGATTTAACGCAACATACTCCTCAGCATCAATTCATCGGTATCTTAAACGTAATTATTCTTTTTATCTCTAATTTTTATTGTTGTGTATTATTATCGATGGTATTTTTAATCTTACATAGATCAAATTGGAATAAGTCACTAACTGTTTTAAATTTAACTATAAACGAACCATGAACAAAAAAAAAAACAACGCGATATGCTGAATGATCATTTTTCTTAGCTTATTATGTATATTGATCGAAGAAGTTTAATATAAAGACATACAGAAGAAATTGTAGAAGATAACCCGATTTCGGAGTGCAATGAGTAGGAAAGCAAAGAAATGAATAAAACTATGTATTGCTAAGCCTAACAACGACTTTCCTTTCCAGTGGTCCTTCCTTTCTTTCCAGCGGGAGTCAGAGTGCATGGTAAGTATGCCGTCACGAGGGTAGGGTTTGAAAAAATCCGCTGAGGTCGGTTTCGCGTCGTGCGCGGTACGCGATACCTTTGTTGGCTTGTTTTTTTTAGCGTAGTTTTTTTCGGATTCACGTTAACGTAGTATATTTTTCGGTACCGCGTCGGTAAAATTCGAGAACGCGAAATAGAAATTATATTTGTTTGGTACTTTGACTGGATGAATGAAGAAATACGGAGTAACGTAAAATAGGTTTCCTCTCCGTATGATTTAATGGTGGCTGAAAAATTGTAAATGAGCGTAATCCATTTTGAGACTCGCGACCGAAATCCTCTCCGATCTAGCTGGCCGACAAGCAGCCACCGCGAAAATGGATTACGGTGCACTGATTGGTTGACCGTTTGGTACCATTCGTTGGCACGACTCAGACTTAACGTCTAGAACCGATGAGAGGTCGGTTCCTTGTTCGGACTTTAGACTTAAAAATCATTACAGGCTCCATTATCAATCGATGCAATTTTTTCAATGTTTGAAATGCGTATGCACTTACAATGCCGTTGGATACCACCTCAACCAGATGTTTTGTTGTCAAGGTTGAAACGGTGCTTCAGAACTTCACGGGTCTGGTTTTAGGTTGCAGTTAGGGCACGTACACACAACATTCTTCTAATTCTTTTGTGAATTTGTGAACTTCTCTGGGAAATGGGGTGAAGATGTTTAAATAAATAACCAAACACGTTATTTGTATCCGTATTGTTTATCAATGTCACGTTATTTGTATCCGTTATCACTAGCTATTCTGTAAATGTTGTTTAGTTCGTTGGAGTAGTTGGGAGGTATGGGGATGTAGTGAAGTCTCCGCACTATTGATCTGTACGCTACTATTTTACGTTGTGGTTGGTTTTCTGTATATTTTGTTTTCTAATCGTTTTTGTTCGCGTTAGTTTTTTTTTCTATAGGGAAATTTACATTTGGGTGTATTTCAGTCCTATAGGTAAGTAATTCGTCTTGTTTATTATCTTGTGAATCAATATCGATGACACAGTCATGCATATATCCTCTTTTAAATTTTTACATTGCATTTTTTCAAATTTTGAGTTAAAGACTTCTTCCAAAGATTGTAAGAATATTTCTGACATCACTGACGACATTGGATGTTCCATACCCAGACCGTCCTTGGCAATATACGTGTTGTTATTAAATGTTAAAATAGTTTTTCTTGATTGTGATCTTTATAAGATTGAGCAGTTGATATGTGAATCGTCGGCTCTTATTGAATGAACATTTTTCTTTTAGCATGATCAGTATTTCATCGACGGGTATAAACGTATAGAGGTTGGTGATGTCTAGTTATAATAGTCGTCAGTCAATGTAAGAGAGGTGTTAGAGTTCGCTAGATCGCGGCTGTTTTTTAATTTGTATCTGTCATCAATGTGCCAATCAGCCAATACCGTGGCCAAGTACCGTGTCATTCGGTATGCAGGAGCAAGGCGGTTATTGACAACAGGTTGGACTGGGATATTAGGTTTGTGGAGCTTGGATTGTGTTTTAGTGGGTGGTGTGGATGGATTTGGGTTTATGTAGCGGTGCTTAATATTAGGATATTTGATTAGTGGGCATTGTAAAATTGCAGTATGTAAAACATCTTTTTCTTCGCAGCACTGCAGCCCCTCTCGAGCCTTCGCTTCCAGCAATAAGCGCCTCCAACCGGTCCATTGACCGCATCCTCCAGTTTTGAAATCCGAGCAGCGATGTATTGTCTTCGTCGATCGAGTCAGACCAGCATTTCCTCGGTTTCGCCACTGGTCTCCGCCCTTCAATTCTCCCAATGAGCACTTTTTTGGATATCCGTTGTTCATCTAACGATTTATGCGTCCAATCCATTGCAGCTTCCGCAGTCTTAAAGTCTTAGAGACCTCTGGCTCGTGAAAAATTCCATACAGCTTATGGTTGTATCGAATTCGACATTGGTCCCCGTCTACCGTCGTTCCGAATATTCGCCTTAGCACCCGTCGCTCAAAGGCGTTCAATTTGCGGATGCTTGTGTTAGGGTCCATGTTTCACACCCATAGCATAGCACAGGTCTTATCACAGATTTGTGTATTTGAGCTTTGTTTTCCTGTGTATGCAGCTGGTCTTCAATATCGTCAAAACTGAAAAAAGCTGTATTAGCGGTTCTCGTTTTTTTGGCACCTAAATACACCAATTCGCTCAGATTTTCGATATTGTATTCGCCAAGTGTGATATTTTGGGCATTTGAGATATTCTTCTTCGACTTAGTCATTAGATTTATTTTATTTTCATTCATTTGTAGCCCCACTAGTTTTGCTTCGCTGTTGAGTTTCAGTTCTTTGGTGGTTGTAAACGACCGTGACAAAATGTTGATGTCATCCGCATACGCTACTACTTGGCTCCACTTGTATAATAATCGACCTCTGATATTGACAGGTAGCTTTCTTATGACATATTCCAGAGCTCAATTGAATAGCAATGGGGCCAGGCCAGTCCATCGCCCTGCTTTAGTCTGATATTTGTGTCAAAGGCATTGGTGAGCTTTTTGTTGATGCGGGCTTGGGAGATCGTCGACTTCATTGTCATTTTGGTAAAACGGACGAATTTGGCTAGGATACCAAACTTTTAGTCTACGTCGATTTACTTGCTCTAAAATTACCTTGATACTCCCCTTTAATAGTGTTGGCGTATGATCTGATTTTAATTTCTAAGATTTTTGGAAATATTTTGTACGCCGTACAAAGCAGTGAGTACCTTGTCACCTTTTTTGCGAATAGGAAATAAAATTGATTGGCTCCACTCGTTTGGCGTATGTTCTTGTTGCCAAATATGCTGTATGATTTTATGGATGGATTTCTGAACACCGCTCCACCGGCATCTCATCGATGCCCGATGCTTTATTATTTGTTTGGACTTTGATGGTGGATCAAACTTCATCCAGAGTTGGTGGGGCAAATTAAAGCTCTCCGGAAATATCTATAAGCTCCGACGGTCTAGAGCTGTGCGATATATCAGCGATGAGGTTGCCGATATCATCACGACA
The DNA here is from genome assembly GCA_963969285.1 of Odontomyia ornata. Taxonomy (NCBI): domain Eukaryota; kingdom Metazoa; phylum Arthropoda; class Insecta; order Diptera; family Stratiomyidae; genus Odontomyia; species Odontomyia ornata. The sequence continues at coordinate 197,671,586 of OZ017740.1, forward strand.
GAGCGCGGGCTGATAACCACGTTTCAGGCTTTTAGCTGCTTTGTATGCTTGTTTTGTATTGTTGCTTACTAGACTTACATCAATACTTCGCAATTGGTCATCATAGTAGTTTATTTTCTTAATTCTAAATATCTTATTTCCTACTCTTCTGAGATTTTCATAATGATCTCTTTTCATTCTGGTTTTGCTATCAACATATTCTTTGTACGACTGATTCTTTTTGTCTAACGCAATCTGACACGCATCATCGAACCAATCATTTCTTTTGCGCCGGGCTTGATGTCCGATCGTCTCTTGTGCTATGGTCTTAATTGTCGCTTTCACTTCCACCCATTGCTCGTTGCTTGTTTTCAGCGATGTATCTGATAAGATGGGAGGGAGCTGGTTTTCGGGGGTCTCCGTAAAATATTTTGCCGCAAACGCCGTTTGGAGCTTTTCGATGTCGAATTTCTGTAGCGGGATAAGTTAATTTGATCAAGTAATGCCAAATCACAGTTGGCTCCTCGGTGTGTGCGGATGTCAAGTATGCTCGAGGCCCATCCGGTGATACCCAGGACATTTTATGCATGCGTCGATGTGGGAAGCAAGTCGACCGTATGACTAGATTTCTACTACATGCAAAGTCTATCAGGCGCTGGCCGTTGTAATTTGTCCTCCAGTCGGTCCCCGATGAGATAGCTCATTGCCAATCTTGGCGTTGAAATCATCTAGAATTATTTTTATGCCATTTGTAGGCATTGAATCGATTAGTCTTTCCGAGTGATTGTAGAACATTTCCTTCGTTTCTTCGCCCTTTCCTTCGGTTGGGACGTGTACATTTGTTTTTGAAGAATTACCTGTACGCTTTTATACGGATCGCACACAACCGTTCATTGACTGCCTTAAAATGAATAACGTGTGATTTGGGCTCCCTATCCAATATGGAGGCCACTTCGAACACTCGCTTTCCAGCAGGCTTCTCACTTTTGAATATTGCTGGGGGAGAAGCAGAAACACAAAAATCAAAGGAACCAAAAAATGCGCTGATGCAGCAAGAGTAGCGACAAGAATCATCCAGTTTAACTGTGAAGCTAGACTAAAAGCTGGACCGACAAGCTGGAGGAGCACCAGCGGGAAGCGAGGAGCGAGACCAACAGGCAATCAAAATCAAGGCAGATTTGCAAAAACAGTCAACTGATTTGAAGGCAGATTTACAAAAACAGTCAACCGAAATAAAAATGGAGCTCGGTAGTCTGACCAAACAAATTAAATGCGTTGAGGAAAAGATTTACCAGATCAAAAAGAAGGTCAATGAGGAGATGGAAAAAATGAAAAAGGGATGGGAAGCAGCGAAGGCAGTAGTAACCAACTCACCAGCCCCGCATAAAACCACAGCGCAGAGCTCATCCAGAAATGCGAAAGGAGGGGTCCTTTCTCAAACGGGCATGGAACCATTTACGGCGGAGTTGTACGTAAGTCTGCTTGGAAGTTATTACAGGGGTGTTTATTTACCAGTTCGTATCCGTTGGTGTTAATAAAGTCTGTTGTTTTTTGTATATATTTAGTCCGCTGTTTTTAGGATCACCATTGTATGCCCTTTGTCAGTCTTTGTCACTGTTAGTAGGTTCCTCGTAAGTTTTTTTTCTGAATTGTCTGTCTGTCGCAACATTTTATTGTCTTGGTGAGACTTCGTTTCTTTAATGCTAGTGCGTATTTTTTGTAGTATATCTACTGCAGTGTATCTTGCATGTGTCTGTTGTTAATACGGCCGTTTTTTAATAGCGAGTTCAGTGTCAATTACTACAATAGTTGTTCTAGGTTTTTGTTGCAGTTTTTGTTTTATAAGTTGTGTTTCAATCCCTTATCTAACAGCTCCACTTCTTCTGCTGGAAAAGATGAGTCTGATAAATTTACAGTCCGTGGATAGAAGGCTATGTTCGTTGGTGTGGTCGCTCTGTTTTGTTTCTTCGTCAGTTTGTCAAGTTTCTTTGTCATGGTCTCATATTTAGTCTTGAGCTGAGTTTCTATGTTTTGTCTCACGTCATTAAAGAAACGTAGAAAGTTTTCAGTTTGGATAGTGTTATTTAATTGTAAGTGCGAATGTAGTAGCCGTCAGTTGATTTCGATCTTTTTTATGTACAGTATTCTTATTTCATTTTTAATGCAAAGTATTTGTGAACTACGTTTTGTGTTTTGTGCAGTAATTGTGTTTTGCTTTATTACCACTTCCAACATATGTTTGCTATAGTTCCATGAAGCCCTAGGGTAAGGTTGTGGAAAGATCGCAACATTTTTGCCTGGCTGGCATTATTGAATTCATCAATCAACACAACGCTAAACACTTTCCTATTAAATGTTACCTTTTTCGAATAAATCAAACATACAAACATATTATAAATATTATTGGCGACAGTTAGCTCGTAAAAAAGAGTAACATACGAGTATATCCTGCGATGGGGGGGGTTACATCGGGCCTTGAGGCACTCTGTACTCTTTTTTTTGTGGTAGGGAGGTGAATGCCCATTTACGCACAGAGTGTGGAACTCCCATGCTCGCAAGAAGGTGGCTGGACTACCCACTGAGCACCTCCCCTGTCAATTTGAGGACCTAGCCTGGAACCGTTTGACAAATTAAATCGGTCCAGAACTCGTTTTGTTACGCCGTGAGGCGTCATGAAGCTGGGGGATCCCTCTTCTAGCGGGAAGGGAAGAGGAAGTGCCGAACAAGCGATCCCCCAACCCCAACGCCGCGGCTGCTGTGAGTCCCTTTTATATTTAGGACTGCCCGAGCATAATGTGCCACCTGGTTCCATTTGTCAACCGATTCGAGCATCACCGCAACTATATTATCCGGGGTGAGCTCTCCCGTCTCCCTGTAGAGTTCCCTTCGCAGCCTGTCCCATTTTTTGCACGCAAAAAATGTGTGGCTAGGAATGTCTTCCTCTCCTGGGCAAAACTGACAATCGGAAGACCGTGACTTACCAATCTTGTGCAGGTAAGACTGAAAACACCCATGCCCGCTCAAAACCAGGGTCCGATAGAAGTCAGTCTCACCATGTCTTCGATTTACCCACGGTCTCACATCCGGGATGAGGCGTGCAGTCCACCTTCCCTTCGTGCAATTCACGCAAGACTGCTGCCAATCGTTGAGTGAACGCTGTCTCTCCTCGCGGACAACCATCTCCTTCGCAGGTAAATAGCGCGGCGCAGGTAAATAGCGCGACGCAGGTAAATAGCGCGGCGCTCTCTAGTAAGGAGGGCAACATGTATCACGCGTGCAATAACTCTCACCGCCGAATCAGGTACTGTCTCATATGAAGATGCAATTCTTAGTGCTACTCTTCTCTGCACCTGTGCCAAGCGTTTTCGGTATTCCTCCGTACTGAGAGCGTTGCCCCATACCTCTGCTCCGTACAGTAGCACTGACCCTACAGCACTCATCAAGAGGCGTCTTCTTGATGGGCTGGGTCCCCCTACGTTGGCCATAAGTCGACTCAGAGCCGATACTCCCGAAGCAGCCTTCTCAGCCGTTGCCCTGATTTGTTCAGAGAAACTCATCTTCGAGTCGATCAGTAGCACGAAGTACTTCACCGATGGCTTCGATTCGATTTGTATGTCTCCAATACTGATCATCCTTACTCTAGCGATTCTCTTTTTTGTCAAGATGATCATTTCGGTTTTCTCCAGTGCTAAACTGAGCCCGCGAGCAGTCATCCAGTCTCTCACTCGGCGCACTAGCATACCTAGCCTAAGTTGCGCCTGTTCAACGGTGCGTCCAGCGACCAGAGCCGCAACATCATCCGCATAGCCGATCAAGCGCGATTCATCTGGCATCTCCAGTCTCAGTAGCTGGTATGCAGACGGCGATTCGGGATTTCCCTTCCACTTTTTGATCAGCACGAGCCTCCCTATCTTCCGTCGTACCGGGAAAATTCCATCCCGTAGGTAAGCGTTGAATGTGCTGAGTAGCAAGTCAGGACAATGGTGATATACAAGCTGCAACACCTCAGGTGGAACGCCATCTGGACCTGAAGTTTTCAGTGAAAGGAGTGGACACTCGACTGCTGTTTCACCATGGACAGCGTCAACACGGACGGGATGGGCGGCGAAGATTGCCCGCACTATCTCGTCCATCTTTTCCGCGTCATGTATACAAGGTTTCCGTAGGGCACCAAGCTTCCGCATAACTAGCTTGTAGCCAAGGCCCCACGGATCCTTGGTCACATTGTTCACTAGATCTTCCCAGCAGCAAGCCTGGCTGTTGTTAATCAGTGTACGAATGCTTTTCCTGGCCGACTGATATGCTGCCACCCAGTTGCATTCCTCGTCACGGTTCCGTGCCTGTTGAGCCTCACGTCAAAGCTCCCTTCGCTTTTCATGGATTTCATTTGACCACCAGTATACTGGGGGCTTGCCGTGTCGGGGTTTTCGACGGGGCATGGAAGCGTTGCAAGCAGTCTTTATGATGCTCACCGTTAAGTTCACCATGTCTTGAGCTGCCAGTTTTTCCGTCCCCTACGAATCTCCCTGGAGCGAGGCACCTGCTGTGCGCACCTCGAAAAACCTCGCAACGTCCATGGATGTTCCATCAAATTGTAGAAAGCCGAGAGCACGGACGTCGGGAGACAACATCGTTTATCTCAAACAGGATGCACTGATGATCACTGGCTGAGTAGTCCTCTAATACTCTCCAATTGCGTATCTTCTGTACTAAGGGCTCCGAGGCAAATGTCACGTCCGGTATGGTTCCTTCACAGCCGATACGAAAAAAAGTCAGCCTGTTTCCGATGTTTAGTACGACGAGCGTGGTCCTGGCCGCCATTTCCAGGATTCGTTTTCCCCGCTGAACCGTTTGAAGCATGCCCCATTCCATTGCTTTAATTTCGAAGTCTCCCCCGACAGTAGTTGCTTCCTGGTTGGGGTAGACCTCGGGCCACTTGCTGAAATAGTCGGCCACAACCAGCATATATTGATTTCCCCATTCGGATTCAGGAAAGGGTCCTGCGATGTCAACAGCAATCCTTTCAAACGGTACCCCCACGTTATAGGTTTGCATTTATCCTCTCAGTCGTCGCTTTGGACCTTTGACGGAAGCGCTCATTGTGCATCTACGACACCAGTCCTCTACGTCTTCTCGAGCGTGGTGCCAGTAAAACCTTCCCGCAATTTTGCTAAGGTCTTGTTAACACCAAGGTGGCCTCCCGAGGATCCTTCATGCATTTCCTTAACCGCATCGTGGATTCGGGTTTTTGGGAAGTATAGTTTGCATCCTATAGGAGCTGCCATTCGCCGTTTCCCATTTCCGTTTGAGTACACCACCCTCCACCTGAAGGGAGTTCCATTGTGCCCAATAGCTTTTCAGGGTTGCGCCATGCATCGAAACGTCCTTCCACTCAGGCCGCCCAGTTGTCCCCTTCTATATAAGTAATGGCCCGATATCTTCATTGGCTAACTGGGCATTTCGAATCTCCTCCGATGACCAACCTTCATCGAATTCGGCCGTTATCAATCGCAGATCAACGGTCGGCTCCTTTTCCTCAATCCGTCGGCAATGCTTGCAGTTGGCTGGACATGGACGACAAGATAGGGCGTCAGCATTTCCATGAACTCCGCCCTTCCGATGAACAATTTCGTAGTCGTATGACTGCAATCTTTCGATCTATCTCGCAACTTGTCCCTCGGGGTTTTTGAAGTTAAGCAGCCATCTCAGCGATGCATGGTCTGTTCGAAGAACAAATTTCTGGTCATATCGCTACTTGCTTGGTGGCCTCTATTATAGCCAATAGCTCCTTCCTGGTCACGCAGTAGTTCCTCTCACTTTTTGAGAGAACTCGACTGTAATACGAGAGGACTCTTTCTTCGCCATCGATCTGGTGGGAGCTTACAGCCCCCATACCGCCGTTGCGCGCATCGGTGTCAACTACAAACTTTTTTCCGGGTTTTGGATATGCAAGCACGGGTGATTCACACAGCTTCTCTTTAAAAGTCTCAAAGGCCGCCTGGCATTGTTCATTCCAGACATACGGACGATCTTTCTCGGTTAGCTGATGGAGACACTTAGCTATTTTGGCAAAGTCTTTGACGAATCTTCGATAGTAGGTCCTTGGACCCAGAAAACTTCGTAGTTGGTGCTTATTGTTAGGTGTTGGCCAGCTTTTCATGGCTTTAAGTTTCTCAGGGTCTGTTTTGACCCCTTCTGCTGATACAACGTGTCCCATGCATTTTACTTCAGCTACGAAAGGGGTACACTTGTCCGGACTAAGTTTCAAATTCGCCAGTCGCAATCGGGAGAACATCTCCTCTAAGTTCCGCACATGCTCTTCGAACGTTCTCCCGATAACAATGATGCAGGTCTTCCAGGTTAGGCCTCGTAGCACGTATTCCATCAGGCGTTCGATGTTGGCTGGAGCATTGCAAAGCCCAAATGGCATCACCACAAATTGCCACAATCCGGTCCCAACTGAAAATGCGGTTTTCTCTCGGTCCTTCTTGTCGATTTCTACCTGCCAGTAGCCACTCTTGAGATCGAGTGTAGAAAACCATTTTGTGATCGGCCAAAGTCGTCGATGCGTGGAAGCGGGCAACTATCTTTCTTAGTGACGTCGTTAACCTGCCTATTTTTTTTTGTGGTTGGGAGGTGAAGGCATTTACGCCCGCCGAGTCTGGCAGTGTGAGACTCCCATGGAGGATACCCTTGGACTACCCACTAAACACCTCCCCTGTCAATCTGAGAACCTAGCCTGGAACCGTTTGACACATTACTTCGGGCCAGGTCTCGTTTCGTTACGCCGTGGGGCGCCTTCAAGCTGGGGAGTCCCTTTCCCAGCGGGAGGGGAGAAGGGAAGAGGAAATGCCAGAAGAGCGATCCCCCAGCCCCAGCACCTCCGGCTGCTGCGAGTCCCTTTTATCTTTTAGGACTGCCCGAGCATAATGTGCCACCTGGTTCCATTTGTCAACCGATTCGAGCATCACCGCAACTATATTATCCGGGGTAAGCTCTCCCGTCTCCCTGTAGAGTTCCCTTCGCAGCCTGACCCATTTTGTAGACGCAAAAAATGTGTGACAGGCATTGTCCTGTTAACCTGCCTATAGTCGACACAAAAACGAGTGCTACCATCCTTTTCTTTACTAGAACTACTGGCGCGGCCCATGGACTGACAGAAGGTTCGATAACACCTTGTTTTTCCATGTCCGAGATCAGTGCGCTTACTTCTCCTTGTTTGGCTATAGGAAGACGTCTCGGTATTTGTCGAGTCGGCTTGGCTCCCTGTGTATCTATGCCTGAGTTACCATACTCGTTCGGCCTTGGTCATCCGGGCTTGTTGAGAAGATGTCACTGTACTTGGTGACCCGATCAGAGGCTCGCTTGAATAGCTGCACTGGCAATTCGATATGCTTCAATATTGCAGGCGTGAACTCTCGGGCTTTGTCTGTGTCTTGCCTCCTTTTCCAATGATGGTCGTGAGTAGCTTCCAAAGAGGTGGCGGCGAAAACGAGCTGGCAACTGCCGATGACTGCTCCCGCTTTGATGCTTGTGGTTGAGTCTGCAGTGTTAAGGACTCTAACCGGTACGTATCCGTTCCTTATAGATCTTACAAGGCTTCGTCCTACAATCACACTGCGCAATGCCGACGTCTTCGTTGGCTCTTTCAGATAAGATCGGTGGTCTCCAGAATCACCATCAAGCTTGGCCCATACAATGCTCTCCGAAGATTTCCATACATCAGTGTCGCCACATACTACCACATTCATCTTGGAAATTTGGACGCTGGGATCCTCTATCAATACTTCTATATACCGCCATTTCAATACCCGTTTGCCCAAATCCAACGTGATTCCATGTGGTCGCAGAAAATCCATTCCGAGGATGCAGTCATCCTTAATGTTCACGACCAAAAAATTATGTCGGAACGCAAGGTCTCCCAACTGTATTTGGAGGTTGACCTCTCCATGGACAGGTGCAGTTTCTCCAGTAGCTGTCCGTTGTTGTTATTCCTGTCCCTTAAATGCGCTGATGAATGCTTCTATTGCTACGTCATCTCGATGTTCCGGGTCGTAAGCTGGGTAAGCCAAAAGTACCAGTCGCTCAATGTCTTGGACTAGCTTCTGTATCCGATGCCGTAGCTGTGACCAATAAATCTGCTTCAGATGATAGTCTCCATAACGCATGTCAAGCGCATTCATTATAGCAGCCGAGTTTGAGTGCAATTCAATGGGGACAGTCTGCAAAAGCTTAGCAGCTGGACCTCTTAGAGCAAGAATTAGTGCAGTTGCACGATCTTGCTCATTCCAGTGATTTGTCCTAGCGGCGGCTTCAAACTGGATTTTGTAAATACTCCAGACCGTTTGCCCGTCGAATATTGGTGCTTTCACTTTTATGGATGTGCTTTGCGCTGCGGTTATAAGTGGGGCTGGTGAGATGGTTACTACTGCCTTCGCTGCTGCCAATTCCTTTTTCATTTTTTCCATTGCATGGTTGATTCACTTCTCGACCGGGCTGACCTTCTCCCCGAACTGGTAAACCTTTTCCTCGACGCACTTAATTTGTTGGTTCAGACTACCGAGCTGCGCTTCTATTTCGGTTGACTGTTTTTGTAAATCTGCCTTGATTTCGATTGCTTGTTCGTCCAGCTGCGCTGATTGTTCATTTCGCTTCGCTAACTGTTCATTTCGCTTCGCTAACTGTTCATTTAGCTTCGCAGTTAAACTGGATGACTGTTCATTTAGCTTCGCCGATTGTGCATTGAGTTTCGCAGATTGTTCATCTAGCTTCGCAGTTAAACTGGATGACTGTTGTCGCTGCTCTTGCTACATCAGCATCAACATTTGCATCAGCGTATTTTCTGGTTCCTTTGATTTTGGTGTTTCTCCTTCCGACATGGTCAATTCAATAATTTTTAAATGTAAGCTTCGTGGTATTTTTATTATTTCGGCTTTTATTTTTTTCTACCAGTTTCCACGTTACATTGCACTTATGTGCACTTTAAACTGATTAAAAGTTTTCACTTTCAAAATTTTCATTCTCACGCGGCCGATAAGTTTAATGTCCCGGGAAAGCGAAAACGCATTGTCTTAGTTAAGTTAAAAGTATTTATTTACTAACATCACTATTTTACAAATCACATTTTAGTTTACTTTTCTCTTGTCCTATCAATTTATGTTTCCAATGTCTTCAAATATATCACGAAAAACCTTTACTTCACTATCAATCAATATCGCCTTAAATTCGCGTTCTACACTTATCGCAGTTTTTACTATCGCCTATTTTACTATCACTATCTCCCCCATTCATTCAGCTCGGCTTTACTTGTATATTGGCGAATGTTCTGACGTGAAGTAACTGGAATCTTCGAACGGTTGTGAATACCCGCAGTGCCGTCACTTTTAAATATTGATCCTGGATCTACTACTTGGCCCATTCTTGTTCTTTCGAGTACATTCGTTTACTTTTCAATCAATATTGATCATGATGTTATTAATAGTTGCGACAGTAGCTCAAAGGATTGTTTGGACATGCAACAACATATATACATACATATATACATTTATATATATATATATATATATATATATATATATATATATTTATATATATATATATTTTTATATATATATATATATATATATATATATATATATATATATATATATATCTATATATATATATATATATCTATATATATATATATATATATATATATATATATGTATATATATATATATACTCGTATATTTATATATATATATATATATATATATATATATATATATATATATATATATATATACATATATATCTATATATATGTATATATATATATATATATATATATATATATATATATATATACTCGTATATATATATATATATATATATATATATATATATATATATATATATATATCATTATATATATATATATATATATATATATCATTATATATATACATATATATATATATATATATATATATATATATATATATATATATATATATATATATACTCGTATATATATATATATATATATATATATATATATATATATATATATATATATATATATATATATATCATTATATATATATATATATATATATATATGTATATATATATATATATATATATATATATATATATATATATATATATATATATATATATATATATATATATATATATATGTATATATTGGGAGCGCAAATTAAAAATGCGGGAGTTTTTCAGAATTTTGAGAATTTATTTCAAAAAAAATTGTAACAGACTGATCAATCGAAGTATTGTCCATCGCTAGCCACTACTTTTTCCCATCTTTCTGGCAACATACAGATACCGCGACGAAAAAACGACTCGTCTTTTGACTCAATCCACGAACCGACCCAATTTTTGGCTTCCTCATAAGAACGAAAATGCTGATCAGCCAGGTCATGCGTCAACAAGTGGTAATCAGAAGGAGCAATATCTGGGCTATACGGCGGGTGGGGTAGGACTTCCCATTTGAGTGTTTCCAAATAAGTTTTTACGGGTCTTGCAACATGTGGCCGAGCGTTATCGTGCTGCAAAATCACTTTGTCGTGCCTTTCCAAATATTGTGGCCGTTTATCACGCAATGCTAGGCTCAAACGCATCAATTGAGTTCGATACGAAGCTCTTGTGATCGTTTCACTCGGTTGCAGCAGCTCATAGTATACGACACCCAGCTGGTCCCACCAAATACACAGCATAAGCTTCTTTCCATGGATATTCGGCTTTGCCGTCGATGTTGAGGCATGACCGGGGTAACCATATGATTTTTTTCGCTTGGGATTGTCGACGTGGATCCACTTCTCATCACCAGTAACGATGCGATGCAAAAAAACTTTCCTTTGTTGCCTTTGAAGCAGCTGTTCGCAAGTGAAAAACCACCTTTCGACGTCTCTCGGCTTTAACTCGTACGGTATCCAATGTCCTTGCTTTTGAATCATTCCCAATCGTTTCAATCGATGGGAAATGGCTTGGCGTGTAACTCCGAACGATTTGGCAAGTTCTTCTTGCGTTTGACATGAGTCCTCATCGAATAATGCCTCCAATTCAGTATCTTCAAACTTCTTCGGCTGTCCTGGACGTTCTTTGTCTTCCACATCAAAATCACCACTTCTGAAACGCACAAACCACCTCTCGCACGTTGAAATCGAAAGAGCACACTCCGGATAAGCTTCGGAGAGTAATCGATGCGATTCAGCTGCACTTTTCTCCAAATTAAAGAAGTAGATCAAAACTTCCCGCAAATGCTGCTTTGTGGGCACAAAACTTGACATATTGAGAGCCAAAAAAACTATGTTGTTTACACTCCGGGCAAATGACATATACTGAAAATGAAAGCTATGGAATGAGGTTATGACATGAATATAGTTTCAGTATTGTCTGATGGGTATATCCCGAACTACGCCATCTGTTGTCAATCCCGCATTACTAATTTGCGCTCCCAATATATGTATATATATATATATATATATATATATATATATATATATATATATATATATATATATATATATACATATATATATATATATATATATATATATATATATACATATATATATATATATATATATATATATATATATATATATATATATATATATATATATATATATATATATATATATATTTAAATTTTTATCTGGAAGGAGTGGATTTTAAAATTGTTAGAGAAGTTTCTTTTTTCTAACAAAATAGCAATTTTCGAAACGGAAATGTGAATTTCGAAAAGCAAAATGTGTTCTTCTAATATGTAGCCGGTATAGGCGAAAGCAAAATGAGCAGTCCGGATGTGTAGCCATTATAGGTGACTTCCATGGATTGTGCCAATACGCAAAAATTACATAACCATACTTGGAAATTCACGCTTTATCAAATATTTAGTTATTAGGTCATCGATATTTACCGGAGGGTATTTCCTTTGTATCGGCATATTGTACACCTGAATGCTTTCACACTACCATGCGTCTCTAGATGTTTTTTTCTTTCCATCTCGCTTTCACTTACTACGTCGCATACTGGACATTTATAGGAACTTTCGGAAGAGGTGCACTGGGTACTATCGTGCTGTTTATTGCATTTTGAACACTTTTTCTTCTCGGCGGAGGCCTAAATAATTGCAAGGAAACACAATTTAGGAACAAAATATATTCAGCAATTTTGCGATTACCTGTAAATCCATTCCTTTAGGACAATAAAATGACTGGTGAGCACGTAAATTATCTAAAGATGTATATTTGATACCACAGGCTGCACAAATTAACTGTTGATAGGCCACTGGTTGTGTTGATGTGTCCGGTTGGTTTTCTGGCGAGGTTATATTTTTCCTTTCAGCTTCTTCCTTCCTTCGCGCTGAGCAATAGTGTTGTTTGTGAGCCAAATAATTTTCATGTTTGCAAAATACAATGTTGCATTCTTTGCATTTAGAAACACCTTGTTTAACATAAATTTGTGGCGGAATGTTTGATGCTGTTGGAGCCACAGCTGCTATTGAAGGTGCACTGATTAATGATGTGTTTAAAGAAACTACGCTGCTTTCAATTGTTGCAGTTGATTTGATTGGTACATCTTTAGAGTTTTTTAATTCTGGGAATGTGAGGACTATTTCTTTACTTTTAAACACGGTATTAGTCTTTCCAAAATCAAATGCGCTAACCGAAAGTCGTTCTTTTTCCGTATTTGCAATTAATGAAAGTGATGCTCTAGGCGAACAAGGAGTATTTGGCGAGGTGGGCATGCCTAAAATATTTTCGAGGTGTGCCCGATCATTTTTCAAGAGAATCTCATCTGAAAGACTATCAGATGCTGATTTTTTAACTGAAAGATCTAGTGGATTAGATTCCCTGAAAAGAATTAGATTAATACACACTGAAATATGTAACTATATAATTACCTTGGGATTATATTGTCCACAAACATTTTAGTCAGACTGGGACTTACTGATTTATGATCCGAATCTGGCTTTTCAGTTTGCTTTGTAACTATGTCCGACACTGAATTGTCAGAAGTCATATGCGTTTGAGTAGAAATTGCTATTGCAATTGGAGTCATCGATCCGTTTTCGTATGCAAAACAACTGGAACTGGAATCATCAATTTCTCCTAGTAAAGAAGCACTATAAAAGAATAAAAATATTACTGAAAAACTGTTTAATAAGATGGACTGTGCTCCTAGCAAGAGCATTTTTAACCATCAAACGAGGTCAATAAATTACTCTTATCTAATTTTCGGATAAGAAAAATGTCCGTAATATTTCTAAATTCAAACAGAAAATACATTTAAATATATATGTATATATATATATATATATATATATATATATATATATATATATATATATGTATATATATGTAGATATATATATATACATCTATGTACAGGGCGCGTACGGTATTTGAGGACAACTTGAGAGTAAAATGAATTAGCTTGTATTTTTAACAAAATTTAATGAACTTTCAGGAATTTTTTATACAACGTTAAATTAATATATGGCTATAACGTTCTTCAATAAAATCGCCATTAGCAGCAATAACCTCTTCGATCCGGGTCCGAAAACGATTACATGCCCGAATCAAATGCTCCTTGTTCATATTGACCATAACGGCATTAATAGCAGGCTTCAGCGAAGAAGTGCTATTATGAGGACGTTTATTGGTCCCCCGCTCAACTACGCCCCATACGTAATAATCCAAAGGATAAGGTCTGGGGAGCTAGGTGGCCATAGGTTCGGTGTTATGTGGTCATGAAAATTTTCGGCCATCCAATCTTGTGTCGCCATCGCTTTATGTGAAGGAGCAGAGTCTTGTTGAAAAATGTATGGTCTGCCTCCGCTTACATTGTCTATCCAGGGTTTCACTACCGTCTCCAAAACCTCGATGTATGCAGCAGAGTTCACTCGAAGTCCTCGAGTAAAAAAGTGTGGTGGCATAACATGTCCTTCGTTGCTGACAACACCTAAAACCATAACAGTGGCTGGAAATTTTGTGTGCATAACAACAGGAATCTCCGTAGGATTTGAACATAGCCATCTGTCATTTCTGCGATTGGTCTTTTGATCTTAGTCAAAATTTTTTTCGTTGGAAAAAACCATAACATTTTGGGCGCCTCAGGGTGTTTGATTTTGTATAAAAGACGTTTTGATCGGAGAACTTTCTATTCCCGTGTTCGTTCCGACATGAACTGTCCGCGCATCACGTAAGACTTATACCGATGGTCTTCGTGGACGAATAAGGTGCTCAGAAACATGAAGCCCACTCGCAAGGACCCTCTATGATCGCTTGCACTTGCTCTAAAAATTCTGTAGATCGGACAGTGTCAGAACGTTGTGCGTGCTTTTTTGCGTTTTCCAACCGATTCTGTATCGCCTCCTGATGCTTACAATTCACGGCGAACCTTATGCACGATGAACGGGCGCAATTAAGAAAATTAGAGGACCCTAAATCTGTATGGTTCGCACATAAAGCGACGATGACAGCATGTCTCTTTATTTCTTGAGGGATGTCGTAGTCCGCATTTTCTTATCTGAAAAGGAAAAAAAAAATTCGCGGTTATAGTCACATTTATGCATGTCCTCAAATGCCGTACGCACCCTATATATATATATAGATATATATATATATATATATGTATATATATATATATATATATATATATATATATATATATATATATATATATATATATATATATATTTATATATATACATATATGTGCATATATATATATATATATATATATATATATATATATATATATATATATATATATATATATACATATAAATATATACATATATATATTTATATGTATATATACATATATATACAGTCTGTCAAGTAAGAGCGTGGTCGTGTTAATTTATAAAAAAAAATTTATTTGATGAAACTTTCATATTTATATATACATTGTACACATTACAAACAATGATGCAATTCGGTCAATAATGGGTCCTGTCACCACAGGCGTCGATAATTGCCTGGCATCTCCGAGGCATGCTTTCTACTGATTCGACGGCGTATTCTAGTGGCAAGGATCTCCAGATCCGACGAATTTCGTAAGACAACTGCTTCAATGTGTATGTGCATCTTCCACGAAGCTTCATTTTAATATATATCCACACATTTTCAATAGGGTTTGCATCGGGCGACTGCGACGGCCAATCCAATCTTACGATGCCAGATTGAGTCTTCCACTAAGTACAGAGCTTAATGCGGTGTTTAGGATCGTTTTTCTCCTGCAGAATCCAATCTTCATTTTTTGTGATGAACCATCGTTTGCCAGATGGCAGTAAAGCCTTTTTGTAGATTTTGATCATTTTCTCGGCATTTAGGTTGTCAGTAAAGAGGTGCAAAGTGCCGAATCCCTGCTTTGAGAAGCAGCCCCAAAGATGCACCTTTATTCCATGTTTTACGGTCCGCTGAACAAGCCTATTGGTGGAAGTTAACCAGGCTCGCATGAGGACAGAACGTGCCCATATAGAACATTCATCAGTAAAAATGCCATTTTCAAAATCTCTATCAATATTCTCATGCGCCCAAGCGAGTCGCTTTGTCACATGTTTTTCAGTCAACAGAGGCTTCTTCATTGTGTTGCGTCATTTCAGATCATGAGTACGAAGATGGGTTCGGATAGTTTCGTAGGATATATCTAAACCTTTTGCCATTAATTTTGCTTGTCCTTGCCGCAGTGTTATAGCAGGATTGCGCGAAAACATATTCACTATTCTTTTTTCATCTTTTTTGTTCACTTTTCCTATCGAGCCACGTTCTGGCAGATCATCGACATTTTTAGCCATTTATATCGCTGTATCCACTTTTGTACAAATGCCTTCGACTTTCTCATATATTTAGCAGCCGCTGATTGCGACATTTTGGGACCTTGCGGAACACAGCCTCGTAGCGCGACGCGTACCTAGCACACATGGCGTTTAACGTGATTCTCTTTCAAAAGATCAACGACAACTGAATCTTTGTTGACAATACACCAAGGACAAAGCTTCCCTCTATCGGCTCGCGAAGGAATTAGAGCGATATCTTTCATTACCTGTCGATGAAGTCAACCACGGTCTTACTTGACAGACTGAATTTATCTATATATATATATATATATATATATATATATATATATATATATATATATATATATATATATATATATATATATATATATATATATATATATAGTTATATACATTAAATATATGCATCTATATATTTATATAAATATATATTGTCGCGTGTTTGGTTCGCGGCCAATAATTTTAATGTTCCGGGAAAGCGAAAACGCAATGTTTTTTAAAATTAAGTTTAGAGAGTTTATTTACTAAAAATGCACAATCATAAATTTAACTATTTCAAAAAAGTTAATTAAAATCTAACCTACACTTGTAAATTAATTTCTATTACAACTGTCCACATAACAATCAATCAATTAATCACTATCGCCTTTACTTCGCGCTCCACTATATCCCAGTTTACTATCGCGGTTTCAATATCACTTTTAGTTCGCACTCGCCTTTATCGCAGTTTGTTTATTATCGCGGTTGTAATGATTGATCCCCCCATTCATTCAGCTCGCCTTTATATAGGGTCTCTAGCCGTTCTCGTACATTGGCGAATGTTCTGCCGAGAGGTATCTGGTATATTCGAGCAGCTTAATGAATGGTGCAGTGACTCACTTTCAGATGTTGATCATGCTTGGGTGGTTCTCGTGGTTTCGAGTAAATTCATTTTGCTGATGTTCTTAATGGTTGTGAAAACAATTGCGACAGTAGCTCGCAGAATTATTTGTACATGTAGCACTGCCCCCACCTCAGTTCTTTTTGCCCCGAAAAGATGTGTCGCCAGTTGTAGTCAATTCTCCCTGGATGTAATATGGGGCAAGACGGTCCAGGTGCACGGTTTTCATTTTGGCTCTCGGCTTCCTGTATGCGATATACGACGTCGTTTATTCGCTTTGTAACTCGGTAAGGTCCCTCCCAATTATGCTGCAACTTTGGAGACCTACCCTTTCGTCGCTGTGGGTTATATAGCCACACCAAGTCATCTTGCTGGAAGCCAGTAGAATTTTCCTTTAGATCATACCTGGTCTTCATGCGGTCAGTAGCCGATTCGAGGTGTTTTCGCACTGTCCGATGTATCTGGTTCACCCGTTGCCTTAGCTTACTTGCGTACTCCGAGATCGTTTGGGGTTTCTCAGGGGGTGTTCCGAACTTTATATCAGCTGGCAGACGAATAGTCTTTCCAAAAATGACTTTGGCTGGGGCTTGACCCGTCGATGCATGTTCGGCAGCTCTGTACGCCATCAAACATAGTGGGAGATGTCGGTCCCAGTCCCTTTGGTTCTCGTCAACCATCTTGCCAAGATGTTTATTGAGCGTGCCGTTGAAACGTTCGACCATTCCATCGGATTGGGGATGCAGTGATGTTGTCCTCGTTTTCCGTATTCCCAGCAGTTCGCACATTTCACAAAAAACTAGTGACTCAAAGTTTCGGCCTTGATCCGACTGTAGTTCACAAGGCACGCCGTACCTACTGACCCAATTTAATACTAGCTGCTCGGCTACAGTAGTTGCTTCCTGGTTGGGAATGGGTTAGACCTCGGGTCACTAGCTGAAATAATCGGCTACAACCAGCCTGTATCGATTTCCCTACTCGGATTTAGGAAAGGGTCCCGTGATGTCCGCAGAAATCCTTTCAAATGGTACTCCCACGTTATAGGTTTGCATTTGTCTTCTCAGTCGTCGCTTTGGACCTTTGACGGAAGCGCTATTTCGCTAAGGTCTTGTTAACACCAAGGTGGCCTCCCGAGGATCCTTCGTGCATTTCCTTAACCACATCGTGGATTCGGGTTTTGGGAAGCATTGTTTGCATCCTATAGGAGCTGCCATCCGCCGTTTCCCATTTCCGCTTGAGTACGCCCCCCTCCACCTGAAGGGAGTTCCATTGTGCCCAATAACTTTTCAGGGTTGCGCCGTGCATTGAAACGTCTTTCCACTCAGGTCACCCAGTTGTCTCCTTCCATACGAGCAATGGTCCGATGTCTTCATCGGTTAACTGGGCATTTCGAATCTCCTCCGGTGACCAACCTTCATCGAGTTCGGCCGTTAGCAATCGCAGATCAACGGGCGGTTCCTTTTCCTCAATCCGTCGGCAATGCTTGCAGTAAGCTGGACATGGACGACGAGATAGGGCGTCAGCATTCCCATGGAATCCACCCTTCCGATGAACAATTTCGTAGTCGTATGACTGCAATCTTTCGATCCATCTCGCAACTTGTCCCTCGGGGTTTTTGAAGTTAAGTAGCCATCTCAGCGATGCATGGTTCGTTTGAAGAACAAATTTCTGGCCATATAGGTACTTGTGGAACTGCTTGGTGTCCTCTATTTTAGCCAATAGCTCCTTCCTGGCCACACAGTAGTTCCTCTCACTTTTTGAAAGAAGTCGACTGTAATACGAGAGGACTCTTTCTTCGCCATTGATCTGGTGGGAGAGTACAGCTCCAATACCGCCGTTGCTTGCATCGGTGTGAACTAAAAACATTTTTCCGGGTTTCGGATATGCCAGTACGGGTGATTCACACAGCTTCGCCTTCAGGGTTTCAAAGGCTGTCTGGCATTGTTCATTCTAGACATACAGATGATCTTTCTCGGTTAGCTGATGGAGACACTTAGCTATTTTGGCAAAGTCTTTGACGAATCTTCGGTAGTAGGTTGCCAGACCCAGAAAACTGCGTAGTTGGCGCTTGTTGTTTGTTGTTGGCCAGCTTTTCACGGCTTCAATTTTCTCAGGGTCTGTTTTGACCCCTTCTGCTGATACGATGTATCCCAGGCATTTTACTTGAGCTGCAAAAAGGGTACACTTATCGGGGCTAAGTTTCAAATTCGTCAGTCGCAATTGGGAGAAAACCTCTTCTAAGTTCCGCACATGCTCTTCGAATGTTCTCCCGATGACAATGATGTCATCTAGGTACACCAAGCAGGTTTTCCAGGTTAGGTCACGTAGCACGTATTCCATCAGGCGTTCGATGTTGGCTGGAGCATTGCAAAGCCCAAATGGCATCACCACAAATTGCCATAATCCGGTCCCAACTGAAAATGCGGTCTTCTCTCGGTCCTTCTTGTCGATTTCTACCTGCCAGTAGCCACTCTTGAGATCGAGTGTAGAAAACCATTTTGTGATCGGTCAAAGTCGTCGATGCGTGGAAGCGGGTAACTATCTTTCTTAGTGACGTCGTTAACCTGCCTATAGTCGACACAAAAACGAGTGCTACCATCCTTTTCTTTACTAGAACTACTGGCGCGGCCCATGGACTGACAGAAGGTTCGATAACACCTTGTTTTTCCATATCCGAGATCAGTGCGCTCACTTCTCCTTGTTTGGCTATAGGGAGACGTCTCGGTGCTTGTCGAATCGGCTTGGCTCCCTGTGTGTCTATGACGTGAGTTACCAAACTCGTTCGGCCTTGGTCATCCGGGCTTGTTGAGAAGATGTCACTGTACTTGGTGACCAGATCAGAGGCTCGCTTGAATAGCTGCACTGGCAATTTGACCTGCTTTAATATTGCAGACGTAGATTCACGGGCTTTGTCTATGTCTTGCCTCCTTTTCCAATGATTGTCTTGAGTGGCTTCCAAGGAGGTGATGGTGGAAACAGGCTGGCAACTGCCGATGACTGCTCCCACTTTGATGCTCGTGGTTGAGTCTGCGGTGTTAAGGACTCTAACCGGTACATATCCGTTCCTTATAGATCTTACAAGGCTTCGTCCTACAATCAAACTGCGCAATGCGGACGTCTTCGTTGGCTCTATCAGATAAGATCGGTGGTCTCCAGAATCACCATCAAGCTTGGCCCATACAATACTTTCAGAAGAGTTCCGTACATCAGTGTCGGCACATACTACCACATTAGTCTTGGGAATTTGAACGCTGGGATCCTCCATCAATACTTCGACATTCTGCCATTTCAACACCCGTTTGCCCAAGTCCAACATGATTCCATGTGGTCGCAGAAAATCCATTCCGAGAATGCAGTCATCCATAATGTTCGCGACCAGAAAATTATGTCTGAACGTAAGGTCTCCCAACTGTATCTGGA